>JBAMAV010000657.1:1200000-2400000 GCA_037043315.1 Amiota communis
AACATACGCAGAGGACAGGATATACAGGACGAGGACGAAGAAGTGTGATGGCAAGGTGCAGTCGTAGTGGTTGGTTATATTTGATGGTATAAAAATAAAAGGAATAAGAAATAAAAATGTATACGACGACGAGGAGCAAAAGTTGGCATTTGAAATTGAATTGAAGTGTGTGCTTTAGTGTTTTCATTTCACAGCATCCTCCTTCATCCTCACCATTTCTATCACTCCCTCTCTTAACTCTCTATCTTTATCTCATTTTTGTTACTCAACAATCTCATTGCCATCAACTCTTTCCCCCTACTTTTCTTCCTTCCTTCCTTCTTCACCATGTGAATCTGTTTCATTTCTACTGTTCTCTGTGCTTGTGCTTTACTTCAAGCTTCAGCCAAGTAGAAGAAAGTAGTTAAGTGAACTCAAGGGAAAACTTTGCCAAGAAGAAAATATAAGATTTTCGTTTTTAGTTTTCTCCTCCTTTCGTCCTCTACCTCCTCTTAGTCATTTCTTTTATATCCTTCGTCGCTATGCTACTTACAACAAGTTTTTCCTTCCTTTTGTTTCTTTATTTTTACTTTTTCATTTTACTCTTTTGCCCTCTTTTCCTTCCTCTTTTTATATCCTTTGACTCTGAGAGAGTTGGGACAATTTTTCGTAATTGCAGCAAAATCATAAAATAAACTTTTACAAATTAAATTTTCGCAATGAGAACTTAAGTACAGTAAAATCCAGTAGCAACACAAGACGCACAAAAAAACAGAAAAAAGGGAAATGGAATCAGGAAGAGTGGAGAGTGAAGAATTCTACTTGCATACTTCACAAGGCGAACAAAATCACCACCAGAATCAGAAACATTAAAATTTTAATGATCCAACGACGTTCACCAGAAAGAATTAACATTTTGAGTTGGCCATGATGATGATGATTTATGTTTTTTTTTTGTAGCCAATTGAAATGGACAAAAGGAAATGGAAAATGAGAGGGGGGGAAAAAGGTGAGAAAAATATGAAAATAATTTCGCATGAGAAGTCTTGAATCAAATTGAATAAGATTTTTAGTTGGTCCTTGTTTTGCTATTCATCCAAACTTATAAAGAAGAAACTCTTAAAATTATTAAAAGAAAATCGTAGAAAAATATACACAGTTCTGAACGAAGGAAGGAAACATTTCAAGTTTTTTTTTTCCTCTTCCTTTTATGATAAACTTTTCTAAAACATGAACAGAAAAAATAAAAGACTGAGGAAGTGAGTGGAACAAAAATAATAATAAGAACAATGACGACGACGATGAAAAGCAGCAGAAACAACAACAGCAAAGTTTTTCCGCTTATACATTTTTAATGCGCATCGCACACGCTGCTGCTTGCTTGCTTTTCTTTTGCAGTCGAAAATAACTCGTAAAGAACGAAAAAAGAAAATGAAAAAAAAGCAGAGTAGGAGTGCAATGGCAGAGTGTTGTGATATGGAGGAGTCATCGTATATATAAGGATGACACTTTGACTGCTTAAAGCGTCAAGGATAAACAATGTGACTGCCTGCCTTTGCTTAGTATAAGTATAACCTTAATAGAGGCAAAAAGTGTGAGAGTAACGCTCGTGGGTGTATCTTTGTTTGTACACATGTATCTACGTATGTCTGTTCAACTATATATGAATGTATAAGAGTGTGTGTGTGTGTGTGTTGTGTATGCGTAGATATAACGAACCATTGTCAGTCAGCTTTGGCATAAAACCAAGTCAATTTCATCTATCTATGGATGTGGGTTGTTTGTTAGGTGAGTGTGCGGTGGTGTTGGCATATAAAATGTCAACCTAAGGTCAGTTAGTGTGTAAGTTATTTGGGGTTCTCCTTCGACCAACCTATAAAAGTGCGAGAGGGATTTGTGTGTATATGTTGTGGCTTGAGAATGGTTAAAGTATTACATTGTTGGCAGTGATAAATGTTTGAGTTATGAGGTGACAGACAACAAAAAGTTTTTACACTTCTACATTCCACTCTCCCCATTTTATTCCTTTCCTTATAATGATTGCCTGGTTTATTATTACGGTTTCTTTGTTTGGTAAATCGATTTGTTTGTGGTAATAACGGTGAAGCCAAGAAAAGACATTGCTTTCCATTTCCTAAGCCATAGAATAATAAAGTTCATCTATACATTATAGATTATAACAACAGCAGGACAACAACGACATAATAAATAAAGAATGAATGAATGATGATTAAAGTTTTTTTTTTTTTTTTTGCGTTTAGGTTTTAAGTTAGTCATTGATGATAATTGGGTGTGATAGTTCTTACTTTGATAATTTGTCATATTCTTTTTGTTGTTGTTCTATAGTAATTGGGTAATCAGGGTGTAGCAGTGTTAAATGGTTTAATCATGATAAATATAGACAAATTGATAACGGAACAAGTATATTACTTAAGATATTGAAACATAAAAACGACTTCAAAGAAGTTTCTGTACTCAGTAATATATAATTATAATTAATTCTAATTTTTTTGATAAACAAAAATACATTCATTATCTTTGAAGACATCTATAAGTTTTAGAACAATCAAAAGAAAATGATGAGCAGAAGATCAACCAATTTTTCCTAGAACACCTTAAAAATAATGATACTTATTAGTAAAACTTGTTTCATCCTATCTCAATATTGATTTCTAAATAAAGATAATATTATGATTGGATAATATCTTGACAAAATCTGACATGATCAGGTATATATCTTGTTTAATTCAGTTCAATATCTATATATATAAAAACTCCAGAAGCATATTTTGAATGATGAGATAAGAAAGTGCTCCATCAAGCACGGACAAAAGAAGTAATTACTAGTAATTTATGAGTATGTAACTTGATGTTGTACTGATTGAATAAAAAAAAAACTTGTTTAATCATCTGGAAACTCCAAAAAGTAAAAGACTAGACATAGTTATTGTGCATCGACTTAGACTAAAAAATGAATTTATTCGTTACAAAAATTTTTCCAAAATTTAATAGACCACAAACTCATTCTTTGCTCATGTATTGTAAAAGATTTTCAAAGAAATCAAGTGCCGTTAGTTTATTTCACTAATTTAAGGTATTTTTGTTTATTGTTCTAAATAATATTTATTTTTAAATTGTCTGCAATTAGAATTTTCTTTTACTTAAATTTTTCATTCTAATTTATTTTCTGTTAATTGTATACACACCCACAAGAAAGCCAACAAAATCAAATTGTGTGATATGTATGTACATGATGAGAAAAGAAGAGGAAAACAGATGTCAAATGTTGGCATGTAAATTGTGGCATCAACGTGACAAGTGCGGAATTTTGTTGGGAAAATAAATTTTCATGTGATTTTAGTATTTTCTCTTCTCTAAGTTTTTTCATTGTTTTTATAGACATAAAAAAAAATACAAACAAACAAATATTGAATATAAATAAAAATAAAATGCATGATAAAAAAAACTTATATGAATTTAGACAGATATACACGAACACACACACACACAAAGCTATAGAAAACAAAATACGATTAAAATAAATATAAATCTTTTTTGGCAAGTAAACCCATATGAACAAAATCCCATTTAGTGAATTTCTTTTAAAACAGCAAAAAATAACAAATTGTAGAATTGTTCATTGTTAACAAACCAAACAAAAAATAAATTAAATGAATTTAAATTTTGTTAGACAAAACCAAACGCGTAAAAATAATAATAAAATTAAATATTTTGTTTGCGCAACAATTCACATTTTTCATTGAATTTTTTATTTTATTTATATTTTTTATTTATTTTAAAAATATGTACACGTTTTAAGCTGTTTTTTGTATTTGTTTGTATATAACAATTTAACAAAAAAAGATACAACAATAACAAACATCGGTGGCAATAATCAGTACAACAATTTCTTAAAATGTTTTTATTTTATACGTATACTTATATTTCTTTTTTGGTTTTGTTTTTACAATTTTTTATTGTATTTATTTTTGCAATTTAATTTTAAGCTGTCAACATAAATTGTTTTTGACACAAAAACAATTGTCAACGCCCATAGGCAAATTGCCACAGTCATGGACATAAAAACAGTTACATAACAAAAAAAAAAATGTATTGTTCATTGAACAAAATGAAGTAGATTGACATATGGATGAATGAATACTTCACACCTTCACTTAAATGATTATAAAAATCGCGATGTGTTAGTTAAGTGTAAGAAATTTTTACTCATATTTAATGGGTGGCAAAAGTTTAAACTTCATCCAATGAATCTTGTGCCTATGGGTAATTTTAAAAACCATAGGATGAAAACCTCGCATGCACATTCATTTATCTTCTTCTTAATGAAATATCTATTAGATTTATCAAGCATCTTGAAAAATATAGTGAACTAGCTGTGCCCACGACTTCGTACGCGTGGTGTTCGAAATATGTATGTTTGTAAAAGCGTGTATTTTTTTTTTAACTTTTTTTCTAATTATCAGATGTTTAATGTTGGCGCGCTGTAAAAGAGGAAAACATTCGAAAATCAGCCTAAAAGTCGGCAACAGAATTGAAAATATGAATATCTTTTGATTTAATACGTCGGTTTTGATAAAATAAGCGATAAATGTTACACGAAGCTTGCTACAATACACATGTGAAAACCACATTCAAATTGGTTAAGCCGTTTCTGAGATTTGCGTGCACAGACACGAAAAGGCTTAAGATTATATATATATATAGATATATAGATGTTACAAAATTCTTTTCACATGATGTTAATGACGGTCTGCTTCACAAAATCAAAAGCCTCATCCCAGCTAAACAGTACAACCAATTCAAAAGTTACCTATGTGTCCGAACCTTTTTTTGTCAACGTGCGCGATACGAAGTCATCGATAAAAAGTATTAGAGTTGGCGTGCCGCAAGGCAGTGTATTAGTTCCTGTTCTCTACTCGCTATATACAGCAAACATTCCAACAATTGACTCAGATGAAGCCACTATCGCTATATATGCAGACGACACAGCCGTCCTAGTAAACTCTTTTTCTACCCAGGAAGCTTCAGAGCTTTTACAGGATCTCTTGGAAAGATTCCATGCCTGGACCAAACGTTGGAGCATTGGAATAAATGCAGAGAAATCGGCGAATTGTGCGTTTACATTGAGGCGCGGCTCTTGTCCAGTTGTCAATCTTGGCTCCAATATCAGGTGGATCAAGTCCGTTACCTTGTCATTCATGTCGAATTTAGATATATAATCAAAACTCTGATTACCATGATCTTGTTACTTGTTTAGGCAACATAAGTAAAGATCAATTTTTCTGTTTTTCAATGAAAAATTAGTAGTCTAATTGACATTTTAAACTTTACACTCCAAACACATAAAATGGTATTATTCTGCCTAAAAATATATACAAATTTGATCAATTGAATAAAGAAAGAATCGTGAAACATATCGCACCCTAACTACAAAAGGTCATTAACTCAAAAAAAACATCATTTCGAGAAAAACGTATTTAAAGTGTACAATTTACATACAAATTGGCTAATTATCGAAGTAATATTCACTTCTCAAACGGAGAGTATGTAAGTTATTAATATGAACAATATAAAAATTGATGTAACAAACAATTCTGCATCATTAGCTCAAAAATAGTGTTTTTTGAGTTAGAGACCTTTTGTAGTTTTGGTGCGATATGTACAATTTTATAATATTACACATGTTTCTATTATTTTGCCAATGATTGTTTAAATAACATTCATACTAACTAAAACAGTGGTGGTCTTATTGGGAACAAACCATATTCAACTGCAATATAATAAACTATGGTATTTAGCCTTATGAACAGTTTATACCATTAAAAATATTATGTTTTATACAACAACATAACTACTACTATAAATAATATCTTAAAATCAAAATAAAAATTATAGAACCGCCACTGACTGTTTTGTTTTCTATCTTTATATTTTGTATTTTTCTGTGTGATAAATGTTTATATTTAATGAGCGTCCCTGGGGTTGTTTCGTCAAAAAATCCACGAGGCTGTTAATTATACACTTGAGGCCAATTTAAATCGATTTTCAAGTGTTAAAGACAAACACAAACACACAGACAAGTGTAGATGTATAACTGGGTGTGTATCTATGTATCTTAATATGTGAGTATGAGCAAATTGACATGTTTTAAATTTATTATTTCATGTTATTTCTGATTAAATTAGTTGAGTTGTTTAGAAATGAAAAAGGAAAAAAAAAAACAGTATTTTTGTATTTTTTATTTTGTGTTGTGTTTTGTTTTATTTGTTTATTCATCATCATTTATTCTTATGATTTGAATTTTATATTAGCGTGATTTTTGTGTGTTTGTTTTCTTCTTTCTTTCTTGTTTATTTTTTTTTATATTTATTTAAGTTAAGTTGGTTTTTACGTTTAAATTTTACGTGCCCGGATTTGTGTTCGCATAATTCGCACGTAATTCTTTTTTTCTTTACTGAGAATTTATTTATTGTGTTCTTGTTGTTCTTTTTCCTGAATTTAATTTTGAAATGTGTGAAATGTCATAAATTTCATTGCAAAAACAAATACAAAAAACATAAAGAAAAGAAGAACGGGAAGAGGGAAGGAGGCGGCAACGGCATAGGCGCAAAGTCAAGGAAAAAGAAATTCATATTAATTTTGTTTTTTTGTTTTTTTTTTTTTGTGATATTTATTTATTATTTTGGGCGCAACTTTTTCATATTTTGTTTTATTTTTTGCTTTGTTTTATATTATTTGAATTTTTATTGCTTTTTGCTAAAATGCTAATGGTGTCAAAAGTTTTATTTTTGATTTTTTACCCCGAAACTCGTAGATTTTGGCCTTACGAATAAAGAGTATCGAAATACTTTTGCTTGGTTGATTTTGATTTTATTTTATATGCATATGTCGTATCTTTTTTTATTGTTGTTACTTTTGGAGTGCCGCCACCACCATAGCCGCATTTTTGTTTTATTTTCAGATTTTTCTACCAATTTTTCGCTTTGATTTATGACCAAAAGTTCATTTTGATGTTGCGTGCTGCATTTTTAATAAATGGAACACAAACGATCGGTCGACTGTGAAGCAATTTCATCAAGTGTGTGAATGATTGTATGATTTTTAAATGTTTTAATATTTTACAAAGAAAACAAAAACAATAAACACGCCTTTTGTATGACCAAAAATTGCAATTAATAAGACAACTGTTGACATGACATGTCAAACAATTAACAACAGAAAATTCTTTGAAATGTTCATGTAAATAAATAACACAAAGATACACAATCTGATGACATCGAAAATACAATAAAACCAGAAAGAAGGCTATCATTGGCCATGTCAAAGATGCAATACTCTTCACGCTCCTTCGGGTTGCATTCAACCTTCCTTTCTTAGCATAACTATATTCCCTCTGCTACAGTTTGAGAATCAACAAAGAACACAGTTTGAGTGGCACTTTTATTGTACTTTTATTCTTTATAGGTTTGTCATTTAATTTGGGTTTGTATGGGAGGTAACCCCCTAGTGGTCCGTTTCGACTGATTCCCACAAATGGGCAGCGTATGGTAAAAAGAACCCGATGTGCATAATTTCATTTCTCTATAGCTCAAAAACTGAGAGACTAGTTTGCTTACATACAGACAGACAGACGGACATGGCTAAATTAACTCGTTCATCGAGCTGATCACAAATATATATACATTATGAGGTCTGCGATGGCTCCTTCTGTGTGTTACAAACTTCATGACAAAAAAATACAAGAAAATTTATTGACATTACGCTGTCATTCATATAAACGTGAATATGTCTTATTTATATTTTTGTGTAGGTAAGTTGAAGTTCTGCTTGTCTAGTCTACATTCTTATTATAGTTTTGTATGTGGGTGATTGAGACTGAGTTTTAGTTTAGGGTTGTAGACACTCTGCTGACAATGTCGCATGTCAAACTCAAAAATATGTGTATAAATAATTGAAAATACTTTTGAAAGTTTTGCAAGAAGATACAATACAAAATAATGAAAATACCAATTTTCATGGAATTATTTTCCTAACATTTTTTGTTTTCTCTAAATATGAGTATGTAGATACAAAGTAATTACAATACAAATCAAAAGAAATGCAAAAGTCGAATATATAAAACATTTTTAGTATTTACCATAAACAAAAACTAAACTAACTGTAAAACTATTTCCCACTACCCGGCAAATTTGTTTAGGGATAAGAGAGAAAAACAACATCATCAAAACTACTACAATAAAAAAATATCAAATTCATTAAATTTATTTCAAAAAAGTTTTTATATGCAGAATTTTGTTTTAAAAATATTGTAAATAAAAATGTATGCTATGCAAAAATTATTACAAACTTTTCCATAGTTTTTGTTGATTTGCGGTTTATAAAACTCTATTATTTTGTTGTTGTTTTTTGTTAGTTATAGTATACGCACCTGAAATGAAAAGAATGATATAAAATAAGTTAGTTACACAAATTAACTTCGTTATGCTATGAAAAGGATTAAATTGAATTGAATTTTTGTAAGGTTTATCAAAATACATTTTGATGATTGTTTATCACATTAAAAAATAATAAAGATAAACTGTTTTTAATAATCATAATTAGATTATCTTTTTGTTGTAAAACTTTCAGATGAACCATGCTTATTTATTGTTGAAGAATTTCTCACTCCAAGGAGCAAAATATGATGAAATTTAGTTATTTAATTTAATATTAAAAATATGTTTTGTACACTTTTTTCAAATTATAGTAACAAAAATATCTTAACATCTCATACATTATAATTTAAGATTTATTTAGTTAAGCTCTTTGTAATGGAATTAAATTTAATCATCATTATTTAAAGGCATTTTTATTCACCCCGGGTGGCAGTTTCAGGGGGCGCCAAATCATACACACCGTCGACTTGTAAGAAAAAGGCGCCACACACGAGCCCACAGCACAAGCGAACTTGGACTTGTGAACTTTTGGACTCGAGATGCCGATTTCAGATTTGCAGTATCAACAATTGACGTCTTTTTACTGAAATTGACGTCATTTAGCTATTAAAAAATTCATTTCGAACATTTTATTTGAACTAATTTTATTAATTTCTCTATTTTAATTAAAAATCTTTATGCACAAGACTGGTGTGACTGCAACATTTGAAATTGTGTTTTGAGTTGCCGTTGTTGTGTACCAGCCTTTAAAGTTTGCAGCAGATTGTTGACAACATCTAATGGCAGGAATTGTAATTTAAACTGCATTCGAAAGACTTGATTTGATTTTTGCCAGGAACTTGCCGTTTTCAAAGAGCTAGTAACCGACATTAATGAAAAATCAAGTTCATTCGATCTGTTACTACATCTCTGTGCAAGCATTTGCAAGAAGCGTTTCCTATTGTTAGTAAAACTTTAAGAAAAACACTCTGAATATAATTGAAACCTATCTGAGTTCAATAATGAGTCGGCAACGTCTAACTGGCCTCGTAATCCTAGCCCTTGAAAATAAAACTGCCTTAGATTCTTTCGCCGAAAAAGCACGCCGTGTAAAGCTGAAGCAAAATTAAAAAGATTAAAAAATGCTGAGACCTAAAATTGTAAATGTCTTGGTTGAATGCCATCTTTTATATGTTTCCTAAATATAATTTTATGTCACACTAATGAGAAAAATATTAGGTAATACATAATAAAGAGTACAAATTTTTTAAAGGGTTCTTAATGTCCCGTTTACGAAAAATGCCATTTGTGCGTTTTAAGTAATTTATTTTAAACGCTGGGGAGAGCGTGCCACTATCAAGTTTCTGCCCCGGTTCAAAAAAATCGTACATCCGGGGCTGATTTTAAGAAAGACTGAATAAATTGTAAATTAAATGATTATATGTATGAACAGTATCAGTCAGTTTGTAAGGTCTGTGAGTGCCTTCAGTTGTCTTGACTTTATCGCCGTTCATGATAGTGAAGCACATATTTCGTGTCGGCAGCTGAAAGGAATCGCGATTTTCTGACAACAAAAGATTTATAAGTTGTGAAATTAGCCATTAAAATTTCTATTCTTAGTACACTTAAAAAAAAATAATCAAAGATTATTTTATAAACTCATCAGTATTATGTATAATGATTGATCACCATTTTTATAAGCAATTCAATTGACTTTCATTAAAACGTGATGAAAGTATACAAATTTATTACTTTTTCGGAAATTGTATTTTAATTATATTATACAATGAT
This sequence comes from Amiota communis, assembly GCA_037043315.1. NCBI lineage: Eukaryota > Metazoa > Arthropoda > Insecta > Diptera > Drosophilidae > Amiota > Amiota communis. Next base: position 1,210,206 of record JBAMAV010000657.1, read on the forward strand.
TTTTTTATTATTAAATTTTGTAAACTTAAGGTTATCTGTTTAATCATTAATTAAATAATTTATTACAATACACATGTATGTACGTATTTTGTTTCATCAATATGCACAAATAATAATAAACAACACAATAATTGTTTCTGTTTACTTTTCCATTTATATTTTTTGCTGTATTTCAGTTTTTCGTTATTAATTATTTTTGTGAATAATAAAATTCAATTTGCTGGTATTGGCATAAATAATTATGTATGTATATTTATGCAACATTCATTCATTTGCTCAGTCACTCATTGATTCATTTATTTATTTATGTATGCCAATGTTGTATGCAATCAGACGGCAACGACTAATGAAACGACCGATCGACCAGCCCAAAATGAATAATATATTTATATAGCTACAACAACAACATTAACAATAAACAACAAATAACAAATAAAATGTACAAATGAACGACGCATGAACAAATCGACCGTATGTCTGTCTCTCAGTCTATCTATCTGTTGGTCTTTTTGTCTATGTATCTTTATCTGCTGTTCGTTGTTATTGTCTATCTGAATCTCATTCAATGTGTGTGCATGTTGCTGTAGAGGATAGTAGTAACGGCAGCAGGCAGCCAGCAACAACAGCAGCAGCAGCAGCAGCAGCAATTAATGTGACGCTTAAATAATTTATTGACATTCGCAATGACAGCCGACAGTCAGACAATCAGATAGGATAGGAATAGCAACAGCAGCAGCAGCAACAACGCAAGAAATGGCAAATGAAACAACATCAACAACAACAGCAGCAGCAGCAACAACAAGAAAGAACAACTTTAACAGTCAGCAGCAACAACATCAAATGATTATGCGACAGAATGCAATGCAATGCAATCCAATGCAACGCAAAGCACACAACTCACCAAACCAAAACCGATGCAATCCAAGGATGGAGAAGAAGAAATCCATCCTAATCCCCCTTTTGCAAATGAAGCAACATCAACAGCGGCAGCAACCAAAAACACAGTACAATATAACACATGCACACTATATAACTACTTCTATCTGTCTGTCCATCTGACTGTCTGTCAGTTTCTATGTATCCATGTATCTACGTGTGTGTATATAATGCAAAGTAGTAACAGGCTATACTAACTACAAAAGTAGATTGAGTGAGCCGCAAATATGTCACAGCGGGGCAATAGCAATTGTGTTGCTGTTTGTTACTAAGCTGCTGTTGTTGCTGCTGCTGCTGCTGTTTCTGTTTCTGTTGCTGACGGTTTCATTAGCTTCAACTAACTTTGGCGTAACTTAACTGAACTGAACTCAACACAACACAGCCTCTGAGGCTTAGATACTCAGAAACATTGTCATTGCGCTTATGAGCTCAACGCATTGTCGTCTCGTCTCGTCTCTTCGTTTCGTTTCTATAGATTTAGTATCTGTAATTCATTCTACATACATACTACCATATTCCCCAGTCTCCATTACTCTTTCAATTTGTGTATTTTCTGTTTATTTGTGTTGCTGTTGTTCTCTGTCGTGTTGCCATTTTTGGTTATTGCTTATTGATTTTACATGTTTTTGTATAAATAATTTGCCTTTAAATTGTGATATTTATTTATTATTTGTCGCATTTGAAAATTTTGACTGGACCACCTCTCATCCCCACTGTCATCAAACAACCACCCTGCTATTTCAATCATTATGGAAATGAAAATTAAGATCTCATATAAAATCAATTCACAAAAAGATACAATTACAATGAACACAATAAGTTGAATGAGAGACATGAATTGAAGTTAATTAAAATAGAATTGTAGATATGAAAATTTTGAAACTTCATTTAGAAATTTGGGTTTTGGGTCATCATCAATAATCAACTGATAGATCAAAATCAACAAAATGGTTAAGTAAATTTCAGTAATAAATTCAACTAACGCATGTTGATTTATCCATAAATGATACATTTATATTTTATATGGCAATTTGAATGAATTGATCTAATAAAATAAAATTTTACTAAAAAACTTCTTCTTCTAAAAAATTGTAACAATTTCGCGATATTCCAACTTTAATATATCAACTGTTTAGAGTGAAAAAACATAGATTTTGCCAACTCACAGTTCAGTATCACATAACCTAATGGTTTATTTTCCAATACACGATAGATTAGATATGCCAATTTAGATCTGTTACCGACCGAAGACTCTCTCATGTAGCAACATCCAAGATAAATCGAAGTGAATCAGTAAAAACGTTACAACATTCAAATATAATTAACAATAGAGTGAGACTAAGTCAAAAAGCTAAGACAGACATAGGCCAAGTCAAGTCGTTAACTTAACTTAAAGGCAAAACTAACTGAATCTGGCGACCTGGCAATCATTTAACAACAACACAACTCAGTTATTATCTTTCTTCAACTTCTTGTTGAAAAGCAGACAATAAAACTCTGGATGGAGGTGGGACAGACAAGAAGTCACTAGTGAAGTCAATTTTCACGATTTATGACTGCTTCTCTTTCATTTTCTTCTTTTTCTTCAACAACTCAACAGACTGAGAAAGCTTCAACAACACCAACAACAGCAATAAAAACAACAAAATACCATCTTGACGTTGTTATTTTATTTTTAATGATTTTCTGAACAATTGAGAAGGTTCAAAAATCAACAATTAAATGCAATCAAGTAAAAAAAAAGAAACTATGAAAAAAAGAAATAGAAGAACAAAATATTTGTTGTTAATCATAATCAAAAGGCGATAATGATTTTGTTTGAGTAGAAAAACTATAAAAGATACAAAAATCAATGGTGAAGCAAAATTCTTTGATTATTGCATAAAGTTTTGAGTTGCCTTAACAAAATCATGTTGCATGCTTCATTGCTTGAACTACAAAGGCGTTAAAAATACAAAAGATACTTAAACACACACACATATACATATTTAAATAGAGATAAAATGGAAAACAGTTACTATTGCTTCTAGTATTTTTCCATATTGCTTTTGCTTTTTTACTGATTCACAAAATGTGATTGCCGACATGCAACAATTAAATTTAATGCTCGAGGCAGCACAACAACAGAAATAATAAAAACAATCACTAAGAAGTGCACGAAGTAAGTAGTACAACAAACAAAGCGTTAAATAACTTAATTTACAATAACAAGAAGAAAATGACGATCGTCAAGAAAAAGATGAAGAAGTTGAAAGCCAATTCAAGTGAAGTCAAGTCAAGTCTAGAGTATGATGATGTTGAGTTTGTTGTTCTTGCCACTTAAGCTAAAAATTGCCTCAAGTAGCTTTAATTAGCTGCATCAGCATCACCAGCAGCAATTACAATAAAAAAAAAGAAGGCAAAGACACTAAACAAAAATAATATAATATTAAATGCTTCTATGCCTCTGAGGAGGAAGAGAAGTAACACAACAAAAAATAGCAAACAGCCAATGCCGAGTGAATGAGTGACCACTTGTGAGCGCCATGAAACACGCGTCAGCTGCAGAAATGGTAAAATCATACAATCCTCTATACAAAGTCATACTCATAAGATGATGATGTTGAACAGCAAACAGTAAGAAGATAAAGAAGAGTTAAAACCGCAGCAGATACATTGACTAAGATGTGATGAAGCTCACCATCATCATCATTCCCGCACTCATTTGATGGCTTTTGCTGGGCTGGTTCAATTAGCTAGTAGCAAGTATAAAGGAAGGTCTAAGCAATTTAAAAAGAAAGAAGTGAACTACATACATACTATACTATACATCATTATGATGAGGATGACCCCTCCTCACTCACTCAGCAACTCACTCAAAAGATTGACTTTTAATGACCGGAAATAAAGCAAGAACAATTACGAAAGTCAACGAGTTAAAGAACGGACATTGTCGTTCGTTGAGAAACCAAGATAAGCTCTAAATAAAAACCACAAAACAACAACAGCGATAAATGAGTCAAAGCATTTTTGTGTACAGAAAAATCACACAAAAAAAAAAAAATAAGAAATATTCTTGTGGTTAAACAAAAAATACACAAAACAAACAAAAAGGCAGTGAAATGAAAAATGTTTCGACACAACTCTCTGACAACGACAACGCCGCCAACGACACTAGCTGCTGCTGCTGTCCCAACAAGAATCTAAAAGTTGATGTTCCATATATTTTTTCCCTGTTCTATCCCTGCCTCTTAGTTGCTGCTGCTGCTTTCCATTTGATGTTGTTGGTTGCTTTGCTTTCTGCCGCTTTAAATACCGAAATCACGTTGCCTCTTTTTCACTTCCTTTCTCATCTTTCCACTCTTCCCCACTTTCTTTCAGATTTCAGATTCATGTGGCAGCCCAAACAAACAACAAAATGTTGGCGTTTGTGGCTTCGTTTTGGCTTATTTTTGTGTGAAAGGCAAAGATAGACAGATAGATACTCTCTAGTCGTATGTATTGTATCTAGATACATTTTTGTCTTTTTTTTTTTTCGTATTGTACTTAAAGCATTTCATTGGCTTTCATTTTGTGCTTTTTCATTTCTTTCTTTACAATATTTTTATTACTATTTTTTATTTTTGTGTATTTTTGCAATAAAAAATAAATTGATGATGACGCGTTTCAAATGAGTTCAAAAGGTCTCCTGCCTGCCTGCCTGTCAGCCAACTTTAATAACTGACTGAATGACTGACAGTCAATGAACTTAAATGTACTGCTTGCTGAGAGGTTAATAAACGTGGTAGTCAGTCGTCATGAATTTGCTGTTTTCAACAAATATCTTCACAATTTCATTTGCTGCATTCACTATACAATCAACAGCAAGCATACAAGATACGTTAGAAGTACAAAACAATCTATGATTCTGTTAATTAAGTGCCGTTTTTTTGTTGAAAGGGGCGCCAAGCTGACTGCATTCAATTGAGTTAAAATTTATACATTTAGTACTTGATGTAGAAAATCTGATGATTGAAATAAATGAATTTTGAAAAGATACAATATATTTTTCATGCTTGAGTTGTGTGCTGCTAATTGAAATAGATACACCACATTATTGCTATTTGTTGTAGTTGCCACTGTTCTCTTGTTGTTCTTGTACTTGAAGTGTTGTTGTTATTATTATTCTTGTTATTATTGTAAGCGTAATTTGCTTTTTATTAGGCGACTGAGCTTGCTAAATTGAGCAACAACAGCAGAAAAACAATCGAAAATAAAAAAAAGCACAAGATACAAGTGGCAGCAATGGTAACAGCACTTAAGCAATTTAATTATAGCCAAGCCAAAAAGCACTTCAGAATGCCTGCCTTCTTTACCCTCACTCAACCTCACATCATCACCTTATGCCGCCTCCTCCTCACAACCTCTTCTCATTCGTTGTGTTTATTCATTTGTCTTTCTGTCGGTCTGTTTGTCAATGTATCTGTTGGTCTGTTTGTCAGTGTATCTCTTGGTTTGTCGGTCTGTTTGTCTGTCTGTCAGCCAAGCCAAATGTCGCATTTTGAATAATTTAAGTGCTGCACAAGCAGCCAACAACAGCAGGCCAAGTCAGGCCACTCTATAAAACTGAGCACCAAGTATACAAGTAGCATATACTACAGTGGCGGACAAAACTATGCACATAAATTTAACAATATTTAGTTTATTTTAATGTCTAATTTTTATATTTATTTTCCGTTGTTTTTCGCTGCACTAAAACAAAAATACTGCAAGAAGTTATTATGAATTGTGGGAGAAACTGTCATTAAGTTCATAGTACGTTAATATACTAACAACATAATATAAAAATTGGCAAAACTATTCATGGAATATTTTTTTTAAAATGAAATTAATAAAATTCAAAATCTTCTTGTTATTGTTTTTTTTTTTTTTTAATAAAAATTTAATTCATTTTTGTCCACCACTGTTTCATAAGTAGTTGTCATCATGCCGAATAAGCAACTCTTTTGTCTGTTGGCGGGGCCACCAGTTTTTAGATATTTCAATTTTGTTTTCAGAGATTTGTTGACTTCATAATGATGACGAACATAATAATGAGGTTCTTATCGAATTTCAATGAGTTTTTTCTTTTTTTTCGCAAAATAAGCACTAAATTGAGTAGTTTGCCATTATTATAGTAAAATGAACATGGCGGGAAGGAGGTCTCAAGGTGGGGATTTGGCTATAACAATATTCACGACATATCGGTGGCAGTGCTGCATGCGGCAGGCATGTTAAGTATGTTTCGTGCAATTTAATTTATGTAAATCGCGGTGACAGAGTGTCTGAGAGAAGAAAAAAAAATAAAACCAAATACAAATACAAATAAAATATGCAATAATCAGAAAATAACAATAATTGCAGCTACAAAATAACAACAACAACAACAATTCAAAATGTTTACTCAACTGATAAATAACAACAATAGAGAGAACAAATTGTTATTGAAGCCAATTAAAATCAATAATTGTATATAAAAACAGTCGACACACGAAACGAAATTTTAAATACAATGAAATCAATTTATTTATTTTATTTGATATTTTTTAATTTATTTCTCTCATTGTTCATTTAAAATTATTGTATATGTATATTTTTTATTAATCATTTTATATTGACTATACAATAAATGAATTGCTGTCTATCCCATTTATGTATCAAACTGCCATCATCACCCTGTCTATCTCTGTGTTCATACCTCACCTTTGTATTTTTATATATAGACACAAATAAAATAAAATATCAAATAAATTGAATGCAGAAAAATGCATTCAACCAAATGAGAGGGCTATTGATCATACAAGCGAAATAAATAGATAATTAAAGGGAAATGAAAACAGAAAAATGATGCATAATTATGAGTTAATGGGTGAGTGTATAAGTGTGAGAGCACAAGGAAATATTAAATTAAGGAAAGCATAGGTGATGATGACAGCCATACAAATTGTAAGCAAATATACATCATTAATTAGTTAAGTAAAAAGAAATTTACATATTAAAATTTGTTACATCGTCTTTTATGTATATTCTACTTATACCCCATACAACCCAATTAATTTAATGCAACAAACATTGAAGAGACATGAAAGCCCAAAAGCGCCAAAAATGGTTACTTCTCCTTAGTTATAAAGTCAATATGAATTGTTTGTATCGATCCAATGTTTTGATTCAACATTAAATATAACGAATATTAATTATATATAACTCTCCCTCACATTTAGTTAAGAATTAGAAGAGATTTTCGGTATGAGCTTTCAGTGTAGCCAACAAGTTTTTTATAGACCTTATTTTAATGTATAACTCGATCTATACATTGGAGACTCTTACTCATACCGAGTAGTATTCTCCTATATAAATTTTGTGTTTAAGGTTTCCACGCATTTTTCCCTTAATCCTATTACTCGTCATGCCGTTTGTCTATTGCTAAAGAACTGAGTGAAATTTTAAGACTTGTTTGCTTTGATGTGGAGAAAGTTTTTGTCTGAACATCAATTAGAAAAATAAGATTATATTCACTTTGGAGTTGGATGAAATAAATAAAAAATATGTAAATGAATTATGTTCTCTGCTAAATAATATGTCTTAAAATGTTTTCAAATACAGGATCTACGGGATTGTATTACTTATTAATTATTTTTTCAATCCTTTTCCATTATATTTATTGTAGATTTTCATTTCTTTTCATTTCCCTTTTATATTTAATTCTTTGTTTAAATATTTATTTAAATATTTTTTCTATTTAAATGCAATGAATTCTCCATTTACTTTCGAGTATATCAATTTTTCTGTTTTTATTGTATTAATTTAATTTATTGTATTTATTTTTTATGTTAGTAGAAAGAAGAAAACAATAAATGTGGATACAGTATGTTATTTGTTTAACATTTTTGCCTTTGGGGTGTTAATAAATTGTCACGCGCACATGATGAAAAAAATAAAAACAATGTATGCACTGTGCAAAAAACATAGTTTAATACATACAACAATCAATTATTTCCCTCCTATCTCTGTTTCTCATACTTGTTTCTGTTTGTATCTCGTACGAAAAACCAACAAATGTACAATAAAAAAAAAAATCGCAAAACAATAAAACAAAACTTGTTTTAGTTGCGCCGCTTCGCACTTCAATTCAACTGCTTGTTTTTTCTTCATTTTTTCATTCAATTTTTTATCTGCCGCATGAATGTACATTATGCACAGCATGTTGACGATGACGATGATGATGGCAATGACGATGATGACTGTGACTACTACCGAACCACCAACCAACAACAGCAATTGAGTTAAGTACAACAGCACCCAGCAGCAAGAGTAACAACTACAAAACAACAATGATAGCCATAGTCATAGCCCCATGACACAATCGATTTGTCCATGGTTCACTCACCTACAGAGTAAACAGCATTTGCCGAATGCATGCATGCATACATGAATATATGTATCGAGTGCCAAATGCTGACCCCCATACACATTGTATAAGGTGGTGGGGTTAGGAGATACTCGAAGCGAGAGAGAGAGAAAGGGGGGCAGAAGAATTTTATTGATTTATATACATGAATACTATTTGTAGTTTGTCTTTTAGTGTTAAGACAAGGAGTTGTTGGTTAACAAAAACTACATAAATACACTTAAGAGTTGATTATATGATGATTATAGGTTTAAGATATAAAGACTTCTTATTTTGTTTTGTGTATCTGTTAGTTTTATCTATAAATTGTGAACCACCAATTAATTCATTCATACTCACTAAATCATAAATGTCTTGTCGTCTAGTTTAGATGATTATTAGATTAATTTTAATGGGTGTAAATGTGGTTGATTGAATGTCTTTCATGACAAAGACAAATCATTAAGTACTTATGTATTCTGCATAATGATGATGATATAATGGAGCTAAATATATATTACTACATTTTCTTGTAAACTTCTTGTTCTTCTTATAATTGTTTAGATGTTTTGCTAATGCAAATTGTTTCTTCTTGTAAGTTTTTCTTTTTATTATATTGTATTTTCTTGTTGCTACTGTTGCTTGTTGCCGCTGCCAACTCATATTAGTTACATCCCATGGCCCTCTTCCTCTTTGGAAGATTGTAGGTTGATCTTTTGTCTTTTTATTTGACTGTCTGTATCTGTCTTCCCAGTCTTTATGCCTTCTGTCTGTCTTGGTAAGTACACGATTGTTTCAACCAAAAGACATTTCTGTCTGTCTGTTGCTGTTGCTTTGCTGCTGCCGTTTTGTGTTTTTATGGCTTTTTACATAATTTTGAATGCATTTTCTTACTTCACAAACGTGCCACGCTTTGCTTCAATACAAATCCATGCAATGTAAGAGGGGCCCGGTCCCACCTTCTTATTTATTTACAACTGACTCAAGTCTCATTCGTTTAGTTTACTCAATTCCAAGTCAAACACATTTAAAGTTACAAATATACTTACTACAAAAATAAATACAAAGTAAGATAAAATGTGATGATGATGAATGACTCTTTGCATAATGATGAAGAAAAAATAAAAAAAAAAAAAAAAGTAAATCGGTAGTTAAATGATTTCATTTACACGCCACATAATTTAGTGGCATATGTCTCGTGTGTTATTCACTCATTCTCATTTCCTTCTCAACAATTCAAGCAATAAAAGACCCAAACTACCTACTACTACTACTGCTACTATAACACAACACAACAAATCTGGGAGTGAGTTGAGTGAGTAGCTTTTTTTTTATCTGATTCTGTTGACGCTTATACAATTTTGTTAAAGTTGCCGCCGCCGCCGCTGAACTCGTTTATTTACTACAATACTTTTGTTTATATTGTATATGATCAGATCTTATATTATGTACTCTGTACGGTCCATCAGTAGTTTTTCCATCCATGCATCGATCGGTTGTTTTGTGGTTCTGTCTCTCTGTCCCATGTTTATTGCCTTGTAGGTGGTCTTGTTCAGTTAGTTATTTTTTGTTCATTCTTCGGTTTTGTTGGTGTTTTCTTCATCATATGTTTTCTTTTCTTTCTTCTCTTTAACATAATTTTTATGCGTGCATACGAGTATCTGTAACAGTTTGTTGTATTGCGATACTTTGTCTGAATTCAATGTTCATGTCACTAAATTTTTGAAATTGTTTTTTGTTTTCATTCTTTCTTTACTTGGTACACAAATACAAAATTGGTTTCAACATGATACACATATGTAAGTCCTATGAATGTTTTTTCTGTATCTTTTGGTAGGGACAGGCAGGCAGGCAAGAGGCCAAGTGAAAGATAGAACGATGAACAAGAGGCGTAGAAACCCATTAAATATGATTCTTTTATTGTATCATTTATCGGTGCTATATTTTTAGTTTATTACTGACTTAAGCAAAGCATATAGACACACACAGATACACACACTACATACATATGTATGTGTTAGATATAACAAATATTCATACAAAGAATTCATGTTCATCATATTTCTTTTTGTTAAGTTTTTATGATTTATTTCACCATCTTTTCTATCCATTTTTCTTGCTTTTATTAATTTTATATCTTTCATTTATTGAATATCCATTCATTTGTATTTATATGATGTAATGATATTGTATTTTAGCAAATACATTGTACTTGTAAATACATCAAATTTGAGAATACATAATTAGTTTCATTGATTACATTTCAGTTTAGAGTGCACAACACAAATTGGATTTACATGAACACAACCAACCAACCAACCAACAGCCAAACAAACAACAAAAGGAACGAACGAACGAACGCAGATACTGCCACAAAAACAACAAAAGGCCCCACTCACTCATTTATACCTTAAATAAATTTCAAAGTTTCACCGCAAATTAACTAAAATAAAAACAACACCAACAACAATGATAATACATATACCAAATCAAATATGTTTGTGGCAAATGCCATAGAAGAGCCAATGATGATGATGATGATGCTGATAGTGATGAAGAGGAAAATAACAACAATCAACCACCAACCAACGAATAATGTATCTATTTATGTATCTGCGTATATGTGTGTGTTTAGCAATTAAATAACACCGCCACATCAATTTTGATGTATGTATGATGAAGTATTGCGTGAAAATGTCAAAGTATCTTTTCTGAATGAGGAACGGAACGGCGTACGGTTGTTAAACTTAGTAATGAAATAAATGATTGAATGAAGCTCGGCCTCAGCCGCAAAGCCAATATAAACTCACTGTTTTTTCCACAAATTACCACATTACAATACTGCATCATTGTTGTAGTTGTTTTATGAATTAAAAGGCGGCAACAATTCCAACCCCAAAAACACATAATGACCAACACTGCAACATACAAAAAAAAATATACTTACAGATACTCCACACACATAGGAACGAACGTAATATCATTTAGCCTACCTAACAATGTCCATCAAAGAATCATACACAAAAAAAAAAAAAAATATATAAAAAGAAATCCCTTAATACCTTTTCTTTTTTTGCTTGTTGTTGTTTTACGATTTGCCAACGCCTCGATTTGTTGGTCTGTCCGTCCGTCTCGTAGAATTGAACAGAACTGGGCAAATGGCACAGCAGTGGAACCAATAGAGTCAAGTTAGCCAGCCAACCAGCTAGTCTGTCCGTCTGACTGACCAGACCGATCGACCGACGGAATGACAGTCAAGTCATGGTTAAAAACTGACATGCCACATGCCGAACGAATGCCGTATACAATATTACATTATGAGCGCGCACGGCGACGGCGGTATTGGCATGGGTTTCAGCTTTGCTCTTTGGCCCCTTTTACACATTACAATAATAGCAACAACAACAACTACAACACAAGAGGCAACATGATGATGTTTGGTAATTGGGATAGGCAGGCAAGGCAAACAGGCAGGCAGGAAAACAAGGCACACAATACCAACACGGTTTGGTATCAAATAGTAGAACGTGGTTGGTTGGTTATATTCACTTAATGCCGGCAGGGGGCAGCAGTCAAGGCACACAGAATTGGCAGGCGCCGACCTCCCTCTGCTTAACTATACCATAAACTCTACTCGAATTTGTGAGTTGAGTTGAATGGGTTGAGTGCAGCAAGCAAAATTCAACAGCAGTAGCAATGAAATACGTGGAATGACCAAAGGTGGCTGGGACAGAGAGACCGAGGACAAACTTGGCTGCTTTACTGACTATCTACTTGCCTTACCTCACACTTTATATTGGCCTGGCTTATTCGTTTGTTGGTTCTTTCGATTGCTTGCTTGCTTTCTGGCTGGGCATGTTGTAAATATTTTAGGCGGATCGACATACGTGTATTTGGTTGCATGCTCCGTTGGTCACTTCGATGTGATGTGGTTTTTTCTGCTACTTTTTCTCTTTTGTGTATCAGTATGTGCATATGATGGTTGTAAATGTGTGTGTGCACGCATTTTGTGGTTTTTGGTTTACTACGTTCCATGTCGACCAGACCAAACGAATTGCTGTTTGCCTTTCTGTCCGTCCGTCCGTCCGTCTGTCTGACCCCAGCTCGTTCGTTCATATATCCAACAAATGCGTTTTTACTCATACGTTTCATTTATGCCCTGCTATCCACCCTTCTCCTTGTGTTGTTGCATTGTAATTTTGTACATTTCAGGCAAATTTCAACTGTAATTTGCAAATTTTTTTATATCATGTTCAAGCGACAACAGCAAGATACAAACAAACGCATACATGAGTTTGAGTATTCGCATCTATGGTAGACTCAGGTCTCTGGTCTAGCCCGGCGTGGTCTGTCCATCATGTGCGTGTTTAAGCGCCATAATACTCGTATAACTATTTCTTAAACTAGTCACACACAAATAAATTATGACACTAATATGTATCTACAACATACAATATGTGCATTGAGTTTCATTCCATTGAAATTAGTCGCAATGGTGCGGCCGCCTAGGTGTGTCGTCGTCATCATTTCATTGCTGATAATCCGCTTAAACAAGCAAAAGTTGTTTTTACAAAATATTTTCATTTAATTCATTTTTATGCATTTAGTATTAGCATTACAAAAAAAGAAATCAATTAATTGATAATAACAATGATAAGATAACTACATACATATTTATATATTTGATGGATATGCTTGCTTTTTTTCCTATCGAATATCGATTTATGACACAATAGAAAAAACAAGACAATAATGATTTGATTAGAAGCAGTAAGAACTTGATACATCACCATCACACATATGGGTAGAAGGTATAACTATTGAAGAATAAGAAGTTGAGCTGGAAAATTTACATTTTAAATACTGTATCTTTAGAATGATATTAAGTCTTTAGATACAATTTGGTATCACTAACATGGACGCCAGACAGTTGACTTTGTTGAATATGAATAAATTGGTATAGACACAGATATATGTATAAATTAGCAAGGTGAGCGAGTGAGGTGGAAACAAACATGACAATGAAGAGAGTTTGGTCATGTATTAAGCGGTAGTGATTTGCAGCGTATTAAAATAATGACGAGGACAACCTGCATTTACACAATTAAAGTGGCAGAAGCAGAAGCCGAGGAAGAAGAAGGTGAAAATAATATGGAGAGATGTAGCAAAAATTGGACACAAACGAATTTTAACGAGTAACGAGCATTTTCTCAGACATTTAACGAGAAATGATTATACAAATGTTACAGCTATCCAATAAATGTTTGGGAAGGTGAGTCAGAGAAACGTTTGCCCGGTTATCTATAAAGAGGTAATGTTTGTTTGGATGTTTGAGGTAATCTTCGAAACTACTCATCCAATTTTAAAAATTCTTTCACCACTAGAATGCAACGTTATCACTGAGTGCAATGGGCTACTTAAATGAAACTTAGTCCGGTTATTTTTAGGATTTACTGAAATATCCGGACCAGGTGCACAAAAAAAAAAAAAAATACAAAACTGTATAGAGCCACTCAAACTGTATTCACAGCTGATGCTCAAACTGTGTTCTTTGTTGATACTCAAACTGTAACAGACAGTGATGCTAAGAAAGTACTTTCAGTACTTTATCACCTATATAAGCATAGAAACACTGATCAATTTGCAGCGTAATATTCTTTTTTACAGACGGAGAACAAGTTGTCCAAGCAAAACTCTTTATAAGGCCTTCGGTAAAGATCTTTTCGATTGTATAACAATCATAAATATAAAATTTGGCATCAAACAGAAAACTATCAAATTCAAGATGAAAGACTTCATACGCTTATTGATATTAGTATTTTTGATTTTATTACAAGTAATTTCACAAATAACAGGATCAGAGAAATAACATTTTAGTACATTGACCATTTTTTTAGAAAAACTCTTCATATTAATATTCCTGAATAGATCACAAATATATGTATATATGTACATATATGTTGACAAATTAAAGCTTAATGAAAATTATATTTAATCACGAAAATGTTATGGTACATGATCTTTATCACCTGAAGTTTTTTATAAAGTTTTGAAGGGTATAACGACAAATAGTATAATAACAACAATTTTTAATGAACCAATAGTAAAAGAAAAATACATAAAAGTGCATGTTCATGTTATCGTAAATGCTTTATTACCAATGCACACACACACACACACACACACACAAAACAAAACTACAAGTAAATGTATCCATGTATACAATAAATAGATGCACAAGCGCTTTAGCTGTAAAATTATCGATAAATGTTTAATAGCTCAACACGCACATTTCCAGATTGAATGAATAAATAAATAAATAAAATTGTAGTGAAAATGAAAATGAATAAAAAATCCATTTAAATCCAAACAGTGAACGCGTAGTTTGTCGTTGTCGACGACAACGATGTTGTCGTCACGCTATATGTTTCTATATAAAACCAACACTCCATGATCTTAAAACCGCTGGGGTGGGTTTTGGGGCATAATAAAGTAACAAAACAAATATTGTGTGAAAGGAAAAAGAGATAAAGAGGGGGAACAGCAAAACAACAAATGAAGGGAACTGAAATTGTATTTAATATGAACAAATATTTGGAGAATGAGAGAGACGGACGGACGAACGAACGAATGGACGGACAAAGACAACAATGATAATAATAAAGACTAAAAGGAAGATACAGAACAACATACGAATCAAGCAACGGGCGTGTAAATATTTACTAATGAATAATATTTATTTTATTATTTAAGTAGTCATCGTCGTCCATCAACAGCATTCCGCGTTCTGCCTCCAAGGGAGTGAGTTATTGAGATCTTTAGTATACCATACATATCCACACATACTCGTATGTACAAAAGTATTTAGAGTAAAAAGTGTGAACCCGAAAAATCAGAATCGAAATGAAAATCAAAGCAGATGCTGATCCCCACCTACAAACAAATATACGTACATACTACTAATATCCTTCATCATTGCCTTTATTGTCATAGTTTGAATTGGATTGAAAAGTAAATAAAATTGTATGGTGCCTGATCTTCTGAAGGGTGTGCCAGCCAACCCGTAGAGCATATAAGAAACATATACCATCATTTAGAAAAAGAACCCAATTTTTGAAGTACTAAATCAAAATTCAAAATGAAGAGTTCTTGGCCTCAGGCAATTGACAAAAAAAAAAATGTGGGCTTTTTTCTGTCCAATCTTCTTGACTATATGAAGTCTGAGTGAGTGAATGAATGAATGAATGACTGACGGAGTGAGTGAAGTGAATGAGTAAAGTGAATGAGTGGACTGAAGTGAAGTGAGTGGATGTGTGGCAAGTAAGCAAACGCTTGTGGCAACATTTTGTTTTGATTCAAATGAAGCGCAACACTTGAACTATGCACTTAAAATTAATTGCCCTAAGGGTCGGTGGTGGTCGATAGGACAGACACACAACAGACACTTGCTTATAATTCGTGTAGAGAGACTTTAAGTGGGCATTACTTTTCAATTTTACAAATACTTTTATGTGTTTTGTTTTTTCTTTATCGTAAACTTGTAGTCGTCGTCATCGTCATTATTATCATCATCACTCGTCTTAATGTGTATCCCTTATTGTAAGCTTCAATGAATAAAAACAGAGATGTAGTAGAAGTTGTGGAACGAATTGTCCGTTATTCACCCTTCACTAAGAATTATACAAAATAGAATATGGACAACAACAAACATAATCAAAATCGCCCAATCGTTTAAATTTATTTAAAATCTAAAGAGACTTGGCAGGCAACATAAGAAGTCTAGTATACGCCTTTTTTTAAACAGCCTATAGATATGAGAGTGAGATCTAGACAGAGAATACTATCTGTACTAAGATGCATCCATGTACGATTTTATTATGACAAACGAAATCTAAAAACCAAGAAGGGAAAACCAAAAGAAAAAATCAACAAGAGAAGCAAATACAACAAAATCCCTTTTTGAATAAAATTTAACGCCATCACAAAAAGGGTCGCTTCTACCATCACATCACATCGCATCGCATTGCCTTCCTTCCATCAACATCATCATAAAGCACATCTACAGAATAAGGAGAGAGGTGAGGGTAAGGGAGAAAAACCAAAGAATTAAGTAAAGAAAGAAGTAAAGCCCATTGGCATGAATCATGATGATTTTATACGTAGTATGTATTTCTTTTCCCCCTTTTTCACATTTTTCTTGTTTCTTTTCGTGAAACAAAAGTGTTGAACAACAACAGCAATAACAATAATATCACTGCCGAGGCAAACTGCTGTCAGCTCTGTGGGCTCTTTGTAAGCTGAACCCAAAACTGTTTCATTATAATTATGACCCTCATCAAAAATAAGAAAAAAAAAAAATAATATCTAAAGAGTGAAAAAAAAAGAAAATACATATATTTCATGACTCAAGATCATCCGTCGGCGGCAAGCATTGCGGGGTGTTTACATTAAAAATATTTTTTTTTCTTTTTCCTATTTTCGTTGACGATATGACATTTTTGCCAAGGGGCTTTTCAGGAAAACAGAGAGAGAGAGAGACATAGAGATATGGGTAAGAAAAATTTGTAGTAAAGGAAAAATAAAACGGAACGACCCTCTTGTCGTTGATTTCATTCAGAATTCATTCAGGTTAAATTTGAGTTCGTTTCGTTTGGTTTGATTTTATTTAAGTCCCGTCTTTCCCTCTCCTACAAATCTAGTACTATAATTTTATTCCAACAAGATAATTTGAAAAACGTATTTTCATTCAAAAATGATGACGACAAAGATGATGATGATGGCGGCGCCACGAAGTCAAATTCGTCTTTACTCTTACCCTTCATGACTTAAACATAAGCATAATAGACCCATGAAGGAACACCCGACCGAACCGTCCCTTATATGCACACCAATTGAATAAGTCACCCCGTTTTTTTTTTATGTTTTATTAAATGTAATATGAAAAGGGGGATTTATAGTATTGTAATAATGATTATGCTGCTGCTCTGCTGACTGCTTGAGGCCAAAAAGTGCAAATACTTGTATAGAGATGAGAATGAGAGAATGACGACGATTAGTTTTGAAAAACATATAAATTCACACACAAAAACAGAAAAGCCTATTAAATTTATGTTTCAAGATTAAATTCTATGGTGATGACCCTAAACAACAACAAGTAAAGCCAAATATACTATGATAAGGATATAGAAGAGAATATATTACACATGCAGACATACACATATCTACAATATAAATTCATTTGTTATATTCGAAGGAAGTGAAAGTAAGGGTTGTTATAGGTATAGCTAGGATTTTATCCTTCTCCTCATAAATTATAATTTTGATTGAGTGACTGAGTATCATCAAAAGCTCAAGTACTTAAGAAATTATGATTAAAATATTTATCTTTTATTTATCTATTTTCTTTAATTTATTTTGAATATTTTATCAAGAATCAAGAAAATGATCTAATAAAGCAAATATGTAGAATATTTTCAAATAAATATATCACAAATGCATGCAGACACAAACATTTCATAGAAAATGTACATACATATATGATTTAAGGAGGAACTTTAAGTAAGGGTTGTTAAAAATTCTTTCCGGATTTCCTTAGATTGTATCTATTGTATATACCAATAAAGTAATGTCCTTTGATAATTTTTGATTGAGTGAGTGAGTAACATCAAAGGTTTCAAGTACTTAAAATATTATCAAATTATCATAGATAGACACAAGTGTTTTAATATTATTGGACATATTTGGGAAAACTTGTGGTTAAAAATTCATAAATTAAAGTAAGTGTTTGAGTATGACGCATCATCATCAAAGGCTCAACTACTTAAAAAATTATCACAGTGTGATGAAATATTTTATTTTAGGAATTTATTGTGGTTATGAAGATTTCTCTTATTGTTTCAGTTTATTTATTTGATTTGAATTTACATTAAACAAATTCATGAGTGATGATGATGGCATTGAAATCAAGAATCATAAAGAATATGTACAAGATAATAAAGCAAATATGTACAATATATGTATTCAAATTCATTGAAAAATGTGAGATATATGCAGATTGGTTTTCAATATATCATCGAAGTAATATTTTTTATATTCAATAAAACAACGGCGGAACAACAATATGCGGATATGTTAAAAGATAAATACAAAAAAAAAAACCAGGCTGGCGCTACTGTTTTGTTTAACCAAACAACAAATTGCAAATACATTTTGTGTTTGTTTTTCCCATAAAACGGGGAAGCTAAAGCCTAACAATAACAGCGTATCTAAATTCGAGTACAACAATAAGAATAAGTAACAAGACTTAAAAAAAAAAACAATCCTGGTTGTCGATACTACTAACAATGCAAGGAAAAAAGACACAAGATAGAAAATCTGAGCACAAAAAAAAAAAAACAATGCAATTCAGTGAAGTGCAACTTAGTGGAAAGGAACATGCTGCTTGCTGCAAGGCAAAGAGATCGTCGTTGTTGTCGAGCGTTTGCAATTTAATTTGTTATTGTTATACATTTTCTTGTTGTTGTTATTATTGTTGTTTTAGTTTGTATCTTTCCATATATATATTATTTTTTTTAATTTTTACACTAAACTTCTTTGTCTTCATCATGATGTTTTCTTTTTTTCTTTTTCTCTTCATCATGATGTTGATGATGGTGCTACGTTCTAGCAAAACTCGGTAAAAACGAAAGCAACTCCACATAGATTCATAGCTCGCACACACACAAACACACGCAGATATGTATGCTCATACATGATGATGATGGTGCTGGTGGTGGTGATGATGATGATGATGATGCTGGTGATGACGATGATTATAATGATTTCAATCTTGCCGCTTGGCCCCTAATATAAAGAATCCAACTACGAGTGAATATCTACCACAGAATGTAAGTAAGCATAAGTAGTGTGTATGTGTGTGTGTGTGTATATGATGCTATGCCGCATTTACCCCCGGGGATTTGAAGCGTGTAATGTATGCCTTTCATGTTTTCATGCCATTGTTTCCAACCTTTTTTTTTTTTTTTTTCATCGTTCCTTCCTTCGGTCGTTTGTACGTTTGTTGGTTGGTTGCTTGGTTTGCTCACTCATGTCGTTCACTGATGTTTGCTTCTCCTCATACTACTCAGAGTATCTGTGTGTGTGCGTTGAGCATATGTATGCGTGCATTAAGTACATGCAAAGGAATAACAGCAGTGCTCGATTTCAGCAGCAGCAGGAATAGAATCAGCGGGAGTGAAGGGGAAGGTTTAAGCTTGTGTATCTCTTCCATGAACTAAGCCGTAAGCATCATCATCTATCAGAGGCAGAGAGTGAGTATACTATAAGCGACATTCAGTGAGTCTGACACATTGGCAAAGCGTCATTCAGTCAGTATGAAACTAACGAAAGAACGACGCATGAATGGCAAACAAGGCAACCGAAGAGACTGACAGACGGATGAACGAACGAACAGTAAGACAGACAGACAATGAGTAGAATAAGCACGTTAGCAAATAGAACAGCAGAGCAGGATGGTGGGGGTCAGGAAAGGGACTATATGAACAAAGCGTATTATAAAGGAAGAAAAAGATACATGGGGTGAGTGAATGAGTATGACAAGGTAGGGAAATGGTCTAAAAGGCAGATAGATAGATAGACGGACCGACAGACAGACAGGCAATTGGCGTGTTAGCGATTGAGCGAACGAGTCAGCCACGTTCCGTTCCATTCTGTTAATTTATTTCAACTTTTTTTTTTTTTGTAACTTCTTCTGTTCTGTTCTGTTCTTTTGTCTTTGTTGATATTGTCTTTATTGTTGTAGTTTGTAGTTTTTGCTTGAGGTTGACTCCTTTGGCTTTGAATTTGCTTCGCTTATTTTTTTTTTCTGTTTTTCTTACTTAATTTTTTTGTTGGTATTTTGTGGTCTTCGTCGTTTTGGCACATTTCACATTCTATGAACACAACAACACAAAATAAAAACAATAAAATAACAAAAACGCAAAAAGATAAAGATGAAAATAATGTTGATGATGATGGTGAAGAGACGAGTAGATACTTTACCAAGCGAAAATGTGCTGCTTTTGTTATTTTGTTATTGTTTCATAGCTGCTGTTTATCGTCATATTCTCCACATAGTCAGTCATCTGCCGTTGTTTTTGTTATTACAAGAAGTTTTATTATACTTGGATTTTGTTGCTCATTCGCAGTTTTAGTTTGCCTTAGAGTTAAAGGGGGTCCGTCCGCCAACTGCCACAAAGCAACACCATCTTCAGCATAATTTTGCGAAACATGTGTGGATTGGTGTGATTTGGAGAGTATGTATGTATGTGGTCCTATTATGACTTTATTTGTTCATTTCTTATTAATAAACACAAAATGGCAAAGAAATAATAAAGTAGTTTTTCATAACCAAGCCCATCAAGCCCATTGAAACTATGTATATGATGTCCACGATAAGTTAGATTAGAGGGTTGAAACATATTAAATTCAGTGTTTTAATATTACAACTTAATAACTTCTAAGCTTAAAGATACTTACACTCATAAAGAAGGATTATCATCACTTTGTTAAGTAACTTCTTAAAGGAAAATATCAGATATTATTGTATACAGAAATGAATAACATAGAATTAAAGAATTACGGATTTCACAGAAGGCACACAGTTTGTGACGCATTGTACTAAAAGTGCCAAGTTCTTCTATTTACTCCCCAACTAAATGGGTACTATAATACCAGTTTTCCCAGATATGGTTTACAGGCGGGTCTAAACTTTAAAATGGTAGAACAGGGACTGGAATTTATGGCCCAAAATTCAAAAAATCTATCCTAATGGGTACCTACCCAACAATATTCCAAGCGGAAATGTATGCCATTGAAATTTGTGCGAGGGAATGTCTTCGCAGGAAAATGAGAGGAGTACATATTTACATACTTTTGGATAGTCAAGCGGCCTTAAAAGCCCTACAGTCGGTCACTTTCACCTCAAAGATGGCATATGACTGCCTAAACCTGTTTAATGAACTGGGTAACTTTAATACTGTTATATTAAGATGGGTACCAGGACATGAAGATCATGAAGGCAATGAAAAGGCCGACTACTTGGCTAAACAAGGGGCGATTATGCCCTTTTTCGGTCCTGAGCCTTTCTGTGGTCTCTCGAAAAGCCACAAAAACGAAGCAATCAGGAAACTTGAGGAAAAGAAATTTCTAAAACACTGGGTGAACTCCACCGGACAACGCCAGGCAAAACAATTCCTCACTCTTTCAAAGGGTATCTCGAATAAGCTTCTCTCAATCAGTAGAGTAGACTTACGCACTTTGACTGGATACTTCACGGGACATTGCAACCTAAGGTATCATCAAAATATGTTAGGTCTTTCCGACACTGACGTATGCCGATTTTATGAAATGGATAAAGAAAGTTCAGAGCATATACTCTGCAAATGTCCTGCACTCGGTAGACAAAGACTTCACCACCTCGGTGACTCGGTGACACTGTTGTTAATCCACACAAATTGTGGAACAACAAACCCCAAGTAGTGTTAAGATTCATCAAAAGTCTAAACATATAGGGTTTCTATAAAATAAGGCCATGTACAATAGATCTTATTGGTCTTATTTCGGCCCCGTTATTTTTTTTTTTTTTTCTTTTTTTTTTATAAAACTGGTATTAATAATATCTGGCTTTTAATATATACAAACACTAAAGATTTAAGGTGTCCAAACTTATGCCGTGATCCAGGATATTTAAACAATCGCTTAAAGTTTACTACAACAAATAAAATTCGCTTGAATTCATCCAGTGCGAAGCGTTGTCGGGTACACTAGTACCCGTACAAAGAGCTCAATACAAAATCCATTAGGAATGAAGACATCTACAAGGATCTGCACATACTGCTAGTAAATGATTAGAGTATGTGGAAAAACATGGTCATCATGGTAGCCCATTAGACAGAATGCTTGTTTATACAAGAAATAATCAATTAATTGGACGTGTGTATTCCTGGATTTCAGACTATAGCCAAAACTACACGTGGCAGACGAATGGTGTTTGTGTGTTGCAGTAACCTCAAGTCTCCCATCCTGCACTATGGTGATTGTGAGTCGATGGCTATAAGGGTTTGGAAGAAGGAAGGTTGAAACTGGTCGACTTCTTTTTTAGAAAAGAATTTCACCATTGTTTTGGATCATTTGTTATCATGACTTCCTTCCATTTTTTAACTAGAACTGTCTATAAAATATTGTCTTAAGTATTAAACAATAAAATTGAATCAGTTGAATTAAATTTGTTTCCATTTGTTTTTTCAAGAATTTTTCAAATTTTACAACTTTGTTTCAAAAGTATCTACAATAGTAATAGGGGATACTTTCCATGGAGTCGTGTCATTAAACATTAATAAACCAGAAGTATTTTTATTTCAGCAGCAGCTCATTTAGTTAATGAGCCAACAAAACAACGACAATTTACTAAATTTTGTAATACAAAAAAGGACATTTTTGTTTAATGAATTCGAGAATACGAAAAAGTAATTACACTTTACTTTCTCTTTTTGTGTGTGCAGCAAATCGGGGGAATATTCTAAAGAAAACCCAAGAAAAAATAATAAAGGACAAAACAAAAACGAAATTTGTGTATATGAGAAGCAGATGTAGCTGAAGTTTGCTGTTAGGCACGCACTCCTTTGAAAGGAATGTAAAGCAAAGCAAAGACAGTCAATGAGAAAGGCAGACAGGCAGCAGGTAAGCGTTGAGGATGGAAGGGCAAACAGCATGTAGTCGAAAGGATAAATATGCTTAATAAATAAAAAGAACACAATACAATTTCAAACCAAAGTAGAACGAGACTTGACACAGCACAAACAAGGACACGCTCACGAAGGATAAATAACAAACAACAATAATAACAACAACAAGAGCAGCAGCAACTGAAAAAGCAAATCATTTAACAGGATGTGAATAAAGTAAAAGGGAGAAGGAACACCGTGCGCGTATAATTACGAAGCTGACACCTCTCAACTGAGCGCATAGAATTCAACCTCAGACCTAAAACTATTTCCAATACTATAACGATGAACGACGACTGGATTGAATTTGCTTCCCCATTGAGGCACAAAACAACCCTTGAACCGAATAAAACTAAGTGACTTGGAATGTGAAACATTGTCCTGTGGCCTCGTACTATATCATAGTGTAGTAGCATGAAGTGTAATAGCAATCAATTTGGTTAGGGGTAACTCAATACGAGAAAAACAAAAAAAAAAACAAAAAACTTATTTGCGTGCAACATAACTTCATGAATAAACAACAACAAGGACAACACAGTTGTGTATAAAGCCACCGCAAAGCAGGATCTACTAAATGAAACGCACCAAAGACCAAACACTCGAACAAACGAATTGAAATATGTATGGAATTGGGTCTTCTTTGTCATGGATCATGTGATGTTGCTAGGATGAGCCTATGCAGGCAAAGTCGCCTGCTTGTCTGCTTGCCCCTTCCTACAACCGGAAGTGGCAATGTATGCGGCCAACAAGCAGGACTTGCACTGACACAGAAGGGAAATAAACAGGGTGTAGTAATGGGAAGGAAGGAAGCAAGAATAGAAAAAATATACAAACAAAAGAAGGAAGGTACAACGAAATGGAACAAAACACCATGACTTAATACGACTTAAGTGCGTTTGTAGGATGGAAAAACTTCTCCTGTGCCCTACCTACAATTTTTTTTCTTACAAAGGCAACTTGTGTTGTGTCCTGGATATACGTGTATGTAGTACCTTCTTCCATACACACTACACTGATTTTAAGAGGGTATTAAATGCTAATTTGTGTCGAATGTACTAGCATATACATCTCTCTCACTCTCTATGTGTATATGGTTCCACCCCTCATCGAATATTATGTTGCAGATTTCTTTTAACGCTTTCATGATTTGTTCCTTTTCTTTCTTTGTTTATTGCATTGTTATAATCGATCTGTCTATTTGTCCATGTATCTTCCCATTTGGGTTGGTCGCTTTCAATTTGTATTCATGTTATTGTTCAGAAGCATTCGAGCGCAAAAAAATGTGTTAAGTAGCATGAAAATTAATTGATTTCCAGATTATTTTATTTTCATTTTTATTATTGCCGGTTGTTAAATGTGTCGGCAAGTACCATCCATACACAATCCATAGTCCGTTCAATCCAAAGTACATATGCATTGTTGAAAACATGAATGAATGACTTGTGTTTATTGGTTTTCAAAAAAGGGGGTTTCAGATACATGAAGAGTAAATAAATTGGTTACAACTGTAAATAATGCTTACCAACACTTTAACATTAACATTCTCATAATTCAATTTAATTGAGTCATCATTCATACCTGAAATGAAAGATAAATAATCCATTAAAATAGGTTTCTTACTTTCAATCACTTTACAATTTGAATTTACAATTACAATAATGATAAAGAATTAAGAATTTCAAAAGGACAAGCCTCAAGATTTTATACTTTTTTCAAAGGATGGACTTTTGTACCGTAAGTGAAGTCACTTTACAGTATTTCTCTACACACTGTGAACTATTTTTAATATCTATACATATAATAAAATCGTGACCGAGACATTTCTGTTTGTCTGTGACATTGTGCACGCTAATCTCAGAAACGGCTTCACCGATTTGAATGCGGTTTTCACTGATATATTGTAGCAAATCTTCAAGTAACATTTGGTGTTTATTTCATTCCAATCGGTTTACAAACAAATATTATAAGGATAGGGCAAAACTGTTTTATTAGGATTAAGTTTTGGCAAAACCATGCACAAAGATTTCCCTATGTTTTTTGGTTGCTGCTTCTTAAATTTTGTGTTGTTGTTGTTGTTGTTGTTTTTGTTGTATTTTCCCCTCACATTTACTAATAACTGAGTACCCAGAAGAGTATTGCACTCTCCGTTCTTTTCTTTCGGCAAATGTGAGCAAAATATAAAAGGCGATCTATATAGATGACAGGTCAACGTCTGCCCCAGGTTAAATAGAACATGTGACCAACAACTCTACGTCTATGAGCTACTTAAGGTATATAGTGGTTGAATTTAAGTGTTCTATGGAAATTTTCAGGAGAATAAATCACATTATGTATTTGAGCAGCAGGCATATCCTTTGATTATACAAATACATATAAGTATATTTAATGTCTGGTAAATTTAAGTTTAAAATCTCATAAATGGAGGAACATGTATCCACCCACATGCAAGCAGGTCATGACAATAGTATCCTATGGGACAGACTTTCCGATCCATTTTATATACGAGTAAATTTCAATTTCGTAAAAGATATAAAAATTACAATTTGCAACACATCAACAATAAAACTTACTCAAATTACTTAAGATTTTCCGCAAACACACACCAATAATAAAAGACTTAAGAAGAAAGGGAAGCGCACGTCAATTGGGACAGACATCATGGGACGATGATGATGATGGCGTGAAAAAAAACATATTCTCTTCGGATTGTTATATCGTATGAGTAAAAATTGTTGAAGCAGAAACTTGTAAAATGCTACAACGACAACGACAAGAACAAGAAGAACAACAACAACAACAAAAAAGATACCGAGAACATAACAATAAGAAGCTATTAAACTACAATATTGAATACCACCACCACTGCCACCCGCCGCCAACAAACTTCACTTCACTTTACTTAACTTCAGAAGACAAAAGCCTACACAACTTAGGCAAAGAAGCTGAGAAGCTGTGACAGGCAACTAAAAGGAAAGGCAAGGATTGAAAAGAAACAATAATAACAACAACAACATTAAAAACAACAGAAATCATGTAAAAGGGTAAGAAGAAGAAAAAAACTGCTGCCAAGAACATGAAAAAGTTCGTTTAAGAAAAAAGAACTTACATTCGACTCCATCGAACTTCAAATACCCTCAAAAGCAGCGACAATATTAATAAACTTTATTTTGAATGATCTTTAAATATAAAAAAGAGATACAAGTATTCCGTTTATCTTTAAGGCTTTTTGACATTAACTTTGCAACTTTATTATATAAAGAATTGTATTTCCAGATGAATGACATCCAAAAGAAATGTGTATTCTACCCTCATTTAGAAATAGGAGTCATCACACCAGATCTACTGATTGCAGTTACACCTAGATCATTGTATAAGATGAACAATTCTATGTGCCAAAAACAAGTCATTGTAGCTAGCACTAGCTTCTAGGTTTTTCAATCGATCATATCTGAAAATCTACTTAAAGAAGAAGTGGGACAAATATGAAATGATTCCATCTTCCTATGTGTTTGATCAAAATACATATCTAGCTTGCATCAAATCACAGACATTTTGACATAAATATATTTTCCTTCCAGTCATCAAAGCTGCACTACTACTACACAATAATAATAATATTCGATAGACTAAGTGTGAAGGGTATAATAACCAAATCAAGTATGCAAAAAATGAAACTTTAAGGAAAGAAAAAAAAAAGATACAAAATAAAATCATAAGTACAACAAATCAAGGGAGGGGAATGGATATGAAGGAAAGAAAAAATGCAAAAAACCAACCAACGTTTTCGTCGTCGATATGCTGTTTAACATGCAAATTGTGCGCCTGCTGACGTTGAGTGTGTCTGGCTTGGCTTGGCTTGACTTGACTCGGTTTGCTTTGGTTTGGCCAGAGCTTAGTACATAATGTTGTCTGAATGTTTTTGAATGTTTGGATCCCCACCACCATCATTACTATCCTCCATCTTCTTAGACTTGGCTTGACTTGTGAGGCAGACAGTCAAGTCAAGTAAGCCATGCCAGGCCAGCTAAGGCATGACTTGGCTTTGCTTTTGCTTTACGTGTTGTTTTCAGTTCAATGAACAAAAATAAAAATTAAAATAAAAAGAAACAAAACCAAGTAAAACTTATTCCTACATATGCATGTCATATGTATCTACGAGTATAGTAGTAGTATGTAAGTGTATCTGCTATGGAACTGCTTGTGTTACAAACTTACAAACAAGCATATGTATGCAAATACTTACAGACAACACATGTACGACAGACAAACAGTCAGTTAGTCAGTCAAACAGACAGACATGCACATAATTTTGCTGATGCATATCTAAATGTATATTAAGAACAGAAAGAAGAAAGAATTGAAGTTTCTTTGCAAGTCTTGACTTGTTGTTGCTTTTATGTATAATACATATGATCAAAACATTACCAATTGCAAAAAAAATAAAGAAAAGACAAGCTAAGCAAGCAATTTAAATTGACTGACTTAGTGACTGAACTGACAAACAGACAGCCAGACAGACCGAGAACAGCCAGACAGACTATCTAACTGTCAAACTTTAAGTTCTTATTGTTGTTGCTGTTGTTCTTTCTACCATAAAACGAAGTATGAAAAACCCAATAGATACATAAACGAAATGGAGAAAGAAAGTATCTAGTAGCTAAGCAAACGATAACAACAAATGATTTTGGCAAACAGAACTCAGTCAAACGCTTAACATTTCAACATGTTCAACGAGTGTAACTGCAGCAATAGTTAGATACATAGATACATTGAAGCGTAACTAAAACTCCATGCACACAACAGAAAAAACACAAGAGTTAAGTCAACCAGGTTAAAGCAACTTAACATAAAAGTCAAGTATGGTTGTGTGTATATTATGCCAATAGATACACATAACAATACTTGTGAATGTCTGTCCAGATACAATATTTTTGTATACTCAAGATACTACACCACACTTAATGAGTTTCCATAGAATTGATTTGGTTTTTTTTTTTTGTTTTCTTATAAAATATTTAATATTTTTCACGCACATGCCACGTGTAGTTTGAGAAATCGGTTTGAACTTTGCCTTACACACATACATATGTAGATACAAAACACTTTCTACTTTGCTTATTATTACTACTACATACTTCATTAACTTTTTTTTCTCTTTTTTGGTTTCTTAGTATTTTGTTATTTACGCAACATAATAGTGTGTATTTGATTGCCACAGCTACTTACTAACATCAGACACAACAACAACAACAACAACAACAACAACAGATAGAAAGAAAGATACTCATAGTCATCATCATATAGTCAAAATCATCATCATTTGTCAAGTTTACAGTTTCAGAGTTTTTTTTTTTTTGCCACTTAATAAGATATAATAGTGGCATAAGAAAAAGCAGATGAAGGGAACATATACAATCATATAGTATAGTAATAGTATGAATTGAAAAGATGATTTGCCATGAAAAGAGAAAAAACAAAAAAACAAAGTAAAATATACAAAGAACAAAAGCCGAGGTAAAACGCCCCTTAGACATGATGCCCTTTTTTTCATCCTTGCTGCTGTTCCTGCTGCTACTATTTCAACTTCAACTTCCAATTCTCTTTTGGCGTAGATACACACAAGGAGAAGCTGCCAACAAATAGCTGCCAATTTTAGGCTTAAGTGCCTGCCAAGCCTACAATCGCAGGCACAAGTAGATGTAGAATCACAAACGTTCCTCAAGTAGTCATGAAGACGAGACGACAAACAGGGAATAAGAGTATAAAAATTAGGGGAGATACAAAAGCCAAAGAGCACAGATACACACGAAATTTAATACCACTTTACCTTTTTGTATGCATGCCTTTTGCTTCAGCTACTAAAGGCACATGAGAGTGCCATCATACTATGTAGTATGAAAGTATCTGTGGGTTCTTACATTGAGAATGTGCAAAAAAAAAAAAAATAAATATCTTTCAGAAAAAAGAATTGTACACAAAAACCACAATCACGATGAAAAACCGGCTTACAACGGCGTATAGAGTAGAGTAGAGTAAAGTGAAGTAAAGTAGAGTGGTCGTTATTCTTTTTATTAAGCGCATTTAAAAATCTTATGTATGAAGCTAAAGAGATTCGAGTTGGTATTGTATCTCATCATAAATAAAGTAAAATAATGAAAATAATAACAATAAAAGCGCGTGTAAGCAACACTTGAATGAAGAAGAGAAATAACAATAAAAAAAAAATCATCCAAGAAGAAAATGAAAAACACCAACAACAACCAGAACTAAAAAAGAAGAACGGTAGCGCAAAAATATAAAAAACCAAAGTAAAGCAAAGCAACTCGAGTGGAGAATAAGAATTTCTTTTCATTTTTATAGTACTTACTTTTGTTGTTTTGTTCATGATTGTTAAAGTTGCGTGCGTGAAAATAATGGAAAAGCAACGAAGGGCGTTCAATGACTCAAACCAGGAGAGGGGAGAACCACACACCCAATGAGGACGGAGAACGGGAGGAGGAAACACGTTTTTTTTTTCTTTTATTCTTTATTCTTTTTGTTAACCAAATTAACATGCAAAGCTGTAATTCAATATCGAGAACAACAAGAAGAAAAGAAAAGATACAACAACAACAAAACAACAAAAAATAAAGTAAAAAATATTATAAAAAGACCATGAGTGAAGAAGGGAGGAAGTTGGTGGTGGGACGACAACGGATCCAATGGTCGCTCTTTCATTCATTTGGTCGAACAAGCGAATGAACGCGTTTATGATTTCGAAAATGAGCCAAGAATTAATAAAAAAAAACAAAAAAAAATGGAAATGAATACAAACCAACAACAACAAAAATAAAGCCAAGATAATTCAGACAGAAGGAAGGTCGGACAGGCGGACAGTCGGATGGATGGACAAAAAGATAGACAGATTCAGCATTAAACCAAAACAACCATGAAGAAGTGAGATATTTTTATAAGGAAAGGCAACACACAAGGGCAGACGAAAAAGTGATTGAAATGAAGAACATTAAAAGGGCGGCGGTGGCGATGATAGCAGTGACAATGAGTATAAAAAAAACTGAAAGAACTGTGTAAGGACAGACTGTCTAAAAGGCAACTTGACTACTACTACACACAGATACTCTCGCATAACAAAACATTTCGCATGAGCAAGCAGAAACAATTTTTAAAAACGACATGATTTTCAACAAACAACAACGTGCAAACGAAGCAAAGTAAAACAAAGCAAAGAGAGAGGGAAATTCGGAGGAAACCATTTACAAACAACAAAAAAAAAAAAAAAGAAGAGAAAAAAAAAACTCAATAAAAATCATTTCAACGCTTTACGACGACGACAAAGGAAGAAAGCTACAAAAACGAAAGCAAATATGATGCTAAGGAAGACAAGGCAGGCACGAGGGCAAGGGAAGACAGCATGGAAGGGAGTGTGTAATATGGCTTTTGTCTAAAAGCGAGCAACAAAAAACACAAGAGGAAAATATTAAAGAAAAAAATAAGAGAAAAATGGAAAAACAGAAAACGAAGGCACTGGCGCTACACTGTGCGCACACCACTGTGAAAAACCAACGTCAAACACAGCGACACATGAAGATGGAAGTGAATAAGTGGGGAAAGATGGCGGCTTACCAAAGGAAAAATAAGACAAAATTGTAAAACGACAAAGTTTCAACAGTAACAGCAAAAATGGACTAAAGAAGGGGGACACGGACAAATCATCTAAAACTTTTAGACTAAAAGGGGGCAACAAATATGTCGAACAAACGGCAACGAAAGAAAATCTTCTTCCATCCAAAGAAAAAGAAAAATGAAAAAATAAGAAAAAGAAACGACGAAGAAGTTAGCAGCATGAAATGGAAAATAAAAAGTTTGACATGAAAAGAAAAAAAAAAAAATATACGAAGGAACGAACACGACTAGGATAAGGAAGAGGCAGGAAACATGGAGGATGGATGTAAGTCGATGGATGTGGTTTAATGTAGTTGAAGTAAGAATCGTGTGTGATGGAGGATGTGAATGGAATGGTGGTGGTTGGAGGTCAGTTAAAAGCAACTTAAGCTGACAGGTAAAATGGTAGCTTCTTATTAAAGGAATTATTATATTACTTAAAAATAAACTTGCGGTTACAAGATACTACAACACAAAACACTGAACAGAAAGAGAATTAATTAAAAATTTAATACAACAATAGATAAAATAGTGCAAAATGAATTCAGTAATTAAAACTTGATAAAATAAACACCCCGTTTATACTAGAGCCGAAGCGGTTTTCACTGAGTTCTGCTTGACTCAGAAGACAAGTATAAACACTTTTTAGTGCACATTGAACGAATAAGCGCACATTTCAATATCGTCGTCATTTTCGTGAACCAAATTGAAATGTCGTATAAATGCTTAGCGTATTGAAAACGTTTTCCCATTTAGCTGTTCCCCAAATGTTGTTTTGAGCAGTGTTGCCATATGGTATAATTATTTTGCATTATTATCATTCAATGATACTACTACTACTACTACTGACAGCTATCCCGGGGCAGCCTCAACCATTTTGCATAACCATATAAATAATTTGGAACTGTGGCTCAAAAAATATAACATTTCCGTGAACACAGAGAAATCCATTCATGTTACTTTCACCATAAATCGCAAGAGCTGCCCTCCCATAAACCGTAATGGAGACAAGATTCCGAAAAACACAACAGCATAATATGTAGAAGGCCAACTTGGCAGTCTCACATAAAATTGAAAAGGAAACAGCTCGAACTAAAATGACCTGGCTTTTTAGATCAAGCTCGCAGCTAAGCCTGAATAACCTGTTGTTATTATATAAATCCATACTTAAACACCGGTGTGGACTTATGAAATACACCTCAATGGCACTGCCTCTAACTTAAACATTGAGATTCTTCAAAAGTTTCAGTCAAAACTACTGCGTTGACTTGTTGGGGCACCCCGGTACGTGAGAAACCCAGTTCTACACAGCGATCACAAGAATTAGTAATAAAAATATATCCAGGCTGGAATGTCATGAAAATCACCTTGCAGTCCATCTGCTTGACAATAGCCAACACACCAGATGATTGAATCGGCTGCTCCGAATGGATTTGCAGTTCAGAGTTTATCATTAAAGTAATACGAGTACAAACGTAATAAGAATGTACAGGGTTTCCAATAAGAGGTGTTATAACTTCCAATCACAGAATCGTATGTGTCCCTTTAATCTTCTTTATACAATACACCACATAACAAAATAATTGATTTTTCAATAAAGGATATGGAAAAGAAAAACAACAATCATGATTTCTTATGGAATTTACTTCTCCCAGTAATCGGAGATCTTTGATTTTAACATACCAACTTCGTACGTTAATAAAACATACATATCTGTAACAAAATGTGACGGAAATGTACGAACAATTCTCCAGTTCAAGCTGATCCTTTACTTCATACTATTGTGACACAAAAACAACAACAGAATACCAAAGAGAAAAGTGTAATGATAACTTGATTAATTGTGTAAATTGTGAGAAATGAATTTGCACCATTATAATTGTAAATGCTACTGCAAATTGTGTATTGTCTGCCAGAAGACTGCAACATAAGTTGGAACAAAGAAAATTGTTGGAAAAGGAAAATTGAGTTAGTTATACCAATGAATGTTAATAGTTACTTGTCACATGCCAAAACATGCTCACCACATCCTCACTTAGTCAGTTAGTTAAATGGTAACGCAAAAGAATATTAAACAGACGAGTTGTAACCGAGAAAGTGGCAGGATTATATGTGCACATCAATAAAAGACCAATCATGAATCTATTACATACCTACATCATCATCACAATCATAGATGTAGATACATTTATAGATAAGATGAAAAACAAGTTGGCATGGTATTGTTGCTGTTGTAATGCAATGAGACTAGTATGCGGCATTTTGTGGCATTTGAAATATTGCAATTGAAACTAATTCAGTTAAGTGTGCGACAAAAGTAGAGTTGAGTTAGTGGCAACAACCAGTAACAGCAACATCCACAGAGTAATAGTATCAACAGATTTATGCATGCATGGATGCGATTTGTTGTAACAGCAAACAGCAGCAGCAAGCAATGTGCCGCTGAAAATAAGCATGTTGCCAACAGCAACAACAAGTTTAAAATTGCGCATTTCAACTTTGCTGCAATCATTACAATCATCATCATCATCATCAACATCATTATCAACTTAGTTGTTCCACTTATATACATACAATATTTTTGTTGCTTCTTCGTTCGTCGTCATCAGTTGTTGTTATTGTCATCGTCGTCGTCTTTGCAATTTTATTTGTTCATAATTCAATGAACAACAATAACAACATCTTCTACTAGTAGCAGATACAAACGACGAGGAGCAGAGCAGCAACTGTTGTCGTGTCGTTGTAGTTGGCAACGCTTTTTATTGCTCATGCCATTGAAAGAGCACTCACTACTCACTGCGTGTGCTAAATTGTATCTGCCACTCAAAAGTAAAGTCAACTCAATTCAATTCAAAACTTAAATGCAATGCAATGCAACGCAGCGTAATGCAATGCAATGCAAAGATACTCGTCGTCGTACAGTCAAAGTAGCAGTAAGTGTTGCTGTTGTGTTTTGGGGTCTGTTGGTTGCTTATGACAGCTTTAGCAATTGATACAAACACTCAAAGACACATACACTACACAACACAAACATTCAGATCAGTCGTCATTTTCATTAAGTTAATCTAGTTTAAGATATTTTCACGCCAAACGGAAGCAATGCCAAATCGGCCAAATAACCACATTCACATAAACACATCTCTTACATATACATATGTATATATGTATGTATTTCAAGCCAACACTAGAAAAGCTAAAAAGATACACACCGAATAGCATAAAATATGACTATCTGCGACGACATTTTAATGTGCCAATAAATAGATAGACAGACAGACGGACCGACTGACTGACTAACTATTGAATTTAAGGCAGACAAGCAGCAGGCGACAGACATCATCAATTTTGAGGTCTGAGATCTTGTGTTATGTGTTTAAAAAAAATGTATCTCAACCCCACTTGAACAATTTTGCTATACAAGTTTGAGTCAATCATCGTGTTTAAGACTCGTTTTGACTTTGTTAATTTGTCGTTTCGTTTGCTGTTGTTCACGCTAATTGGGTTTTATAGTAAAAACAACATTAGCAAAAAGAACTCGAATTAAATTTCAAATTAAATTCAAAAGATTTGTTGTATCTGCTGCTACTGCTGCTGGTGATGCTGCTGCTGACAACAATTGATAATGATAATCATAAACTGTAGATTTGATGATTGTCAAATGAGATTTGGCATAATTAGTTTTGCGTTTAAAATGAAATAAAATGATTTTTTCATTTTATTCATTTTTTCAAATGAAAAATATAAAATAAATATTTCATTAAACAGCAATTTGTAGTTTTTTTTTTTCAAGTTTTCATTTTATCAGCAATTAATCCACCATTTTTATTGAATTAAACAATATTAGTTTTGTTGAATGTGAAAATTCTGTAAAATTTTACATTTTATTGATGAGAAATATTGAAATAAATAATAATTCAAACAAGTATTTATATGCGAATTTTATACCCTACACTAACATGGTCAATACATAAGCAAATCCTTCTTTTTGCATTTCATGATTGGTGCCCTAGCGTCATTCGCTTGCCTTTTTACTGAAAACAGGCTTCACCGTATAGGACTTTCATCGTTGTATAAAATTTCTTCATATACTTATTACCGGTATTGTTGATTCGCCAAGTCTTTCAGTCAACTTAGATTCTGTGTTCCTAGTCTTAAGATTTCGTTTCATTTCAAGGTTCAAGGTTGGTGCATAAATAACTTCGCCTCACACGATCCATTTCGAATATTATGTCTGAATTATAACAAACTCGATACCCGGGCAGACGTTGCCCTTGGTTAGCTGTAACGTGTGTATAATCATTTCTCGTCAAATGTTTTAGAAAACCCTCTTTATTCGTTAAAATTTTGGTATCTCATTCGCACATCTGGTTAATTTCACGATGATTTTTCGGCTGTTCTTTTTTGGATTTTCTGAATTTTTTTTCATTATAAACCACCCCAGTAATGAGCAGAACAATACAAAAAAAAAAATACTGAAATCTGTTGAGCCATTCTCTAGCTTTTGCAGGACTCAAACAAAGCAATTGATTTCATATATATAATTGATAGAAAAATACTATATATAAATACTATATAGATAGATAGAAGATTATATCAAATCTTTTCTCCTGAGATTTCGCCCACCACTATCAATGCCTGTCCTTCTCACCGTGTCTGAATCAGGACGATTCCATGTCCAATCATTGGCTGTGAGTAGGGTAAGATACTGTATTAATATTTAATAATACCACTATAAAGTTTTTATAGCATTTTGTTTTATTAATTTTAAGGAGTTCTTATATTTATCAATTATAATTTCTATATGGAAATATTCCTTATTATTTAATTGCAAATCTAATTATAATTATAATAAAAAGGGAAGAGAAAGAGAGGATTTTGCGCATATAAGATCTTAGTTATCTGATTTAGCATAAATAGAGTGTGCTGCTTTAAATCAAAATCATTCTTACAAAAGACTTCGTCAAGTAAATTACATTATTCAAAGCAGAACAAACGATTCCATCATTTGAAATGGAGGCATTTCATTGACAAATGTCAAAATGAAGATTTTTTCACCAAAAATTTTAAGACTGAAGTACAATGTCTAATATGCTGTAACATACTTCAGTCGAATGCACAATTTAATTTTAAAAGACATTTAAAAACATTTCATGCAGATTACGTTGCTTTTAGGATGTCAGGTGAATCAACAGAACAGTTCCTTTCGGAGCTAAACCAGTCATTTCACGTCTAAGATTTGCAAAATTACCAATCAAAGGTTTAAAAAAGTCTTCACAAAAATAAAATTATTATGATCTTTCAGTTTGTTTTGAAAAATCTTTTAAATTTTAGAGTTTTATAATGAAAACTTTATCTATATCTATATATATATAAAATCGTAAGCCTTTTTGTGTCTGTGCAAGCTAATCTCAGAAACGGCTTAACCAATTTGAATGTGGTTTTCACATGTGTATTGTAGCAAGCTTCCTGTAACATATAGCGTTTATTTTATCAAAATCGACACACTAAATCAAAAGATATTCATATTTTTAGTTCTGCTGCCTACTTTCTGGCTGATTTTCTAATGTTATCTTCTTCTGCTGCGCGCCAACATTAAACAGCTGATGATTAGGAAAAAAGTTAACAAAATGCACGCTATTACAAACATATTTCGAATACCACGCGTACGAAGTCGTGGGCTCAGCTAGTCATGAATAAAACTTATATAATCAAATATTTCTGTAGATCTATTTACTGTATTCCGATTCGCCTATTCTATTCCATATGCACACCTAAATTATTGGAAGTGTATTCTCTGTAATCCTCGAGGATAAATTTTAATTATATTTGTCAAAATACAAAAACCATTTTATTAAATAAATTGTAATAAAATTGAGATATCTCTTTCAAAAGAAAAAATTACGTTTATGTGTATTATGTTTTTGTTGTAATTTACAATAAAAAAAAAAGATAATAAAAATAAAAAACAGAGATGGAAAAAATTAACAAATGCTTAATAAACAAATTTAAATAATCACAATAACCAAATTCAACAAAATGCGAATTATGCACAAAAAAAAAAAAAAAACAATTTAAATATTTGCCAACAAAAATACCAACAAAACGAAAAAGCAACACAAAATAAATTGTTTGATTTTTGCTTAGCAAAATTTGTTTATTTTTTATTTTTCTTTTTGTAATACCTTTTACGGATAGTGTGAAACGAGATATTATCGCAATTTATTGTGATGTTTGTAACGCCTCATAGAAATACAACTGAGAGATCACATAAAGTGGATATTGAAATTATTAGCACGACAAGACCAATCGTTGATCTAATCATATCTTAGTATTTGAACCCTCGACCGGGAAAACATTGACCACATTGCACTGACACTTCATATTGTCAGTGGTTGATAACATAACAATTATTGTTCCCCAGAGTATTATAAGAAGTATACTCCATCCATGCAAGCAAAGCAAAATAACTTCTGTTTGGAATGTTAGTTTTGTTGTGGTTCTTTTTCCAAGATTTTCTTTATTTTTTCTAAATGAGATTTTATTATGATTTTTGGTGGATAACTATTGCATGTCTTAAAGATGAGAACACATCGGAACAGACAAAATGTTTTCCTTTGTCTGATGGAACAATGGCACATTGTTGCTTATTAGGCTGCACACACCAAATCAGGCACGACAAAACGTCATGAAAAATATGTCCAAATATGCTTTAAATCCTAGAAATTTTAAGAGTTTTTTGCATGAAAATCTTTTCAATATGATTTATTCAAATATTCCAACTTAATTAGTAATAAATTAGACTGATGATAATCTTTTTTTGTATAAATGCTATAAAAATTCCACAAAAATTATTAATCATTTGAAATGTGACAAAAGTTCTTCACGTTCTCAGCTGGGTATGTAAACTTCGATGAAACCACATTATAATAAAAATTTGCAAACAAGCAAAAAATAAAAATTAAAGAGAAAAAGTATGACGAAAACTAAACAAACACAAACAACATCAAATACAAAATAAGTTAAGATATTTGAGGTTGAACATTTAAACGTTGCGAGGTTGCCAACCCAACCCACAAGTTGATTTTTAGCCAAAAAAAAAAAAAAAAAAAGGTGTTTGCATTTAAACAAAAGACAAAACAATTGCAAATAATAAAACTTAGTTTCTTTGTTTTTACGATATTTCCAAAGTTGTGTTTTTGGGTTTTTTGTATATCTTTTTTTTGTGTTTAGTCCGCCTCAGGGGTCACAGTAAAATATACAACATGCCACCACCATCCACATCACACACCACCACCAAGTGTGAAAACGGCACGCGATTTAGAAATACAAGAAATAATAAAAATAAAAAATAAAAACCAAAAATACGACAGCTGCTGCTTTTGCTGGTTATAAAGGCATTGAATGAAGTTTTTCGGGGGAGGGTGAATGGTGAAAGTATCTGAAAAAAACAAGACTTGGACGCGCATAATTAGGCAGCAGCAGCAGCAGCAGCAGCAACAACCGCAACAACAGTCAAAGTAAAGATAAAATAAGCCAAAACCAACTAAACCAACCAAACTAAAGGCAAATGACAGTTTGACAGACCGACAAACAGGCAGAGGGACAGACAAGCAGTGAAGACAGAAGGTTTTATTGATTTATTGCCAGCAATCAAGTGTGAAATTGACTTTTCTCAAAATGCAAAAGTAAACGCAAAACGCAAAGAAAAAAATAAAACAAAATAAACTAAACTGACTGAACGAACACAGCCCAATCGACCATGCAGCAAAAAGAAGCAAGAACTTGGGTTGACGAGTGTGAGGGTTGGAGGTGGAGAAGGATTTAGTTCATGCAAATATTTGCTAAATCTCAGAAATGCAAATTTATTTTAGCCTGCAGTTTTCAAAGATACTTACTTAAATGTACATAGTACATACCCACTGCCAATATATCCAAATGTATCTTTGTATCTGTTTTTGTGTTTGTTGTTGGTTTATAGATTTAAACGCATTTTACGCTAAACCCCCCAAAAACATAAAATAAAACACATAGTATCTCTTCTCCCCCTTTTACCACTTCCCAATCTCTTTTTTCTTTCTTTGTATCTGGTGTTGTTGTGTGTTTCTAACTGAAAGTAGCCAAGTCAGCAAAAAATCAGGCAGGCAGAGGCAATTGGCCGTTGCTGCTGCTGCTGTGTTATGGCCTTTTGGTTGTCATGATTTATACGCGGCTCATTAATCTGAGAAGTTGTTTATCTTAAACGCGTTTATATTTCTTTATTTTTTTAATTTTTCTTTCTTTTCATTTTTATTGGATTTGATTTTTGTATAATTTTTTTTTTTGTGTATTTTTTAAAAGTATCTTTTCTCTATTGAAATCAAAGTTGTTTGTGCTTGTGTTTTGTTATGTGCGAAACGAATTCAAAGTGAGGCTATAAATTAAAGCTCGTCGTCGTTTTGGTTTCGTTTAGTTTGGTTTGGTTTGGTTTGCTTGTCAATATGGATGGAATTTTACTGGTTTCAAAGGAGGGGGATGGGATGATAGAGGATGGCTTAAGTCATCTACTTAGTTTGGCCAAGCGCCAGTGGATTGGAGGAAACAACAACGAAGACAACCATGACGAAGACAACAAGCAACCAACCAACCAACAATGTTGTTGGAACTTAATAGTGATAGAGACGAGAGATGGTGGCTCATATAAAGAAGGAGGTGTTGGCATTATTAGATTTAACTTGTAGTCTTGTTGTCGTATTCGCTTGGTCCCGTCCCGGGCTTGTTGTCTTTGGTCGATTTTATGTTGTTTCTTATTTTATTTTCTGTTGTTGTTGTAGCTGGTGATTTTAACCATAACAAGCGACAAATTGCCACAATATGCGAAATTAGGTTCAAACACTTAAAGCTGCTGCCGCTGCTACTTATAGACATTTTTAAGGTTTCCTCACGCGTTCGCGCACATACTTAACATCTTAAGAGACACCACTCACAGATACACACACACATACATATATACACACACTTGATATACAAATATATACATATAGAGATAGACAGAGACACTTAGAATAAGGCATATACTCATTTGTACACTATGAACTCTTACTTGATTCAGCACTTAAGTTTAAGTGTATTTGCTTTGGTTGCTCGTTCGTCGGTTCGTTCATTCGTTCATCTGCTCTATTGAAATTTGAGCTGCAACATAAGAAAAATCAACACCAACAAACAACAAGAAGAAGAAAATATGTACAAGCAGCAGCAGATAGATTTCTTAGTGTGTTTCTCTTTTATTGTTGTTTGCCGCATGATTATGGTGGTGAGCAGATAGAATTGGTAATAGGTGGAGATTGGTTGGTGGGTAAAATATACACTGATGGTACTATAACAACATCAACATGCTTTACCAAAAGTCGTAGTTGTCTTCTTCATATTAAGCCAAGCAAAGCCAAGCAAGCCAACCCAAGTCAAGTCAAACGAAACGAAACTAAAATGAACCAAACAAGTACTTCAAGTGCACATTACACATTAGTTAAAAGGCTCATAAACACTCACACACACACACACACACACACTGATATACATATCTACAAATGAAATACCCTCATAGATACGACTAAGAGTAATAATAGTAATTTATAGTAATGTACATATAGTATGCATCTAAGTATGTATGTAAGTTCATCATTTGTATAACTTAGTTTGCTCACTCATCGTTAGCCGCCGTTCATTTGTTGGTCTCAAGTGTTCACAATGCAACAACACATTATCACATTACAATGTTTTAGTGGTCTAAAAAGCCTCAACCCAACTCAAGTCGAACATGCCACATATGGCCTAGCAGGGCATGATGATGATCATTGTCATAATGATGAATGAATATGATAATGGTAGTATTGTTTAAGGGGGTTAAGCATTTGTCTATTATAGTACTAGTGTGAGGCCACAACAAATGTTAACACAAGAGTGCTCGACACTCATATCTGTTTGCAAATACAATTAAGCAAAATACAAGGCACAAATCTTCAACTATCAATAATAGTAAAAAGTTATTATTATTATTGTTTTGTTTAAATTGTCATTATTTTTCTTGGTTAAAAATAATTACATTCGATAATTCCCCACTCCAAGTTACATAAGTACGTTGAATTGTTCAATTTTTCAGTATCTAAAGAACCTTTTGTTTCATATTTATTCAATGGCAATCATCATTTCGCACTCATCATTATGACAGTTGTTGTTGTTGTGTATGTACAAAATTAAAGCAAATTATCTAAAGTTTCACGATCTTTAGTTCATGTGTTCGTCGTCTAGTGGTTAAGTGCTACTACAATATTTTAATCATTTAAATTATGTTTGCGTGTTGCAGGCAAATAAAATAATTAAACTATGCAACACAAAACCTCGAAGGGCAACAACAGCAACAAAAGCTTTGTTTCAATAATTTAAGTGTAATTATTTAAAGAACATGACTTTAGGTTAATAAGATGGGCATAACATACAGCACACACACACACGCAGATACTACTATACAAATTCACACATACAGAGGCAAAAGTAAATAGCAACAACAACTTGTTACTCTGCTGTTGCCACAAATTATTATAATTATGTTAATGCATTTGCATTTGCAGCAGTTGCTTGAGAGCATTTTCATTTCACGCGCATTTGCAGCTTTTTTTCATTGTTTTTGCTGCTGCTGCTTACTCTGTTCATCGTCGCAAATTAAACTAATTACAACCATAATTACATTGTTATTGTGGCTGTTGTTTCATATTAAACAAAGAAATACAAAATACATACTATAAATAAAAAAATAAATGTGTAAAATACTTAGTTTGACCGTCGTCACTATCATTATTATTATTATTAGGCACATGTAATTACCTCCAGCAATCAAAATGTAATTTCAAAGTCACTCACTCATCACTCACTCGACTCACCTGAAAATCAACAATGCAAAAAAAAAAAAAGAAAATTATTTAACAATTTAATTTAAAATATTTTACAATAGAAAAAAATTCATTACATTTTTTATTTGTTAAAATTATTGTATTTGCTTAAACAAAAACCCTACTTAAATTTAACAATACTATTTATGTATTTTTAAATAAATAAGAGATAAAATTATTTCATAATCAATTTGGTTGGTCGTTCGTGAATTGCAAAAGGAAAAATGAAAACAAAATAGTATAAAAAATAAAATAAAATACAAAAATATTTTAATTAACAATGAATTTTATAGACACACTACAAACGAAACCAAACCCATTTACAGATATTTTTTAAACAAAATATATTAGCAGCAACAATTTAATTATGAAGATTAAAACAAAACAAAACGCGAAATAAAATGGCAACGGAAACGAAAAAAAAAAATGTTGCTAAGATAAGCAAAGCAAAACACACAAAAAAAAAAACTCATAAAGAAAACCCAAAATAAATAAATTTTTACTATTTTAGATGCCATTGATATAATTCACAAGCTAGGTGGTTGTTAGTTTGTAACTTTGATTTTGATGTTTATAATTATAAGCATAATAAAATAAATTTTAAATTCCACTATCTACATATTTTGAAATAGAAAATTACGTTAACTTCATTTGATACAGACATAAATAAAATACGCTTTATCAACATATATATCCCTCATATCAGTTCACATAGTAACTACGTAGATCTAAGTCCCTAGAGCTTGACTTTTATCAACACTTTGGATACAACTAACATCCAACAGTTTGAAAAACAAATACTACAATTGGAAATAATCCGACTTTCTCGACCAAGAATCACATATCTAAATCTCTTGAGTGATTCAGCCTTCGAACCAATTACGTCTTGTAGGTCATTATTTTGTGCTGCTTGTAAGTTTTAGATATTATAAGGTGCAGCGGTCCTTCATGTTTGTACTACTATTTACAAAACAGACCTTACTACATAGACACCTTTGCCAACATTTAAACCGATTATGCTTTTGTAATTTAGGTGACAATAGAAGGACATAGAATGCTCTTTCCTCTTCATAAGAGATTTAATTGACATTGATGCTATAGAAACTGACTGAAAGATTGATTGTGATATAGTATGATATGTATATGAAGAATATTGCTCGATTATACTTCATCTTAAGCTTGTGTGAATGCTCCGATCTACCGATCTATAATAATCTGATTATTCTTGGAAATGTCCTGAATATATTCTTCCTTCGAACTGGTGACATCATCTTCCATTGCTCTGAACAATATTGATCAATAATTTCTTTATCCAACTTTTCTGGTGGATTTTTCAAAAATTTTCCTTCATATTCTTCTGATTGGCCTATTCTGAACAGCCAAATAAGGCTAGCTGTTCTCAAGCGATACGCTTAAAAAGAATGTAAGTTTTAACATTTTTTTTAACCCTTTGAACTCCTCTCCCTTCTAGCCTTTAGCGCGCAATTACAAAAATCGTCTTACAGGCATTATCGCTTCCTCTATTTTTAGAATATATAAATTACATGGCGCTATGTCTTTTGAGTCACGAGATATATTAAAAATATTGGCGACATGTTTTTGTTACATTTCTGAAAGAGCGTCATATTCTGGCATGTGTCCCCTTTAATGATTTGGTTCTATAAGTTTTGATTTGACTAACTTAAACAGCTCGGAAAGGTTCAATAAGTAAAACATCATATTATTTTACAACATAATTTGATATGTAACGATAGAATTAAATTGCTGCAAATCATATGCGATTGGTTATACAATTTTATTTTACTTGTTAGCTGGCACAACTTGTGCGAAGGTCAAGACTACGATCAATCGCTTAATGTGTGGGGCGCAATAGAGCAGGGCTGTCCAACCCACGGGTCGAATGCGGCCTAAGTGACAAACACAGAGAAGAAAAGAGAACTGAAATCTCGTTCGTTTTTTTCTCATCACTTCAATCACCCTGGGAAAAAGGCTTTTTTTTAAAGCTATATACTTGCGACCCTAATCATCAAGTCTTCCTCCAAGGTGGCCGGCCAGAGCATCAAATAGGCTGGACATCTAAGACATAGAGTAAATGAAAGGCTTTTCCCTATAAATTCATACAAATTCCAACTTTATTGTTCAAGAACTAAGGGCACTGTTTTCCAATATTTATAAAAAAAAAACATAGATCAATATTTTTTATGATTTCTCATTTTGAGTATTTCCTTTAATGATGTACAAAACCATCACGACTCACACTGCCATTGATGATTATAAAAAAGATATAAAAAAAAAAACAGATTAACCAAAAAAATTCAAACGAATAACACAAAGCTAAATATTAGAAGGGAGAAAGAGACGAGGATGATACGGAGGAAAAGAATATAAAGAGAAAAAAATATATGTATATACATAGTATACAAACAACCACACGCGAAAAGTGCTTATTTGGAACTCAAACAAACAAAAGATACAAACAGACAACAA
This sequence comes from Amiota communis, assembly GCA_037043315.1. Lineage (NCBI taxonomy): Eukaryota > Metazoa > Arthropoda > Insecta > Diptera > Drosophilidae > Amiota > Amiota communis. The sequence goes on from JBAMAV010000657.1 coordinate 1,254,359, forward strand.
CAGACAAAACACAAAACAAAACAGAAAAAAACCCATCATAAAATTTGGAACGACTATGACCGACCAAGGGAAAGATTGTTATAAACAAAACAACACACAAAGACTTCTTCTCCTCTTCTTTATTTTTTTTTTATGAGAAAAACAATAAAAACAAGAAGAAATAAATAGAAAAAGCAAAGTAGTAAACAATTTCATGTCTGTTTGTTTATTGTGTATCTATGTATTTAGTAGACAACAGTACATTCATAGTTAGTGTAGCAGACACACAGAGAACACGATTGATAGATAGAATCGTCAAATTCAAAAAAGAATTTTATGTTTGAAACATTCTCTCATCAATACTCAAAGCAAAGTCAGTATAGTAGATAAGTACTAAAAAAAATATCTATCATACAATAGTAACAATTTAGAACTTAAGTCAACTTAATGAGTTTGGATTGTTTGAAGGGTGGAATTTCTGTTTGTATCTTAAAAAGGAAAATAAATATTTATTTTGTAGATTTGTTAGCACAAGATTGAGTAAAAATTAGAACAGAAAAAAAAAAAAACACATTTGCTTATGAATTTGCAAATAAATAAACTTAAAGAAAAAGATACTCACAAACAATTTGTAAAAGGCAAAATATGGAAGAAAAAAAAAAAAAAATCATTGCCATAAAAAAGTACAAAATAAATAAATAAAATAGAAAGAGAAAAAAATATACAATATTATATTGTATTTAACCTAAATTTAGACAATAATAAATGTTTTTTTTTTTATTTTTCATCTACACAACACAAAAAATGTAAAACAAAAACCTACTCATTTTTTTGTTATTGTCTTTGTCTGTTTGTTTTTTGTTGTTGGCATTTCTCCTCTTTATTTCTTTCTGTTTAATTTTCTTTTTTTAATATATCCTCCACTTTCGTTGTAGTTGTAAAATACAGTAGCACTCTTCATATTTGTTAACTATTTTTTGTTTTTTTATTTTCTTCATCTATTCATCTATTGTTGTCTTGTTGTCAGTTATTGTTGTGCCTTTTGCTTAGTTGGAGTATAGCATAGTGTACAACAATCTGCTTTCATTTATCTTTACTCATTTTGTGTTTGTATTTTTTTTTTTTTTTCTTCTCTTCATTGTTTGTTGTTTCACTTTATCCCCACCTCACCCATGCAGTTTTTATACCATTTTTGTATCTTTCACTTGTTTTCCATATAGTTTTTGTTGCTGTTGTTGTCATTTGTCACTTCTTTTATTATTAAGTATTATTATCACTATATAATTTTAACATAGATAGACCTTTTTGAATGTATGCTATCTACATACAATACAAACAATACTTGCCCAACTTTAATTTGTCTTGTTTATCTACATATGTATATTATACTTTTCATAATTTGAGGTTATCAATAATACAGATATTTATGAAGAATCAGAACAGCAGACACTACATTAAACAACCTTTGTAGTTGTTCAGCAGTTGACATTGTAGTTAGAAGGGTAGTAGGTAAGATCCCACATATTACACAAGAATATTCTTTGTCAGTATGACAAGTCGAAATGATCTACACAAAGGTTCCGCAAGCAAATTATGTACTTATGCAATGAATGAATGAACAGAGCAGATACATAGTGTCAATAAGGAAGCAACCACAAGTCAATACAAATCAACTGACCAATGCGAATTGTCCGTATAGATTTTTTTTTTTGGTTCCGGTACGCTTATTTAGTAGAACATCCATGTTAGGAATCCTAATACTAATTTATTTATATACTACATACTTAGAATTTATAGATCAGGGCTGTCCAACCCATGCTTCATGGAGCTGTACTGGTAGTGACTTTGTCACGCTACCCGACCTGAGGTATTTTTTCTGGTACCATGGGCGTTTGGAAAAGTAGCGGTCTCAGCCTACGATCCATTCGCTAAAGTCCTTATGACAGTGGGGACATAGCTCGTTTTTGATCATTGATCTAATAATTGCTGCCTTGGCAGAAGAGGTGGGAATAGACCTCGCTCCGAACAGTGAGAAAGCTATATCCATGAATATAGTGTATACTGTGCCATCTGTGGGTTCTGCCTGCATTCTATTCCAGTGAACTATATTCGATTTTTGGGACACCAACCCACGAACAATTTGGGGTTCAAATTGGTAGTACCTCGGGTACGAAGTCTGATCAGAGTTTTTTTTCTGCTACCACGGGTGGTCAGGAGCCCACGGAACCTGTTTCCGTCCTGGCCAGCGGAGACGGCCTTGTTCCTAACCAAGGAATGAGACATACGACCAAAATAAGTATGGCTTGAGATTGGTACCTGCGGATATATCCAAGGGGACGTTGATTGACGTTTATCAATCCTTGTGCTTGGCACCGTGATATTAAGTCTCTACGACAAGTGTTCACGTTAAACAAATTGACTTTCATTGTCCAACCCATGCTGCCCAAGTGAAGTCTGAAGGTGGCACCGGGCGGCCAAAGTGACAGAAATTTCTTTTTTTTGCTAGCAGCTAATGTACGCTGGGGAAACTGTTTTTTTTTTGCTCGTCAATTTTAAGAAAAATAGGAATTTTTTTCTTTGCACCTGTGTCCCAACTCGGATTCTTCCAATGCGGTCCAGAGAACCCAAAAGGTTGGAAAGCGCTGGTATAGATCACATAATTAGGGTTCGATATTTTAAAGTAGAATTAAGCAAAACTTTTGTGCGCTTTATAAGAGACAAGTCACTTAAAGCTTTTTTTGGAAAATTAATCTTGAATAGGATCGAAACTCTTCACCTGGATCCTTTCAATACACGAGTATGTTCACATAACAATTCTTATATGATGCATGCATGTTAGAGAGTCTCCTTCATCTTAAGAACTTAATAGGGTCATCACAATTTAAGTTTAAGAACACAGTGTACAAATTATTACATATAATGACATTCCCCAAATCTTTTTCTGTTTATTTATCCTCTTAATCCAGAATTTAATGAACGATTATTAAATTTTGTTTCATTGTTGAATGATCAATCATATAATTGAAAATGGGCGGTGTTGGAGAATGACATGTGGAGGGTATTATAAACACTTTTTGTCTTTTAGAAAATTAATTCGTTAAAAATTAATATTCAATGAACGCAAAAATTTAGTTAAATGAATACTTAACATTTCAATGTTTCATATTTCGATATAATAAAATAAATTAAATTTATACCATATATAATATAATATATGAAAACAAATACAAAGTAAATATTATAATAATATTAATAAAAATAATAACTACGACATCAACAACAGCAACAACAACAATAATAAAAAGAATGTCAATTTGCATAACAAATGTGTTAATTTTAATTAATTCCATACACAACTCATTTCTGGTAATTTATGCCTGCTTTACTCTGCCTCTTTCCTCTCTCTCTATCAGTCTCTTCCATCAACCATATCTGTATCTCATTGTTCCCTTCTTGCTCTTGCTTTGCTTCGCTTTATCTCTGTATCTTTATCAAAGTGGGTATGGGTATGGGGTATGCATGTGCTTGACTAGTTGTTGCCTGTCGCTTCCGTTTTACCTCACTTTGAATTTTCTGTTGTTACGTATTTATATGTGTTACCATCCATATGTTGCTTTTGATCTTTGCTTGCTTGCTTTTGGTTGTTGTATAATTAATCGATTTATATGTGTAAAAGGTTAAAAACTTGTTTGACATTTTCCAGTGCAACAACAATAGCAACAATAATAAACACAACAACAAACTGAGAGGTGGCATAAAAAATTGACATTTTGTTACGCTAATGATTTTATCACTAATTATAGGCGCTGAAAGATTACAGACCCCATGATTTAGGGTCATATTTCAAACTAAATAAAAAGCTAAAAAACCCCAAGCACCACAATAACAATAATAAACAAAACGACAACAAGTGAAAGGCAACAACAACAAGACCAACAAATGTGTATCTATTCAATAAAAATTTATAAATTCAAATTAGTGATTTTGTACAATTCTATTTTTGTTTTAATTAATTAACGATTTTTATAATTAAATTCAAAACACTAACAATACGTTGATTTTTAGAATGAAGAATTAAATATTGTATTATTAAAAGATTATGTTTATTATTTATTGATCAGATTGACTAATAAGTCTTGTCTGTGTTAATAGTATTATATACATTTTAGTCTCTCAGATTTATGTGCATTCTTTAGATCATTTTTGGTATTCTTGTTAACAAAATGGTATGTTAATGTTAATAGAAATATATTCGAATTTGTCTTAAGTTTCAATATTTGTATTCTAACGAAATTTATTGAAAGTGCAAATTAGTTTCCGCCGTTTGACAAATGATGGTTTGGTGGGGTTACGGGTGACATTTGTAGATGTTAAACTTTATATCGTAAGGTTGGACATCTGGCAACACCGTTACCTTGAAGTATTACCGATTTTGTATTAGCATCATATAATTTTTAAGTTCGAAAAAGTCTAGTTTTAAGCCGAATAAGCGAAGACAGCAGCGACAAAGAACGCTAAGGGAAGCCAGTAAAGTTTGAAAACGCTGAGTTGAAGCCGTTATTTATTGACCAAGATTCATGTCAAACTCAAGAGGAGATCTCTGAAACCTTAGGAGGTACTCAACAAATTATGTGAAACCGTTTCATGGCCAAGGGTATGGTGGTTCGTTTGAACTTAAGCGAAGAAACGTCATGTGCGAACAACTGGTCCAAAGTCCAAATCCGAGGGGATTTTTGTATCGTATCATGAATGGGAACGAAAAGTTTATCGACTACGACAACCCAAAGCGCAGAAAATTTGGGTAAGCCAGGCATTGCATAAACTATAACTACGGCCAAACCAAAAACTCATGGCAAGAAGCTAATGCTGTGCATATGCTCGGAGTGATCTACTATGAACTAATACTGCCTAACGAAACCATCACTGGGGAGCGTTACCAAAATGATCTTTCAGCTCGACAAACCTCGGCCTCGTGTTGCAAAAGTGGTCAAAGAAACTTTGAAGGCGATTCTAGGGGATATCATACCCCACCCGACGTATTCATTGCTTCTACCGATGACTCATGGCCAGGATAAGCAGCACTTCACTTCTTACGAAGAAGCCAAGGATTGCTTTCTGGACCTAGCCTCAAAAGACAATGAATTTTCCGTATGCTGATAGAAAAATGGGAAAAAGTAGAAGCTAGCAATGAACAATAATAAAATTAAATGAGTATGTGATTTCCTTCCATTGTAAACTTTCATCTAATTTGTACATCTAATCTGTCAACAAGCGAACAAAATCGTACTTTCAAGAGATAAAATACCTTTGTTTGATTGGGTTTCACGCGGAACAAAGATACAATACATATGTACGTATGTATATATTAAGAGATTGGAACAATCATAATTATAACCATAGAAATTTATAGGCATTTAATGAAGTCTCAAACTTTTTGTATACATTTTTTGTTTGTTTGTATTTCTTTTGTAAATTGCTTAAAATTGAGTTATTTATATTCAAATCGAAATATTTTAAATTATTAATTAATGTATCTATTTGTATTTGTTCAACTTCATTTAAATAAATAAATTACAATTGAATTAAAATTTTATGCAAATTTAAATACAAAAATCTCATAAAAAAAATAAAATAAAATAAAATACACAAACCAAAATTTAAAAAAAAAAATCAAATGTATAATGTTGCCAAATTTTTTTTCTTTGTTGTTTTTGTTTTTAGTTTTTCAAAATAAAAACATTAGCATAAATTAATGAATACAACACTAGTATTTTTTGTTTAAAAAAATGTACAAATAAAACAAAAATTTTGAGTTAAATTTACGGAAAGCCAATAACATATTGAAGGATCAAAATAACTAGAAATTATTAACAATAACAATAAACATAACTTTCAATTGAATTATTTTTTTTTTTTTGGTGACTGAGTGTTCTTGTGGTTGGAACACAAATGATTTGTAAGTAGATGCAAGAAGACCATTTCAAAATTTCCAAAACGGAGGTTGTTCAGGTGCGTAAGTACTACCTTGCACTGTAATTGCAATTCCGTTATTATCTCCCGATAGAAAGTGACCTTTTGCCGCTACATTAATGACTTGAAATCAATGTCTCAGCTTAAGAATGGAGCTTTACTTCTTGAGGACTTCCTCTTGAATCATCAAAGTCACCATTTTAACTTCACGCTTAGATCTCAACTCGCCTTATTCTGAGTTATGTTTCTTAAAAAATTTGAAACCGCACAACATATAATACCACAAAAAAGATCTGTATTGACTATACAGAGAGTGTATACATCATTATTCTGCTTAGTTGATAGTAGCCGGTAGCCAAGGCGATTTATTCGTAACTAGATTGAGAAAGAAAATAAGCTAATATGACAATGCACTGCATCAAAGTTTGTTGGTTATAATGGCAAAATTACATGAATCAAAGATCGAAATGCTTTCCTATTCACCGTCGTACTATTCTATAGATCTGGCTTTCAGTGATCACTAGCTATTCACAAGACCCAGAGAATAATATATGGGAATACATAGATTTCCGTTCAAAGATAGTACACAAATTAGACATCGAAATAATAAAGAAGCGTTGAAATGAAATATGTATAATCACTCTTAAAGGAGAGAACTGGGGACTTATTGAATGAGTGATGTATCGCATACTTTCTGAACTCTCCAATGTACGTTTCAATAAGTTACGAACATCAGGTCAAAGTGATAATACACAAGGTTATGAAGTGTATAAGAAAAACAAAAAATTAAAAATGCAAAAATTTGACAAAAATCCATTTTTTTATAACCGTGAGATTTTTTATCATATTTTTTTTTTTGTTAGTTGTTTTTTTTTTTGCTTTCTATATTTCATTTTGTAGCGAACATTACCCGCAGCTGTCACTTCACGCTCGAGACATGAGCAGAGCGGCGCATTTCATTTCGTATCATTTATTTGTTCGTTGATTGCTTCGTTGCTTTTGCTTTGCTTTGCTTCGCTTCACTTACCATGACAGGCAGGCAGGCAAGTCATAGCGCGGATAGATCGGGATGGGTTGGGATGATGTGGCATGACATGGCTCAATGTACTACGATGGATGGATGAGATGATGACGACTCATTCGCTCACTTACTTTGCTTGCTTGCTTTCTTGATTATTTCTACAACAGATACATAGATACGTGGTAGATGTATCTACAACAATATATGTATGTATGTAGATGATAAATGTATTTGAGTAAGTATCACATAAAAAGTTAAAGATACTTAAAAAGTCAAAGTCAATTTTCGCATATTTTAAACATCATCACAATCAATTTAGTTTCTCGTGCTGGGAATTAAGTTTTTTATATCTTTTTTCCATTTTTTTTTTTTTTGTTTCAAATTATATTATTGACATTGTTGTTGTTGTTGCTGGTATTGTTGTTATTTTATTGCTTTGATTATTATATGTGTTGTTGTTGTTGTTGCTGCTGCTGCCGCTGTTATTGAGGTTGTTGTAATTTGGCCCACATTATCTAGTGAAGCACGCTAAACGCATTTGTGCCTCTGGTGTTCATTCATTTATTGTTATTGTGTTACTAACAATAATAACAACAACAACAACAACAAACAATCTAAATTTGTTGATGTATTTTTTTTTTATTCAATTTTCTTGTTTTCATGTTTTTTTTATGTTTTTTTATTGTGTTCATGTTTTTTTTTTATATTTGTATTGTTATTGGCTTTTACTCGCTTAGATACATGTGTTTACCGTGTCTAAATTTGCTAGTTTTTTTAATGATGATGATCAGGATGATGATGATTGTATATTTTGTTTTTATTTTATTATTTTATAATTTTTTTTTGGGTTTATCGCTTGTTTTTATTTTTGGTTAATTTATTATTAATTTCCTTTTTTTTTTTTTTTGTTAAACAAAAATCAATTTATATTTTATTTGCCTTAAAAAGCGTCAATAGTTTATAAATTTTATAAAGATTTATAGTGATTTTTATTTGATGTCGTTGTCGTTCCTTAAGATTTGTATCTTTTTTATTATTAAACTTGTATAATAAACAAATTTAAATAATCTGTTTCTCTTTATTGATTTAATGGTTGCCTATATTTAAGATACACATAAATAAAGAGACTTAACGCCCGCCTTCCATTCAATAACAATTAAATTGAGATAATAATCAATGAAATAATTATAAATAATTGAGATATTCTCACTTATAGTAGTCAGTTTAGCATTTTTCTTAACTTAGTTGACGCTTATAAGTGGGTAAAGCAATACAGAGCAATAACGAAGTCAATTATACTTCAGATACATCTTTTGAAATACAAAACAAGTCAGCTTTTGACGACAGCGATGACGACGACAACGAGAAAAATAATAATGATGATGAAAATGTGGTGATAATGATGATGATTATTACGATGGCAACGATGCCAACCAATAGCCGCAACCACAGCAGCAGAAGCAACAACAACTAAACATAAGTTTTACGCTTTTGTATCTGTAGCATTGGTTACAACTAGTACTACTGTCGTTGCTGCTGCTGCTGCTGAATGACTTGCTGACTGTCTGTCTGTATCTATGTATCTGCTTGTAGTATCTGTGTGCAGTCATCTCTCCATGGCATACCATGCCATCCATGTAAGTCGTGCGGTCGTTAAGTTTTCAAGTTCTTTGTACTCTTTTTAACGTTGTGCTTTTCTTCGTGCCTTGGTTTTTGGCATGTTTTCGCTAACGTTTTTCTTTCCTCAATATTCTTTCTATTTGTTTTGCTTTTTATTACAATGGGAGGAATGAAAATAAAACCATAGAACTTGTGTAGAGAAGCGTTTGCGTGCTACAAACAGTTTGTCAAGCAGCACATTATTTACTTGCCCACTCGCTTGTACAATTACTAGTAGCGCGCGCCCAATGGTGAGGAATGCGAATGGTGTGACAAATTATTATGTATCTAGATACATGCATGCATACATACACTAACATAAGCAAACACGCACATAACATAACACACAACACAGCAGAACAGAACAGAACAGAACATAACATGAGATGATGTGGAGAAAGAAAGCTGGAATACCAGAAACAACAACAACAGCAACAACAACAACTATAAAGAACAGTGGCACCGGTGCTAATGACCGTAACTAAGTTGGCGTCACAAGAGAACTAATAATATGCTTGATGACCCCACTTATCTCTCACTCTCTCTCTCCCCCTGTCAACCTCCTTCCCACTTGCCGCCACCCTCCCTTGTATTGTGTTGTGTGGTCAAACAACTTTACTTTGTAAATCCATGCAGCCATATAACGGAGAGGGGCTAGGAGGGTAGATAAAGTTAAGGCAATAGTTTTACCCACAGGCAAACAGCTTTTATGTATAAATACGCCAGTCAGCCACAAATACAAGGGTGACCGCGTCTAATAGTCACTTAATTGCGGTCGTTTGTGTGTTGAAATTGTATTTATTGTTTTCAGTGTAATTGACAATTTTAACGGTTTTGCATGTCAGTAGTTAACGTTGTCGTCGTCGTCATCGTCGTCATCATAATCATCAACATCATCGTCATCTAAAAACAATAATAAAGTTAAGTAAACGACAATCCGAAAATGAAAGAATATGTTCGGAAAGACCTTCAACACACAGAACAGTAAATTTATTCATCGTTGATGAAAAAGAATTAAAATGTTTGTTATTAATAAAAATAAAGATTTCAAGATATGAATTTCTCAAGAATAATAGAAGATATGAAAAATATGAATGCTATAGTTAAGATACGCTACACATATTTATTGTTGTTATTATTATTAATTTAATCCCAGGAAATTCCACATATTCTTAAGTTAATAAAGAGATTTATATGCGATGGTTAAAAAGAGACAAAATTGGGTCAATCATAAACTATACTATGACTTTATGTTGATTGAAAATCGTGGCTTCTGTGAGGATCTTCTAAACAATGAACCCATATAAAGTCCATAGTTCGCCTGCTGGTCCTGACACTGTTTTAATTACAATATTTCTCCTTGTTGTTAGAATATAGAGAGAGCATTTACTAAAGAGAATTTAACTAAAAAAATTCAGAGCAAGCATAAACTAAAGAGAGTACATACAAGTTACTTGGCTCATGATCATATGCTAATATGAGGAACATTAAATATTAAAGTCTCCTATGTTATAAGAAAATTATTAAGCACATAAAGTAAAAATCTATTAGTGAACACTTCATAGTTTTACCTTTTTTGATTTATTTGCCAAGAATATTCAAAGGTGAGAGAGATGAAAAGATAACATCATGACAAATGGCTTTGATTACCACAAATCTTGAATAAATGTTACATACAATAACAGAAAATTAATATTTTCATTCATGTGTAGGGTATAAAAAAAAAAATTAATTAATATCAATTCCTTACTTTGTATATTTTATTTTGTCAATTATTGTGGGGTTATTATTTGTTTCTTTTTTCATCAAAATTAATTTCATTTTATTATTTATGGGAATTCATTTCTCTTGAATTGAAACAATAAAATTCAATGAATCGTAATTGCCGCCACCATATCAACTAAAGGCGTTCGTTTATTTATTATTCAATGGCATAAAGAAATTGGAATTTCATTCATTTTCATCATCATATAAAATTAGCTTGAACTCAAAAGGATTGGGGGAAGATACTTACCAATTTAACATATTAAAATTGTTCAATATTGTTTATTCAAAATTCCCCAAATATTAAAATGATGATGGGGAATATTTTCTATTCTTACCTTTTTATAAATCCAAAAAAATCGCAATCGTGGAAAACATCTAAGATATATAAAGTTCCGTTGTGTTGTTGTTGTTGTTGTATAAGGTAATCCACAAAAAATGAGAGAATGAAACGCCGTAATCCACAATCTGAATGACTGACTGACGTATTATTGTTGTTGTTTTGTTTGTCTCTTTATGATGCACAAATTATATTTTCTTTTAAAAACATTTATGGTTTATCTATTTCCTTTTCTATTTACTGTTGTAATATGCGTACACAGAAGTGGGGGCGGGCACGCTCAAGAGATATAATAATGGACACAAAAAAATATAAAAAAGAGCACCAGCGAAAGAATAAGAGACTGGGGGGAGAGAGCGCGCTTTATTGTTGTTGTTGCCACAATATTTGGGCGAACAAATAAATACAATATCATTCACAAACACACAAATAATTGCGTTGCGCCGCTTGAGGCGAACATTTGATGTTGTTGTTATTATATTGTTACTGTGTTTTTGTTCGCAAAATAAGCTTCTGTCAATTCACAATTATACAAACATGCACAATACATCAACTTACTCCTCGCAGAGAGATACGTTGAAATGAGCTAGAGCCGATTGAACAGTGTATACATGTACAAACATACGCAAAGAGCAAACGATGACGGAGACGACGAACAAGTGTGAGAGAGTGCTAGTAGAGCGAGAGAGTAAGCGCGCGCGCGTATAGTAATTTTATTCCGGTATTTTTGTAGTAGTTGTTGTTGCTGTTGGCATATTGCCTTTTTTACAACTTTTTCGTAGTAGCTCAGCTCGTTGAGAAAACAAAAAACGAGTTACTACTACTACACACTACTATAATGAAAATGTTTAGATTCAGAGAGACAACGAACGATGATGTTGTTACTGCTGCTGATGATGACGATGATGATAAAGATTGGTGCTATGATGATGATTACCAACAACCAATACTAGTAAACAACAATGGCTTTGCCACTCAGCACAGACCCAATTTGTATAATGCGCAGCGGTCACACTGACAAATTTAACTTAATTTATTTCTTGTTGTTGTTGTTATTGTTGGTGATGGTGTTTCAAATGAATGACGCGCTTTTATTTTTGTAATACGGTTTTTTCTTCTTTCCCTTCTCCTTCTTCTCATTAACTAGTTGTGCAGTAATTATTTCACTTACGCACACACACACACACACAAACACAACACGTTTGCCTTTTTTTTATTTTATTTTTACTACTACTGGGAGCAAGATACAGATACAATTTTCACACTTTTTTTTGTTATATTTTACTGTTGTACTTCTTTAAATATTTTTAATAATTTTTTCTTTAAAATTTCATACCTTCTTCATAAAAGTGATGTAGTAAAAAATGCTTAATAATTTATACATATGCATAAATAATAATTGCTTTATTTAATAGACACTTAAAGCGCTATTCACAAACATACACACACACACAATTATATTTTTTTTTTTTTTTTTGAAGTGAGAGAAATGAACACACATTCATAGACGACACATATACTACTATACATCAATTCATATACTGTGGCTCCATCGAATAATCGGACAAGGGTTGTGATTATCATTTTTGTGATAAGATGGGTAAATTTCTTATAAAAAACATATTTTTTTTAATGTATATTTCTTGTCCAACATCTGATCTTTAATAACAACAACAAAAACAAAATCAATAAAGCAAGAATAACGGGTAAATTCATGATATAAACAAAAATTGCATTTTTAAGTGCGCAACGAATAATCGGACAAACGAAGAAAGAGAGACAAAACTACCGTTATTCCTTAGAAATTTACTCTTTGTTGATTTTTATTGTTTGCTTTCATTTCATATTTGCATTTGATAACAAGAAGTTGCAATTTAGAAGTATTATTTTGAAATGGCTCCAAGTGGTAAACAAGCATCTTTGGAAATAAGGCAATTAATTATAAAATTAAATGGTGAAGGGAAAACAGTAAGAGAAATTGCTGAAATAGTTGGGAAAAGCAAATCTACTGTCCACGATATCATAAAGAGATATCAAAATGAGAATAGATTGCATTACAAAAGTAGAAAGGGGCAGGGCAAAATACTTAGTATAAGAGATGAGCGATCAATTGTTAGGGAAGTAAAACAAGATCCCTTTAAAACCGCTAAGGATTTACAAACTTCTGTGAAAAACTTGAGTGGAAAAGATGTTTGCTTGAATACAATTCGCAACACATTACACAAAGAGGATTATCATGGAAGAGTGGCAAAAAAGAAACCATTCATAAGCCAGAAGAACAAAGCTTTCAGAGTGAAATTTGCGAAAGAATATTTGTTGAAGCAGAAAGATTTTTGGAATACGGTAAATCATTAATTTTTGTCTAAAAAACATTTCTAACTTTTAATTTAAAGGTTCTTTTTACTGATGAAAGCAAATTTAATTTGCATGGATCAGATGGCAAGGTGTATATTTGGCGGAAGCCAAACGAAGCGTTTTTACCGAAAAACACCAAGCCCACTTTTAAGCATGGAGGAGGTTCTGTAATGGTTTGGGGCTGTATGTCCAGTGCGGGGGTGGGCAATTTGCATTTTATAGATGGTAGAATGGATAAATTTGTTTACCTCAACATTTTAAAAGAGAATGTTAAACAAAGTGCGGAAAAGCTAAACATTCTAAGTAACTTTGCATTTTACCAAGACAATGATCCCAAGCATACTTCGGAAGTAGCAAAGCTTTGGTTGATCTATAACTGCCCCAAACTGCTGCAGACACCTGCCCAGAGTCCAGATCTCAATGTTATTGAACATCTGTGGGAAGAACTTGCTAAGCGAGTGTACCAAAAAAAATTTAACTCATTGGCAGACTTAAAAGATGGATTGATGCAGGCATGGCATTCTATTCAGCCTGAATTATGCAAAAAATTGGTGGAATCAATGCCAAGAAGATTAGAAGCAGTTTTGAAAGCTAAAGGCTATGGGACAAAATATTAATTTTTAATTTTTATAACGTATTTTTTAAGTTAAATTAAGTGTCCGATTATTCGTTGCGCACTTAAAAATGCAATTTTTGTTTATATCATGAATTTACCCGTTATTCTTGCTTTATTGATTTTGTTTTTGTTGTTGTTATTAAAGATCAGATGTTGGACAAGAAATATACATTAAAAAAAATATGTTTTTTATAAGAAATTTACCCATCTTATCACAAAAATGATAATCACAACCCTTGTCCGATTATTCGATGGAGCCACAGTACGTGCGCACGTTATTATTTATTTTCGTGTTTTGTATTTATTTATTAAAATTTTTAATAATTTACACTTTTGTTTTTAAGTTGTTTTTTATGTTTAGATAATTTTTTAAAATAATTATTTTTGTTGTGTAGTATTTAATTCAATTGTATTTGATTTGTTTTTTGTTGTTTCTTTTTGCTGATCTATTCTCATTAATTGTGTGCGTCTAAACGATTGTACGCCGACAGACATCCGCAACGTCCGCTGCCAACGAAAGAGGAACGCGTACAAAAAGCGCAAAAACCCATTGACCGCGCTATCTCATTGTTCATACAACTCACTTAGGGTTGTCAAAACACATAATCGGAATCATATGCAATAAAATATTGTCACAAAACTACATAATGGTTTATTTAAGATTAATTTTTTGTAAAATTTAAATAATTTAATTGATTTTATTTTCATAAATATATTAAAAATATTTTCTATGCATATAAAAATCATTTTAATCTCATTTCAGAGTTGATTACCTGGCAACTCTTGAACTGCACGAATACATGTATGCATTCCTTTACTTTCTCATTCATGAGATTATTTCATTGCTCTCACGCTCTCTCAGTTGTATGCTCTTATGGAGCTGCCAGATGCTCTCATGTAAATCATGTTGTTGCACGCAGTCAACGACCATTCAATGCTTCTCTCATCTGGCAACACGGTTTGCTCTCAGTTTACTCACGATGATGATTTTGTTGCTGTTGACGCCATTGCGATTCTCTAGGTTTGTCCCTCTCCCACTGAATAGTGTTGTTTCATTTATTGTCGGCATTTTTATACCCTACACAAATGCATAGCATTTGGGTTACATGCATTTTGCCGGTCTCTATGCAACTCGTGGTGAATAAGTGTAGGGTGCATATACTATTAAAAATCTGTAAGAATTTGTATAGACAATTATATAAAATTTCTTTTGTAGCCTATACTCTGTGTATATCTATAAATTTTTTCATCGTTTGTGAGCTCGTAAAAATAACAGTGCATTCATAAGTCGATTAACTCTTGTGTTCATAATTTTGTATATTTTGTTGTTTGATTTTGTTTGTTGTTGTTGGTGTTATTATTGAGTTAGCTTAATAGATTTGATTAGTTAGTGATTGACATGTTTTGAGTTACATATTTGCTTTTAGGATGCTTAGATAAATTCATACATTTTCCAATGTAAAGCGATTGATCTATTAGTATAATAGCAATAATAGCAATAACAACATAAAGGGCTGCTTTGACCTTTGTTTAACTTTGCGCATTATTGGCTCATCATAAACTCAAGTAAGTTGAATGCAATAAGTCGTTCGCTAGTTCGTCTATTTGTTGCCAATACCAACAACTTTACACTCCATTTCACATAACTTTGTATAAAGGAATTGATGATGATGGTGATGATGATAATGGAGATGGTTGATGTTTGGGTCCTTGCTTGGGTTGTTGGTTATTTGTACATATTATGAAAGAAAAAATAAAAAAAAAAACTTTTACACTTCACCAATCCCCACAGACTTACTAGCAAAACTTGTTTGCTTTCAATACTAAATATCCTTTATATGTAGTATCTGACATGTTCCTTTCCTTCTTGATTTCTTTACATTTTTTCCTCAATTTTTGTCAATTTTTGTCAAGTTTGTTTCTATTTGTTTTCATTTTGCCTTTTATTGCCAACATAAGTTACATATACACATACGAGTACACAGAGATACAAATGTACATATCTATGCTTATACAACAACTACTACAGTATATTTTTGTATCTCTTAAGTATTTGGGGAATTGATATCCTTATGCAGCATTTGCTAAAGTTCAAAAATATTCTCATCATTGTTGTTGTTGTTGTTGTGTACATTCAAAGATTTGTAGCAGTAAACATTTGTCAAAGTTGTAATATTTCATTGCGACTACACACAATCGAAGTCTATCTTCTATGTATTTCTAGTATAACTTTTAGATAAAAAAAATAACCAAAAACAAAATTGATTTTGAGCAAAGCAAAGTCGACAAACGAATTTCTTACCAAATCCCTTTAGGTTAGATTCTTTAGTGAATCGAAATGAATGAGTATCTATTTGTGTACATATTGTATTTTCTCGAATAATCAGAAATCTTATCCTTTGAACAGAACATAACCAAGAAAGAAAATAACAACGAATAAGTCAAAGCCGCACAACAAAAAGTTACATAATTATCTAGACACATCACATTGTGTTTAATGGTGATGAAGATGGTGATGCTGACGGTGTTGGTGATGAAGCTATTAATATTTCACGCTATTTAGTCAAATAAAAAACAAGGAAAATACAATTCCAACCTTAACTAAATGAAACAACAACAATAAAGTGGATACTTTATGGAGGGGGATAACAACATCAAAAACAAAATTACAAAATTAATACAGAGGTATTCAAAATATTGTAGTATCTTTGTGCTTGTGTAAGTATTCCTCGGTTGTGTCAACAATTTTACACAAAATTTAAGGTCCGGAGAGCAGGCACAGAACACAGCCACAAATGCTTTGCAAGTCAAGTGAGCACAAGTTGAAGCATCATCATCATCATCATGGGATCAATGGATAGATAGAAGGGTAGAAGGGTGAAAAGGATGCTTTTCAAACTCAAAATGAATAATAAATGATGTGCTTTACATACACATACATACTAGCAGCATACTGCGTACATATGCAAAGTTATATATGTACATAAGATAGAAAGATACTAGATACAAGATAGGATTGCTATGAACTAAGTATCCAAACAACCAAAGAACCAACCGCACATTCACCATACACCACAAATAAGCCGACTACGGTTTACATTGCTTTTAACATTGTATGAGCATTGGTATCTGTGCGTCTGTGGGCTTGTTTCTATTTTTGTTTCTGTATCTGTATGCCGCCGCTCTTTACTACTATTGTTGTATGACTTGCGGCATAATGTGATTTCATCTAAAAGTAGTAATTCTAACCCAAAAACTGCTTCAAGTCAGTACATTTGAACAATACTTCTACCCAAAAGAATAAATGAAGAAGAACTCAATAAAGAAGAATCCAATGAAGAAAATATAGGAAAATGAACGAAACGAAACGAATAAATGGATGGATGGATGGATGGATGGATAACCGATGAAATGAATGCCATCTATATGCATATGTATGTACATATCTTCATATCCTTGTCAATTTTCTTCTTTCGTATCGGTGTGTGTATCTCTCCATTACCTTGCCAATATCATTTAGGCTCTGTCATTGCTATTGCTGCTTGGCTTGTTGACTTCAATGGCAAATGCTTCCTTGTTTCCACGTATCCAGTGAACATTCTACTATAAACATATATAAATATTTATACGAACATATTGTTGTCACTTTACGGTTTCCGAAGTGTTCACGTGCCCTCCTTACCTTCTTCCATCCTCCCTTATGCAATACTATCCGTACACTGGTTGCTACATAGTTTGCTTGCTACCTTGTCTATCTCCTATGGTTATTCTTTCACTTGATTTGCACACCGCACACCAATGACTTTTCTTTTTAGATATATTTTTTGTTTTTATTTTTTGGGGCGCAGAACATTGTGTTCTCATCCTAAAGCGTCCTTTGGCTTGGCGTGTTAAGTGAGTAAAGTTGTTCTTGTTGTTTTTATTGGTTGGTTGGCTAATAGAAATGAAATTGACTGATGAAATGATGTTCGTACGCTGATTACATGTTCGCCCTTCCAGAGTCCTGCGTTCAAAAACAAGGAACCGCATACAAGTTAGTAAAGCGTAACCCTCTTCAAGGAAGTGGAAAAGGGGGAACTCAAACACTTGATCCAGATCACACACAGTTAAATATAGATACATATGTATGTGTACTTAGAACAGTGTGAAGGCAAAAGTTTTTTTTTTATCTTTGTCATGTTCTTTTCTGTTCTGTTCTATTCTGTTCTTAATATATTTCTGTGAACAACAAACACTTTGTTGCAAAATATGATTTCATTGTTGTTTTCAAATTGAATTAAATTTTGGTATATCTAAATGTACGTGGTGTATCTGTATGTGTGTATGTGTGGTTGTCAAAAAATAAAATGACTACGAGTGCCATGGGTACCCTAAAGCTAAGCGACAAGTGAATATACACAATGTAACACGGAGAAAGTTTAACAGACACAATTCCAAACACACACTCCGGCACACATACATATACATATGTATCTATAGATATGTATGTATGAGGAAAGCCACATCTGTTGTTTGTTGTAGCTTCTTTTAGATCAACTTCCTCTTGTCTCTTTTCCCGCTCTCTTTGTGTTGCTCGCTTTCACCCAAAACGGAAGCGGATATTTTCAACGCGCCATTGTTATCTTTGAGTGCGGGAAATTGCTCGTCTCAACACGCGCCCCATGCCATAACTGTGTACATGTAAAAGTGTATCTGTGTGTATGTGAGTGTATATATCTCTATAACTGAATGTATATATCCTTAACACGTTAAGTCGTCCTTTCCCTTTTGCTGTCAAACTAAGAAGAGAAGAGGCGAGACGACAGGAGGGAGGCTAGAGACGTTTACTAAAGCCTGCGTCAGCTTTGTTTGTGTTGTAAATATAATTTTACGACTCTGCTGGATTCAACTTGGGAACTGCTTACAGTCAACCATACTAAATGACTGTCATACTGTCACACTCACTGTGACTCACTTACTGTCTTTCAGTTCGTCCTTCAGACAGTCAGTGAGTCTCACTCATTTGCTTCTTAAATCCATTTGTCTGTCTGTCTGAGTGTCTCTTTTGACTACTTCAGCTTTTGCCTGCTTGCTTTATGTGTTCATTCATTTGCGCCCCTTTCTTCTTATTTCTTGTGCTTTTTGTTCATTCATCTTGTGCGTTCCCTTACTTTCTCTATATGGTATAAACACCCACCCACCCATTCATTCATTCATCCATCTATGCATTCATCCAACTGTCGCTCTGTGTGTCTTTCTGTCTGTTTGTCTGTCTGCCTACTTGTTCATCTGTCTTATTGTCAGGCTGAGCTGTGCGAGTGTCTGTCGCCCTTTTTTCTTCTTTTCATTCTTTTCTCCACTTAACATTTTATTAAGCGAAAATGCTTTTGCCATAAAATGCTACTCATTCAAACGATGACTGCCAAGGCATGGGCAGCACCCCTTGGGCTATGCTACATATATTTTCATTGTTCGTGTGTGTGTGAGTGAGTGTTTTAAGCTTTATTTTGTTCTCTATCACACTCACAATGGTAAAGTATCTATCGTCTGTCATCAGAACAAAGTCATCATCATCAGCATCAGTATCATCATCATCCACAGCGCCAACCATTACCATTGTCCTTTCTTCTTATTGTTGTTGCTGTTGTGGGATCTATCCATATACCATTGCGCTGCTCCCTTTTATACAATAACAATAACAAAAACAACAACAAGAACATAGTCCTCATCATCGTCATCGTCATTTTCATTTCCTGCGGTTGTATTTATGCTTTTATTTGAATTGATTTTATTTCTTTGCTGCCTCCTTCTCAATGGCTACGCAACGCGGCGTGAGCATGTTTTTCTTTCCTCAAATTCATAAAATCATCATACTACACAAACCCACATAGATATGAGAAGTGTGAAGAAGTGTGTGTATGGTGTAGTAATGTACAAGTATATTGGTTTTACTGGGTAATGTAGTTAATACGGTGATTTCATTTTTATGATCCTTGCCACTTTCATGTTAATTTTATTATGATGTTCAGCTCATTTTGCCTTTTATGCGAATGTTTCGCTTTAATCTCATATAAGGCGACAAATTAATTTATGTTTATCTGTATTAGTGTATGTGTTTATTTGGTTTTCTTTTTAAAGATATAACAAGAATATTTTGTATTTGTAACTTGAATGGAAATGGAATAACATTGTGCCGAAGGCATTGAAGCTCATCAAACGCCAATAACTTCAGACAATGACAATTTAATAGAATAACATGCACAATTACATGATACACACTCTCAAAGATACACACAGATACACAGGTACAGCTTTTGAACTTCATTAAGCAATACAAGTAACAATGTGGACCCTTTCTTCTGCTTATTCGTTCCTCAGGGCACACAAGAGACAACTTGCTTATTGTGCATCTACAATAGAAGGACATTCGATTTCCGTGTTGCAATTTGGTTAACGACAGATTCGATTCTATGGATTGATAGGACAGATGCAACTACACCTCAACGATGACTGGGTCTTCAGTATCATTTTGTCTTTTGTTCTTGCAGTTAGAGTTCGTTATATTGCTGTACCCACTACTATTCTCATTGTTGCTGTTGCTGTTGATTCTTGTTATTGACTTAACAATTTAATTAACGTTGTTTGGTGTTGTTGCAACTTGCAGGTTGCCCATCTTTGTAACATTGTTTCCTTTACTATCCAATGTACATTGGCTCGTTTATTTCAGATGCTTGTTTTTGAAACCATAAACTCAATTATTTGCCTCCACCTAACAAATGAAATGATTTTAATTAATGAAATTTGACATTTCGTTAAATTTTTATGATTCGCCACTCAATATTCCCTTGATCGATCGAATTCTTTTTGGATAAAATACAATATTCCTATAGTATATGAACATATTGAAATTCCTTAAATTCCAATATGTTAAGTGGGATCACTCAACATATTCATGTCCTTTGGTGGTGATGATGTTGAAGGTTCAGTAACGAGTTTTATGCAGCACAAAGATAACCGGGAATTGACAGCGAACATCAATCATGAAAGGCGCACAAAATGCGTGCAATATTTTTTTTTTTAAATTTTATTTCTTACCATATCTTTTCTTTTCTTTTTCATTATTTCGTTTTCGTTGAAGTTATAACAGATTTCCATCGGGGCCTCCAACAAACAACAAACTGAACCATGAAGCAAGCAAACGAAATGTGCATGTATAAAAAATGATTTAAAAATTGAAAGGATTACATACTACAACATGAACCGAAAGAGGAAGGATACAACGAGAGAGAGAGAGAGAGAGAGAGAAGGGGAGAAACCCATTGGAAATAACAAGCATTGCATGTTGATAAATTCCCGAGGGATATGGGTGGAGGTTGATTGGTTAAAAGGTTGAAAAAAAAACAAGCAAAACAAACGGTCCAATAGATGGTATGGTCAGACAGAATGGAAGGACAGTAAATGAATGTGATTCCTTCTATACTATTGTGGGGAGATAAAGAGTGGAGCGAGTGTGTGTAGTGAAGTGAAGTGGAGCATATCAAGGAAGAAGCTAAAAATTAGAAGGGATGACAATGAAGTTTATGATGTTGAGCATGATGCAGATGATGATGATGATGATGGAAACATCGACATTGTCGAGGGTGAACACAAAACAAAAATAAGAAAAAAAATGAAAAGATAGCAAGGTTGGTGTTGCTGTCAGTCAAATTCAACTTATTCAACCAACGCACACAATCATTTAAATGGAGATACAACAATAAAAACTTGGGCAGAAAAAATACTACAGAAAAAGTTTCAGAGGAAGGCAAAATACAATAATTTGAAAGGCACCGAAAAAAGGAAATAGACGTGCGAACGAGCAACAACAGAACTTCAGGAATGAGGCTGAATATATCCGAAAGTTTATACAAAATAAGAAAGAGATAATAGATACTAAGAGAATGAGACAGAGAGTGAGAGAGAATGGCAATGGTGTGAGAAAGAGTAAGGAAGGGTAGACGAAGAAAAATACAAAAAAACCAAATATAAAAATGAAATAAAATCACAAAAAATAAAATAAATGGATTTGTTGTTCATGGATATGGACATGAACATGGCTATAGAAATGGACAGATAGAACAACATAGCATATCAGCATCAACAGTAGTAGAAGCAACACCAAACCCACAAGGACGAAACGACGTACGACTTTTGATAAATCAAATCAAATAGTATGTGGACAAAATGTTTCGTCAGACGTTTGGCAAATAGTCATACAAACTGGCGAACAGTCATACAAAGTGGCAAACAAATGCTAGTCAGATAGAAATAGATACAAATACAGTAGATAGATACATACATATTTATGTATATAGTATAGGCAAAAAAAATTAAAGATAGACAGATAGACAACAATATATGTTGGTCCTTTCAAAAAAAAACTACAAAAAAAAAGGAAGAAACCAGCTAAAACAAAAGTTCAAATCCGTTCGAACTCAATTTGCTAACAATAATATCTTATTGGTTGAGAACCTATTACATTTGAACATCACGGAGATACAAAGATACAAATAGTAAAGACACATTGAAAAAATTGAAATCATAATCGCATCAACTTAAATACAAACCAACAACTTTGAGCAGCATAAACTTATATGATTGCCTTTTCTATTTGTTTGTGTTAAACAGAACAGAAAGGATTCTTGGTACTTACTTACTTCGACAAAAGATACATTGTACATACAATAATTTGTTAGGATTAGTTTTGTATGAAGGTTTTTCATTTTTGTTTCAGAATTTTTCATTTCATCAAAGTTGGTTAGTTAGTGGTTAGTGGTTGGTTACTTCTTGCCTTTTATAAGAGAACATACAATAGTTTATAACACTTACAGTTGTACCTCGATTAATCAGACATTTATCATTGTCTATCTTTGATTAAACCTATGAATCAAAGAGTCATTGGAAACTTTAAATGTTATCAGTGTAATTTAATCTAACAAAAACTTGTTGTTTTAAATGATAAATGAAAATCTTTAAACATGAAGGCAGTCATGTGGTCAGCAATTTCGTGGGACACTGTAAAGCCACAGATTTTAAGAAAATGTTCAGCAGTTTACCTACTCCTAGCTCCAAGATATGTTAAGATATACTAGGTGTAGAAGTTTAAAATGTCGGTTTTCTTCATAATATTCATTCATTTTTATTTCAAACCTAAAATGATATTTTGTAAGTATGATTACCCGCTACAAAACGCAATATTCGCTTCTTTGTTTACAGGTTAGTATCATACTTCTTTTCGATGGTAAACATGTCGAAATTTGAAGAAGAAATAAAGAGCATTTGCGGCAAGTGCTGATTTTGTTGTTCAATCAAAAGAAAAGAAAAGCATCGGAAAATCATTAAATTCTTGTGGAAATTTACGGCAAGGTTCGTGCAAATGTCAATACTTGTTAACGCTGGTTTGAACAATTCAAAAGTGGTGATTTCAAATTACACAAAAAAATCAACCAAAAAATTTCAAACATGTCGAATTACAAGGATTATTGAATGCAGACAATAAACAGATACAAAAAAATGATGGTAGAACAATTGAATGACATTCAGAAAATCATTTCCGATCGCCTGAGAACAATCTTTTTGCAGCATGACAGCGCTCGTGCACATTCGGCCAATCTGGTCAAAGACACCGTTTCCGCCCTTGGTTGGGAATTCTTACCCCACCCGCAGTTTTTACCAGACTTGGTTCCTTCAGATTATCATTTGTTTTCATCGATCGAACACATGGCTTGATGAATGGATTTCGATAAAGGATGAAACTTTCTTTTGGAATGGCATCCATAAATTTCCTGAAAGTTGGACAAAATGTGTAGAAAGCTAATACCAATATTTTGAATAAACAATCTTTTGCCATTATTCCTAAATTATTGTGTATTTTTTAATAAAAAGAACGACATTTTAAACTTCTACACCTGGTACGATTGATACCATCGCAAAGTGAATCAAATGCGGCATTGATTTTGCACCGTTTGTTACCGAAGATGAAGACCCAAAATATGAACTTAAGTTAAATTCTGAGGAACCAAACATAGAAAATACGACATAATGACCCACATAAGATGGTTTTATATAGAATAAGATAGTCTACGCTATAGTTAAACATAAATACAATTAATTTTATTTATAAATGTTTATTTATACATATATACAAGATATGCACATATGGTATAATCGAGGTTGAACCGTACTACATGTAAATATATTGTATCTAGTATAAAGAGAGCTTATCATTATGATCTTATTGTACTTATCAGATATCTTTTTTTCTGTGCCTTGTTGAAAAGACCAAACTTTTTACTTAAGTTAAATTGACTCAACTTGATTTTGACTCAGCGTTAACTTGTCAACATTCCAATGGAGACTTCTACTTCTGTTCACTTCTGTTCCATGCTATGTAACTTCGTTTTATGTTTGAAGTTTATGCTTCATTGTTGTTGTTGTTCTGTTGTTGTTGTTGTGGAGAATGACACGCGGCAGCTAAGTCGGGCTCAGCTTAAAATCACTACAAAAGCGAAACATGAAGAAGGAAACTACAACAATAACAACAAAATATAAGAAAAATGAAGAAAAAATTCAGTGCATGCAACTCCAAGTTATTGAAGTTGATAGTAGTGAAGCAAAAAGAAAGCACAGAAAAAAACTAAAGTGAAGCGAAGCGAAACTGTAGAAGAATCAAACTAAGCTGGGTACATTAAGTGGAAGTAAAAAAAAACACCAAAAGGGAGAAAGACTGACAAATGGACTAACAGTCAGACAGATACAGTGAATACCAAAGAGTCAGAGAGACAGTCTAACAGATACATATTAAACGACGAAACGCACAATTGCAACGATGGAGAAGCTAAAGTGCTTCAACGGGCTGCTGAGCCCAGTGAAGTGGAATTGTATAGATGATGATGATGATGACGACGACAATGTATGTATCTGTGCCTATGTGGTCCACGTATGTGTGCGGCAAAGCATAGTTTAGCTAAAACGTAGAAGCAACATTGGTATTTCATGCAACAGCAGCAGTAGAATCGCATATTCATGCAACATGCGTAGGTTGGCACTGAGCAACACACAAGAAAGAGCAAAACTAAAGCAAAAAGCAAAACACATTTAACCACATATCACAAGTGAAGCTCTGAGTCTCTAAAGCATCGATTCTTAAACTTTTTCGATCCCTTCAACCATTTATTCAATTTTAAAATTAAAGATTTCAATGCGAAAAACCTTATTGCACACAGAAATAGTAAATATTAAATGAAGCCCCCGGTCTGCTAATATCTGTCGTGTATATCTGCGCAAGAAACAACGAACTCTACAATAATACCTAAAATCCCTATTGCCTTCTAAGCTACAATACATGTGGTAAACTTTTATAGAGTGAAGCAGGACTATTTCACTTTTTTTTTTTTTTAATTATCATTATTATAATAGTATTATTTACCACTCATTTCGCATAAGATTTCATTAAAAAATGCTTCTCATATCTCTAAATTTTGTTCTATGGATCATAGTTTAAGAAACTCTGCTCTGGAGCTTTGAGTTAACGTTCCATTGATCTTTATTGTTGTGTCGCAATGCGTTTTGCTATACAAAAGTTGAAATATGTTTTTGCTCAACAGTAATAATAATAATGATGGTGATGCTATTGATGATTATGATAACAATGATAATGAGAATGAGGATGATAAAGCCTATAACGATGATTATTATAATGATAGCAGTTGATTATAATGATGATACGCAACGAGTTGTTGCCATTTGTGGTTTTTATGCTTCGTAATTGTTCACTACCTGTATATATGGTATCCTTATTCTCATTCATCCAACTACTATTCATCTAACCAATCATTCGTCTATCTAGCCATACGAGTATTTCCATCTTTCCATCCACCCATTCTTCCCTGCTTTCTAACATTCATTCGTTTTTTGCTGTCTGTCCATATCATCCATTTACAGAATACCAACTACTTGTTATGCTATTGCCGCTTTTGCTGCTGTTGTGGCTGCATTACTTTGGGATCTGTTGCTGATCTGAGCCAGCGTGAAATGCGTCAAATTACACCAAAGGCGGAGTGAAGTCTGGACGCAATTAAGACACTCGTTTTTGTTTGCTTGCTAGTTCAACTCCACCAGCTTGTGTGGTGTGTAATGGCAGCATCACCATCATCAATATGCTATGCTTCTTAGCCACATTGTTCACTTGATGATGCTTTGGAACGTCAACTAGTCTTTGTTATGTTTTTGTTCATTCTGACTTTTTGAATTTGGTCTTGACTGTTGGGTCTCATCAATAATTAATGTCATTGTCAAGCCAGTTGGAATTGATTCGTGAAATGACACTGAATTTCTGAACAAATTTTCTTGATTATTCCATTTTTGTATTTATTTTGCGTTTTGCTTCATTTGCCTTGTTGTTTAATTGTAAAATGTTTCTATAAAAGGTGAATTTTTCCGAATAATCAAATTTAAATTTAGTTAAAAAGATTTCTTGTAATTAGAAAATTATAAGAAATAAACTTTCTACATTCTAATATTAATGTGAATCTATTGAATCGACGATCTAAGACTAATAAACAATACTTTAGGCCCTCTAAAAGGATATAATATGAGTTCGTTTTAGATATTTAGTGTAAATTTCTATAACATTAATGAATACATAATTATTGGACTCAAGTCAAGTATAGTCTGAAGAGTGCACTGACCCGCTTTTGTTGAGACTATACTTGCGTTTCTCTGAAATTTTTAGCAAAATCAGCAGTTTCGGAATCCATGGGGGCCAAATGCACTTTTATGTGTGTATGTGTGTATATGGTACCTTAACTTATCACAAATTTTAAATTGTACATGTTAAGGAAAACCGATTACATTTTCGGGATCAGCAGCTCCAATTTTATAACAGTACAACAACAGTACCGTACAAATAAAAGTGAAAAAATGTAAGTGACATTGGTATGGGTGGATGGTTATCTTTGAAGGTTCCTAAATTGGAATTAGAAATTAAAAAGATTCCAGCACGTATATATTTCGAGTTACATTAAAACAAGGTTTTTTTAAAACATATAACCTGTTTATTTTCCAGGTAATGAGATGTAAATGTAACTATTGTAACTGTTCGGTAGATTTCTTTCCAAATGATGATTTTTTTCTTTTATTCTGAGTTAATTTTCCTTGTTAGTAACTAACAGTAATCCCCCATCATTGCAGGGCCCCATCGGCCTTGATATCTCTGTTCCATTGTTAAAATATCTTTGTGGAAACTCTTACCCTGCTCATCACTAGCGAAAACTAAATTTACTGGAAAAAATGAATTTTTATTGACATTTTACAACACAGTAGTTTTCAGCAAGTTTTCAATCAGTTCACATTGCTTAATTTTGAAGATCACAAAAGAGCTTCGCTGTAATAATATAGTTTTCTTTGATAAGCACGAATGTTGAAATTATTTTATAATTACATATTTCCGTTTAGTCTAACAAAATACATCCCTTGAAATTGGACAATCAGTTGTCTTGATGAATTATAGTAAAGGGTTATTATATAAGGGAGGTGTTATTTTGAATAGCCCGCTATTTCGGTAGATGTCACTTTTGAAGCTGTCATTTATTGACATTTGACAAGTAGAAACTACGCCATTAATAAAAATGGAACGATACATGCTTCAACAACGCATTGAAATTATTAAAATTCATTATAAAAATGGTGAAAATTTGGCAGAGACGGTTCGTAAAACTAAAACATTTTTGGGTCGTCGTGAAGCACCTTGTCGGATAGCAATACAGAAATTGGTAGAAAAATTCGAGCTGTTGGGACAAGTTAGTGATGTGAAGAATAAAACCCGCGCACGTCGCTTAAGAACAACTGAGAATATTGCTGCTGTAGCCCAAAGTGTTGAGGAATACCCAGGTTTGTCCATTCCTCATCGTTCTTTGGAATTGGGCATTCCACAAACGTCATTACATCGTATTTTGCATAAAGACTTGGGTCTTAAGGCTTACAAAGTTCAGTTAACACAAGAACACAAGCTGATTGGGTCCTTGAAATGCATAGAAATGATCCGGAATTCCATCGAAAAATCTTCTTGTCTGATAAGGCCCATTTCCACCTCGATGGCTACGTGAACAAGCAAAATTGTAGCATCTGGGGCTCGGCAAACCCAAGAGTTATTGTTGAAAAGCCTCTCCATCCTCAACGTGTGACTGTTTGGTGCGGTTTATGGTCCGGCGGGGTCATAGGACCTTACTTTTTCGAAAATGAGGCTGGAGCAACAGTTACGGTGAATGGATTGCGCTATCGAGAGATGATTAATGATTTTTATGGCCGGAATTGGATGGTATTGACCTGGACAACGTTTACTTTCAACAAGACGGAGCTACGTGCCACACAAGCAACGAAACCATTGATCTTTTACGGGAAAAGTTTCTGGACCGTGCTATCTTACGAAGAGGTGATCACAATTGGCCACCGGATCTTGTGATTTAACACCTACGTCAACAAAATTTCATGAAAAGGATATGGTTCTGTAAGCGTGGTCGTAGTGGCCATTTGGCTGATGTTGTTTTCCATTATTAAAGGAACACCTTCCTCTTTTTAATGAAATAAACATCCGATCATTTATCTCAAAAAATGTCATTTTTCTTTGAATATCGAAATAACACCTCTTATTGGTGTTAGTAGCTTCCCCAGCTGGGAGAAAAAAAAAAACTATTGCAAGATCCAACCATCCAAAAGTATATTTTGTCTTGATGGTATCTAAGAAATTACCAACTTATGTGTAATATTCAAGTTAGTATATCACGTTAAACTCTTAAACTCTTATCATATCATAATTTGTTAAAAGCATTGATTGTTTTTCGCATAAATTAATTGAATAACAATAGAAAAATAAATAACTTTGGTTTGACTCATGAACTATATACGTATCCTTCCTGAGAACTATTATCCATTTAACCATAATAGTAACCACAAACTGAATATTTGTAATAGAAAACCTTTAAGTAAATACAATAAATGAAACACATATGTATGTACACGTATTTGTAAAATAATAATAAATACTTATTTCAATCAAATACAAATTGTTCATTTCTTTGAATAAAATTGATAAAAACATTATAATAATCGACAAAACATTAAAAATGTCACCATGGAAATCAAAAATAAAGTGTAGCTGATAACTACCAAATCTGTAAAGTGCTTTTGACTTGCTTTAGTGTTCATGTTGCCTTTTACACTTTTTTGTATTCTTTGGTGGGACTACGAAATGCTCTCAATTCAATAATACATATCTAAAAGAAGATAAAGAAAAGTACAATTCAAACATGCACAAAAGTGAAACTGAACAGAATGAAGTTTTTGTGTTCATGTAAAATGAAAAGAAAAAATAAAGCAAATCCATTTTATATTCTCCTCTTTGGCAACACTCACAATACAGAGGAGATACAAATGATAAGAAAAATTGTCAAAGAACCATTGAAAAATGGCAAAGAGAAGGAAATAGAAATCACAAAAGGAAGAATGAAATGAATGAAAGAATGAATACAAGACACAAAAGAATGAATGAATGAAAGTACGCAAAGAAATGAACAGCAAAGTGCGCGCGTTTTTCACTTTGTCATCTTGTTGCCTACAACGATTTATTTTTTATTTTCCCTTTTTGCTCATTTTACAATTCACATCTTTTTTTTTTCTTTTTTCAATTTGAGTTTACAGTTTTCCATCTCAATTTCCGCAGCTTTGTCTGTGAATTTTCTCTTTGCTTAGGTTGAAAGCATTACAAAGAATCTCTAAACCATATAAGACCCCCACTCTTTTTGTGCTTATGTTTGTGCTGCAGTTGTTGTTGTTGAAAATCTATAGCTCAATGAGATTTTCGAATGCCTCTTGCTTCCGGTGTAAGATGTCAATCGAATTCTTAACCCTCAAGCGTTATACAACGCCCAATCATGTCACATATATCCTATGTTATACGCAATAATGTACCGACCGCTGACTCCCACAAGCCGACGACTTTCAAATGCCGGCTGTCAACTGCTGCTGTGAAGGAAATAAAAATCAAATTTAAAACGTTAAGAAACTAAGTTTCAATATCAGTGTGTGTTTGAGTGTGAGTATCTATGTGTGTTGTGTGTGGGTGTGGATTGGATGGTTATACAAGTGGATGGATGTGGGTGGGTGAGTATGGTATGGTATGGTGAGTACTTTGCCATGGCAGTCAAGCAAGCATTCAGTCATTTTGTCAGTTTGTTGGCAGGAAGCAAACGACCGGAAGTGGAAGCACATAAAAGCAAAGGCACAACATGTCGTCGTCGCCTTCATGTACATCTCCATCTTCATCATCATTGTCGTTGATAGCGTCTTTGTTTTCGTTCTGCTCTTTATTTTCTATTCCTTTCAGGTTCTTCTTTCCATATAGAATGCTTTGCGGATGGTAAATAAAGTTAAATGGTAAAGTCGACTAAGGTAGTACGAGTTGTATGAAAATGTCGCAATTTTACGAGTCAATATAAAAGGTGCCTGGGGAATAATTTACCAAGACGCCGCCACATCGCGACTTTCTTCATCTTTAAACAAGGTAATAAAACAACTAAGTCATAGTCCATAACAAAACAAAAAAAAAAAAAGAAAATGAAAAGAAAAATAAATAAGGAAAACATATTGAAGTCAACGAAACATTTATTTAATGTTTGAACATATTTCCTTGGCATTTTTCAGTTGTTTTTCTTCTCATCCTTCATGTGTCGGATAAATAATAATAAAATACATAAATAAGCACAAATATAATGCACATAAAATAAAATGATAAAAAGGTTTAAAAGGCCCTCAAATAAAAGAATGACTTGACTCTCGTCCTTCTGATGTACATGCTTTATAAAAAGGATGCCAGACATGCTGTGTTTATTGACATTTTTATATTATTTGTTGTTGATTTTTAGGCCTTCGGTATAGAGCCCAAGTGTGATGACAATATTTTTCCAATGAAGCATACAATAATATAAAATATAAAACACGACGACAATAAAAACAACAACATTTTATGGGGTTTTTACATCAGATTTAGTATACCATATACCATATATGAATGTACGTGGATGGAAGGTAGGTAAAATCTACCATATGTCATCCTTTGGTTTGACTGATTTATTTATACGCTCAATTTTATGCTAAAATAATAACCGGTCATATTTACACACACACACATGCCCAAACACACAAATACATACTGCATACAAATGTATGTACATACAGTTACATTAAAATATCCTTACAAAATCAGACAAGCCACAACTTTAGTGCGCTTGGTCATGTTTTAGTTCATAACAACCACAAAACCAATAAAGTATGAAAATGTTAAAAAAACATGCGAATAACGAAAAATAACAGAACTAGGGACGAAAGGATGGAGATTGTGATGAGAGAGGACAAAGAAGAAAAACTGTTGAAAAACAATTTCATGCAGCGTAGCACAAAATCATCAACACACAAAAATTTTACGCGTGCTCAAAACAAAAAGAAATAGTATAGGAAAAAAGAGCAAAGAAAATAATAACAAAAAAATGCAAATTAAACTTTAATGTGGTTGAGTGTGTGTATATGTATAACTGTGGCTGAATATGTGTGGGTTTGGCCGGTGACTTGTAAAGCAACACAAACAAATTGTAGTTGAAAAAAATTTGTTGCATAATTTTTTGAGCGAAGCAAAATTACCCGGAAACAGGATACGCTGTCATTTTATGTTATGCTACTGTTCGTTCTAGTATTTAGTCCTTTTTTAAAAGGGTAATCAGTGAGAATCCTTGTGTGTAGGCGTTTGGTATGTTTTCATTGAAAATTAAAAAAGAAAATTTAATTATAATTTTTTCTATTGAATTGTACAATATTTCTTGTTTGCAGTAAAATAGTACAATAAATGTTTCGCCCTAAAGTATGCAACAGAAATTAGCCAAAAGTGCTAACAACTAAACTATAATACTAAACTAAATTTCATTAAGAGCAAAATATTTATCTATACATGATATGAGGATATATAATATAACATAAATGTATAAATACTTATATGGTATATTTGCAGTTACATGCTGAACATAGATGGGTGCAAGTGTGAGTGCACGAGAGTCATTTGATAATTAAAGAGACAAATTGATGCAGACTATAAACTGTTTGTCAGAGATATTTGCTAGTTTTATGATTGGAATCTTTGGGATGAGCTTCAGATTAGCAAATGGATAAATATCATTTTACAGTCTCAGTGACTGACGAACAACATTCCGCCAAAACGAAATACAGAATTCAAGTATCAGCGGGAATATCATGTTGACTGTCTTTGGGTGGACCATTTCTGATTATATGAAAGACTAGTTGACCTGGGTTCTGACTTCTATGTAGATCACCTAAATGAGAGGAAAAAATACAACAATAACAACAACACCACAAAATTTAAGAAGCAGTAGTACCACAGGTTGCTTCCTTCTATGCAAAGCCAGAAATATTGTGTTTAATAGTCTATGGTTTAGTTTAATTTTTAATTAATATATTTTGATTTTGTAAGTCGATTTTGATGAAATAAACGCTTTATGTTACTCATAACAAAATTTGTTATTTTTCATTAATTCGATTTTAAATTCAATGAGTGGCTTTTACGTGTTGCGTGCTCAAACACTTTCAGTCTAAGATTTTATTATATGTATAGATCTGATGAACCAAGAAACTTGAAAAGTGTATCCAATACTAAGAAAAAGTAGTGATCTAATAATCCTTTGAAATAATGGGATGGGAGAACTAACTTTATTGTTCAGATTTCTTTTATGTTATTTGAACCACTCAAAAATGCACTACGTAAAAAAGATTAGGAATTCAAAGAAATTTTTTGGAGAAGTGACTCAAAAAACAAAACAATAATTTCATTCATCGTCATGTATAAAAAAAACATCGCATATTAATAGTCCCATATTAATGTTGAAAAGTTCTTGGATTGAGTTTCCTATATCAATTTGAATGCTCCTCGTACACACGCATTTATCCACAAAACATGAACAAACTTCAGACTATGTACGTGTTTGTGGTTGAATTAACTTTCTACTTTCATTGTATGAGGATATGTATCTATAGAACATAAGTGTGTATTTGTGTTTGTATTGTGTGGGTGTGTGTGTGTTTCTGTCCAAGTAAAATAGAATGAAGAGAGCTTGAGGTTATGCCTTGGAGTATGGAGTGAACTTCCTTTTAACGTATGTTGTTGGTAATTAAGCCAATGAAACGTTAAATGCGCATACGCCATGTGTTCGAGGATGAGGATGAGGAAGGAATACAACACACACGTGTGTGTGTATATGAATGTGAGATCTTTTGTAATATTGTGTGTATATATCTCTATCTTTTTACATGCTTCTACTTGTATGGTATTAGGTAGAGATGAAGGCTATATCTTTTTATATGTCGGTGTCAGCTATCAACTCACACACCCACCATCACACAAGCACACATGTTTGTAGAAGAGTATGCAAGCGATGACGATAAATAACTTTGTATATTTTCAATTAAATTACTGCACAGAAATTTTGTGGTTTTTCTGAATTCACATCAGCAGCGAATGTCAACGAAGGGTTGAATGCCTGGTTGATTTGGTTTTATACCATTTGAAAGTATATTTTACAGGTCGTTGATTAAGGTTCTGAAAGCGGTAACACATGATGTGAGGCTTAATTAATGATATTCATATTGAAAATAAGAATTCATATTGAAAGTAATTAAAGTCCAATTAAAAATATTCCTTAGATTAGGTGGTATTGAATTGATTTTAAAATGATGGCACTACACGCGGCCCGAAATGTCAGACATTGAATCATTAGAGCATTGTAATCAGCGACAGTTGAATTAAACTTTTACAAATAGACAACAATTAAAATAGAACTATTTATCATCAATTGACGCTATAGATCCTGCTACACGAAATGACTTCATGTGACCCGATCCTTTGTCAACGTTTTTGGGTCTTTTCCTAAGCTCTTGTGTTAGTTTCATGACATTTTCATTCACCGAGTGGGTAGCCAGTGCGGTGACTAAAGAAGATATACCACAATGGCTGCTAAAAGGACTATACTAGTGTACATTTTGTTATTGATATTGATACAATGCGGAGAAGTGTGGGAATAAGAGAGGTTTTTAGATGACTATTAAATGCTGGAAAATGTATTTCTTTATTTAAAGCATATGATGTCTATGTTGTACTATCATATATTCTACTATGTACTTATGAGGTCTTATACAGTCAAATGCAAGTTTATGGTTATTGTGCGTGAACTTACTAATATCTTAATAGAATTTCTTTAAAATATCAACAAAAAATTGAGTAGAAGCATTATCGAAATTATTTGATTAAAATGACTGCAATTGTCATTCCTACTTATCAATAATCCAATTACTTATTAGAAAATCTTAATTGCACTTACATTAGAATGATTTTTGAGAATTAAATCTTTTGCCTAGTTATTTGTTCATACATATGTGTGGTTATTTAATAAATTTTATATAAATTCCCCATAAACTAATTGATTGCTTACTTCACACTATCACCATGACAAATTAAATACTTAAAGTTTTGTTTGCTTACAATTTCGAGTGTGAAAATATGCCACCTTTAATAAAATATATACACGCACACTGTTATGTATGCATAAGTTTACGTTCATTAGTGTGTGTGTTTGTGTGTACATGTTAGTTTTCATAACTTGAAACAACATAACACACACACTTAACTATATATGTACATACAAACAACAATTAGTTCATTATTATTATTATTATTGTGAGCATGTGAGCACCGTTTTATTGCTGCTCTGTTTCATGTTACGTGTTTACTTACAAACACTGAAATATCAACTACAATGACATTCAATTTAATAGATTCACTCATTAATGATGTAAAACCATTTCCATTTTTATGAAAATTATCAGACTTCATTTATGTGGCTAGCACTATGATTCAGTCTTAGCATACAAGGGTCTATCCATAAGCTCTTGTCTTTGAAGGATGTTGGATTTGTCTGTCAAAAGATACCATAACAAATTTTTGATTGATTTATAGTACTTGGCTTAATTTTGAAAATGGACAACTTTGTGGTTTTTCAAAAGGACGAAAAATTATGTATTGAGTGGTCTCATTTTCTTATTTTTAAAAACATAATAAATGAATAATTTAAAATGGAGCTCAAAGAAGTTTATGATGACTCTGCACCTTCATTATTAACTATAATATTTTAAACAGTTAAATTCATCCAAATGAACTTTAGAAATAAGTGAAAAAATACATTGTCATTAGCGATAGAAAATTAAAAGATCATAAGCAAATCATTGCGATTCTTATCTTATGATTGGAGAAATCTTGGACTAAAACAAAATGTGAAAATTGCGTGGTCATTCCTTATTTAGTACAATACAAGTGTTTTGTTAATCGACCCTTGTATGGAAGTACATATTTGTATGCGCCTTTAGGCAACAAAATGTTTGCTCAAACAGGCATGTGTGCCTATGAGGGCAAATGTATGTATTGTTTATGTATGGATGTATGTGTGTGTATCTATATTTGGAAAAGGTAAATGTTGTATGTACACGTATGTATGTAAAATTAAACAATTTTTCAGTAAAAACACCGGAAGCCTCCTTCATGTGTATGCCTTCTGTTTGCACTCTAACAACAATACAATAATGTTGAATACAATCTCAACTAAGTGGGTATGTGGGCATGTGAGTATACCCAATTGGAACTTTTAGAAAAATATCCCAAATAAATGATTTTTTAGGGATCCGTACCCAAAGTGCTCCAAACCTATTACTAAGCCATTGATGTCCTTCCGTTCGTCCATGAGCACTATCTTATGATACATAATAGGTAGACAGTTAAAATTGTCATAGATGGTGTAATTCAATTGCTGCTATAACGATACATTAAAGGGGTCCCCATACAAAAAGCGTGTGCTTCAATATGCACTGCGCGCGGTTTGTATCTTATGTTCTCTTTTTTTTGTAGTATACTTTTAGGTGCTGTTTAAATATTTCACTTTTGAGACAGAAACAAAAGCAAATTAATTCGACATAACTTCAGACAGAGGTACAAGCTTTGCATACATAGTGTTAAATCTTGTACGGTGGTATGGAACCCTTTGTATGCGAGTCCAACTCGAACTTGACCGATTTTTTTGTATCGTTCTCATGGTTTGTTTAAAATGAGTCCAATAACTACAAAAGGAGCCTAGAAAACAAACTTCTAGACAAGTGATAAGATTGATAAAGCTTCTTGGAAGAAATCGCAAATTAAGGCAGTATTTCTTACTAAAATTTCAATCTTTTTAATTATGAAATGAAATTATTAAAGTAAGAACTATTACCATAATAAGACACTTTTGAAAAACATACTAAATAATATATTTTGTAATTACTTATTACAGTTTCCTTCTTATGTTATGATTAGTTCAGTTTTAATTCTTAGGTGAAAACTCATGCAATAAGCTTGGAAATTCCTACTGGGTATGAAAGTATGGGTCTTACATACCTACGAAGGAGTATATTTGCCTGTTTATTCAATTCATTCTACACCATCTCTATGCGTTTATCCATGTGTGTTTGCTTAATGCTTTTGTGACTGTGTCTATGTGTGTACATATGTATACTAAACAAATGTGACTCAGTCTATGTGTGCGTGTGTGTATGTATAGTAAAGTAAGTATGTGTGTTACATGACTCCTGACCAAGGAAGGGCCGTAGGCATTTTACGAGTTAAAATGCTGAAAAATATATGAGAGAATATTTTTGTTATCCTTTTAGCATTGTGTATATGAGTTTCGTTTTTGCGGTTAGTTTTATGTTGTTGTTCATTGTTTTGTTTTGTCATTCATGCTTTTGTTTTCAGTTGCTTTGTTTATTTTTTTACTTATTCATTATGCTTTTCTTATTTTGCTGTTGCTATTGTTGTTGTTGTTGCTGTTGATGTTTATGTGAAGCGGTTTCTTTTATGTTTAGAATTTAATGGAATTTTGATGATTTTATTATTCTGTTCAGCAGCAGTGACGTATACGTAATTTTTTGCTATATGTACTTATGTATGACATGAAATTTTCTAACACTTTAAATCAATAAAAGTTATTAATAATAAATTGAATCAAATAAAATTAAATAATTTAAGCATTACATTGATGTCTAAAAAAGGAAGAAACTCAATAGATAAACTCACACAAAACCAAGTCAGTTGAGTGCTAATCTGCAAAAAAAAGGAAAAAAAGAAGAAGGATGACCCTTCCTTTTGGCACTTCAATCAAACCTAATCTAGATTTGTTTTTTTTTTTTGCTTATTGCTGTGTGCCCTTTTATTGAGTATTTGCCAACGTTTGTAGCAAACAAGCAAAGCAAATACGTTTTATTTCCCCTGAGACGAATCTATTAGGGCGTACACACAAGGACTCATACTCATGACAACAAACAAGCAACCAGTCAGTCAGGCAGTCATTTTTTCAGATAGATTGATCGACCGACCGACCGACTGTTAGACAACGTCTAACAACAAATGGCATAAGGCACACACAGGCAGAGCAGTGGCATGAAAGGGCGACGACAATGTTGTCAAAGTACCTTGCCTTGTACAAGGAACTGAAGGGGCGCATAAGCGGGTGACATAAGAAAAGTAATTACCAAAGGATTTACATTTATTTAACCACTTTTGGAGTTGGAAAACTACATGCAAAAGCAAAGAAGAAACGCACAAAAGTGCACAGAAATGGCACAGAAAGACAGCAAAAGGCATAGCAAACTTTACGAAAATCCTTGCCAAAAAGTAAAGGATATTATCCTTTAGTATGCAGAGTAAATCAAGGGTTGGATTATCATACAGTCGAAGTAGGATAATGATAGAGGCAAAAAAG
The DNA here is from genome assembly GCA_037043315.1 of Amiota communis. NCBI lineage: Eukaryota > Metazoa > Arthropoda > Insecta > Diptera > Drosophilidae > Amiota > Amiota communis. The sequence goes on from JBAMAV010000657.1 coordinate 1,291,975, forward strand.
GGAGAATGAGTGGATGCTGCTTATACGAGAATATAGTCTGCTGGCAGGGCAAAGGATTTCATGTTGTTGCCACACTTAATGTCGCTTCTAGTTGACTTCATCTTTAGCCCAAGTAATATGTTGGTTTTTGCTTTGGTTTGGTTTGGTTTTGGTTAAGGAGAAGCTTAACGAAGAAAGTATATTGATAACGTAAATCTGTTGAGTGAGGTGTGCAATTATGACAAGAAAATTCTACTCTGTTTTTCTATCTCTCTGGTTTTCCTTCCTAAAAGAACCAAAAACATACAAAAAAAAATAGAAAAACCCCAAACAAAAAAAAAAAAATAAAAAAATAAAAACACAAATGTTTCTTTCCCTTTTTCTTTCTTCACTTCGACCCTTTTTATTGTAGAAAAAAGTTTAAGAAAAATATAAATTCGCCCAGAAGTAGAAAACTTTTCGTTGAAAACTTTTTCAGCATTTGATTTTGTTGTGATTATTGTTCCTTGCAAGCAACAAGGTTTTATAGCTACTACTAGTAATACGCTCTACTCTCTACTCTACGCCATATCAACGAATTCATACCAACTATTCAATTGTACTAAGCCAGTCATATCCTGCGGCAGTCGCAACAACTGAAGTCTGGGTTTGTATGCAATATCAGCAAAAATTTCTAACTAAAATTCGAAAGCATTTTCATCCCTTGCAGGAGCGACAATCTAACCTTATTGTTATCCATGAAGGACAACAAACGAAGGTGGATGGAATGGGAGGATGACAGAAAGGCATTGTGAAAAAAAGAGAAATGGGAATAATGTAAAAATAGAAATCCTATGAAATACTGTTTTGTGCGCTTCGTTGAATAAATCGCTATATTATTTTTATTTTCTTTCATTTTTTCCCTTTTCATATTTATGCTTTTCTATTTTTTTTGTATTGTTGTTGTTGTTGTTGCCTCACACTTGAATATTTTTGGCAAGGAATCGTTCTGAAATGTGAATGTGATTGCGCTTCTTTCTCTATATGATGTTGTTGTTATGGCATTTGTTGTTATTGTTGTTCCAATATTATTATATTTGGGTAAATCTTTTATTGTTGATGTGTGTATTTATGTAGCGTATGCCATAATATCCTAAAGGGACTTATCGAGTTAATCATGTCCGCCAGGCCAAGAACATACAATTTTACGTTTATTTATACTACATATGACACTCTTCAAAATGAGATTATATTATGAGGATGAGTATGTAAGTTGATAAGTCTTAAAGATATTTGTTTGTAATACATATTTGAGAATACAATAGTTTCATTCAAAAAGATTATTCATTTTAGAATGTGTGTGTGAGTTCTAAAATTTTTCTATTCAAAGAAATGGAATATGAATTTAATAAAAGGGGAAAAATTGTTGTAAAATAAAAATTTAAAATAAAAGTTATAACAACATTAATTAGTTGAATCCGTCTTTGACCAGGTGGGGAAAATAATTTGCTAACCAGCTAGTTGTGCGGTCTGGCAGCCAGTAAAGTTAATTAATCCTTTGGGGGTGACCCCAAGGCACATATCGATTTATGTTGTAGTGATGTAACGAATGTAAATTATTAAACATTCGCGAATGCGAATACCTGCCGTTGATATTCGCAAATACGAATGCGAATATTTGCAATATCACTAAAACATAAACTTCACTACTTCTCTATACTCTTTGTAAAGGGTGTTTGTTATTAGAGGTACAAAACTTTACATTGAAATAAAACACAGATTAATGGTGTTAATTGCCATGAATTGGCATTGTTCGAAAGATAGTTCTTTACCATTTTTATTTGAATTTGAAAAAGTGAGGCCAATGTTTCTGTATAATCAGTAATTCCCTTAATTACTACTTTGGAAAGAATTCTGAAGAAATTTTATTCATCTGTTGAATACATTGGTGGCACGGCAGCCCTTTTTAAAAGGAATTTAATTGCAAATATTCAGTATTAGAAAATGAAATATTGGTTACCACAGCAACCTTCATTGATCCCTGGTATAAAGTTAAATTTTTTAAAAATACGTTGACTTAAGAGCGTGTTATACAGAATATTTTGGATTTGCTTGTAGATAAGTAGTACAACGGATAAATCTTCAAGTTCACGTTGTTCAAATGAGAAGAGTTCCAGATTTGTGAAAATGAAAATTGTCTAAACAATGAACGTGTATCTTTCAGGGACACAATGATTGCACTAATGGATAAGAGTGTCAGTGAAGGAGAAGATGGCATTCCTCTACTTGGTAACTAGAACTGCTCTTCTTTAAAATCCGAAAAAATGAAGGAATATTTAGAGGAAAAACGAGTGGCAAATGATGTTGACTCTCTAACATTGTGGAAGGTATACAAGCATAAGCACTTTTTCCTATAGCGAGGCATTATATGGTCCCACCCACGAAGAGTGTTCCGAGCGAGCGAATATTTATACATCGCATCGTAATAAACTGGAAGGAGAAAAGGCATCGAAGCTCTAACTTTTAAAATTGAATTGAACTAATTCTAAAATAAGTGTAAAAGAGAAATGTATTATTTGATCATTCATTAAAATTTTTAATTTATAAAAGTGGATCATTATTTTAAGGTCAAAATAAAAGTGTATTTATGTTGAAAAATACTAATAAATTTTCTAATAAAAATCACATGAAATTAATATACTCTTGTTTCATTTACCTAATAATATTGACTTATGTATTTTTTCCGACGCTCATATTCACTATTATTATATTGACAACCAGGCCGCTATCAAGACTCTGTCGGCGTACAGCATCAAGAGCAAAATCAGGTACGGTACTATCTTAATCAAGCTCGGCAAGTTTGCAAAATGTGCTTTGTGGAACCAGGCTCTGTTCATGGACTCTTCAGGTTAGTTTTAGAGAAAGAGGGTGACCTCTGGGACCAACCTTGGACAGTAGTGGATTATCTTTTCCCCTCACAATCTCCTATCATTTTTAATCAGGCATCACAATGGGCCTTAAGGCTTCTGGGTAAACTCGCGAACAATCGCCTGCATAACCTAATCTAACCTAGTTATGCCCCTACTCACAGCCTTGTGTGGTCAGAGACATATAATCGAACTGATGAGCATCAAAAGCAATCCGGATGAGTTAACCAATAACTAACGTCCAGTGTGATCCGATTTCTCTAGGCAGAAGGCGAGTTCTCAGGTGAGAAGATGCGATAGTATTGTATTTATTATAAAACGTGCATAAAAGTCGGAATGGATGTATGGCATAATTAGTTCTACATCTATTCAAGAATAAAGGGACAAAGATTCTGGTAAAACGACTGGGAGCATAAAAACAAAGCTGATTTAGGAGTACAGGAGAATCCATGGACCCAAAGATCTATTTTTGAAGAAAATTAATACCTAAAGCAATCTTACGAAGCAACAGAAATGGACACTGATAAGATGATGAAATGGAACACTGATGCATTTTATATTGGAGCGATCAAATGCAAGAGCAGAGCTCGAGAAGTGAACGTATGAGAGAAATGAAAATGAAGAATAATTTTTCAAAGATTAAATAACCCAGTCATTTAGGGATGCTGCTGTGAAGTCAACAAAGAAATTGCAAATACACAATAACATCTGGTACAAAATTATTGGAATTATTCAAACAGATGAAATTCCAAGAAATTTATTTTGTGATATAACATTTTCAATTAATTTCAAAGAGAACAAGAAATCTTCTCTTGAAATACATTGATACAAACTCTGATTAATAGGCACAGCATTTAGATTTGCGTTCTTAATCAGCATTCATAAAATCATAGAACTCAGTACTAAGAAAGAACTTGAATCAATCAGTTGTCTTTCAATTAAAATACATTTTTTTTACTGTATTATATTTAAATTTTAATTATTTCAAAATGAATTTAATATCCTTTTTGATAGTGTTATTGATTTGTGTAATTCATAGTAATGGACAAGTGGGAAAAATGGTTTGTTTCTATGATGCCGCTAGTTACACTAGAGAAGGTAAGAAGTGATAGAGCATATTACAACAAAATATACATGGTACATAACATATTTCATAAATTCTATTCAGAGTAATACTCACTCGTACAATAGTATTTATTGATAACGTGACATAATTCAAACTAATCTTACTGAGGTTATCAGTTTTGATTTCAGACCAGCTGTTTTGCATTTTTTTTCTTGTAATCAAAATTAAGAATTTTTATTTTTTATTTACAGGTCCCGCTCAACTTTCCATACGTGAACTGGAACCAGCTTTGAATTTTTGTAATTTTTTGATTTATGGTTATGCTGGTATCGATGCTAAAGATTACACATTAAGCGTACTTAATCCGGAATTGTCTATAAAACAAGATCATTATCGTGCTATTGTTGCCTTAAAACAAAAACATCCGCAATTGCGTATCTTATTATCGGTGGGTGGTGATCGTGATGCATTAGATGATGATCAGTCTGAGAATAATAAATATTTAAAAATGCTTGAAGATGAAAAGAGTCGCTTAGACTTTAAGTATAGTGTTCAAGCTGCATTGGCTACCTATGGTTTCGATGGCATTGATTTGGCCTGGCAGTTTCCCAAGAATAAACCCAAAGCAGTGAAAAGTGGTATAAAGAAAGCATGGAGTGCAGTCAAAAGTTGGTTTAGTAGCAATGTTGTTGACAAGAATGCTGCTGAGCACAAGGAACAATTTACGAAACTTGTGAGTGAATTAAAAAGTGAATTGTCACGCAATGGACGCTTGTTAACTTTGACCATGCTGCCACATGTGGATGCAGAACGTAAGTATACATAATTTATATAAACAGAAGTTCTTTGTTGATTGTATCTTTCTACATATAGTTTTCATTGATATTCCTGCCGTTGTGAAACAAGTGGACTTTGTGAATTTAGGCACTTATGATTTCCAAACACCAACCCGTGATCCAAAGGTGGCTGATTTGCCTGCAGCGCTTTATGCTATGTACGATCGTGATGCCAAACATAATGTCGACTACCAAGTTTCCTATTGGCTGAATAATACAGCGCCTGCTCATAAACTCATTGTAGGCATGACCAGTTATGGTCGAGCTTGGATTATGTCAAGGGATTCAGGCATTACGGGTTATCCACCTATACCAGAAACAGAGGGTCCAGCGCATCCAGGAAAACAGACACAAGTTGCTGGTCTATTGAGTTGGCCAGAAATCTGTGAGTTACTACATGGCAATAAGGAGCTTACTGGTGAATTGGCAACTCTACGTAAAGTAGGAGATCCAACAAAACGTTTCGGTATCTATGCATATCGGGCAGCCGATGACAATGGCGACCATGGCTTATGGGTAGCCTATGAAGATCCGATGTCTGCCGCCACTAAAGCAGATTATGTGCGTGCAAAGAATTTGGGAGGTGCAGCACTCTTTGATTTATCGTTAGATGATTTCCGTGGACAATGTGCTGGCGAAAAGTTTCCGATTTTAAGAAGCATCAAATACAAGTTGTAATATGTTTTTCTTTGTCTTACTCTATAATAAATACTTAAGTCTGCGTAATAAAAAAAAAAGACTTGCTTTGAAACGATGCCAAAAAAAACATAAAAAAGAATATCTAAATCAAGTCTAAACTAAGTGGCCAACATGACATGGTAGCATGGTAGCATAAGAGTTTGCAGTAAGTATATAGCACTTTTGGCACTTTATTCATTCAACTTGTGCGCCAAAATCCATTGAAGTAGTAAGTTGCACTATTGCCGACGCCAACACCACCATCGGAAGTGTTGATACAAGGAAAATCAAGCAAAACAGCAGAAGAATAATACAAAGGAGAAAGTAAAGAGAAAAAAGGGAAATTCGTCGACAGTGCAAATAGACAAATGAAAATAAAAAAAAAATAAAAAGTTATACTAGAAGTGAAGAAAAAGCAAAAAGAAAATGAAGGAAAAAAGCAAACGGAAATATTCACCAGATAAAACACGCAAACTGGAAATGGTTTAAGAGGGTGGTTGGGCTATAACGATCCGAAGACTTTGGGGTATTGAGTGGCGGGTGTCAGGTTCGTGGCAAAGTAAAAGTTGAAATTAAACCAATTAGTTAGAAACGCAGGCAGCAGTAGCAACAATAACAAGAACAACAACAACAATAACAATAACAACGGTAGCAGCAATGAAGCGTGGAAAAAAGTTCGTGTCGGCATTCACCATCAATGGTTCTCTCCTTCCATCACTCTTAAGGTAAGCATAGACATTGAATATGTTTAAACAGTTTGCTTGAGGTATATGGTCATTGCACACATCATATTTGAGCTTCAAACACTAGAATGAAGTGAAATGATAAGAATATGTCACAATTGTCAAATTATCATTTAAATCAAACAAATTTCTCAAGCATGTCTGCCGTCTATGCATAACTCAATCATCATTTGCTTGAACTAAGCAAGGGCGACGGATGAGTGCCTTTTTAGAATTTTAAACGCCACCATTAACTTAAGGCAAGACCAGAAGATAAAAATGATGAGCTCGTCAGTAAGGGGTGAGTTGGAGAAGGAGGAGGAGAAGTAGTTGAGTGAATGAATGAGTGAAGGACTATTGAGCACACGGTAAATGCACAGTCATAAATTAATTATGATTTAACAAGTTTTTGTGTAAGTGTGAGTATGAGTATCGAAAACTTTTTCCTTTCTTCCTTGCTGTTTTATATTTGTTTTAATTTTTTTGGATTCGCTTCCTTTATTTTTTTTTTTTTTCATTTATTACTTTTTGTTTTGTTAAGTCTGTTGAAACCAAAAAAGAATTTAATTTTAATGAGCACTGAACTTGTTCAAGTTTCTGGGAAATGAAACTTAAATTGAATTTCAATGGGATGATAAAGAATATTGTGCAATTTCTATAGTTCGAAGCTCAAATGAAAGAATCATCATCCTAAGTATAATCCAGACACTTTTCATTGCAAACTAGGTTTTTTCTATGTAGTACACGCATATTGGTTTGTGGTTTTGATTATCACACAACACCACAATAATTGCAGTTTCCAATAATTTGAAAATAAATCCAATATCAAATGTCAAAAAGTTTAGATAAATTACATTAACATATTGTGGTTGATTATGAAATTGTCATTTGAGTAAAGTTATTTTGAAGAGTCGAATTTATTATAATCCACACTTTACATCATTCCACTGTCCCATTAAAGTTCCATTTAATCTTATCGGTCTGCAATGTAAATAATGTTATATTATCTTTAGCTCATCTATGTATTTAAAAATATTGTATCAACAAACACATTTACGGTGTCGGCCTTATTTGCTGCTCTTGATGTCCTCAAATGCCTTTTGCCACAATTTGTCAAATTGTTTTGGCAATTTGGTCTTAATGCGTTCAGCCAAAGCTTGGGCGCCCCTTAGATTTGCCTCTTCATAGTAATCAAGTTCTGCGATCCGCTTTAGCCATGCCAACAATTTTGGATATTTTGCTCCATCCACAATTCCATAGCTCAAGTGAAACGAACTAACCGTTGAGACAATACTGAAATCAGCAATTGTGAGTTGTTTACCCGCAACAAAGGGATTTTCACCCAAAAAGGATTCAAGCAGAGCATAAGCTTCTTGTATTTGTGTTAAGGCAACCTTTGGGATTTCACTGACATTGTCATGAAATAGTGCACGATGTACTTGCTTAAGGCAAGTATGAAAGAGGATACCAGTCTCGAAGTGTAAACGTTGATCGACCACAGCGCGTTGAAAACATTCCTTTGGGTATAAACTTTGTTCATCATCGTCATCGCCCTCAGTGTGCGGTGCATATTTTCTCACTAGAAATGCGCAAATCGCATGTGAATCCCAAATGGTATATGACGATTTGCCTTCAATATGAACTTCTAACATTGGCACGGTATGTTGAGGATTTTTCTTAACGAAATCCGGATCAAGTTGTGCACCAGCAGCCACATTCACCTCACGAAATTCATAAGTCAATTTGAGTGCCTTCAGAGTTAGTAAGACCGCACGTACAGGAGGACTCATCTCCACACCGTATAATATTATTTTCGATGAAGAGGACATACTGCTTTTGACTGTTTTGTTCCGTTTTAGATACTTTGAAGTGAAAATACGAACTAAAATATAGAATCAAATTAAATTCTTAAACAAGACTAACTTATCTTTTAAAAATTAAAGACGTCATAATGCTGAAGATCTTATCTATCATATCAAGTCATTTAGTTAGTAATAATAGTAGAAAGACAATTTATCTAGTGCATGACTAAAACTTGATTAAAATAAAATGTTTGAATAAAGTCAATATTAGTAATGAAACTTAGATAACGTAATGTCAAAAGAGGTACCAATATACACTGCTAATCAACTGATTAAATTTAATGAAATATATTTTTTTGTATAGAACGATCAATTGTTAATGGACCACGAAAGTTTAAAGTCTTTAACATCCGTATAAATACATTATTTTTTTTTTTTAACATCATTCTAAAAATATTCACTTATAGCCGTTTTACTTTCTAAAAGTATTGAACATATTCAATTGATTAGCACTGTGCATATGTAGGTGCTACTGAAGTGCTAACAGAGGTACTTATAGAAGAGATAACAGATAACAGAGGTGCTAAAAGAGGTCCCAGCAGAGCTTTTAACAGAGTTGAATTCACCACCTTTTGATCGCACATAGGAACAAAATGGGAAAGGAACGAAACAATATAGTAACATAGAAACACTCCATGCTATTTTTTGAAATTATAATAATAATAATGTTACACAGATGAATTTTAAATTTTAATTAATCAATTGATGGAAAATAATGTTTACCAGTTTGTTAAAAATTGTCTAATTCAATTCAGAAATATTCAAAAAATTCCATAAGCTTTTATTTGTCATGACAATTTGGTATGACAACTCTGGTGAAAAAGCTTTAAGCTTTTTATGTTTGCTCTAACCAAAGACCATTAAAATATTTATATATAATATATAATTTATACTCTTTGCTCTACGTTTAATAGTAATTATCTTCAATTTTGTTGTGTGCCATTGAATAAAAACAAAACTACAAAAATAGAAACACGCCTAGAAGAAGCTTTCAAAGTTCATTCATCACATTCAGTTAACTGCTTGAAGAGGAAAGACGTGTTCAGTCCAACAAAAAAAAAAAAAAATCATGTCGAAAATAATTTTATATGGCATGGACCTCAGTCCACCAGTTCGTGCAGTTTACCTTACCCTCAAGGAATTGAACGTGCCTTTCGAATATAAGGTTGTGGATCTCTTTCAGGGTGAGCATCTGACAGATGAATTTCTCGAAAAGAATCCCCAACATACTGTACCTGTGCTGGATGATAATGGCGTTTGGATTTGGGATTCACATGCAATTTGCTGTTATCTCATTGACAAATATGGTCAAAATGATGAACTTTATCCAAAGGATTTAGTTAAACGTGCCTTGATCAATCAACGTCTCTATTTTGAAGCAAGTGTTCTTTTCATGGCACTACGTAATATCAGTGTAGCCTACTTCCGCGATAAGAACACAGTAGTACCTAAAGAGAAGACGGACAATGTTCTGGAAGGATATGTTTTGGTTGAAGCATTTCTTGGAGATAAACCATATTTGGGTGGTGATAACTTAACCGTTGCCGATTTTTGTGCCGTTTCCACAATTTCTTCGCTAGTTGGCCTATATCCACTTGATCCTGAGAAACATCCAAAGACTTTGGCTTGGTTGGAACGTCTTGAGAAGTTACCATATTATGAGGAAGCCAATGGCAAAGGTGCCAAGGAATACATTGGAATTTTGAAGAATGTCCTTACAGACATTCAATATTAAAAGAAAATTCAATTATTATAGTGCAAATACTAACACTGTTGTAACAATTTTATCAAATATATACATAGATATATTTACAAAAAGATATGACGTGCTTAATTAAATGGAATTCTATTTATTCTTTAATTAGCATTAATTGATCTATTGATTAAATAGATATAAATCCAGCAAACGAATTTATAGTTCTGATCGTTGCCTACTTTTTTAGTAAAAAATGTATAACCTATTAATAAAGCACCCTTCTCTGGGCTCAATAAGGCACCCTTAATGAAATAATGAAACAATGGACGGACGAAATATTTGCTAGCTACTAGAAATAGAAATAGAGTGACAAATGCAAGCAAAATGTTTCCTTAAACTAGACAGTAGAGTTTCACTAGGGAGGATCTAAAGGTACTCACAGGATATCTTGCAGGCCATTGTGGCTTTAGGTATCAATTAAAGAAAATTGGCTTTTCAGGGACTGTGTACTGTCGATTATGTGATCTGGTTGTTGAAACACCGGTACATAAACTTTGTGAACGTCCTGTAATTGCAAGGAAAAGATTCCAATATAGGGGAAATGAACTTACAATACCTCCACCGCAGATATGGAATATGGAAACCCAATAGAGTGCTTTAAATTCATTGAAAGCTTCAATCTTCAATGTTGTCGTAGTCAAGTACAATAAACCTCTGGAGGTGCAATTATAGCCATTTATAGTAATTATATTTCCTTACTGAGAATAAGGGACTGCTATCTTGACAAATGCATTCAAATTTCTTTAATTATATTTCATTACATTTACGCAGGACCTAGAAATGTGTATTAAATCAGATTAGAATGTTTTATTAGTATTGATTAATTGGTTTTTGTGTTTTGTTTGTTTTTTTTTTTTGATAAGAATACGTTAGAAAGCTTTTGACTGATAGGGTCGACTATGAAATACCCTGCTCCCTACTAATCACAATAAAGCTTAAAACAAATTAAGATTAACCCAAAAACTTTGAAATTTATAGGCCATTTTCTTCTGAAGGTATTTTTTCAAACTCTTTTATTCATACCAAATTTAAACGTACTATACTTTGTCGATCAAATAACACTTTAAGATTACCTACAATGGTATTGCCAAAATCTTGTCAGGTTGATTAAGAATATAAATAATTACTCTATCGGGACTTACTCGCCTATTTCTTGGGATGTTACATATGTACATATATACATGCCCTTGTTGACACAAAATTAGTATACCCCTCAATGTACAGGGTATATAAAAACACTTCGCTCTTTATTATGTCATACACGTATCTATAAAATATGTACATATATAATTTAAGGGTTCTAATGACCACGTCAACAATAGAATAAAACATGCAATAATTAAAAGGTAAAAAGTAAAAGTTTTTGCATTCAACCTCAAATTGAAATTTGTCATCGTGAGTTTTATTTTCCTATAAAAATACAACAACGTAATATTTATGTATGTATACGGAGTATGTATATGAATGTAAATATACAATATGCTATAGTATATAAATGTATAAATATCTTGACTATAATTTCGATACAAACAGTCAGTGTTTAAACATCAAAGTATTAAGATGGGTAAACTTACACTCTACGGGTCTGAACTTAGTCCACCGGTTCGTGCGGTTTTACTTACTCTAAAAGCTCTCGAATTGCCATATGAGTTTGTAGAAGTGAATCTACTTGGCAAAGAACATCTTTCGCCTGAATTTGTGAAGAAGAATCCACAACACACCGTTCCCACATTGGACGATGATGGCCATTTCCTTTGGGATTCGCATGCCATCAATGCCTATTTGGTTAGCAAATATGGAAAATCAGACGAACTCTATCCAAAAGATTTTGTAAAACGAGCCGTAGTTGACCAACGTCTGCATTTCGAGACTGGTGTTGTCTTTGAAGGTACTCTGCGTAACATTGCCAGACCAGTTATAACGGAAAATAAGACAGTAGTACCAAAGGAGAAAATCAATAAAATATTTGAAGCCTTTGATTTTGTTGAAGCTTTCCTAGCTGGACAATCTTATATAGCCGGTGATCACTTGACTATTGCCGATTTCAGTCTTATCACAACTATTACATCATTAACAGGTTTTGTTGATATTGACACTGAAAAATATGCAAATATTGATGCCTGGATTAAAAGATTAGAACAGTTGCCATATTATGCTGAAGCAAATGGAAAAGGATTGGCTTTGATAAAAGGTTTTATCAAATCAAAGAATTTAACTATTGAAGAGTAGATTTAAAAGATATACATATGTATGTATGTACTTACTAAAAATAAATTATTATGAACAAATAAAATTAAAAAGCTTTTTTTTTGTTAAAATCTAAATGAACTTTGTATTAATATGGAGAAGTTCTCTAAGAGTAAGTAGAGGAGGGTAGGGTAGGGTAGTTCAATGGAGAACTTTTCGTTTATACATATTATAATATTAATACAAGTTTAATTTTGTTGATAATACAAATAAAATGAATTATGAGTCTAGAAGTCTACTGTTTTTTATGATTTTGTATAGATTTACCATACACTTATACATATGTTCTTCACTATCACAAATATGTGCTATGTTTTATTTATCTAATCATATGATTTCTAGTATTTTATTCTAAAACATTTGTTTGTTTTTTGTCCGTATATGTCAGGTATACAAGTATGAACTTTGAGTTGACAAACACAATTGATTTGGTGGTAATCAAATATAAGAAATCACAGTAAAATACTTGAAGCATAATTACGATATGTGTAGCCTAGTGGAAGTGAAGAGAATATACCATACACTGTGATGAGTTATTTGTAAATGATGAAGAAATCTGTTTACATTAAAATAATACAAAATTCCGACAATTCCCATTGCCAATGCCTGCGTATTAATTATCTATTGTAAACCAGCTGTTTGTTAACTAAAGTCATCTGTAAATTTGTTTGGAATCTGGTAATATAATTAATTTTAAAGGGTACAAAATACATAGTTGGTAGTTGGTAGCAGGTAACAAGGTCAGTAAGTTAGTCAGTATTATCTTCAGGTTATTAGTTTTTGTAAGCATGACAATGTACGATGATGATAAACAATATTTGAAGTGTATATAAACATCGATAGCAAAATGTATTAACCAGTTTATTTTTGATCATTAACGCTTCAACATGTCCAAACTTGTATTGTACGGCATTGAATTGAGTCCACCAGTTCGTGCGGTTCTTCTTACCTTAAAAGCACTCAATTTACCTTATGAGTTTGTTGAAGTGAATCTCATGAGCCGCGACCATCTTTCACCAGAATATTTAAAGAAAAATCCTCAACACACCGTACCCACTTTGGATGATGGAGGTCATTTCTTATGGGATTCACATGCCATTATTGCATATCTAGTTAGCAAATATGACAAATGGAATGGATTATATCCAAAGGATTTGTTCCAACGGGCTGTTGTTGATCAACGTTTACATTTCGAAACCGGTATGGTCTTCGCTGGTACTTTACGTAATATAATGAAACCAGTTATAGCACAGGGTAACAAAGTTGTGCCAAAGGAAAAACTCGATAACATTACAGAAATCTATGATCTTGTGGAGACTTTCCTTGATGGACATTCTTATATTGCTGGCGATGAGTTGACAATTGCTGATTTTAGTCTGATATCAACGATCACAACATTAACTGTTTTTGTAGAGCTTGACACAGCAAAATATAAACGGATTGCTGCTTGGATTAAAACACTCGAACAATTGCCATACTATGCAGAGGCAAATGGCAAAGGATTGCAAATGTATAAAGGTTTCATACAATCACTGAACCTTACTTATGTGGACTAGTCAGTCGTTCGTAATATACTATGTACTTCTAGTTAAATTAAATAATTACAATGCCATGAATACATTACATTACATTACATTTTTCAATCATATCGATGATAAAAACGTTGATAGCAGTCTGACAGTCTAACATGTAAACTGAGAATTTTGAAAAGATCTATTCTATATATGTCTTCTGTTATTAGATCATGCAACTCACAGTTTTCATAAGATAAACTTACTAAGTTGATCTATAATCTGTTTGCTTTTACAAATGATTTTAATAAAATAAAAAAAAATATACTACAGCAATTGAGCGATAAAGTATAAATAATAAAATATAGTCTGTTTCTACATCAAAAATTCTTTACAGCTAAGCAAAATTGTTATACTAGTTTAAACTAATAAAATGTTGTATTATTGTCATTGTTTTTTGCACATTATCAAATAAATATTCATAGGAAAAGAGTTCAGTGGGGTATGGTATATATACTTTCCATTTCCTGCAGTGTTTGTCTTTTTTGCAAATTCATATTACTTTATCAGTTATTGACTTCGTACAACAGATGGTTTATTTGTTTCTATGAATATTTTTGTTTATTCAGCATTATCATAAGCATATGTTCTGTTATCTATAAAAAGTCTGTTTTTTCATTAAATATACAAATTAAAATTGATTATTTAGAAGACTAAATTCCAAACATATTTCGAATAGAAGGTTTAAATGTCATTTCTTACAGATAAATTTAAATTTCTTGAGTTGAGAAAAGAAAAACTATGTTCTTCTAGTTCTTCGTTTCGTAGAAGATATGTATAAGAATATACATATGAAACCCTAGTAATTGTACAATTTGTGCATAGAAATACCATGTCTCTAGTGATTATAGGCATAAATATAGGTCCCTCTTACCATGAAAATTTATCATTTGAAATTCTGAAAAAGAATCCAAAGCTTTTGCTAGGGTCCACTTGACATATTTGTTTTTTTTTTTTATCAGCATACATATTATGTAGTTCATCTAAGTTGACACTTCTTCACTTGTGGTGAAATATTGTCCACAACAAAAGAATACCTGTATATTACCGGTAATAATTTCAGCAAGGCCTACTTAAATGTTATCTCTTTTAATATAGAAGTACGCTACATTAACAATAGATTAGATTTTATTAAATAAATAAATGTTACTGTTTCTATTTCAAAGTAGGTGATATTTATTTGGATCCAAGTTACTTATCGGCTATTCTGCTACGAGAAATATTATGCAATCTTTCTAACCCACTCATTTAGTTGTCCACTCAATTACTCTTAAACTTTTTGTCACTTCTCTCATCATTACACATTTTATTCTCACAAAAGCTTTTTGTTTGTTAATCAAGCAAATTTCAAATCAATTGATGCATTTGTTTGTGGTTTTGTGTTGGTAATGATGACTTCGCAATTTTTTATGGCATGAATTTCACAAGTAATATACAATATTAATATTGCCATGATATTTGTTTCTTACTGGGCAACTTATACAGTTTATGTGAATATCGATAGCGATCTAGAACAATTATTTTACACATTTGTGTCTAATTTTATTTTCAAATATTGTCATAATATCACCAACTTTTACATTTATTAAGTAATACAAAAAAGAACCTAAGAGAAAAACTTCAGATTAACATGGTCCATTTAAATACTAATATGATATATTTATAGTACTCGTATCATGGTGAAAGGTATTTGATAATCGGTGAAACCAAAGATAATTGTTTTGTATTACAATAAATCGTTTGAATGTGATTCCACTTATATAAAGATATATATGAGAGATCTTATTTAGTCTGTTTTCAAGCATAAACATTTAAACATGGGAAAAATAATACTTTATGGCATTAAATTGAGTCCGCCTGTTCGTACAGTTATTTTAACATTAAAAGCACTCGATGTGCCTTTTGAATTTGTGGATGTAAATCTATTTGGTGGAGATCATTTGAAGCCGGAATATTTGGAAAAGAATCCCCAACACACAGTACCCACTTTGGAGGATGATGGCAATTACATTTGGGATTCACATGCCATTATTGCATATCTGGCCAGTAAGTATGGCAAAACAGATGAACTCTATCCAAAGGATCTACTGAAACGTGCTGTGGTCGATCAACGTCTACATTTCGAATCAGGTGTATTATTTACTGGAACATTATTGAATATTACACTTCCGATTTGGTTGGAGAATGAGACACTTGTGTCTAAGCAAAAAACCAATAAAATTATTGATGTATATAATTTTGTTGAGATTTTCTTAAAAGATCATCCATATATTGCTGGAGATCATTTAACCATAGCCGATTTCAGTTTTATAACTTCACTTACTTCGTTGGCCACTTTCGTTGAGATCGACGCAAAAAAATATGTGAAACTTAACGCTTGGATTGAACGCCTTAAGCAATTGCCTTACTATCAAGAAGCAAATGCTGATGGTTTACAACTTCTGAGAGATGCTTTAAAATCTAAAAATTTTACTATAGAGCAATGAATATATAAAATTATTTATGAAATAAAATAAATTCATACAAATAATATGGAACTAAATAGATTGCATTTTTATCAATTTAAATGAAATAAACATATCAACAATGTACATATATATGCATTTGAAAACAACTCGTGACTCTTTTTGTTTTGACCGGATCTCTTAAACCTGTTAAATAGTGATAAGAAACGACAAATCTTCCTAATTTAGGTATAAAAACACTTGAATCTTGCTTCAGTTACAAATAACACATTGGTCTACAAACACCACAAACTATGGGCAAACTTGTTTTATACGGTTGCGTGGAAAGTCCACCAGTGAGAGCTGTACTTCTTACATTGAAGGCGCTTAATTTACCCTATGATTTTGTAGAAGTAAGTTTTTTGAAAAGAGACGAAATTTTACCGGAATTTGTGAAGAAAACTCCCCAGCATTCGGTGCCTTTATTAGAGGAAGATGGCCATAGCATATGTGACTCTCATGCTATTAATGCATACTTGGTCGGAAAATATTCCAAGACAGATGATCTCTATCCAAAGGACTTATTAAAACGTGCCCATGTCGATCAACGTTTGCATTTTGAGGCTGGAGCTATATTTTTTGGTGCTTTACGATTTACTATACGGCCGATTCTTTTTGGAAATCAAACAGATGTGCCAAAACAAAAAATTGATGTTATCATTGATATTTATAACATATTGGAGGCCTTTCTAAAAGATCAACCATATGTGGCTGGTGATAAACTAACTATTGCTGATTTTAGTATCATATCATCACTGCCCACTTTAGAAGTTTTTTATCCAATCGATCCGTCAAAGTATGGAAAATTGACAGCATGGGTGGAACGCATAAAACAATTGCCCTACTATGAAGAGGCAAATGGAAATGGTGCCGCTCAACTGACAGCCGTAATTAAATCGAAAAATTTTAAAATTGTTTCTTAAAATATTTAAAACAATTTTTAATAACATAAAAATATGATTTATTCTATGATTCGTTTGATTTACTATATAGATATGAAAAAATCACTTTTATCAAATTGGTAAAGAGAAATTTATTTAAAAGCTTTATCAAGATTCATCCCTTTTATATAGGAGTGTAAACAGGTTTTCCTTTTATTCCTTGATTTCCATATATCAGTGTTTGGATATAATCGCCTGATCATAACAATATATGTACATATATGCACATAGTACGTATACAATTTTAAATTAAGTCTCCAGTGCATCGGAGTCACAATGATTACGAGTATTAAAACACAAATAAATTAAATTACCACAGGTTTTCCTCAATTTTAATAGAATCAACAAAAACAATAACTACTCAATTATATTATGGAAGCTTTTTTTATTTATTTTTAACGTGTTCTGTATGCTTAAATAGAGATAAACAAAACGAAAAAGCTTTTAGAAACTCTCTTGCTTATTGTGTATTTAAACACATAGACCTTGTTTCAGTCAACAGTTTTACCTCAGCGTATAAACACTAACTATGGGCAAACTTACTTTATACGGTATTGATGCAAGTCCACCAGTTCGAGCTGTACTTCTTACATTGAAGGCGCTCGATATACCCTATAATTATGTGGAAATAAATCTTTTTGAAAAAGAAGAACTTTCACCGGAATTTCTAAATAAGAATCCCCAGCATACTGTGCCTACATTAGAAGATGATGGTCATTACATATATGACTCTCATGCTATAAATGCATACTTGGTCGGGAAATTTGCTAAGTCAGATGACCTCTATCCAAAGGATTTGTTAAAACGTGCATATGTTGATCAACGTTTGCATTTCGAGTCTGGAGCTTTATTTTATGGTGCTTTACGCTGTATAACACGGCCGTTACTTTTGGAAAATCAAACAGATGTGCCAAAACAAAAAATCGATGCTATCATTGAGATCTATAACATAATGGAGGCCTTTTTAAAAGATCAACCATATGTTGCTGGTGATAAACTAACTATTGCTGATTTTAGCTTTATATCATCGGTGACCACTTTAGATGCTTTGATTTCAATTGATGCATCAAAATATGCAAAATTGTCGGCATGGATTGAACGCATAAAACAACTGCCCTACTATGAAGAGGCATGTGGAAAAGGTGCCGATCAATTGATAGCAATGATTAAATCAAAAAATATTAAAATTGTTTCGTAAAATTTGCAAAACTAAACATATTTAAAGGGAATAAACCTGTGATTCAATAAAACTTAAAAATTTGGTTTTTCTTTTGAAAAAAGAACGAAGTGCAACAGCAATACCAAGGTTCGTTCATCCATCACACATGTTTTTTTCCTGTTATTTCAATTTATTATGTATGTAGTTTAAGGAAGGACTTGTAGACGCAAAGATGTTGCTGATTATGTCAATATGTTATTTATGGGGTATCAGAGCACAGTTTTCTGCGTTACTAAGAATCCATTCACTCAGTGTCAAGATTGTTAAAACAAATATAAAGTGCTACAATTTTAGAAGTTACTCACTCAGTTCTCCCTATTCTAAAAGAAAATGAAAAAGCTTTTATAAACCCTTTCCTGCTTATTGTAGTTTTCATACACCTAAATGGTTAAATATATCAACCTTGTTTCTATCAGCTATGGGTAAACATATGTCATTCGGTAGTGATGCAAGACCAGCAGTTAGAGCTGCAGTTCTTATACTAAAAGCGCTTACCCTTTGTTAATGAGGTTATAAATCTTTCTGCAACAGAGGAACTTTCACAAGATGCTCATAGAATATACGAGTCTCACGCCACTAATATCAACTTGGTCGAAAAATTTGTATTTTTAGCTTGGAGCATTATACAATACTAGCGTTCCCGGCGCACCTTGATAGCCCCAAACTTGATGTTGGTGCGTGATTATTGTAGTCATTGTTTTTATTAAGAACCGGAGCACAATTTCGTGTTTTTCAGTTAGTCAGTTAATAACACAGGCCATCAAAATTTTATTTATTTCCTCCTGTAAATATAATAATACATATGTATGAAAAAATAAATATATTAGCCAACTTTCATGCTGATCGGTCAAACGGTGTCGGAGTCCATCACCGTCAAACTATTTTTCTCGTTCATTTTTAAGTATTATCGATTTTTATGAGAAATAAAACAGATGTTGAGGTCTATAATACAATAGTAAATTGCCTGTTTGTCGTTACGCTATTCAAATATGGGGTACCGCACCAACAACATTCAGCGAGTTCAAGCCTGTCAAAACAAGGTACTTTGCCGTCGGTGCGCGACGATGTCCTTCAAAAAAGTAAAAGTCATCGGCAGAGACTGCAAAGTCATCCAAACTGCCTGGCGTCAGTGCTCACCTAAGGTGTGAGTCGACGCCTATTAAAGAGGCTCCACCCTAACGACCTTCCAAACAGAAGGTCTAGTTAGCTAAACACTGTACCCCCCGTCATTATTCCATAGAATTGCTATTATATTTTGCGCAAATGTTACAGTGAATATAAAAAAAACTTACATATATATATATACGAGGGCGGTTCATTAAGTACCAGTTTTAGAAATGAAGACACCATTTTTTTCAAGAAAATGTTTTTTATTTTTTTTAGAAAGATACACTTCTCCCACCGTTCCGGCCATTTTTTTAACCCCTCCAAAAAATAGGATTTACCGAACTCTCCAAAATACGCCTCTGTTTCGGCGATGACTTCCACGTTTGAGCAAAATTTTTTTCGCGCGAGCCCTTTCTTCATGTTAGGGAACAAGAAGAAGTTGCAGGGAGCCAGATCGGGTGAATACGGGGTGTGCGGCAGCGATTCAGAACGCAATTCATGTAGTTTGGCGGAGGCAACACCAGATGAATGTGCTGGTGCGTTATCGTGATGAAACAACACCTTATTTTTAGCCGAATGCGGCCGTGTGTCCTTTAATTTTTTGTCGAAGCGGTCCAATAACTCACTGTAGTATTGCCCAGTGAACGTTCTTCCTTTTTCTAAAAATTCCATGAGGATGACGCCCTTCGCATCCCAAAAAATCGTCGCCATGACCTTACCGGCCGATGGGACTGTCTTCGCTTTCTTTGGTGCAGATTCATCGGGAGAAATCCATTGTTTTGATTGTTGCTTAGTTTCTGGTGTTTAATGATGAATCCAGGTTTCATCAACGGTGACAACTCGATGCAAAAAGTCCTTCTGATCTCGCTTAAATTGCCCCAAACACTCCTTCGAAGTTAACAGCCGCATCCGCTTGATGTCCAGCGTGAGCAATCGCGGCAGCCATCGGGCTAACAATTTTTTCATCGCCAACTTATCATGTAAAATAATAATTGCCGTTCCGGTCGACACACCTACGGCCTATGCTACTTCGCGCACTTTCGTTCATCGATCAGCGAGAATCATGACGTGGACTTTTTCAATGATTTTCTCGGTAACTCGCTCCTCATGAAAAACGGATGTTCGCCCACGTTTAAATTCGTTGAACCAATATCTAACTGTGGTCATAGATGGCGACGTGACCCCATAAACAGCATCCAACTTTGCTTTTATCTCCTCGAATTTTTCCCCATCCAAAAACAAAATGCGAATTACTGAAGGATACTGCTCTTTTTCCATCTGAGCGAAAATCACGAAACACGTTTGACTCGGATGCCTGCCAAATCGAAACTAATCTATCAATCAGTCTGAAATTTGTAATAGTGTCGTCTGATAGATGGCAGTACACGATGATAAGACTAACTTCACTCAGGAACGTCCTCTACCGTCAAACACGGGTACTTAATGCACCGTCCTCGTATGTATAATACGATAGTAGTTTTCCCAATTTTATCAAAATCAGTCAAGCCGTTTTGGAGGAGAAGAAAATCTACACACGCACACCAGTTTTTTATATATTGGAAAATATATTTATATCTAGAATAATCAATTTTATTACATTTAAAAGAAAGAAAGAACTGCAAAAACTTTATCAAGGATTCTTCATCCATTACATAAGTTATTTTCCTATTATTTCAATTTAGAATATGTCGTTTCTTGGATTTATACTTAAAAGCAATTATAGATGGATAAATATTTGATCTGGATTTGATTGATAAACCCTCGCATTGATGATCATGTCAATATATGTATATATGTATTTTGAGATTTCTGATGAAAACTTTTTTGTGTTACAAAGTTTAAGCGGAGAGAACCTCCTCTTAAGAAGAAAATGTAAAAGCTTTTACAAACTCTTTCCTGTTTATTGCGATTTTGATACATCTACATGTTTAAATAAATGGATCTTGTTTCAGTTAATTATTTCACCTCAAAGCCTGAACATAAACTATGGGTATAATCACATTATTCGGTATTGATGCTAGTCCAACAGTTAGATCTGTACTACTTACACTAAGAGCACTTCAATTACCCTTTGATTATGTGGAAATAAGTCTTTTTTCAAAAGCGGAACTTGCACAGGAATTTTATAAAAAGCATCCTCGAGAGTCAGTGCCTACATTAGAAGATGGTGATAACAACATATATGAATCTCACGCTATAAATGTCTATTTGGTTGAAAAATATGCCAAGACAGATGATCTCTATCCAAAGGATTTGATAAAACGTGCTCAAGTTGATCAACGTTTGTACTTTGAGTCGGGAGCTATATTTTTTGGTGCTTTTCGGGATACTACACGGCCGATTCTTATGAAGAATAAAACATATGTGGAAAAATATAAAACTATGTATATCATTGATATTTATAAAATAATAGAAGTATTTTTAAAAGATCAACCATATATTGCTGGTGACAAACTAACTATTGCTGATTTTAGTTTTATAACTTCGGTGACCACATTGGATGCTTTGGTTCCAATCGATCCGTCAAAGTATGGAAAATTGACGGCATGGATTCAACGCATAAAAAAATTGCCCTATTACAATGTGGCAAGTGGAAGGGGTGGAGACAAACTGGAAGCCATGATTAAATCAAAAAATATTATTGTTATTCCTTAAAATTACCAAAAATATACACATACAATAAAATAAGCTATTATACAATAAATCTAAATCAAACTTATCAAATTTGGTTAATCCATTCAATTATACTTTATTTTCTTGAACTGAAAGACTATAGTATATGCAAATGCAGAAGGGTTCAATACCCTCTCTTAATACATAATATAAATTACTGCAAGTTGTTATAGATTTTAATAGAATAAACAAAAACAATGACTATTTTATTATATTTTTACCCTCTCTGTTCGCTCCGCTTAAGATGAAAATGGAAAAGCTTTCTGAAACTCTTTCCTGTTTTTTCCTGTTATTTTGATACATCTACGTGTGCGTTTTAACACACAGATCTTGATCATCTAGATTTAGTAATTAATTTCACCTCAGAGTATAAACACAAACTATGGGCAAACTAACGTTATACGGTACTAATATAAGTCCACCAGTTCGAGCTGTACTTCTTACATTGAAATCGCTTAATTTATCCTATGATTTTGTGGAAATAAATCTTTTTGAAAATGAGCAACACAAACCGGAATTTCTAAAGAAGAATCCCCAACATACAGTGCCTACATTAGATGATGATGGTTTTTACATATGTGACTCTCACGCTATAAATGCCTACTTGGTCGGAAAATATTCCGATTCAGGTGACCTCTTTCCAAATGATTTGGTTAAACGTGTCCTAGTTGTTGAACGTTTGCATTTTGAGTCTGGAGCTATATTTTGTAATGTTTATCGACGAATTACACGGCCAATACTTTTTGAAAATACAACAATTTTGCCAAAAGATCAACTTCTTGCTATCTTGGAGATCTATAAGTTAGTTGATGATTTTCTAAAATGCCAACCATATGTGGCTGGTGAGACACTAACTTTAGCCGATTTTAGTATCATAGCGTCGGTGACTTCTTTAAATGCTTTGTTCGCAATCTATGAACCACAATATAAAAATTTAACGGCATGGATTAAACGCATGCAACAATTGCCCTATTATGAAGAAGCAAATGGAAAAGGAGTCGAACA
Source organism: Amiota communis (assembly GCA_037043315.1). NCBI lineage: Eukaryota > Metazoa > Arthropoda > Insecta > Diptera > Drosophilidae > Amiota > Amiota communis. The sequence goes on from JBAMAV010000657.1 coordinate 1,315,047, forward strand.
ACTGGCAGCCATATTTCAATCAAAAAGAATTGTAATTGATTATTCAACGTTAAACGATTGAGAAGTGAAAGTGTGTGAAATTATAAAAAATATATCAAATCCAAATTATTCACCACATTTATCCATCTGTGATTTCCCATTTCCAAACATATAGAAATTGAAAGAAACGAGATTCGTAACTTAAGAGAAGCATAAACGGATAATTTGAGGATCAATTAAGTTTAATTTTAGTATCATTTAAGTCTTCATTTGAAGCCCAGGTTCTTGTTAATCGGCCCTCGTACAATATGTTTCCGAACTGAACAACTGTATTGTGTCTTGTGTTTTTTTTTTTTTTGTTATATATAATAAAATATAGAAAGCTTATCTTCAGCTGCCGGTACATTTGTATTTATTTACATTTTACTCAACTCAATTTAACAGAATAATTTATTCTAAGTGGCTTCCTATCTTCATATACGTATTGTGTGTGTGTGTAGAAATCTATATAATTTCATAGCTTTTTTAGCGTTGCCATAAAGCAACCGGTGTATTTATTTATAAGATTATTGTGGAATACAATCAGTTGGACTATTGTATTCAAGCCTTGCGTTTCGTCAAACAACTCTAAAGTTTGAGTGTTTAAGTAAAAATAAAATAAATAAAAATGGGTAAACTGATTCTATATGGTTTAGAGCCGAGTCCTCCAGTTCGTACTGTTAAAATGACTTTACATGCTCTGGGCTTGCAATACGAATACAAGTTAATAGATCTATTGGCTGGTGAACATAAGAAGCAGGAATTTGTAAAGAAAAATCCTCAGCATACTGTGCCATTACTAGAGGATGATGGAAAGTATATTTGGGAGTCACATGCGATTTGTGCATATTTAGTACGCAAATATGGCAAGGTAATGAATCAATTTAATATGAAAAGTTTCCACTTACAATATACTATGTATTTTCCTTAAAGAACGATAAACTCTATCCAAAAGATTTCTATCAACGTGCCTTAGTTGATCAACGTTTGCACTTTGAGTCTGGTGTTTTATTCCAAGGTTGCCTGAGAAATATTGCTGTGCCGTTGTTCTATAAAAATGAAAGCTCTGTGCCACAAGAAAAGATTGATGGCATCTATGAGGCTTATGGTTTTCTAGAGTCTTTTTTGGCTGATCACCCATATCTGTGTGGCAATGAATTGACAATTGCCGATTTCAGTTGTATTTCAACGGCAACCAGCCTTACAGGTTTGGCACCCATTGATAAGAAACGCTTCCCTAAACTACAAGCTTGGCTGGATCGTTGTGCAACCACTATTAAGGATTATGAGGAAGCTAATGGCAATGGTGCTAAATTGCTTATCAGTGCATTTGCTGATAAAGTAAAGAAAATTGAAAATTAAAGATAGAAAATTGCTTATTAACAAGACAAATGTGTCTTGTCATTATGTGTTTTGTTTTGTTTTATTTAGCTACTCTATAAAGACAACTGAAGGTCAGAGATTGTAGGAAAGCTTATCAAATAATACAAAAATATTGTAGAATGTAGATATACATTTATTTTTTGTTCTGTTTTTTTTGCAAAATTCAACGATATAAAATCTTAAAATATCACAAATAATTGAAATGCTACATTATATTTAATTTTAATTTGAGTGATTGCCCACAATTAGGGTTAGTAAATTTTATAGTTATACAAATAGCAAATATTGTTTCCTTTTTGAAAGTTAAAACCACAGAAAAACTAAGTATAAGATAAAACAGCATGAAGTACTTCAAAATGACTACTTACAAGTAAAAAATCACGCATATTTAATAAAGCATCAGTCATTGATTACATGCATAATACATACAACATTTCATGTTGATAATTGCACTCAATTACATATCTTATATATATAAGTATATATGTTACTAGCGATTGATTTTAACTGGAAACCTTACGTTTCTCTTGTGCTTTCCAAACAAGTTTCATACGTTGCACAACCTCACGATGATTCGTATCCCAAAGTAATGTAGTTAGGCGTCCAACAGTAGCTTCACCATCATCAGCATTACGTTGCCATTGCAATAGTAATTGATAGATCACCTAAAAATTAAATACTTATTACATAAAATGTACTTAATTACATATTGAATCCTCAAACCTCTTTAATATTTCCATGCATTTGATGATCAATAATAGCCTGTTCGATTTGACCCTCCGAATGACCCAATTCGCGCATTACCTGCTTCCAACCTTCGCCCAGATGAGTGGCAATTGTATCAAATAGACGATGATTGGGCTCTTCTTGAGACTGCATCATCACAACAATGGATGTTGTTTTACGTGGTGTTTGCCGTTGTTTGCCATCATTCGCAGGAATTGGCATAGGATTTTCATTGTTGGTGCAACTATTTTTTTGTGAATTGATTGCACTCAGATTCTGATTGAAATTATAAACAGAGCCAAAATGTAAATTATTGGCATTCGAGAAATTCATGACCACTTGTTGCTGTGCATTATGCACATTCATTGTGTTCGTTGTAGATGATGATGATGATGCAGGTTCCATGAGATAATTATTGGAATTCACCAAGGCATTTGAATTACCCGGAATTGTTGCTGATTGTACAACTTCCATTGAATTATAATTTGGATCGGATAGTTCTCTTACAACTGAATCAGTTAGTTCCGCTGAGGCACTCGGTGTATTGTTGGATGTTATCGATAAGGATGTGTTGTTGTTGCTATTGCCATTCTCCTCCTCATGACTATCATCGACAGGTAATGCATCTGTTTCCAATCGTCCCACTGGCTCATTCTTGTTGCTAGTTGTAAAAATGTTTGGCAGCAAATTCTTTAACTTTGGCATTTCCGTACAACTTTGACAAAGGAAAAGATGTGAATGTAAATACCACAATCTTGTGATTTTTTGAGTGGCTCACAATCAAAGTGTTGCCAGACTGAATACGGTAGAAACTGGTTTTCTTTTAATTTTCTATTTATAATTCTTAAAGTAAACTAATTAATTAAAAAAATTTTTAATGAAATAAAACACACATTTTATGTTACTTCTTTAATATATTCTGATCCATCTTAACATAAGTTCAACACTGTGCTTGCGCTCCTTGAATAATATTGACATATGGCAACGCTTTGTCTGTATCGACTTTAGGCTGACCAGGTCAACAAAGGAAAAATACTAAAAAATGACAAAAATAAATGCGCTCGTATTCATTTATCTTTCTTTGGAAGATAACATTATTGTGGAATTGTGTTTCAAAATTTCATTGGAAAAATTCTTATTAAAAAATATAAGTTTCACTAAAAATAACAATCAAATAAACAATTAAAGGTGCCCATATTTAATCAGTAAAACAATAAATAAGAAAGTATTAAATTTGCGACGCAAATACGACAGAAAGAAAACAACAACAATCATAACATTGTTCTGAGTATTGCTGTTGTTGTTGTGAAGGTGGTGGTGTGGTAGATGTTATCGAGTGAGTCATCATCAATGCAATAAAAACAAAACTACAAAACAAGTTTATCGTTTTATCGTGTATAAACTGCTGCTGCTGCTCTGACGTCATACATTATACTATACTTTGACGCAAGATGAAAACAGTCGTTTCCGCTGCAAATTCCAACACTTCGACGACGACACCAGCGATTGTCGCAAGCAACACAGTCGTGCCTAAAACAGAACCAGTTGCTAATGAAGACGGAATGCAATTCCAGGCGCCAAACACAACTTCAACACCAAACAACAATACAAATATTAACAAGAGACCCATGTCTCTGGATTTGGACTTGAATAAACCTGCTGGAAAGAAACGTTCATTAATTACACCATTGTTGATTGATTCACCCGACGTGCAAAGCATGAACAAAACTTTGAACACACCTGATTTGGAGAAAATCCTATTGTCAAGCAATATGTTACAGACACCGCAACCGGGCACAGTTTTTCCTGCCAAAGTGGGACCCATTACCTCTGAACAGGAAGCATTCGGTAAAGGCTTCGAGGAGGCACTCCACAGTTTACATACAAGTAAGAATTCCCAAGCGTTTAACAACAATAATAATACGTCGAGTACCACAGCAACAAATACGACGGCAACCACTAGTATGACTGCAATCAATACAGGAATGAGTGGTGGATCTTTTACTTATACTAACATGGGTAAGTAATGATTAATGAATGTAAAATTTAATTTCTGATAATATATATGAACAATCTTTAAACAGAAAACTTTCCGGTCATCAAAGATGAACCACAAAATGCAAATAATTCGCCGCCAGTCAGTCCCATTGATATGGAGACTCAGGAAAAGATTAAATTGGAGCGTAAACGTCAACGGAATCGTGTTGCAGCTTCAAAATGTCGCAAACGTAAACTGGAACGAATTTCTAAATTGGAAGACAAAGTAAAAATACTTAAGGGCGAGAATAGTGATTTAGCGATGGTAGTGAAGAGTCTTAAAGATCATGTGGCTCAATTGAAACAGCATGTCATGGAGCATATGGATGCCGGCTGCAATGTTAACCCAATTACCAATGGTGGTAATATGCAGGGTAAATAACATAAGGATTTTCTAAGGGAACGACGAGTGACTTTGGTGGGTTCAAAGCAACAAACGCTGGCGTTGAATGAAGTTTTAAGACAAGGAGACGATGAAGATTTGGAAACTGATACTGATATTGTTATGAACCTTCCCATTGAGCTGAAATCGAATCAAAATCATGAACATCAACATTTAGAGGAATTAATAGATGATCAACAAATACCTATAGAATTGTTATTAAATTCTACTACTACTTCGCTACCAACAACGGATACGTTGTCCACATTCTCAACTGATTCATTTAGTTGTTCAACCTCAGAGACTATAGGAGCCATTCTTAGTACTGAGGAATGTACAACAGTGACACCATCTGAAAACGATAATGGTGAAAGTGAAATGGTCTTGGTCATTTTTACAGATGCCCAATAAATCAAATCAAACACATACAATCAAATCGATTTTCGGTCTTCATATTGCAATATAGTATATACATATATATATATTTTAAGTGCCTTTGCTAAACGACGCCAATTGTTGCTTAATTGATCTAATAATTATTTTTAAATTTGTATATCTATGTGCAAATGCCTTGCTAATATTAATATTTTGTTTTGTTTCTTAATTGTAATTGTAATTGAGCTTTTGTTTTATGTATTTTTATAACATTAGATTTATAAATAACAAATAATTACTATAAGTTGAAGTATTATTTTAGCTAAAAGAAAAAGCTAATAAAAATATACACGCGTTAAACGTGTTAAAAATGAATACTCTTTTCTCCCAATCAAAATAGAATCCATTGGAACTTTCAAGTAAGTAAGATCCATTGGATTGTCAGTTTTTGGGACACTTTTTATAGTTTAATTTTATAACCGCTTTCGATTCTTATTAGATGATTCTCCTTTATCACATGAAATGTTTCAAATTGTTAGGAAATATTCGCACGTGCTCATGGTAGGGGTAGAAGGAGCTTATGGAATGGTAATGACTATAAATACTTATTAATATTCTTACCGGTTATTGCATTTTATATTTATTTTACCTAAAGTCTAATTATGTAATTTACATGTAATTCATTCATTTCATTGACGTCCAAAGTGACGCAGGTGAAAGCCTTGTCTTGTGTTGCTCTTTAAATTAACTCTCATAATTCCATTTCTGAGTCGCATGGGGGCCTCATTTAGTTTTACCGGCCCAGGCCAATATGTAAATAAATAATCTGGTGTCATCAATTGCCCGCCTATAAGGAAAAACTGCCAAATGTGGCTTTACCACCCCAACCATCAGTGGTAATTCGATGGGAATTGTGAATGTGGCACTATAATGTTTTGCAATAATCATTTCAAGGTCATCAAAGGTGTAGTAAACAACAACGAGTGTTTAGCACTCATTTTTGCCACACACCTGCAAGTATGTATTAAAACCTTGGAAATTAAGGTATGACTTTAACTGGATCTATTCAGTTAATCAATTCAATTTGCCAAATAAATATTGCTAGATATATTTTGTTGTAAACTTTGCATTGGGTATATCTGGTTTTAAATAGGGTGACACTATGTCTATGGAATCAGCAATAAAAGTTTGTCCCCCGGTGCCAATTTTCCCAAACTGTTCCAATCTTCGAAGAAAGGCTTCTCGAGAAATCGGGTCCGTTTAATAAGAAAAGCACGGCAGTCACATAGGGAGAGGTATTGGTCTCAGTGGATGAGGTTGATTTTCGCTTATTAACATATAACGGGTGGTCGAGTCTCACTTCATTTACAATTATAACAGATTGTTGGAAGGACGGGGAGCTCCCGTCTACTAGTTGTAGTCTGAGTTTGTATTAAAAGCTAGTAGTTCATTGTTTAATGTTGCATATTTTGTTTTTATAATTTGTATGCATATTTTAATCTTTCATATCAGTAAGCAAATTTGAAGCATCCGTAGAATCCCCATCCCTTTCAAAAACTCTGATTTTAGTCTAATAATATAATTCAAGATGGTATATGTTTATACGCCGGTCGGTATTTAATCATGGTAGAGAGACAAGGATTTAATTTCTTACTATTCCGGTATCTTAGGATGAATTTAATCCATCAAACACTTGGGTACGCATTGAGAGTACATCTTGAGCACTGTTTGGACTGAAGGATAATTCACAATGGATCAGAGACCTGTAATCTATTTTTTAACTTGATCTTTGGTTTAGTTTTGCTTAGGAAGAACCACAATTACTGATTTAGTTCATACTTATCAATAATTTATATCAAATCATAAGTTCCTGGTAATTATTTGTTCATTAAGGGAAAATTTATCTATTGCATTAATTGTTTGTTCATCATGTTACGAACTTTATAAAAAATCAATAAACAATCATGATTTATTGAGTAGTGTATTGTTATTAAAATAAAAATTTATATGCGGGTTACCCTTTTCTCAAAAGCGAATTTATTAGTGTATTTTTCATTGCTTGCTCATTTTTTTTTGTGTAGCGAAGGTATGGTCACTCTGTTGACAATATTATTATTCGAGTTTCATCGCAGGCCGCTGGAAAAATTTCGGACGCATGTTGAAAAAATTAAATTTAATCATATAAAAATATAACAAAATAAAAAATTGTTATAATAAATAAATATTTAATGATTGTTTAATAAGTTCATCAATTTAATTTAAGTGTTTCTATAGTTTTAATGTGTTAATTCGATAAGTTAAAAGTGAACGAAAAATCATTTCAAAGTGTTGCTAGAACAAACAGATATAATACAATAATTTGGTCCTTTAGTTTAAAAATTGTATTTTAATAATCTTAAATTTGGTAAGTGATTTATGAGAAAATATTGTAGAAAATAAGAATAAATAGAAAACATAATTATAAATGTGCAACAAATGGAATAAGCCACCTCGAAGTGTTTGAAACTTGTTAATTTTTATTTAACATATTTGCATTTTATCAAAATGATTTTATGCAGAAGAGGAAAACTATCCACAGAATTAATTTTCATATTATAAATATATATGCAAGACACTAGGACAAGGATTGCAGCTGCATTTTCCATTGCGCACACACATTCTCATACAAAAATACATATGTAGATACTTTGAATGCATAAACAAAAAAAAAAAGTGCAACATAACCATTGCCCTGCTTTTCATTGCATTGCACATATCTTCACGTAAGTGTTAAGCGCAGTAGCAACAGGAACAGTAGGTAGGTAGGGCCCGCCACACGATGCTGTTTCTGGATTTGTTGCACTTTTTGTTAGACCAACCGACCGACCACCACCTCTTCTCTTTTTTCATAGGGTGAGTTAGCTGCCTTGAATATACAAACAAGAAGAGCACAAACACACGCATGCTTATACATACTTGTGATGATGACGACTTTTGCTGTCTGTCGCAATTTGATTAAGGAGGAAATCTCAACTCGTCACAATTGCATGCAATAAATGCTGCAATGCAATTTATCTGTCTGGTTTTTTATTTTTACATGTTGAAAGTTCGCACAATGGCCAAACAATAAGACACCTTTTGAGCTTTTGTTTTCCCGGTTCTTTTTTTTTTTATTAGTAGTTGTTTGATATTCTGCATATAAATAATCCAATATTTTTTTATTTTTCCTTCAAACTTGCAGCTGCATTCCCGCCAAACATTGAAAAAGAATTGCAACAAAGAACGATTGAGTGAGTGCAAGCGAGGAGTGCAATAAAAAGATTGTGAAATTAATCAAAGCATTTTAAGCATTAAAAATACAATAAAAATGCAACATCATGTTCATGCAGCTCCTAGAATTGCGCCACATATTCGCACCAATTATCATCATATGACAGCAACAATGCCAACAAATAGTCAACCAATGCCGGTTGCAACAGCAACATCAGCTCCACCACCACCACAATTGCAATCCCAACAGTCTCAACAACATATGAGAGAATTAAGTAATACACGGTAAGGAATATCTAATTTCTAATCTTATTTCTATAATAATTGTAATAGAATTTCATTAGACTAATGATAGCTTGAAGGTAAATCGCATGAATATTGGTTGGAAACAAAAAAAAAAAAAAAATCAAGAAATCAAGAAATACTAGAGCTTACTAGGAAACTATAGTCTCAAGCTGCTTAACAGGACATTGTAAAGTTATGAAACACTTATATAATATGCTTATAAATCTTAATGATCAATGCAGAATCAAGTAATGAAGAATAGGAAAGAGCAGAGCATTTGCCAAGCCACTGTGAACCAGACTTTGATGTATGCGCTACAAGTAACCATAATCAAGAACCAACTGAAATTGCAAACAAATCTACAAAGAAAATCATGGAATCTCAGAGAAATTGTAATTATGAGGTTTGATCTAATCTAATGTAATCAATTTAGTCTCCTTTCTAGTACATAAATATCTCAATAAATGGAGCAATATGAAGATGATGATGATGATTACATACACTGTTTCAGAAGGCATTAATAGTATAAAAAAACTAATATCAAACATCAAATGGCATAACTTTCCTTCGAAGCCTTGTAGTAGATATCTCACACATATAGTGTGGAGAGAAGAGAAGAGACGAGGAGAGCGAGTGAGCTCTTTGCAATTATGTTAATTTCTGTCACTGGCAATCGGTGTGAGACCGACCCATCATCCCATTTTCTCAACTCATAAATTATAATTTCAGTGTTTCATTGTTCTTTAGCACTCAGCATGACTTCCGTTCATAAACGGGTTTTTTGTTACTGCAATTATCCTTGTCAGTTGTTGTAGTTGTTATATTACCCATTCGGTAGTAGTGATGAAACAATGTACATAGTAGTACCGTCAGTCAGATAGTAAAAAATTGTTGTGCATACCTCAGTAGTTGTTGTTGTTTATAACTATTATTATTGTTAAGTCTTCTTTAGCTTTTTTTTGGATTTTTTTTTTTTTATGTGTCTTTCACATAGAAGAATCTCTTTTAGTACAGAAAAAGAAAAATAAGAGTCTCTATTGTTTCTCTAAGTAGTCGATGGTCAATGATCATATGTTTTTGCTTTGCTTTGTAAAGTTAAAGTTGGTTAGGTCGGTTCCATTTAGTTCAGTTCAGTTCAGTTCAGTTCAGTTGTGAGTTCAGTTAGGTTCATTCATATATTTATTGAAGATCACTGATCAGTTGTATCTTGACTTGCGGAACGTTTGTGTTACGTGTGAAATTTATTATAATAAAATATAAAAGGTGATGAAATAAAAGATCTAAAAGAATTTTTTAATAATAATCTTATTTAATCTGTTTAAGTTTGCAAAAAATGTGACAAAAATGCAAACACATTTTGCTCTTCTTAAAATGGGCATAAAAATCCTTGAACTAATGAAGCAGAAAATAATCCAATTATATGGACTTGTGACTTGCGATGTGTTAAGTTGTTTAAATTTAATTTAAATAGTTTAAAAACAAAAATGGAAAATATCTAAGAAATCTTTCTAATGAAAAGTTGCATGTATGTTATTTGTCAACGATAAACATTCATTCACTCACTCAGTCATTATGTCTGTCTGCCATTGTTTTGTGTTACTGCTGTTGTTGTTTTTATTATTATTATTATTATTGTACTTTTTTAAACACTCTGACCAACTCAATTGAATTTGACAGTTGGCGAAAAATGACCCGAAGCAGGCACGCACTCATAAAATATAGTATAGTGTACAATAGAATGGAATAGAATAGATGGAATATGCGGCTTTTGTGCTTTGTCAGGCAGTCATTGAGTCAGTATTTCTGCTATTGTTCCAACCCTTTGATGCTGATGCTGTTGTCTTTATAAAATATGTGCGTGTGAGTGTTTCCATTGCATTGCTTGTAGTATTTAAATCAAAAGAAAAGTAAGCAAACCAAACCAACAACAACAACAAAAAGTGTGCATATAAAAAATATGAAGTGATAAAGGGAAGGGAGCTGAAGAGAAACAAATACACAGACAGACTGACAGGCAGAGGTAGGCAAAAAAGACAAGGATTTAAAAGCAATAGCTCCAGAATTTCATTTTCTGGTAGATTTCTTTTTTTTTATTGTTTTGAGGCGTATTTCTATTTGTGATGGGATTTCTGTCAAAGACTCCTCGCACTCCATATGATATCCATACCTTTCCTTTCCTTCCATCAAATGTATTTTGTTTAGGATTTCTTTTTCATTCCCCCTTTAAGTTTTCTATTTATTTATGTCGTCGACATCGTCATGTATAGTTTAATCCATTAGGAGTCTTCACTCGTCTCAGCTCTTGACAGCGGGTTACTCTCAAGCTTATTGTGACCTTTAGAGTTTTATCAGTTTGTTTTTTTGTTGATGTGCTTAGAATATGATGAAAAAAGAAAGAAACGAGTGGAATATAATAAAATTGCTTGACCACAAGTCGAATGTTGTATATAAACTGAGTTATGAAAGGTATGATTTTATCTTTGAAATCATATTAACTGTGTCTGTGTCTATTTACAGACTTAATAATCATCATCATCAGCAGCAGCAGCAACATCATCATCATCATCAAAATCCAACGCAAACTTTGCATAGTTCATCAACGAATCAAATGCAAAAGATACGACAACAACATCAACATTTGAATAATAATAATCCTAATAAAGTAACAGGGTTGCTGCCACCACCACCACCATCAACCTACAACACCAACCACAGCAACAGTCAGACATCACATCAACAGCAGCATCAGCAGCAGCATCACCAACAACATCTTACACCTTATAATGTTGGACATTTTAATCAATTGGCTGCAGCTCCACATCAACAGCATATGGCACATGTGAGCAATTACCCGGCTGGGCCACCAGTACACAGTGGTACACATCAACATCAACCTCATCCACATTATCGTTATGTTAACAATAAATCAAAGCATAAAAATAATAACAATAATCATAATAAAAATAACTATGCACCAAAATCGATTCTACAAAATCCAAATCGAGCATTGAAAACAACTGTTCCATCAAAACCAGATGCCCATTCAAATGGTAGTGGCAATGTTGTTGTTTCTGCTGATACTGCTACCGATGCAACAATATCATCAAATCATAGCAATAATGTAATCATAACACCTGAAGCTATGCCAACAATAGCAGAAGTCGCTATAGCGCCGGAACATATAAAAGGATCATCCACATCATCATCAGCAAAAGTAGCTGAAACTGCAACATCTGCAATACCAACACCAACAGAAACAACTACAATAACCACTGCAGCAGAATTAGTTGAAGACGCTAACAATGGAGAAGACACAGTTGTGCATAAAATTGGTGCTACACTAGCAAATGAGGACAGTAGTGTGCCCAGAAATTCCAAGGACAAGACACCAATGTGCCTTGTCAATGAGTTAGCAAGATATAATAAGGTAATTTTATATATTCCCAAAGGAAGAATAATCCAATCTAATCATTAATTATTCATCCATAGATAACACATCAATATCGTTTGACTGGTGAACGTGGTCCGGCACATAGTAAAACATTTACGGTAACACTAAAACTAGGCGAAGAAGAGTATTCGGCAGATGGTTTTAAAATCAAGAAAGCCCAACATTTGGCTGCGGCCAAAGCCATTGAAGAGACAAAATTTAAACATCCGCCACCCAAGACACGCCGTAGCGAAGAAGGCAGCGGTGGACGCATGCATATTACTCCTACTGTGGAGCTAAATGCTTTGGCTATGAAATTAGGTCAACGTACTTATTATCTAATGGATCCAACTCAAATACCACCACCAAATGTTATAATATCACCAGAATTTGTTGCACAGCCGGGTCATCATATGATGCCACAGGTCCCCCAACAAGTACCACATGGCGGCGCCAATGGTGGTAGCGGAAACTATATGCGACACAGCGGTAGTTTTGTACCAGCGGGTGCAGCACCACCACCATATATGCAGCCCGGAATGCCGCCACCGCCACAGCAACGTTATCCACATCGTGTTTATGCACCAAAATATCCTCCACGCTATCCAATGCCACCACAAATGAGCGCGCACATGGTGCAGCCTCTTGGTCCATATGTTCCATTACCGACACCCAGCAAAATCACATTATTTGTGGGTAAACAAAAATTTCTTGGTATTGGTCGTACGTTGCAGCAGGCAAAGCATGATGCAGCAGCTCGTGCACTTCAATTGCTAAAAGCACAGACAAAAACAAACACCAATGAAGATTCCCTGGATGATTCAATGGATGAAGGAGACAAGAAATCACCAATATCACAAGTGCATGAGATCGGCATAAAACGCAATATGACTGTGCATTTTAAGGTTTTGCGTGAAGACGGCCCAGCCCACATGAAGAACTTTATAACTGCTTGTATTGTTGGTTCCATTGTAACCGAGGGTGAGGGTAATGGCAAGAAAATCTCAAAGAAACGTTCTGCTGAAAAAATGCTTACTGAACTACAAAAATTGCCACCAATGACGCCTACAAAGCAAACGCCCTTGAAACGTATAAGAGTCAAAACTCCTGGCAAGCCAGTGGCGCTTTCTTCGGCTGATGCTACACCAAATCCCAAAGGGGAAAAACGTAAACGTTTAAGTGTTGCTCTTAAAGAAAAAACACCAGAATACGATGATAGTGAAAATCCCATAACAAAACTTATACAATTGCAACAAAGTCGCAAAGAAAAAGAACCAATATTTGAGTTGATTGCGAAAAATGGCAATGAGAATTCAAGACGTCGTGAATTCATTATGGAAGTCACTGCCGGCAGTATGGTGGCACGCGGTACTGGCAGCAATAAGAAACTAGCCAAACGGAATGCCGCTCAAAGTAAGTTTTGATGATATTGATTTATGGTTAAAACAATTTGAGATTATCAAAATATGTTCTTTTTTTTTTTCTTTAGATTTACTCAATCTCATGGAAGTACCAACTACTAGTGACAACAAAGAAAATGTAGGAGAACAAACTACTCTGTTGAAAACATCAAACAATGTTGATACTACTGTTCCTGCTTCAGCTCCTGATGCAGCTGGTGCAATGGCAATGGCTGAAGCCAAAAAAATGGATGTACCAATGATTAGTACACCAGCTGGCCCAGTGCCTGGTATACTTATATTGCGACAAAATAAAAAACGTAAGTTATTTATAGATTATTTGGTAATGATGTGTTGATTTTCCTTTAAAATGATCCAATGATATTGAAAAAATCAATGGAAAAATCCATGAAGACCGGCATATGTCTATGAGAAGAATCCATAGGCATTTGAAAGTATTCACTAATGCACTGGATAATTATAAGAGTGGTGCGACAAAAACGAAATCGACTTCATTTCCATCTGCGACTTATTGCAGAAAGCCAATGAAAAGTAGTCGTTTTTGAACAAAGTGTTGAATGTCAATGAAAAATAAGTCACTTACAATAATGCGTTCTCAAAAGATCGTGAGACAAGAAAAGACGAAGCTTTCGAATAGTGGCTAAGCCCAGGAAGGTGTTTGGTGACATTGGAAGAGAATCATCCACTATTAATTGCTTCCATTGGGCGATACACTTATATCAAATAACTAGACGGTTTGAAAGATACCATTGATCAAAAGCGGCCAGAAGTGGAGATGTGCTCTATTAGGGCAATACCAGGGTTCACACTGACTGGTCAGAAGTTCCACATGCACATGTCTTATCGAATTACCAACTCTTTTTGTCGCTATAAAACTCTATTCAAAACAAGTGGAGACTGTGAAATCCCAAATATGAAGAACGTAAAACCCGCGGCCTACACAATCGACTGTATTCTAGAAAAAAACATTGTTTCTTTCAAGTGCTAATAATTTCTCTGTACACAAAACATGTGTTTGCCGTTTCATTATATAGAAGATTATCTCTCACATCTTAGTTTTTAAATAAAGTGATTTGGGGATCTTATGCTAATGAACTAATGAATACCTGGTATTTTTTTGTCATAATTTTCTTCTCAGTCGTTTGCATCTTACAATCTAATTGGTGTAAATGGGACGATCATTTACACATTTTTTGTTGACCAGTGTATTAAATTTAACATTAAATAAAATTATATAACACAACATATTTTATACAAACATACATACATATATACCAAACGAAGAATGTTTAATTAAAATCTATTATTTCTATTTTGTTTTAAAGATGCTGCTAAAAAGAAGGAATCTGCATCAGCAAAACCGACAAATGTTGAAACCATTCAAACCAAACAGGATGAACCAATTGAAGGAGGCGATACAAAAACCAATAATTCCACAACTAATAAATCTACAACAAATGAATCAACAACAACACAGAATACATCTGAAAATCCATCAAGTTCAACAACTAATACCACACAGAATAATGATAACAATACAGAAACATCATCATCAGCAGCAGCAACATCAGGAACAAATGCAAATAATTCAGTAACAAGTGAAGCAGGAACATCAAATAAATCCGATGGAAATGCTAGCAACACTAAAACCACAGCCACCACTAGCAACAATGCAGCCAGTGTACATATGAAGGAGCAACTTCTTTATTTGGCTAAACTTCTTGGTTTTGAAGTGAGTTCAAGGAATCCAATAAATTTTCAAAAGAAAATTGCTATTGCCATTCATTATAAATTTATTGTTATATTTTTTTTAGGTGAATTTTTCTGATTATCCCAAGGGCAACCATAATGAGTTTTTAACCATTGTTACATTATCATCAGATCCACCACAAATATGTCATGGGGTTGGTACTAGTGCTGAAGAATCTCAAAATGATGCAGCTAAAAGTGCATTAAAAATACTCAGTGAACTTGGTTTAAATAATGCAAAGAATGGAAATAAATAAATATTGAATTGAAAGAAAATCACATCAATCACAAACAACTAATTGTAACCGTCCACAAAGAAAAGAAAGATCAACAAAAACAAAGAAGAAGAATAAAAAGTAAAAATGATGATGATGATTAAAAATGGAAAAGAAAAAAAAAAAAACACGAGCCAAATAAATAAAAAAACAAAATACCAGAGAACTAAAAAAAAAACAACTGCGTGCAAAATTATAAATTATATATATACATAAACAAAAAAAAGAAGAATAACATCTAAATCAACAAAACAAAGAATTCTTAAGATTTAAACAAAAACAAAATGAAAAGAAAAGAAAGAAAAAATTGATCACTATCTGAAATAGCAAAATGTTAGTTAATGTCTTATTTATTTATTATTACTATTATTATTATTATTTATAATTTATTATTTTTTTTTTAGTTATTTATTGAATTGTTTGTTGAAATTATTATTTATAAAGAAAAGCAAAAAAGCAATAACAAAAAAAAAACATGAGCCACAAAAGAAACGTTTACAAAAAAAATATTTTTTTTTTATATGGCAAAAAATCTGTTAAATTATTAATTTATATATTATATTATATGTATGCTTATAATTATTAATTTATACAAAAAAAAAAAAAAAGAAAAAACAAGAATAGTTTTAAGTATAAAAAGTATATATGAGAAACAACTAATTAAATTGATGAACTAAAAAAAAGAAAAAAATATAAAAGGCACATTCAATTAAATGTTAAACTTTCCGCTAACAAAGAAGGTTTTTCATTTATAGGTGTATTTTATTATATTGTATCTTAACCTCAAGAACAACTTGTGGTCCTCTTATTTATGTGTGCATTTGCTGTTTGTGTATCTCCAGTGTGTGGTGCTTTTCTTTTTGTGCTTCAAAAATAAATATAAAAAATTTTTTTTTTTGTTAATTTTTTTGAATGTAAAATACAATATTTTGAAAGAAATTTTAGTTTTGTGAAAATTTTTTAATTTATTTTTCAAGTTAACAAACAAACAAACAACATGAAAATAATGAAAAACCAAATATCAATATCAACAGCAAACAAAGAACAATGTATTGCATGTTGCTGCATGATCGATCGATCACTTGTTTTGAGAAGAAAGTGACAGAAAAGTGAAGGAAACTCGTCTAATAATGAAAGCGTACTAATATTTTATTTATTCATTTAAATAAAATTGGGCGCATTTAGTTTATAAATAACCTTAAAAAATAAAAACAAAAATTAAAAGAAAATTGTATAACATCATCAGAAGATATGTATGTATGTATTACAAAATGGATATTTATAAATTAAATATTGCTTATAAATTATATAAAAATAAGTTGTGTGTATTTGAACAATTTATAACAATTTAAATAAACATAAAGGAAATTCCATTATAAGAATAAGAACTTTAACTGCAGTTCAATGAAGCTTATATACCTTTCATGCTTCAGTTGATGAATTTGGTATTATTGAACAGTTTATGTAGCAATTTCTTTAACATAAATTGATAGGTTACATTGTATAAATTGTAATTTCCAATCGTTTTGTTTGAATTTATCATTAAGAAACTATTCATCACGGTTATATGCATTACAATCATCATTACTATATCATATTAGCATGAAAGGTATATAATTATAAAAATAATTGTTATAAATTGTTCTTATCTCATAATTTAATATAATTGAAAAAAAAAAATATTAAAAACTATTTATCGTTCTCACAAAAATAAAAAACAAAAAAATAAATTAAAAATGCAACGATAAATTGTTATTAAAATATTACAATAATCAGTTAAGTGTAGTAAATGTTAAAAATTATTATATTCACTATGTAAATGTTCAGTTTTTAGAAAAGAAATGAAAAGACAAACAAATCTGTTTGGATATAAAAGAATCAAAACCAAATGAGTTTGTTCTAAAATCTATATAACTAAGAACTGAACATATATGTATTATGTATGCAAACTTATAATATTATATATGTATCAGAGATATTCGGCGAATCGAGCATTCTAAGAAGCTGCCAAGGCTATGAGAATCATTCGAAGAATGCTATATGATTGTAGGTATCTCAAAAAGAAAATATATTAAGAAATATAATGAGTGTGTTGTTTAAATTGAAAAAAAAAAAAAGAAAAAAATATTTAATTGTAGACAATATTCGTGTAGCTTACATATATTAAACACTTAATACAATCAATACATCAGTCCCATTAATATTTGCTTCATTTAGTTTTTATATAATTTCATATAAACATATTTGCTTATATATATTTTTCATTACTTATTCATTCATTCATATATTTATTATTTTTATTTAAACAACACACAACATGACAAGGACATTAAATTGTTCATTTATCTAAAAATAAAAAGAATAATAATATCTTGATGCCACTTTAATTTTTCTGGTGGTCATCATTGTGCATGACTTCAGTCATTTGAATTGAAATTTGAAAAAAAATAAAATTTTAATTATACACCTTTTCCAAAACAAACTGATGTGCAACAATAATAATGTTTTCATAGGCAAACTAAAACTAAAATTTAACTGGTCCGTTCATACATGGTAGCTATAAGTTAAAGGCACTCCGATCTAACTGAAGTAGAAGGTGTAGTCCACTGTTGCTCTCAACAATGCTATACTAACTCCTACACTTGCATGCTGTACTTATTCCTACACTCACTACTACAAATTTTAGAACCGATAGATATAGTCAATTATGGACTGAACAATGCCTCTCACGATGTTCAGTATTTTCATATCCTATAGTATATTACAAACATCTTGGGGCAAAGCTCTCCCTTATGATAACAACCTTAAAGTATTCATCTATATAATATACTGATTTAAAAGGTTTCATTTTTGGATCTTTTTGGTTCAAAGATTAATTTATGTATACAATCACTCTAAATCAAAGAAAAACTAAGGTTCTTTTGCATGGAAATAAACAGATAAGATGTTCAGAAAGGTAACTTCTTATAAATATAAATGAAATATGAAAAAATTTGCAGAAACTAAAAAATTATCAACATTTATATATTTAAATACATTTTCAGTATTAATCGTCACCATAGTCATGCACATTGATCATAAAAAATTGAAAATATAAAAAAGAAAGGAAACATTTTATCCTAAATTAGAATTTTTTTTCTCAATAAATATAAGAGACCAAGAAAATCTTTAATTTTTAAATGTAATTGTTACTTATACATATAAACAATATAATAAAAAAAGCACATATTACTTACTCTTACTCTCTTTATTCATATATACGATATGTGTCTATTTACAATATATAATCGGCCATTGGATTGGTAAACTTCATATGTATTATGTGTATTATGGATATAATTTATAACAAGAAATTACAATAAAAACTTATAAAAATATACAAAATATGATTTTAATATGATATAAAAAATGGAAAATGGAATAAAGTGAAAAAATATAGAACTTTTTTTTTTGTTAATTTGATTGTTATTACATATTTGAGAATTTATTGTATTTGCAACATTTCAGATTGGAATTTGCATAACTCAATCAAATGTAGATATTTTTGTTGAATAGGCAACAACGTAGGAAAAGTTGTCAATGAAATTTATATATAAACGTATACCCTGGAACCCTTAAGTTTCGAGATAATGTGGTAGACCAAAACCCCTGCTGACGTTTGGAATTTGAATTAAGGAATTTTATATTGACTTCTCTTTTTAAAATTTTTTGTTCCATTCTCGTTTCAATTTATTCAAAGTACATGCCTTCCGAGTCGATACACGATCTTTAATGATTCAAAGCAATGCTGTATGTCGTTCAAAAGTACCCAAAAAAACGAGTTACTTTTTATGGTGTGCAAATACAATGAATCTGGAGATCATAAATTGCATATTGTAGATGTGGAAAAGTCAAACAAGCTGTTATGTATCGAATAATACGAATACTTATTTTAAATCGGCTTTTGACAAAGTTCCAAGGCAGCTTTTAATATACAAATTGCATATTTTATTGACCAAGTTTATAAAGTGACCAGTTCTTTGATATGGACGGGTAAGGATATGTCAGACAAATTTTATGTTTTATCTGGTGTAAAGCAAGGTTGTTTACTGTCCCCTTTGCTCTTTTCACTCTATTTAAATAATTTGCATGACTGGTTAAGTGGAGGAATATATATTGAAGAACTAAATATTAGGCTCCTTTTATATGCAGATGATATACTTAGTTATATTATCAGATAATGTACATGTGTTAAATCGCCTAGATTTGGAAGTTTATAGGCGAGAATATAAAGATTAGATCAGTATACAATACCTAGTAATATTGACACCACAACTAAGTTTCAAAGCCCACTTAACAAATAGGAATAGTCTAGCCAAAAATAGCATTAATGCAAATTGGAGAACATTTTAAATATATTTAAATAACGCTTACCGCAAAATGGAAGCTATTTTTAGCAGTCACTAGGAGCGTGCAAAGTTATGCTGCTCAAGTATGAGGACTTACTTTGTTCGAAGAGGTGGATAAGTTGCAACATTATTTTTTGAAAAGACTTGCATGTGCCAAGTAACACCCCGTCGTACTGCATATACTTGGAAACAGATATACTAAATGGGTATTTATATACGCTGGGTCTGTTCCTGACATACGTATATAAAACCTTATTTGAATACACTGACGATAGGCTGCTATATAAGTTATCTAAGAAAGTTTTTTAGCAATATAAATGCCAGGACGGAAACGACGATAATGAATAGAAACTCATGGATAGTGAATACTGGGTTGGTTATAGAACACGAAAAAACCTAAATAGGGAAAAAATGTGGAACAGAGCAAGTTAAAGTGAACGTATATATAAAAATCTAAACGTAGTTACGGGGAGAAGTTATTTAAATGGCAATTTAAATGCGCACACTATTATGTGGATTTTTAAAGCGAGAAGCGATATTATATACTTGAATGGACACAGAAATATGTATTGCACACTCTGCAATCTCAATGAAGTTGAAAATATATCCCACATCCTAGGAAAAGAATTCGTCATAGATATTTTGAAAAAAGCAACCTGAATGAAGAAGAAATCGTTGATAACTATTTTAAACGTACACGGTTATGGTGGATGGATATATCTGACTTTGTTTATCACTGGTGCTTTAGGATATAGGAAATTAATTATAAATGAATTTTAATAATATGTATTTATATAATTCTATCGTTTTGTATTATTTTTGTAGTGGTGTAGTTTTAATTTATTTTTAGTATAGTATTGTGTGTAAGCATTTATATATTTAAAAATAAAGAATATTATTATTATTAATAATTGGATTGGATTATTGAATTACTACTGTGTGTAAAATAAAAAAAAACCAATATATTGAATATGTGTCGAAATAATTAAAAAAACATCAAATTAAAATGAAAAAAAAACAAACAAACAACAAATGATGATGACTAATATTTATGTTTTACTTTTTTAATTTTTATATGTAATACTATTTAATATCCAATCCTTTGAATTAAATTTTATCTTGTAAAGTACAAGAAAAAAAAAAACAAAAAAATATGTTGAAAAAAATTATGTCAAACAACGAAATCCCCAACAACAACAACAACAACAATCATAATAACAATAATAATAAAACATATGTAACTTTGAACTGGATATGCGACTTTCTCCACAAGTATTTGCATCTTTTATTACAAATACAAAGTTAGTTGTAGTTTTTGGGTTCCAAGCAAAAGCAGTCAAAAACAAAGTTAAAGAAAACCCACAATGCATAATGAAAGCATAAACAACAAAATATTTTAGATTCAGTCATTTATATGTGACTATTCAATACCTTATAGTACTGATGGCGAATCATTGACACGCGGGCCATCAATAGATTTAAGTATTGACTTCTAATGAAGAGACAAAAGTAGAGGGTTTCACCGAAAATAATTCATCCATCAGCCAATGCATTAAACATATTCGTAGTTCTACTCGTGCCTCATTAAGAAGTTAAGGTCAACTCAACTACTTAAGAAAATAGAGCAATTTTTTCCATTTTCAACTACATCATTTTAGAATTATTTATTTCAGCAAAATCTAATTATATCAGGAGTTCATAATGTAAAAATATGAGTTATAACACATGCACAGGTCATCAAACATTTTTAAGATCGAAATAAAATTCATTAAGAAACTATTAATATCTCTCTGAAGCTCTTAAAATACTCGTAAAATATATAAAATAAATGATACAAATACAAAAGTTCTCGATTGACCTATTTTTTCGGTCTGTTTTTTCGATTCAAAAAGGTCTTTATGAATATTACTGTTGAAACAGGAGTCTATAGGGAAAACCCCAGGAGACGCTTATGTTGTAGTATGAACTAAGGCAAAAATCCATAAAATAGAGATGTGCCTAAGAAAAGAACCAAGCTTGTTTGGAAAAACTTAACATTACTAAAAAGACTAACAGCAAACAACTATGTCAATCTTATTTGGATAACTGAGTATAGTGGGTACCTTAGGAATGAAGCAACAGATGAACTGAAATGCCAACGTCCTGATTGGACTAGAATTATTTTGCTGGCTGCCTTGGGGTTTCACAAAAAAAAAACTCAAACGATGGCCGTATGGTAAACCGCACCAATATTGGTAGAAAACAAATCTAATCAGACTAGCGAAAACTTTTATGCATTCTAGTTCTCCCAAAAAAAAAACACAGAAGTACTAGGGCTAATTCGGAAGGTATCCGTGTAGTCTTTATTCTTAGGAATCTTAACATAACAGGATATTGCAAAGTTCTGGAAGGAATGAGAATAATTTAAAACAAGACTCCGATATCTAGGGAAACAGTACATAGATCCAACTAAAATTGCAGATTACTTAGTTTTTTGAAAAGAATGAAGCAAAAATTTCATAATTGAAGACTTACTACTTTATTGTTACAAACATTTTCATGAACCACAAATACCATATTTTTGTAGGTATACAAATTAATGCAACATTATGCATACTTCCGTGCTCGATAGGGCCTGGTTTCGGACAAATGGAGGAACGAACAGACAGATATGAATACCCGGCAAAAATCAAAGCGTTTCATCTGCGCGACATAAACGCATTTGCATATGCATTTTATTGTTTTCAACATCAAATCGAGTCGATTCGATCCAATCTATTGTAGTAAATGTTTGTCTCCGGGCACAGGTTGGGTGGAACGAAACGGGCCACCGTCGCAGCACATTTTGATTAATTTATTGCGGTGATAATAATCCGGCATCATCATCATCATCATCAACATCATCATCACCGGCATCATAGTTAGTAGTAAGTATTATGAAATTTTGAGTATGCGAAACGACAAAGAAGATCCAAACAAGAAATCAATAAAATGTTAATAAACAAAAAATTAAAATGAAATTATCATGTGTGTGATGAGATATATTTATTTTTTTTTTTTTTGTTGTTATCCATTTATGATGTAATACTAATTTTGAGTTAAGTTGAGGGTTCATTTTACATGGATTTAGGTTTGGAATAATTATTTATTTTCTCATTTTTCTTGTTGGTTTTTGCAAAAGCCAACAAAGAGTAAATGAAAGATAAGAAAAATTGGGCGTCAAAGTGTGGCCATTATTGTTGGTGTTGATGTTGATGATGATGATGATGATGGTGTCAGTATTAGTGGCGTTGGTGGTAACAGTTTTGGGTTAGTACTTTAAAAATTTCGCCAATTTCTTTCATGCAATTTTACATATTGTATGTTTTCTATTCCCCTGCTTAGTATAAATTGGTATATTAAATAAATTAATAGTATTACATATTTTTATGTAAACTTCGAATTGAGTGGAAAACTTGAGACTTTAAAAAAATATACAATAACATTATTACTAACTAGTATATCGGATTCCACAAGACGCATATAATATTTAAATCATCATCACCATCATCATCAACACAATAAAAAAAGGGTACAATGTCTATGATTATATATAATAAAATATATATAAAGACAAAAAAAAATATAGGTTTAGTTGGTTAGGTTGTTTTTAGATAATAGTTTTAATGCTTGTGGTCTGTGACTTGATCGAAGACACGCCATGCCCCATGGCTATAGTTGAAAATATTTTTTGATTGCAACATTGTTTTTTCGATGTTATTTCATTTGTAACTTTAACCATACACAAAAGAAAGTGAAATTTCTCTCATACCCTTAGTTTTGGATTAGGCAGTCATTTGAATGAACATCTGAGTGGTTTCGATTTCATTGATGATTGATTTTATTTAATTTTATTATGGCTTAAGAAAGATAAAGGTGCATCATAATCCTATGCAAATTGAAGCAAAACATCATTAGTCGGAAATCCACTCTTGGATTAAATAGTCGGCATTTCGAGATTACAAATTAAGCGTGTCATAAAAAAAAAAATATTAATTGACATTTGACAGAACATTTTGATGAATGAATGATTAAATAAATCTGCATTTGATGTTTGTGTTAACTTGGGTTAAGAGTCAAGTCACGTGCTTAACTTTGGGGCAATTTTCGATTATTTGTATTTAATTACCTTAAATTAATTTTTGAAATTGGCTTAAGGCAGTGCCAAAATCAAAATTTGTTTGCGAAATGGGCGTGGAACATGCAATGACCTCATCGTTTGCGTAATTTATATGAATTTGTGTTGACTTTTTATTGACTTCATGGAGCTCAAATTCTTTTAGTTCATATCAGTTGGTCGGTGCTACTAAGATTAATTTTCATATTTGTAATCCTAATTATGATTAATTTATGGATCGTGGAAAATGGAAATCTTAAATGGAATAGGAATGAAATTTAGAATCGGTTTATTGAATAAAAACTGAAGCCACTCCATTTCCAACTTGGGAATAGAATTCTGTTCTTCTTGAAACTTATGTGTAACGAACAGAAAATGTTTCTCATAACGATGGAATTTTTTCGTCATATACATAAGTGGCCATCCTTATCGATTTTCATGATCTATGATTTCTCATCCTAAATTAATCGGTGTATCTGCCTCCTTTTTCAGTGCAATAGCAAGGGCTGTAAATTTTGGAAAAATTCCACCTTTCAAAGCAATTGGAAAATGTTTAAGGTTTTACTACGAGTAAAATAGATCCCGTTTTGCTTTACGAATATTTGTTTGCTTAGAAGCGACACTTCTTGCAAAAACTATTGAATAGTTTTACCTCATTCTAAAGCATAGGATTCCAAACTTATTTTGACCATTCGCCCACTTTAAGCTTTAAAAAAATTCTAGTTCCATACAAATTTTTACTTTCCTTTTTATGGTTGGTTGGTTTCCTTTTAATACTCTTCACGGTAGTTGACTACGTATGTCCCTCACCCTACTTTAACCGGAAGTTCTCCACTCATATTCCCAGCAGGGAGGACTGGCTGGACGGTACAGTTCTACAACCTAACTCTATTGACATCTTCACAAATGGCTCCAAATTGAAGGAGAAAGTCGGCTGCGGCATCTTCTCGAACAACCCAAACATAAAGCTCAGCTTTCGCTTATCTGACCACTGTAGCATCTTTCAAACAGAGGTTATGGCCATATTAATGGCCTCCAGTTGGCTTCTAGACAACTACACTCCGAGGTCACATATTAATATCTACACAGATAGCTAAGCGGCAATAAAGTCCCTCTCGGGTGTATAGACTACATCCAAGCTTGTCGCGGACTGCCGCTCTTCCCTAGATAATCTAGGATGTCACGTACCCATACAATTATGCTGGGTGCCTAGACATAGAGATAACGTGGGCAATTGTGAAGCTGACGAACTAGCCAAAGAAGGGACGTTACGTGAGGAAGAAACGTCTGCGGCTGGAATTCCGTTAGCAACAGAGAAGGTCACTGTCAGAAAATTCTACCAAGTAAAAGCCAATACTCTCTGGGTGGTCAAATAAGAATAGGAAATGAACCGGCCAGCTGCTAAATCTCGGCAGAACCTCAATAAGCAAGACTATAAACGTACTAACAGGTCATTGCGTCATAGGCAAACATGCTGGCAGACTTGGGCTACTCACTACGATTTCTGCCGCAGCTGCGGCTCGGAAGAGGAGGAGGAGACTGTGCTTCACCTCATGTGCCAGTGTCCATCCCTCGCCAGAAGAAGGCAGTGGGTTTCTCTGCAGCTTAACCGAACTATTATTCCTACCAATCAGGGACATAGCTAGGTTCATTTCGGAATCCAAATGGTTCTCCGCATCGGACTAAGGGGGTGCCATGTCAACTCTTCGCTGGTATCACAAGAGGCCATACTCTTTTTTGTGCCTAAGTAAGCCTCTCGTTTGATGGCTGCCACCTAACCTAACTTTACCTTACTGTTCGGTTGGACGCAGCCCGGGGGAGCATGAACAGTATTATACTATCTTTGGCACAGCCAATGATAACCTTCTTTCTAGTTTCCTTTCATTTTGGGAATAAAGAAATCAATACTTTCAACTAAATAGGAATAGAATACGTATAAACATAAAATTTGGGTGTAATCAGCATTGAGAAATTATTTAAAATTCTCCTTCTAGGACGTCATAACATTGAATAAATGCTGTTTTATTTTTGACATTTTTTCTATTATTTTGGAATATTTTTTTTATTAATTGATTTTTGTTTATTAATTACGTTTACATTTTTATATATTCGAAAAATATATATAATTTGAAATATTGCCAATTCTTAAGATATATTTTTTATTTTCTCTCTGCTGAATGTGAAACAATAGGCATTTTTTATCTTTTGCCAATGTATATGTCGTCATTTATCACATTTCGTGACAAAAATTTTATTTCAAAAATATTCCGATTACTCGAATTTTGAAACTATTGACTAAATAAAAACCATTTGTGATACAAAAACATTATTACAATTTTTATTCTTTTTTCTTTTAATCAGCATTGAGGTTTTATTTAAAATACTCCTTCTAAGACGTCATAGCATTTAGAAATTGTTGTTTTTTTTTGCCATGTTTTGTTTTATTTTTGAATTTTTACTTTTTTGTTTATTTAATTTTTTTTTTTATTTTGTAATTTTATATTTTTTATTCCTGACGGAATTTCGATATTTTGTTACCATCTTAGGCTTTTAACTTTGCTCTTGTGGTTGTGGGGTATATATCTCTCACAAAATTACGAATATTGTCGTTATATAGCTTTCGCTTGAATGTAATTAGCGTGTCGATCATGTTAAAACTTTATACGATTGGAGCATCGCTAAAAAGCTCTTGCATCCGCCTCGATAATTTTATTCAGGTGTTGTGACGCTGTTGTAAAATGTCTGTCGTTCCATACGTACATGTTAAATGCATCATTTAATTTTTTTATTCTTTCTTTTGATTCTTAAGCGTATTGCCATACTGACATACAAATTAAGACTCAATCACTCAAGTATGATGTTTTGCTTACACTATTGCACAATGCTACAAACATCATGGTAAAGTTAATATATGTATTTCATACTAATACTAACTCGGTGAAGTGTACACCAATGTTAAAAACACAAAAATCAAGGACATTACACTGCACATATGACGGTCAGCCGAAAGGGTCCACTAGGGAGGGAATTCCTTCCATACAATCCACGATTTAAATTAATGTTCTTATTAGAAAAAGTTTTTGTTTTTTGACGTATCGAACTGAAATTTCTGATCCATATTCATCAATCATGTAAATTTCGAGATCCTAGGGGTCCCTCCCATACAAACGCAATTTTAAACCAGAAAGAAGGCTATCATTGGCTATGCCAAAGATGTGTACTCTTCACGCTTTTCCGGGTTGCATCCAACATTCCTTTTTTAGTATCACATCAGTTTGAGTGGCAATTTTATTATACTTTTATTCTTTATTTGTTCATTATTTTGGGTTTGTATAGGAGGTACCTCTCCTGGTAACACTAGGATCATGAAATTTACACGGTTGATGGATGTAGATCAGAAACCTTTAGTGTCCAAATTTTGAGTTCGATATAAAAAAAAAAACAAAACATTTTCTAATAAGAACATTAATTTAAATGGGAGATTGTATGGGAGGTACCCCTCCTGGTAACCCAAGGATCATGAAATTTACACGGTTGGTGGATATAGATCAGAAACCTGTAGTGTCAAAATTTCAGTTCGATATGTTAAAAACCAAAAAACTTTTTCTAATAAGAATATTAATTTAAAGGGGAGTTTGTATAGAAGGTACCTCCCTAGTGGTCCGATTCGGCTGACTCCGACAAATGTGTAGCGTATGTTAAAAAGAAACCTATGTGCAAAATTTCAGCTCTTTATCTCAAAAACTTAGGGACTAGTTTGCATGCATACAGACAGACAGACAGGCGGACAGACGTACATGGATAAATCAACTCGTCTCATAGAGCTGATCACAAATATATATACTTTATGTGGTCTGCGATGTCTCCTTCTGTGTGTTATAAACTTCATGACAAACTTATGATACTATTCACTACCGTGAAGAGTATAAAAATTACATACAAAACTGTATTGTGTCCCACAAACTGTGCACACATTTGATACTCAAACTGTGTTCTTTATTGATGCTCAAACTGTGACAGAGAGAATATAGTGATGTTAAGAAAGGAAGCATATCTGATATCTGGAATATGTCGCCGTTCGGTTGGATGAAACCCAATAACCTTCTTTCTGGTTTGTTTTTCTAGATTGCCTTAAACTCCCATAATTTATATTGAATTTTCTACTGGCCCCCCTGAAAACCTCCAGTACCCACGAGGGAGCGTTATTAGCTTCTTTGGGAGCCTATATTCTAAGGCATTAAACTTTTTCCGAATCATGAATAGGCGATATTTCTGATGATGCAATAATGATTTGATCTAATGGAACATTTATATATTTTTATTGTTCATTTTTATCCTAGATTTTTGATATGCAGCTTTGTCCACGAATAATATAATATTTGAATGATTCTTTAACAATTCCTCATCAATGCTTAACAATTATCTCGTTTCTTAATACATTAATCTTATTTAAGCAAAAATTTGTGGAGTGCATTACTTCGTGCTATATTTTAATCAATTTAAATTTTCACAAATAATTTTTACAGAGATTTAACACAATATTTACACAAAATGTTATTTGAGACAGAGTTTTCATCAGGCCATGTTAACTAAGGACTTTTTAAATTTTGTAATATGTATGTACTTTGAGAATTGTATTTGAACAAAAGGAATGATCTTCAGCAAACTATTGTTTCTCTTCCAAACAAAATCTGGAGTTAAGCGAAATGTTCACATAACTTATGAAACGTATGAAAATCTATAATTCACAACAGTATTATGTCTCCTACATAAATGAAATTTGTAGATAAGTGTTGTTCACGTTAAGTGGAATCGACTGTATCGATATATTGTGTTATGGGTTACCCTTGTTAGTTGTACTTTAAAATCAGTAATAAGATACATACTAATTTTAAGAAAATATTCATTTATTTATTACATCTTGTGTATGTGCTTAAAGCTAGTTTAAAGCTGCAAGAGGGGAGGTGGTAATATCTTCATTTTATTTCTCTATAATTTCTGATTTTTCTAATCTAATAATTTTTGTAAAATTAAGAAAACAATCAATTCTTTTTTCGATAATTGTCATCAAACTATTTTCAGTCATTATTCAATGAAATGATAAACTTCCTTGGAATAAAATAAAATATTATGATAATAAAAAATATTAGCTCTATATCTCTTTTAACTGGTAGGCATACTAAGAACTAATCTGAAGATTCTAATCGATATTTTGAGTCGTTACTGAGGACGCAACACACAATTGAATAAGCAGATTAATCTGCTTTCATTTGATAACGGTCTCTTAAGCACAAGTTTCAAATATTCTGGAAGTCATATTCATCAATTGGATTGTTGCAAAGTGTAACGCACAAGACCTAAAATGAAATTATCGAATTTTTAGAATGCAATAGGAATAATAGGAAGTAACAGTTCGTCCCCATTAACTTTATTATCTTATCTCTATGTTATTTAAGTGAGTATGTAATGATAGCTAAATAGGAAGTGTTTCAAAAATAGACGGTAGTAGAAAGTATCAGTTGTATCATGCAAACATAGAGTTAAGAACACAGGTCATATACTTTTGCTACACACCTCGAATATCTAAGTATACAAAAAACAGTTCAATTATTAGATTTAGTTTAAAGAAATTGTATTAATAGTATTGGATATTGATTTAAAACCGGATCTAATGGTAAATTTTAACAATCTTTCTTTTTATTCTTATGACTAAAAGCAAATTAATATGATTAATTCTGAATTTTTCAACTCATTGCCCAATTTGTTAGTAAGCAAACAGCAATAGACAGATCGATAAATAGATAGATACATAGAGCATAGATGCCTTTTAAGTGATCTTTAAACATGTAGGCGTGGCGTCATTTGACTCAGATACATACTTAAAACTCCATAGAAAAATTATTGTACTCATTCATTAAAAAGAAATAGAAACAAATTTGATCAGTTCAATTCACTCATTCTATTAATCGTAGGCGACCCACATGTTTTGCTTTAAATTTACTAAATTAGAAAATAAAGTTTGATATTTTCTTGTACAACATCACATGACATGATAGTCAGACAGACAAATAGATCGATGGATAGAGTTCGAAGGTATTTGACCAGTTTATTGCCTGATGATTGATGAATTCGATTCGCAAGAGTGATTATGAGTTTGATACAATACTATTTGCTGAACTGATGGAAGGTTTGCATTTAGTAGGATAAAAGTGAATGCTTTTTGACGAATATTTGTCATGGTTTTAATATGAGACAATTCTATTGTACATGATTTATAATTAGAAAAACAAATAATGCAGATACATACGAGTGAGTTTGAGATGTTTGCTGGTAGCATGTGTCCTTGATCTGCTTTTGCATATACATACTACTCGTACATGGAACAAGTTTGGGCACAGAAAACTAACAAAAACCTACTACAATACTAAATAAAATGTTTAAAATTAGTTGTTACTACTAATTTAAATGATTCAACAAATAACAATACACCAAACTGATTAACATATTCTTAAGAGCTCTGCGGGTACTGAAATATTGTAGTATTGTATAATAAAGAGACGGAACTGGTCTCAGTAGCGCTTCGTTTGGATCAAACAAAATTTATTGCTTGAATTTATATCCATACATATGTAGGTCCCTAGTGTGTAAAATATGGTAGCCCATAGTATTTGAAATGCACTCAATCCTGTAGACCTTGGATGGGGCGCTAGTTGTAATCAGTTGGCTGTCATGTCATACTTTGTTTGTTTATAGTTTGTTGGCAATGATTATGACTGATCGGTATTTTGGAGCTGTCGACGACGATAACAACACAACACATAAATGATTTTATTTACAAAAAAAAAAAAATAAAATAAAAAATACTAGACAAAACTCCAAAAATCAAATAAAAACAAAACCAAAGTTTATCAAATTCATCATGTTCTATTAAAAAAAATATGCGCGATTCATTAATAAAATCGTTAACTAACAATTTAATTATGCACGCTTTAGTTAGGAGGCTCTTTTGGTATTGTAGCCTCTCTTAACACTTTTTCTGAATTTTGAAATTTAGTTTTTTTTTTTGTATTGTATTTCATTTTATTGTATTTATCTTTGTTTATATGTTTTTAGTTATTTAATTTTTAATTTTAAATATTGTCTTATTAATTTTTTTTTTATTTCTAATCACTAAACATGACACTTGTTTATATGTTTTCATTAATTTAGCGAATTAGTTGCTTTTGACAAATTGTCTAAAGAAGACTGATTTCACTTCATTCATCATGAACACCAACTTCAAAATCATATGATGCTGATTCCACACAATTTATTTCGATTGCGATGCGCATGTTGTCAAATATTATGCTATTATGCAAAAAGATTAGAAAACAATTAAGTTTAGAAAAATAAATGAAAGTCATTTAATAAGTATTAAATTAAAAATACAACAAGGAAAAAATATTCAAATCGGTTCTAACGAAAATTTCATACTTTACAGTTTTAATAATTTATTTTTCGAATTCCAATAATATTTCTTATTTTTCTCTTCTTTATATTTGCAATCTGTCTGTCAAATGATGATAGTAGGATGGACTAGAACATCACGTGTTATTTATTTATATTTATCTGGTGAAGGCATCATCGGTATTTCATTCGTTTCAGGTGTCTAGTTTGCCTGCTGTTGTTCAGCAGGTTGATTGCCAGTTAATTACCATGGTCCTCGAACCGTGAGATGTGCCTATTGCTGTGACTACCTTCAAGTCTCGGTAAATGACCGAGTTTTTGACATACCACTGTGCAACGACGAACCTTCGCAGCAGTTTGGATTAGAGCCTATGAAGAATTTTTAGATTTGAGTTGGAAGCAGTGTCGTAAATGTGTATATACCGGCTTCAGACTGATCCAACTCATTTTTAGAAGCTTCATATCCAGTTGCCATCTACTAGTTTTCATGGGACGTTGCCAGGTAAGACTCCTGACTTTACACTGACATTCGTTGCATTGACATGCCCGTTTATGAATGTCGAAGGACATCTTGTCCTATTGTTTAACGTTAATGTATTGTTTGTGGATTTATCAGATTTCACGATTATGTTCCACCTCTTCATCCACTACACAATTCAATTTATGATTTTTTAAATTTTAATAAACGCAACAAGCCTTTGTAATAACTTTTAGTAAAGTTCAGAGTTTCTAGCTTAAGGTATGAAGCAGTTGCTCATAGAAATTGGTCAAAATGATAGCTAAAAGATTTAAGGTAGACCAAAATAACAGAATTCTATTGATGTGAGTGATCTAGACCTGTAAGGTTTGGTGTACCCATCAATCAAGTTTTTGGGGGTGGCTTTTGTGTAAAGAAACTTAAAAGTTATCCTTAATAAATGAGTTTTTTAGTTCTAGGTTTATATGATGGATATCTTTTCTAGTGAGGTATTTATATAAATTTATAATATATAGAATATATTAGAAACAACTCAATAATTAGAAAAGTATTTTGATTGTCTTGAAAAAGGAACGATTCCAAATATATACATATGTTGCTAATGTTTAAAGGTGTCTCCTTTTTATGAGTTCTTCATTATATAACAAACATCAACAACAAAGGGATAATACCATACAAATTCTAAATGACAGATATACAATAATAAATAATAATAAATTATGATCACACTTAATGTGTCTTTGCTCCAATACAAATTCAAAGTGTTTGGTCTTCTTTTGTTCTTTGAAGTATGTACATGCCTCCATGTTGATAGATATTTAGTTTAGGCCATTTTCTTAACTAATTTATTATTATTTATTATTCTTAGACACACTTCAGAGAAATGCCCTTAGGATATCCCAAAACAGCTACTTGTAAAAAAATTCATTTCCTATAAATGATGAAAGGGAAAACCTGTTTGAATAATCATAAATTAATTTTCAAACACCTCATGACAATCAATAATTATAATTTAAACTAAAATACTTAAGTATTTCTAAATAAATGAACAAAAAAAAAAAATACAATAATATCCCAAATGAAACAAACAATATAAGAATAAGAAGAAGAAGAAGCTGAGGTGAAAACTAAAATACTTGTAAAATACAGAAAAAGAAAATGAAAGTGAACCTGTTTCATTGTGAACTTATTAAATTTCCCGTCACAAACAAAACCAAAATAAATAATAGGTACTACACTTGCTTCGCTGCAATCCCTAAAAAATCAAAATCATTATCATTTTATTTAACTCGTAATACTTAGTTACTCACACGCTTCGAAGTATGCTTAACTTGGACGCACTTGGTCAACTCAACTTGGCAACAGTTGCTGGACAAGTTTGTTGAGCATGTCAACTTTGAAAAAATGTTGCTGCTGTTATCGCTGAATGCTGCTGCCATGGGTCATCATCCAACAATAGTCAGCAGAAGCAGCAGCAGCAGCAGTAGCTTACCCACAAAAAAAAAACTAAGTTAAAAGATCCAACAACTGATTCAACATCAACGCCAACAGCATACAATAATAACAAAATTATACGCAATCGATTGTATTTTTTTTTTTTTTTTTGTGATCTTCTGCTTTTTCATCTTCATCATCGAAATTCATCTGTTTTTGGTATGTATTTTGGGTGTCTGTAGCAAATAATTTGGTTATCTTCACATTTTGTGTTCAGTTCAAGTTCGCGTCTTTAAGCGTGTAGTTCGCTTGTTAACAATTCCGGATGAATTGTTGAATGTAAATGCCTCTTAAAACAAAGGATTAATCATTGGTTCATAATACATTTAATTGTGCTTCATTGAAGAAGTTAACATTTGAAAGTGTATTTATTGTGATAAAGGACAAAAATTCAAAATTACAGTGTTCAGTGAGAATCTTATTTAATTAAATTTATTGATTAAGCCATCAGGAATTTCTTTTAAGGTTTGTCATCCATTTACTATTCATCATTAAGATAATTGACCATATTTACCATATTATTATTGTATGGTGTTTCAACTGTGTCATTAAAGTGTTGTTTGTTCAAGATATTTATACTATTTTAGTGCATGTGATGATGACCTGATTAATAGTACAATATGTTTGTTGAAAATTATAAACATACCATACAAATATCTACCATATCTCTTCTCTTAGTTGACAATTAAGTTTTTGTGCAACTGTTTTATGCTTGTGCAATATATTGCAAATACCATAAAGTTTCATTTCGTATAAAAACAACATGAAATTAACAACTTAAACTCTCAACGTAAATTGCAAGTATGAAGTATATTCTGGTTATAATTGTGTTAACTGCATTCTTGACCACTTTGGTCTGTTCCAATCCTGTGGTTGCATCATTTACGGAATCAATTGAAAATGCTACACAATCTATGGATGTCCGATCACTCTTTGAAGAGTACATAAAACTTGGTAGTGCAATTTTAGGCAATTGGATTCCACCTGCTTCAAATTTTCGAATACCAAATTAAATGAATTATGTTCAATGGCAAATTTAATTTTTGGATACAACAACAGCAGCTACAACAACAACAACAACATTCAGATTAAGGACTCCAATCAAACTTGTGTGTTTATTTTATTTATTATTAAAATAAATATATGAATAATATGTTTATCATTTGTCTTATTATTATATTCTCACATACCCACATAAAACCTACACATGTCACAGAACAAAAAAAAAAAAAAAACTATACATGAAGTTATGATGCTTGATGTACACAACTTAATTAACATGTTCTGTTATAGTTTATGTTACGTTATTTACCCTTAATGTCTTTAAATCCATTATAAATCAATCATATTCAAGTGATCCCATGATCATCACAAACATCATCATCACAAGTGTTATTTAAGTAACACCGGCATAAATTGTTTTGAGGGAAGAACTACTACTATAGAGGGAAAAACCCCTGAATTGACACTGCGGGTATACTACTACAATAAGTTCATATCTCTTTGTTTAGTATTGTATAGTAGTATTTTTATCCCATTTATTAACTTTTTATTAAGTAGATCGAATTAATTTGTTAATTCTACAATATCCGTAAAGAAAATCGTGCTATAAATTTGTTAATAAACAATAAAACAAAAACTGCTAAGCAAATCGGAAGAGAAATACGTGTAATAATATTGTAGTAAATCACAAATAAAACAAATTACCATCGATGAGATCAAAAGAAAACCTTAGTTTTAATAACTTTAAGCCACAAGTAATAAATTCAAGCAATGACCTTATCTTTATTCATGGGATGAGGGAGATTTGTCTTACCGAAATCTTCAAAAAATTGTATATCTCTTTTGTAGTAAAAAATTGTTTTATTTTTTTTTTTTGTAATAGTTTCAGTTAATTTTTATAATGAATTGAAGTTCTTTAACTCAATTTTAAATTGTACTTAAGGTAATCTTTTTTATATTGATCTTGTTAGTTCATGCTGACATTCTCTTTTTTGTTGTTTTGTTTTATTATATTTCAATGGTTGATTACGTCAAATCATCTTTTATTACTTAAATAAATCCATCGAAATCGAATTCATTACCAATCGAAAATAATGTTGAAAATGAAAACGAAAACGAAATGAAGTCCAATAAAGTCATGCGCCCCAATGATGATATTGCGGATTTTTAAAAGTGCTTTAAATGCTGTGTCTGTGTGTTTTAGATACAAAAAATGCTCTTGATAATAACCTTGAATATACAATATTGTGGTATGTGATCATTAGAATAAAGTATTTTATCTTGTAGGCTGATTTTGAAGATGGTTCAATAAAGCGTGTTCAAGTATTTTCAGAGGGTTCTTCAATAAGAAAAATTTGTGGATATCGTGAATATATCATAAATATACTTATGATATACTCGAGGATCAACAAAATGAAAAAAGCTTCTGTTCTTTGTGTGTGGCATGTTTTTATTTTAATTTAATTTATTTAGTATTATTATTTTTTGTTTTTCACTCTTCATTTGTATTAGAAGATATTTTTATGTGTAATTAATAGATTCTCCTTAGAGGGAGGTCATGGGGATGGATTGTTTATAACCTCCGCCTTATAATTGGGCATCAGAACAGATCAGAAGGCAGTGGGTTAGAGTGCGTCTAGAGCTTTGCTTGGTCCCTTGATATTTTTATATCTTTATGCAGCCTGGGGTTTCTGATAAATCACGGGGTAACCATTGTGTTCATTATTGTTTAAATATTTAAATTCTAAAATATTTAAAAAAAAACTATCAACTTAATTTTAAAAAATGTTCATATCTCTCACACATAATGAGATTACAACTTTGTGTAAATAGATCCCTTGCATCATTTCCTTTGATTGTAACTTTGCAAATAAGACTCTATTTTTTTAGTTTAATGAAATTACATACATTAAACAAATCTATAATATAATAATTTAATCGGTTTTACTCTAAAATTGGATGTAAAACTGACCATACAAACCCTCAAATCACATCATATATTTGCCCATACATAATTCTATTAAAATAAGACAATCGAAACTTCACAAAACGATTCTATGGATTATCTTTGGTTTCCTTAACTAATATAAATGAAATTGTTCAGAATACCTTCATATCTTTGTTTTCATGTCTATGAATGGACAAGTTTACCCCAAAGCCTTATGATATTGCTGACACATAATTGTAGTTCCTAAGAAGTGATAGATCTGTAAGCTTCACTGAAACTAAAGTCCATTTTCTGTCTTATTAATCAAAGAATTAAATAGTTTGTCTTATCTTTATGAAATGCTAACAAGATTTATTTGATCGATCAATAAATAAAGTATTTATGAATACATAATTTAAAGTATTTCACACCTTGAATACACAAAATTTTGCATAATTGACTTGATGATTAATTTAAACGTGCGTAAAATTAAAAAAAGAAAACAATAAAGCAAAAAATCTATGCATATTTTTTCTAAAGTTATTAGAATTAAAAATTCCAAATTTTGATAGCATTCAAGGGCCATTGAAATCTGTTTTGTGTTTGATCTTGATATTATATATTTCAAATTGTTACAATTAAATTTTGTATTGTTTGTATTTGATTTATTTATTTATTGTTTTAAATCTTCATTTTTTTGAGTACTTGACAAGATCGTGTCTTAAGTCTTTTGTTTTGCTGTCATTAGGCGAGCAAGCCAAATTATCATCATCATCATTGACCTTAGAAGGTTATTTATCTTAGTAAATGAACAATTGATTTTCTCCTTATTTTATTTGATACTGTAATTATAATTTCCAGGCGGAAGTTCTTAGAAATAATGTTTTTTGTTTTTGTGATCCAATTTATTTTTATAAGGAAAAGATTTTATGGTTACTTCAAGGCATTTGTTTGTTGATCAAATATACTTAGTATAGTATATAAATCACCCACATGTGTTAATAAAAATGTACAAATTTGCATTTCTATGCTTTCACAATGCATGGAATGATGAAGATTGAAAAAGTGCATAAAAACACATTTTATGCACAGATCAAATCAGTTAACATAGTATCGGAAGAGTCTTCACATACCGGTTTCCTAGACATAACCAAAACTTGTTGCATAAAAAAAAAATTCAATTCTTCATTCATTAAGACAATTTTTATTTTAAAAATATTCAAATCAATTTTACTGTTGCCACATAATAAGCCCACACATATACTGTTCATTCATATGTATATTTTTGTGCCTATTTGAAGAATATTGGTATTTCTTTTTGCTTCAAAAATTTTATTTAAATCACATTTAAATCAATTTACAATAAAACACCATGTCGTATATAAGATTTAACATAAACATTAAGTCATTATTGTTTATTGTAAATTTTGATTAATAAAAATCAACTGTTACGTGAGTTTGTTAGTCAGTGGATAGATAGTGGTAGACTTAGCGTCGTCATCTTCACTTTCATTCATATTTAAAATCAAAATCAAGTTTCAAATCAATGATTTTTATTTGTTTGAATGTATCTTATCAATCAATGAGGACCATGGGAATTTTTTTTTCAAATAGAAAGTGTTTGATTTTAAGCTTTATATGTGATTCCGTAATAAATTAATTAATTTATCTTCTATGAAAGATTGGATGAAAATTAATGATATTTTTCCCTTATCAATGAGTTAAATTAACTTTATAATAAAAATAGTAACGAGCCTTTAATGACTTAAGTGAGTTGGTCTTAGTACCGCCAACCACCCCACCTTACATAACCATGCCATCCCAACTAGACTATTACGAAGTACTGGTTTATTTTTTTTTTAGTAAAACCGGACAAGGTTGAATATTGGCTTTGGTTAAACAAAGCCCAACTTGTACATAAACATTAATTTTTAGTGTCGTTTGCTTTGGCTGATAAATCAGTTACTTGTCTCATTGGTCCAATTTTTCGATTTGTTCTGTAATTGTAAATTATTAAATTAATTGGTTATGCCATTAGACCTCCGTCAAGATGAGGAAGATTATGAAAGGCCTTCTTTGTCAAGCCATCTGACGATGGCACACTCGAGAAGCCATTCGGTCATGCTTTGGTTGCTGAAAACGACATATGCCCACTTAAAGTCGCCAAGAAGATGGGCAAGATCAAGCCTTTCTTGAAATTGCTCAACTGCAATCAATCGAGAAGTTGTCACCAAAGGGTCTTAGGGATCCCGTCAAGAGACACAATGTTTCCAGATCCGTGTCAAGTTCGAGACTACCTACAAGGTTTCCCTCCATGTGAACAAGTAATTCTTTTAAGCATTTTTTCTAATCTTCTAAGTGCGACATCTTTTACAATGAGCATAATTTTGTATTCTTGATAAAGAAGGATGGTTACGTGTGGAAGTGTAATAAGCGTTTATTTGAACGGAGGGGGCGGTATAGAAGATGGTGAAGAGAACTTTGATTTTTCGATATCAATAAGCTAACTAATAAACTGATTTGTATAGGAAGAGGCTGATGGTTTGGCATGAACATGGTCAAATCGATTTTCATCATAACAATGATCATTTTTTTTTCGTTACAAATCATTTGTAGGAATTGTTTCTTTAAAATGGAAATATGTAATGCTTAGACAACGGACCTCAAATTATGAATATCACTATTAAATCATCAAAGCTTAAATATACAGTGGACACTTGCTTAATGAATATTGCTGAAAAATTGGTTCTTCTCATTTTTACATAAATTTATTTAAAGAAAATGATTTCGCTTAACAAGGTTTTTGCAT
Organism: Amiota communis; assembly: GCA_037043315.1. Taxonomy (NCBI): domain Eukaryota; kingdom Metazoa; phylum Arthropoda; class Insecta; order Diptera; family Drosophilidae; genus Amiota; species Amiota communis. Next base: position 1,354,056 of record JBAMAV010000657.1, read on the forward strand.
TACAATGAACTATCTGGAAGGGTCCCCTGTATACTTTACTTATTCCCCTCAATACCATATAATATACTACATACTATTAAAGTATTAGAGAGTTCTTTAAACTTATTATATTGTAAGTACCATAATATTGATTTCATTTCCATTAACAGTTTATTAAAAAAACATGCGAGAACCAAAAATACTCTGGCTTATGTTGCTTGTGGGCTATGTCCATGCACAAGCAAAATTTGAAGATGCTGATATATCGAATGAGTATTCCAATCAGAATTTCGATTTACGACACACAATTCCCGGAGAACCAGGTGTAGATTATCCCATACTTAGTTCAGTACCAAAGACAAGTTTTGTTTGTAAAGGGCGCCACGAAGGTAAGTCTCAGGTATTTATCCAACCAACAATAAAATTCTAGCCTATTTTGTTTGTAATATAATACAGGCTACTATGCAGACGTTGAGAGTCGCTGTCAAGTATTTCGTATATGTGCACATACTGCTCGTTCTTCCCAAGGATTTGGTTTCCTTTGCCCAAATGGAACGCTTTTCAATCAACAGCATTTCGTTTGTGATTGGTATCGTAATGTCAATTGTGATGAATCAGAAAGATATTATGATAAAAATGCTGCTAAACGAGTGGGTAGCACACACGATATGATGGAGACTGTCCGACAAATGATGGAATATCCCATGAAGACAATTTCAAAAGCATTACAAAAATCAATAGGTTCTTCGAAACATCCTGAAGATGGAAGCAAGAAAACTGCAATCACAAGAGAACAAGTAGAGTCTGCTCAGAGTCAGACACATGCACGTGGGGAAGCAGTTAAAAGTGAGCCAATTGCAAATGGCGGTGACATTAAGAAGGATGATGTCTATGTCAACAGTTTGGGGGAACTTTCATCGGATCCTGGCATTAAATTCGATCAAACAAATGCTCATATTGTGGCTGAATATCCACGAGAATATCATTATAGTCAGCAATTGAATTTTGCGGAACGTGTTAATGCAGGTCTTGAGGAATTTGAGAATATACCAGAGAACACAGTTATGGCACCGGATTATATCAAACAAATCGTAAGCAACTCGCATGATCAGGCAGCACAATTGGATTTAGCTTCGAATATAAATGGGTTACTTGAGGATGATTCTACAAATCTGGATACCAGTATATCTGGCTATCAAGTAATGGTTCCCCCAGTGAAAGTTAAACAACCTTTTAGGTTCTTAAGTCGTGGTTTCTCAATGCAAGATGAAAAACAATATTCAAAAGATTCAGCCTACCAATATGTAAAACCAAAACAAACTGAAAGTACGGTGAGATTTACGGTAAGTTTGGAGTTATTATAGAATTCAAGCCTTATACTAGTTACTACATACATACCATACTTACATATCTTTTGAATCTTTTCTATACACTATTTGTACTTTCTATATTCTATATCTATAAACTATATCTTTCTTTTCTCTTCCTAAAATGTCTATCTTTCCTGTATTTCTTATATTGTAACTGCATTAAACTTTGAAACAAAAGCCTAATGACATACCCATTGAAACACAAAAAGACACATCATCATCATCCTACTATACACAAAAACACACATTTCAAGAAACTGGTGATAATATAATTTCAACGGATGTATCCGAGGAGGAGGCACTCCCAGAAGAGCCATTACAAATTATTCTAGAGGAATATTTGGATGAGCCTGTGACACACGTATCAGTTCCTCATCATCTTTCTATTGATGATGGCACTATAGTCGAAAGCATTACAAATAATACAGATCAAGACCATGAGCTGACTACAATCACTAATGCTGATGTTGGACAAGAGTTACCAAAGGTAACTGAACCACCAGTTGATGTCGATAAAGTCGATGTGAATCTAAGAGCTGCCGATTTGTTACTTGCTGGTTTTCAATTGACTTCACATAATGAGCAGTTGCAAGAGGAGCATGGTTTTAGCTCGAATGAGCTAACTTCCGGCCAAAAGAACACTGTTCTTTTACCTATTACTTCTCCCAGTAGTACAACTGAATTGCCAACCTCTGTTCAGACGACACCCATGAGCACTTCTACCGAAACTATAACTGAAATTAGTAGTATACAGGAGCGCATACGTAGCTATAGGCGTTTTGCTAACCAGCATCGTGGCATAGCATCCACAACAACGACTACATCAACAACGTCTCCAATTTACGCTCGTCGTGCCAATTTGCGGCCACTTAACAAAGTATCTAGTGCAAGAGCAAGTACAACCACAACAACTACTGGCCCAACAACATCAAAGACCACACGTAATTACCAGCAACGCATTGCTGCCAGTCGCTTGAGGCTCTCACGTCTGGGAGCTGCTAAAAATGCTGGTGCAATCAACACATCAACAGCTGTGCCCATTAGTACTGAGGTCTCATCAGCAACAACTCCGTTACCATTACACGTCGATCAATTTGGTCCAAATAAGAAAGTTTCAGTACGTAATATCGACAGAGAAACTGGTAATGCCAACAGTTTGACAGATAACGGTTCAGCTACTTGGGAGAGCGTACACAACAATTTACAACGTTTCCAGGTCAATCGTAACCGTGGAACAAGACCATCTACCACCACCACCACCACTACACCAACGTCGACACCAACATCACGCAACACTTTATTGCGCAACCGGAATCGTTTTTCTAATTTCAAAACTCAAGTAACACGTTCTCGAGGCACACCACCTTCAGCAGCAACAACAACTACACGTGCTTCAAGAACTACAATATCATCTTCAACGTCACCATCACCGCCATCACAACCATCGCCACCACAATCAACTAACTCCATTCAAAGTCCAACATTGGCTCTGCAACTATCAAGTCTAACGGCCAGTTTACAGGACACTACTTCTTATATACCACCACCAACACCACCACCAGATACTCCAACACTCATACATACTACCACCACACACAACTTAGTAGTTGATCCATTGATCATACACCATACACCTGAACAAACACTAACGGCGAAGCAAGCAACCAGCTCAGACGGCTCCGCTGCAGCTTCTGCCACATTTTTGTCATTTGACAAGTTAACCCGCGCCATTGTTGACGATTCCATTTTGCAGAATTACAAGAGTTCAAACAACAACTACAACAACAACCAACAGCAACATCACTTACAACAACAACAGCAACTACAGGCCACAGCCAGAAGCTCCAATGTTTATCAAAGTGCTCAACCCCAACCGATTTTGGGTGCTAATGACTACACATTTGGCAAGCAAACAACGCCAGGTGAGTGGCTGCTACCGAGTGTTTGATCAAAAACAAAAAAAAAACAACTTAATGTCTTACCTTAGCTACAGCAGCAAGCATTGGCTACCAGCATCGTCCACCACAACCCGTAATCCCAAAAAGACCAAACATTGTGATAGCCCGTGCCGAAGGACAACGAATACAACCAAATACAATAAATAATGTTATTGCATCCTTGGTTGCACAACCATCACAAACGAAGACGACAACGAGTAATTCCTATGTATCACTCAATGATTTTTTACATAACAAATTTGGTTCATCAAGTGCTCCAGCAACATCATCCGCATCATCATCAATAACAACATCATCAACAGCATATGGAAACCAACCACAGCAGCAACATCATCCTCATCAGCAGTTGGGTTTCATTACTCAGCAATATAAACAACCAATTCTACAACAGCAACCACAAAAAATATATCATCATCAGCAGCAGCAGCAGCAACAACATCATGTAACCTATCAACCTCAGCAACATTATAATCAACAGCAACAACGACAACCTCCTCAAAGTTATCAAAATGTTAACACTGCAAATCAAGTGAATCCTTTCCTGCAACACACATTGAAACAACAACCACAATATCAACAACAACAACAATATGAATCTTTAAAGCAAACTGTACAATCAATACAACAACCTTATTTGACGCCCAACATATTTGACAACTACCAACAGCATCAGCAACAATTGCCACAATTTCCACCACTAGCACAGCCACCAACTCAGCAACAGCAAAGACAACAGCAACACACATCATCATCATCATCATCCAGATCATTTGGTAATGGTGGTTTGGATTATCTAAATATTCAATTGCCATCACTAAGCAATAACCTAATACCCTCACCGGCACTACAAGTGGCCGAAAAGCGTAGTGATGACGACATTAGCCACTTTCTATTGGCATCATCACCAACATCATCGGAACTTGCAACCGCTTTCTACTCGGGAGCCACTTCCTATGATGTGCCATTGAATAGCATTGGTCGATTACCAAATGACATAACACAGCGATTACGTAGTCGCTTACGTAGACATTAAGGGATAAGTACTATGTAGTTCATAAGTTATGGCGATTTTAATGTAATTAGAATTAGTTTGCAGTTTCTCTTATAAAAGTACTTGAGCTTTATTTAAAGATAATAAGAAGTGTCATGTGCCTTCTCCTTTTACACTTTAAAAAATATTTATATAGATTTTATATATTTTTGTAATTGTATTTATTAAATTTTTTATATAACAATAATAAAAAAAAAAAATAAGAAAAATTTTTCAATTATCAATGAATATTTCTAAAAATGGGAAAAGAAAGAAAAAAGATTGAAAGTTCGAGTTAAAATTCTCGGTAGCTTTAGTTCAGGGCTGTCCAACCCGCGGCGCAATTTGCAACAAAGGAGGAACCAAATACAAACAGTGCTGCTTTTTATTGGAATTATGAATGCAATGACAAAATCAACAGCAGATAAACTCTTTACCAGGGAAGAGAGTGCAACCACAATAGCACAAGATACTGCCGAGTTTCTAGGTCTAAGTCCCGAAAGAAAACACTAACAAAAGTCGGCCACTGACAACTCAATCCAGCTGAGAAACTGCAGCCCCCTTGCTGTTACAACAAGAAACAAAACTGCAACCGAGGAGGAAAACAGTTGGCCAATGACCACACAATCCAGCTGAGAGTCTGCAGCCCCATTCCTGTTACGACAGCAACCACAACTGCAACAAAGGAGGAACCAAGTAGAAGCAACGTTGCTTCTTGTTGGAATTATGTATCTCCACGAATGAATGCAGTGACAAAAACAACAGCAGATAAACGTTACCATGGAAGAGAGAGACACACCATAACAGCACAAGATACTCTCGAGTTGCTAGGTCTAAGTCCGGAAACCAACCAACTACAGCATTCAGCCAATGACCACACAATCCAGTTGCTAGGCTGCAGCTCCCTTGTTGTTACAACAAAAACTACAACTACAACAACAGAGAAGGAACCAAGTACAAGAAACGCTGTTTATTGAAAATTTGTATCTCCACCAATGAGTGCAATGTAAATGTCAACAGCAGACAGAAATTTCTTTGGCTTGCTGCTCAGAACCCCTTTATTTTTGCATCCAATGCGGCCTAGAGAACCAAGAAAATTGGACACAGTTTTAGCTGTATATAGCGTCTCTTTAAGATGTTAGACTTGCTGATCAGTGTTTGGTGTGTTTAGTACTTGATATTATTGTAAATGAGTTCGTTGCTACGCCGGTGTTGCAAGTGATAATTATGACGTCTTCAATGGACCTTCTGCCCTAATGACAACCTCTCCGACACATTCTGCATAAGGTTCCCAACCCTCCCGAAATGCCTGGGTGTTTTCGGGAATAATGTTCTACCTCCCGAGCTAACGGGGTGCAATAATGCAAATTGTATGTCTTAAAGAACCAATCACATGGGCAGGCATTACTAGACTAAAAGAAATTTTATAAATGGACTTAGACTTGACATATTGTACGATGAGGTAGGAATTTTACGCGAAATGAAAGCACATCTCATTGAACAGAATCGAGCCGATTTACGCTGGGTTGACTTATTTGTAAAAACAGAAGACCGTAATCCCTGCCTTGAATTGAAAAAAACTTGTCACGTTTGTTCTCTCCATTCCTGTCTCTAATGCTTCTTGCAAAAGTTTATTTTGCAGGATGGAACAAGTGTGAAGCAAGGAAAGTAACTGGATGAACATATCTTTAGTAAAAGCTGAGTTACAAATACGGTAAAACTTCAATTTATCATATAAAACCTTTTAGGATTATGTGCTAAAAAATCATGAAATATTAAATGCTTTTCGAAAACAATATAAATAACAAAAATTCTCGAGTGTTGGATCATGGTTAGTACCCTAGTTCTGCACCCTGCTGCTTTGGCAACATCTTCTCCTCATGGGATCATAGCGGGCTAAGCGATATGGTCCAGGTACTGGCCACCAACCTAACGTAACCTAGTACAAATGCCTGTTTATCCATATCCCATGGTTCCGCGGCCATCAATGGAAGAGTCGTAATAGTTCTAATGTTTGGTTGTAAATGAAATTCAAAGTCCCAAAAACAAAAGGTATCCGATCGAAACTATTTCACATTTCTTTGGAAAGAATGTTATGAGGCGTTCCGAAGCTTGCACTACCTAGGTACAATATGTATGTAAGCCTCAGCCTTAAAAATAAAACACGGATCTACAAATTCATACTGAAGACAGTTTGGACATATGGCATACAGCTTTGGGGAAATGCAGCTAAATCCAATGTAAACATTATCCAAAGGTATCAAAACTTAACAATATGCAAACATAGAGACCTATGTACATATGGCAACGGTCATGCAAGAAGTTGTCCGCTTCAGCGAAAGGTACGTGGAAAGGGTCATATCACATCCAATCCTACTAGTATACAAGCTTCTCAACACGGACTCCACACAACGCAGACTTAAAAGAACTAATCCTATGACAAAAGTAGTTAAACTGGATTTTTTCGTATCTGTGATTTTTTTTTTCATAACGTTAAGACATACATATAATTTAGATTAATTTGTTAAAAATGTCTTACCGGACTAAATACAAATAGGATTAATTTAAAAAAAACAAAGGAAACCTGGAATATAGTGTCGTTGGTATATGCCTTCTAATAACATTTGCAAGTAAACCATAGTCCTAGGTCGACAGACTTCATATAAAAATTATTAAATTTTCTCTAACTGATGGAAAATTAAATATTTGTATGTTTAATCGGAATATTTATTCAAAACCCTATACATGTTTGTTTAACTGGATTTTCCAAGAATAGGAAAAAGATATTATATGGTAAGTCAAATTTATTAATACCTAGATATGGTAAGTTATCAGTTAAAAGTTCTTTTCATCAATAGGTGTGTGTATTTGTTGTAAGTTACTTGGTGACGAAATTTGTTGGGCATTCAATAAGTATTTAACTATATTTTCAATTAATTATGAATTTTAAAAGTTGATAGAAGAAATTCCTTTTTGAATCTTGTGAATTCGTTTATTTTTGTTGTATTATATTGCGTTGTCTTCGTTTATTTTATGGTTTTTCTTTTTTTTTTATATTTATAGTTAGGTATCTTATTTAATTTGTTGCTATCGTTCGAATCGGAGCGTATTAAATACATTATTTCAAATACTCTATATTATATAATATTTTATATAGCTATGTATAATTAATTTATTGTTTTACAAGTGTTAATTATTTCATTTGGATAATTTTATATTTATAAATTTCTTTTGGGCAATTTCGTTTTGCTCATTTCATTCACTTTGATTTGTATAGTTTTATTGTATTTTCTTATTTGCATTTTTGGATCAGATCTATAATATTTAATGGCATAGAATTTTTTTACAGTTTTTTTTTTCTTGATATCATTTATCTTAAAGTAAAGGTTAGTTAGATAAAATAAACATTAAATAAAGGTAGAACAATACACAGATTACATAAAACATAAGGGGATTCTTGGGAAAATGGAGTAGATGAAAATAATGTTTATAAAACAAAGATTACATGTATATAGATACAAAATATTGAAAAGTAATCGTCCTGTTTTGCATTTATAAATCAATTAAATAATAATAATAATTTTTTGTTTTTATATTGTATTTGTACGTTTGTTTTGTGTGTGTGTGTGTCTGTTTTTACTTAACTATTGAACATGTAAGACATAAGTATGTAAACTAATTTATTATTTTATGTATATAAAATTATTTACAATTAAATTATTTCTTATTTATAAATATAAACACATGATGACATAAGATCTCCCCCTCAATTTCAGAGAGTGGGAACGTTTAAACCTATTCTATTTATATTTCTTAAAAAAAAGAGTCTTAAATTGGAAAACATTTTCACATGATGTTTGATGTAGTTTTCCCACACACCCCAACCCCCCTACCCAAATCACTAGTATAAGTACAATGTTGTAATCTCCACCTAAATTGTTTTTTTCATTAACTTATTATTCTGAGTTTTAATCACTCAAGGAAGATTCAGCTGTGGCTGCTGCTGCTGCTGCTGGTAATGTGTATCAGTACTTGAGCTAGTTTGGCGTTGGGCATGTTTTTGACAATAAACTTTAAAATCTTTTTCATTGAGACTCCATTGTGATTCATGGGCGCATGGTACATGTGCTACTGCTTTACAATCCCGCTGCAAGCAGCAGACAATGGCACCAGCCTGTGAACAAATGACACAAAAATAACGCGTACTATCCCAAACAGCAGCATCTAAGCCGACAATGCGAGCACCAACGAGGAAGACATTTGGTGCCCAGACCGCGCAGTCTTCGTGTAACCAGACTTCATAGGAATTATCAGAGGTTTTAAGCATGCCACGAAAATTATCAATAAGCTTAGTTTCGGCAGTGCAATCGAGTGGATCTGGGACACCTTCCTTGTGCTCAGGTTGCGGTGGTGTCTGTTCATCACTACTTTTCTTTTTCCTTTTTTGCTATTTTAAAACAAGAACAAAAACATGTCAATAAATCTTCTATTAATATTAATATTCACTAGAGTTTCTGACTTACTCCTCCTTTAGGTGTTATCTGTTGCTGCAGCTGCTGTAATTGTTCGTTGGCTAATGTTGCAGGCACTACTGGTAAATTACGCTCGCGTGCCTTTACCATGTCAGCACGCTTGCGTTTGTTTGTGAAAAGTGTATTGAAATCTTGTGAGCCATATGCATCTATAGCCATTCGATATTCCTCGCAATCTATTGTTATCAAATAGGGACCAAAGAGATCTCCCAAACCCATGCGATGCGGACCACGTTTGCAAAATACACATATCCATGTTGAATCAGTTGTGTCAGCATCATAACGGTTGCTTAATGTTGATGAATGCATGCCACGTATAGTTTTTCGTTCATGTCCATAATTTGGAGGCTTCTTAACCTTTGCTTGTTTCTCATTAACTTCATCGGCAGTGGCTGCATTTATAACAGAAATACTTCCATTGGGTTTAAGCAATATAAATGGAGATTTATGTTTCATTTCCACACCATTATTTGTGTTTTCTTTTGCTGGTAGTGTCGGCATAATCTCTTCATCTGAAGATTGAGCTTTGTTTCGATGTTGTTTTTGTTGTTTTGTTGTCATCTTGGAGCCTTTTTTATTGCCACCACGTTTTGTTGATCTTCCACCAACACCACTACCACTCGCTGCTGCTGCTTTTGTGGCTTTACCCTTTGGATTATTCTTCTTTTTTACACTTGTTTCTGGTATTGATGATGATTTTTCTACTGCTGCACGCATCTTTTCCATAGCTGCAGCCGCTTCTCGTTCCTCTCTTTCCCGAGCAGCTAAAGCGGCTGCTGCCGCTGCTGATGTACTCGGTTGGTCATCATCAAAAGGAATTGCAATCGGTGTCGGTGTAGGTGGAGCACATTTCATTTGTGCTTTCTTTCGTGGAAATGGTGTGCTCTTAGCATTCGATTCTATTTCCATAGAAATTCGCAATAGAGCTGGATCCATGCCAAGGGAATTCCTTCTCCGTGGTATTTGCCGTCTACTTGTCACTGGTGAGTCTGACACAGTAGCTGGTGATTGTGGTACAGGCGAGTTTTCAATTGGTTGTGGTGTTGATGGTTTTGGCGTAAGTGTTTTTGTTTTCTCCTCTTCCGGTGATTCTAATTCCGGTGTTTGACATCTAGGAGGACTTGGGACTGTTGATTTCATAGCGGCTTTTGTAGCAATTGGTCTGTTGCTGTCAACACGTGGTTTATCTGGTATCACCGGAATCTGTTGTGGTGGTGGTGGTGGCGGCGATTGTCTTGGCACCAGCTGCTCTAGTTGCTGTGGTGCCACAATTTCTTTTGGACATGATATTGTATCCAATTCCAGAGCTAAGCTTAAATCATCCTCTGTAGCAGAACGTGTTGAAGGACGCCTTGTGTTAGGAGTCTGCGACTGGTTTTCGTGTGCCGGTGGCTCATCTTCGATGCCAGCAAACATCTCTTCCAATTTGTTTTCAACCTATAAAGTAAAAAATTATATTTATAAAAAAGGTTAATTTTTTCTTTACAACCGAATTTTACCTCTTCGAATTTCTGCATTTTAATGGGACTCAAATGTCTTTCCTCCTCCGATTTGTTCTCCACCTCCATCTCCATATCAACTTTGGGTGAATTTTGAATTTGTTTCATTTCTTCTGATCCTGAATGTGTTGATTGTTTTGTATCAGTTTCTTGTAATGCTGGTGGTGAAGCTGGCCTAATCATTGCTTGTGGTGCAATACTATCTTCTCTCCTCTGTTCATCCACTGCCTGATTGTCATTGCTATGACTACTATGACTTGTATGTGAACCACCACTGGAATTACTTGAAGAACTGCTACTGCTTATACTATGTGGACTTGGAGGTGCTGGCAGCATAGTTTTAATATTCGATGATGGTTCAGACGTTATTACTGCTGCCTCATCTTTTTCTTCACTTGGTTTGGGAGAAGAGGATGCTTCACAAATGACTTGTGGTTGCATCTCAGTAATGTTGCGTTGTATAAGAGCTTGTCGTTGTTTCTTTGTTCTCGGACTATCTTCACAACCTTCGTGAAATATGTTGGAATTGTTAATGTTGTTGGATTCGTTGTTGCTAGACACCTCAGAAACTTTATTAGCTACACATTCTTCTCGTGTCTTGGGAGCTATTATAGCTCGGCCATTTACTGGAGAGGATTGTGTTGTTGCCTCACTGCTAGCTTCTTTATCATGATTACTGGGTGGTGTCGTTAAATTTATGCTAAAATTGCTGCGAGGTGATTTGTGTTCTGGTGCCGGTGATTGTTTTGGGCTGCGACTGTTGCTGCAACTATTGGGCGTTCGTTCACTTTGTTGTTGTTGTTGCTGCTGCTGTTGTTGTTGTTGTTGAATGAATTGTATTTGGTGTTCATTGTGCTCGGGCGGTGACACCATTTTTTCATTGGGCGTCACTCGCATTACCTGACTGGATTTACGTTTACGTCGTATTCGACTGCTACTGCTATTGCTGTTTGATTCCAGAGATTCTTCATTTGATGTCCCAGTAAATGGTGACTCGGGAGCAGCTTCTGGCATTGATGTTGTCCGTTCTAAATCTGCAGGTATTGTGGGTGGCGGAGGCGGTGGCTGTTGCAATGTACTCTTATATGTTGATGCTGATAAATCCGCTATTATTGGTGGCGGCGGCTGCGGCTGCGCTTGCTGTTCTTCAACTGATTTCGATTCTTCACGATTACTCGTACTTGTAGCATGCTTTGGTAATGTATCTAAATTTGTTAGATGAGGAGAACTCATTGGCGTCGCATTACTGCTACTACTACTACCACGGGAATGTAATTGTTGTTGTTGTGAGTGCTGTTGACTTAAATGTGTTTGCATTTGCTGTTGCTGCTGATGTGATTGTTGCTGTTGTTGTTGCTGATGCTGATTCATTTGTTGGCTATGATGTTGGGGCGGTGGTGGTCCATAATGATGATGCTGCTGCTGTTCTTGCTGTTGCTGCTGGGCCTGATGATGTGGTAGCCCATAGTTAAGCGTATGCATGTGATGTTGCAAATGCAATTGATTTGAATCAATTGGTGGTGGAGGAGGTCCTTGACCTTGGGAGCCTGCTCCAGATGGTGAATGTATTTGATGATGATGCGCTGGCATTGATGATGACAACGCATTTTGTTGCATAATCAGCGAGTGAGGCGTTGGTGGCGTCCGTGGGCTATTGTACTTTATGTTTGTTGTGGCCATAGGCGGCATATTGTAACTTTGCAGTTGTTGTTGTTGCTGATGCTGCTGCTGTTGTTGTTGTTGGTGATGATGATGATGGGAATGATGGTGTTGTTGCTGCTGTTGCTGTTGTTGTTGAGGATAATTTCGCATTGGTGAATCTGAAAGATTTTAATTTGATTTATTAAATTTATTGATGTCATAGTTTAGTTTACTCACTTTTTTTGCCTGAAACATGGCTACCACCATGCAATGTATGAGGTCCTAGTTTATTTGATAATCCTCCTGTCGTATAACTACAGTCTTTACTAACCAATTCAATAGGCTTTTGAGATGATTTGCTCTAAAAAATGTGTAAATTATAAACAATTCTAATATTCATGGTTATTTTTTTAAAATCCTTACTTCGTTGTCATAATTTCGTTTGATTTGTGTCATCTTTCCATAATTATCTTCACAACTCGCCGGTATATAGTTTGTAGCACCAGTATTATTACTGCTGGATGCAGCAGCAGCAGTTGAGGGTGGCAGTAATGATTCACAATCACTTCCATTGGTATTAAGATATTTGGCAGAGGCAGCAGCAGCAGGTGACATGGGTGGTGGAGGTGCATGTGCTGGACTCTGATGAACATTATGAGTGTGCTGTTGGCTAACATGTTGCACCTGAGGATGTGCACTTGATGGAGCATTCGCTGAGAGATTATGACTATTGGAAAATAATAAATATTTATATTAAATCAAAATTATTTATGGTTGTATGACTCTTACATTGTGGAATAATTGCTAGGAGAATGTAGATGCTGGTGTTGTTGATGTTGTTGTTGTTGTTGTTGTTGCTGCGTAGGAGGACCATGTGCTTGTTGTTGTGACGCTTGGGGAGGCAAACCACTCTTATTTAGTGGCGACGTCGCACTGCGGCTGGATTGAAGCGAGAGATCCATAGAATCAAATGGTAATGTTCCAGTTACGTAAGGCGGCGCCAACAGTGGATTCATCTGATGATGTTCCAACTAAGAAATATTAAAAGAAAATCACAATTAAATACAAAAGTGAAAAATTAAAATCTCATATAAGCAAAGACCACAACTTAAGAGTAACTAAAATTTATAATATAAGATGACACGTGATAAAAAAAGGATCTGAGGTTTAATTGGTTTCATTTGAATGGAATGAGAATTGAAAGGGAGGGTAAAATAAAATAAAGTAAAATAAATATACAAAAAATAAAATAAAATGGAAGTCTAAGTAAAACTGGTTTATGGTTACGCGACAACATTTTAATTTGCAGTCAATGATTTTTCTGTTTTTGGTGTCATTAGGCGAATCTTATTTACGTTTTTATGATTGGCCGCCGACATAAAATTGTAAATGGCATCTGTCGGCTGAGCCGTTGCATGCCAAGTCAGAGGCGAACGCACCATGTTACGTTCATTGGACATGTGCGCCAACTGTGGCTGCCTTGGAATATACGATGGAATCTATAGAAATGAATGTACAATGTGCAAAATGGTTAATTATCTATACATATTTCTATTTTCTTTATTATTCTATTGAACTAAAAGAAACAGAAGAAACTAGTAGAAAAAAAGAAAGGTGTGACAACAGCAAGAACAACTTACTTGTAAGGGATTCCACGAAGGATTCGGATTCTGTGCAGGCTGACTCAAGTGACCATGAGGATGATTGTGATTGTTGTTAGAGTTAGACATGGTATTGATTCGATTTAGTTCTACTATGCTATTTTTATAACAATATATAAAAAATGATGAAAACGGGATCGAGATCAAGCAAATCAATTAATTCATTAATATGTTGCTATAAATCCTTTTCAAATATACACGCATACATACACATACATATATATGGGAATGGATCACGCACATAGATATGCTTATGCTTAATATTTATATTATTTTTACTCTAAAAAATCCTATATAATTAAAAATATTCATATGCACTATTTTGTTTACCTGATTGAAATGTTTGTTGTTCAAATGCCGCCCCGATTTTGTTTTGTTGCCTTTTTCGTTTGTGTGTTTGTATGTGTTCTTCTTCTTCTCGTTCGTTCTTCGTTATTCTCTTAACCACTCTCTCTACACACTTCACCAATTGTTGTATGATGATGATTATGACTTATGACACAAGGCTGGGTGGGCTGTGTCAACCTCCTCTTTGATGTCTATGATGATGTTTTCGCCGGTTGGCGGCTCTCAATCCAAATCATTTAGTCTGGGCTTATGAGTGTGAAAACAAATGAAATACACAATTAATAATAAAAACAAAAGACAACATTTCACTACCAGCTGCTGCGTCAGCGTCAACGTGATTCAAATAAAAGGGAAAGGAATTAATGCAGCCGCAGCAGCCTCGACAACAACGCGCGTCTTCCACCGTCTCTTTTTTGCGGTGCGGCCACCAATTTCGTAGTTTATCGATCGCGTTATTTTCACCCTGATTCTTAGCACGAGCTTCGTTTTACTCACTCAGTTGTCATAATTGATTCATTGTTTAGGATTATTGCGATTTGTTTATTTAAAATGCTTAATTTAAGTGTTTTTAACTAAAAAAAACCGCGCACGAAATTTACTTGCAAAACTTTTCTCGTTTCTTTTTCGGTCTTGTTCTTCTTTTGGTTTTCTCTCTCCAATTTGTTTCGTTAGGCTGGCAAACATAACCAAATAAAACAATGTTGGTAAATTTGCGGAAATCAAGGTCATGTGCTTTGCAGTGAATAGGAAAAGGGCCTGCCAACTTAATGGAAATATAAATTAAGGGATTTTCTATTTTAAACAGGTTGGCATGTCCATTGAATCAAGCTGATTGGATTTTGCAATATGATTTCCCGCCATTTTCACAACTTGTTTTACTTTTGCTAGAGAAAAAGTGAAATTAATAAAATTAATTAAATGAGTGCTACAAGGCGTGGAGCTTTTATAGTTTTCGAAGGATGTGATCGTAGTGGCAAATCAACACAAAGTCGCCTATTGGGTAAGTAGAATTCATAATCATTTGCTACTTTTTTTTATCAAAAATCTTCTCATTTGATATTATAGTTGATTTTCTGAAAATGAATGGTCTGCCGGCCAAACTTTTGGCATTTCCAGCTCGTGAATCCAGTATAGGTCAAGTGATAAACTCGTATTTGAAAAACAAAAACGATCTAAACGACGAAGTCATACATTTGTTATTTGCTGCAAATCGTTGGGAGCAAAAGAAAACAATACAAAAATATTTGAATGAAGGCACAACACTTGTTGTAGATCGATATTCATATTCTGGTGTGGCTTACAGTGTGGCCAAAGGTCTTTCCTATGAATGGTGTTTTGCACCCGAAAAAGGCCTGATTCGGCCAGATGCAGTATTTTATTTGAGTGCATCTACCAGTGTACTTACACATCGTGGCAACTATGGTGCAGAACGGTAGGTCACACCATCATCATCATCTGCTTTCATTAATTCACCATTTCCTTTCTTCTGTTTTTGTAGTTATGAGACACATGAGTTCCAAAAAAAAGTAGCTGATGTCTTCAATCGCATTTACACGCAGGAAAGCAACTATTGGCATCAAGTGGATGCTTGTCAACCAGTTGAGAAATTGCACGAGTCTGTGGTTGCTCAAACTTTAAAACTATTAGAAGAGGTTGCTCTACAACCACTAAAGGTTTTGACTTAATTAGCTCTGACCATCACCATTACCATCATAAGTGCGTACATATTTTTTACCTTGCATTTGAATTTGTTTTATTGTTCATTTCTTTTTTATTGTACAATATACATATACATATTTAAATCCCTGCCTAGCTTTTATATTGATTTATGTGTCATTAATGTTTGCAACACAATTTTTCATTCCTTTAGTAATAAATAAAAACAGAAACACTGGCAAAGCCAAATAATGTGAAAGAAATATATTTTATTTTATTGTTTTTTAAACGAATTTCTTTTTCATTTTGTTTTATTTCATTGTTTTTATTATCGCTTAAATATAAATAATAATACAATAATATAAATAATAACACAATAATAAAAAAAACAGTAGTAGTTCAGTTTAGCAGTTGTGCGATCTTTGATTTATGGCTCCACAAATCCGCATAAATTAAGTTTATTTTTCATTGTTTTTACAATCAAATTTAATGCAGAAAAATATATGTTTTTTTTTGGATATAAATTTTGTAAAATTTTATGCATACATATATGTAAATATAATTTTGCATTGTTTTTCATAATTTTTATTAAAATTAATTTTATATTTTCAATTTCTTTTCAGTTGACAATCAAGTAAAGCTGTTAAGATCGTTTCCCTAAATGATTGCTCTAAATTCTTCATAGCCAATATTGGGTGATTCACCGGCGGCTTCTTCAGCCTCCGAGTCTTGTAGCAACAATTGTTGATAACCTAATCCAGGTTTATAGTCACTGATTTGTGGTGATGGTGGTGATGATGATGCCGACGGGAGAATAAGCTTGTCAAACTGATTGAAACGCTTTTGTGGTCTTTCATGATGATAAGTACCAATGTCACCATACGAATGGCGTGGCCACATGCATTCACAGCCAGACGGTACAATGCGCATTTCTGGTTCCCAGCATACATCCGGTGAGGTTTTACTGCGGCGTATCAAGTGTATGGTGCGATTCAGTTGGATGCACGAGAAACCCACACTTGAGCATACCTGCAAAGAGAGAGGGAGAGAGAGAGAAAGTGTACAATATAATTAAGTGTTGAGTGTTGTGGTCGCAATGTTGTTACTATTGTGTACTGACTGTATACTAGTTAAGCTCAACTTAGTTGAGGTTAGCTTAACATTAACACAGTCAATAGGGAACACAGAGAGAGAGAGTTAGAAAAAGGTTGGAATACAATTAGTTACCTTGTTCTTGTTGCTATCATCATTGACCAAATGTGGCTGTGGAAAATTATGCGCACATGTTACTTCAATATAAGAGCTTGGACGATATTTATAGGCTTCGGTTTCCAGTGGAATACTAATGCGTTTTGTGAGACACAGCGATTGATATGTGGTTGAAGTTGTGGCAGAAGGACTATGAGTCTATAATGCAAACGTTTGGTTAAATCATAAAGTGATGATTGGCATGCTACTAGTTACATACTATACTTACACTACTTCTTCCTGTGGAGCCATATTCAAGCATTTTTGGCATTAGATTATGTCGTCGCTTACGTCGCACATTTTGTATGCCATAAAGTAAATTCATGGCCAATTCATCATCATCATCAGCATTTGCATCAACACTATCATCATCATCATCATCATTGTTAAATCCTTTACTGCTTTTACTATCACGATGGTTGCTGGCATTGGCTTCACTACTATCATCGGTGACTGCATAATCCGCTGCCATCTGCATAGCGTTGATATTTGTGCGCCTGCAGGAAATAAAAATCTCAATGAATTTGTTGCTATTATTCGCTTTTCATTTTTTATGATGACATTGTTTTTTTGTAAGTATTTTTTTTCTATTTCTGTTTCTGCTTTTCTTTTACATATTTTTGTTATTGCATCTGAGGCAACCATTGCCGGAAACGGATGTGGCTGCCATCGTCATTGCTCGCTCTGTTGTATGTGTGTAAGTGCAGTGCTTTTAGTTCTCAATACCGATTTCTAAACAATTCGTTTATGCATACGCACACACACCCACATGGATTGTGTATCCATCCTGCCTGTCCTAGTGCTATGTTAATGCTATGTCCTGGGCTTTGGTGAGTTGCATTGAGCTTGGTGCGCATTTCCCATTCAACTGCAAAAATTGTCAATGCATTTTTTAGTTCCGCGGTAGCATTTCGCTATTGAATATTGTCATACTGCGGTACATAAAACAAAAAAAAACAAAAAACTGTTCATGCCACAATGAAAACGTAACCAAATGCGAATGCTGCAACGCTTTTTGCCCATTTTACACTCATTTGTTTGTTGGCCATTTTGAGTACATCTGAGTGAGATGTATGGATGTGAGTATCAGAGTGTAAATGTGAGTATCTATGTGTGTGTGTGTCTGCACATTGTTTGTTGGCTTTGCTTTTTGTTTCGTAATCATTGACACTGTAATCGCATAATCTGCTAATCCTGGAGTCCGTTGCTTTCACCGGCATACCATGCGCTGTCAACATAACCTCACAGTTACAGTTTTTTTTTCCAAACTATCCATTCTTTTCTTTTCCTTTTATTTTTTGTTCAAACTTTTTTGAAATGCTGAATGTTGAAGGCATCCCAGAACTGAATGCATTTGCCCTTGGGTTGGTTGATGGCGAAAAAAAGCATTTCCATGTTCTTCATTTTACTATTTTAATATTTTTTTTTCTGAATTTGGTAGATGATTTTCCTGAGGATTTAATAAATATCTAACGAATGCAATGCAAGCCGCTTAAAATTCCATTTAATTCCTTTTGATAACATCATATTTCGATTTAAATTTACAATACAATACAATATTTTTTATGAATTTTATTTATTTAATACATACTAGTATACTCGTAGTGCAATAATAATGATAATATTTTTTTAATGTGTTTTTTTGCTGCAATACTAATAGAGTTTGTTCTATTGAATAAGATTTCTATCGCTTTTGTTTAGTATCCCATCAACTTACCTATCAATATATTGTATTTACACCTACCTTGGGTTATAAATAGACTCGGTCACATCATAGTCATTGCCATCCTCATTGTTATTGTTAACTGGAATTAGGGCATCATTGTCGTTGTTGGCAACATCATTATTAAAGATTATATTGTTCTTTGTGTAGTTGTAGTTGTTTTTATTTTGAGATACTTTAGCGCTTCGTCGCTTTGCGCCTACACTTTTAACAGCCTCATTTAAGTCGGACAATTGCAAACGGAAGTCATTTCTAGCATCCTGAGGATCAACATCAAAATGTTGTTGCTGTGTAAGTTGTTGTTGTGGCGATTCTAGTTGCTGCTGTTGATGATGATGATGATGCTGGTGTTCTTTGAGATTGTTGTAGTTGTAGTTGTAGTTGTTATTGTTGCTGGCACTATTACTAGTATGACTTTGTCCATTGTAGTACATGTTTAGACTCTTGGGATTTCCGGTATTGCTGCTGTTGCTTTGTTGTATCAAGTGCTTGTTTTTACCATAGTTGCCTTCATTGTTGTTTCTATCATCATCACCATCGTCATCAACATTATTGCTATCGCCAATATAATGTTCAACTATTTGTTGTTGGTGATGTTGATGTTCTTTTTCATGTTGCTGCAACCACCGTAAATTGGCAAAATAAAAGGGATCAAATTGTTGTTGTTGCTGCTGCTGTTGTTCCTTTTGCAATTCCATTTTCAATTGTCCATTGAATTGTTGCAATACAAGTTCCTTAACTTGTTTTAGTCGTTGTTCTTCTTCTAACAGTCTTTGTATCTGTTCCCTTTGCCTTTGTTGCGGTTGCTCTTCATGATGCTTTGTATAGTGTTTATGAATATTTTGTTGCAATTGCTGTTGTTGTTGATGTTGGTGGTGCATGTTTGCTACTTCTATTTCTTCTTGTTGCTCACAGTTTGTTTCAATTCCATTATCATCATGTTTGTTTCTTTTGTTTTCGTCGTTTGCATTGAATTCATTGCCGGGAAGCAGCAATGTCAACTCCACAGATAGACAACATGAAAATGTTGCAGCAACAATAATGGCCACAAGTAACTGCAATGAACAATAATAAAAAATAATAATAATAATCGTAATAATAATGATAACAAAATATTGGCAATTAGTTTTTTGCTTTTTTATTTTTCTATAAATTTTCTTTAAACGAAGTGAATGGAAATATAAGAAAAATTAAAACAAGAAAAATCGTTGAAGTCTTTTCTATTTTTAGTAGTTTTCAAATTTATTTGTTTTGGTATTATTTTGATTCTGATAACATATTTTTATTCTCTTTTCAATTGTTGTTTTTGTATCTGTGGTCACATAGTTGTTTGTTGGTCCTTGTGTTCTTGTTTTTTTATTTGCTGTTATAAAGTAGAACTAAAGTTCATAAAATTGTGAATTCCATACAAATAGTTGGACAAACTCTGTCGTAAACTTATGCACATATACATAGAAGACAACACAGACAATGGTAAAGTGTAAAAGGGATAGAAGAAAAGTGGGCTAAAAGCTATGGATACAATAGATGAATATAAGTAGAAGGGAGAGAAAAATATACCATATTAAAATCTTTCTGACTGAAGATTTTAGGCACTTTACACTGCATAGTAAACATATTTCTAGAATAAAGTACTTACAATAGTTAAAAAACTATTCTAGAAGAAACTCAAATGGACGCAAATGCACTTTTCTTGAATGAGAGCTACAAGTTTGAGCATTATACACATAAAGAGTTTCCTATCATGGTGCACTATTGATTGGTTGATTATAATCAATTGGCTCTTTTTTTGTTATTAAGTGTAAATGTTATAAATACACTGTAAACTCAATATATATAACCGCACTCGATTTAATGACAAAGTCCCTAAAACGTCGAAACTACTTGATTTTCATTGGTTTACCTTTTTCCCTATACAATGATACATACACTAAGGTATTATTAAGCAATAAACTATGCAGCACTCTTTTCGTCATGCTGAACTTTGTGCCAGTTTTGTGAGTGATGAAGTAGAAACGCGACCAGAGTATGAAATTGAAGATGACCGACCTTCTATTAAATGATTGTGTTGAACAGTTCAACATGCCACAAAATTTTACTGGAAATCTGCAAACCTACATAAAAGTATTGTAGATGACAGCCTGGCTACAACAGCATCACTTACAGAAATTCTGGATTCGTTGAGAAAAAATGAGGAATAAAAAGAAAGGTATTACGAAAATGAGTCGGATGATCATAAGCCTCCAACAAGCATTAAACAAGCAATTTATGCAGGGAAATTATTAGAAAAAAAATTTTTATACGATATAACCAAGTTGATCCCGCAGTATCTCAAAATATGAATAAAATAATAATGCCTGTTGTTTGTAAATTTTATATTTTACTAGATACCCGTGCAGACGTTGCTCTTGCCTCTCCTTCCCAAACATTTATTGGATCCTGATTGGTTAGCTGTATCATTTGTATAATTATTCCTTGTCAAATGTTTCAGAAAATCCTCTTTATTCGTTAAAATTCGCTTGTGGACACTTTTTGCTATATCTCCCCTTCACCTTCTTCTTCCTCCGGCTTCTTCTTTTACGACTATATGTGATTATGGTTGTCCTGCTTTTTATTTTAATACACTTCACATGACTACTCTTCATGCCCATGTTTTGCCATCTCACTTGCACACCTTGCTAATTTTTTACATTAATGTTTGCCATGTTCTGTCATCTTACTCGCACACCTGGTTAATTTATTTTTTTCTGATTTTTTTTCTATTCCTTTATGGTTTTTTTGATTTTTCTTTTTTTTTAAAGGATTAGTAAATATGTATTATGCATTATAATTGTACAATAAAAAATATTTTTCTTTTCTCCATTTAACGACAGCTCTCAATAACGTAGTCTCTAAAGTGTTGCTATATATCATAGAGTTTACACTGTATATCTATCATCTTTCTTCTTTTTTTGAGTTGAGTCTTTCTAGGCAACCCTTTTTCACACAGAGATATTGACCACAAAAAGTCCTTATAAGATCTAGCAAGAAGGCATATTGATCCATGTGTTTAGTCTTACATATAATTGTTTTGCTGGGCAAAGTGTGACTTCCACAAGAGTTAGTTGGTTGGACTTAAAAGCAGTAGAATTGGTCTGGCTTAATGAAAGATAGATAGATTTATTAATTAACCCCCGACTTAGAACGCGTTGTATTCGAAATATGTTTGTAATAGCGTGTATTTTGTTTTCATTTTCCCTAATTATCAGATCTTCAATGTTGCCCCGCAGCTAAAGAGGAAAACATTTGAAAATCAGCCACAAAGTAGGCAACAGAAATAAAAATATGAATATCTTTTGATATAGTAGGTCGATTTCGATAAATTAAACGCTAAATGTTACACGAAGCTTGCTACAATACAATACCGCATTCACATAGGTTAAGCCGTTTCTGAGATTAGCGTGCACAGACACGAAAAGGCTTACGATTTTATATATACATATATATATATAGATTATTTCACATATCCAATAATAAAATTAAAAACACAAATTCTAGAGTACTTTGACATAATCAAATTTTATTTATATATAAAATTTCATTGCTCAATCTCAAAAACTAATGAAATATCTTACACAAACAAGGAAAATTGTGCAAAATAGTGTCTCATGTATAAATTAAATATAAGTAGTTTCTTATCTATCTTGATGAAATGTGCATCATTCACACTTAGTCTGTAGTGAATAGTAACGAAAGCTGAAAAAAGAGAGAGTCCTTTCGAGTGTTGGAAGAATGAAGTGTTGAGTGAATAAGCGATTGAGCTAAAAAGCATCCCATAAAAAGAAAAAGAAGTTTCTAGTTTGGTTTTGTTTTTTTTTTTGTTTTTGAGGACAAATCTTCACATCTTGCTTATAGTATTCAGAGTTTCTGTTTTTTTGTGTTTTGTCCATTCGGAACATGTAAGAGAAAATCTTTTAAGTCGACAAAATAAAAAAAGGACAACAAATAAAGTACTAAAACTAAAACCGAAAAAAAAAATAACTAAAAACAAAAAACACAAAATGCAAAAGATGAAGGCGCCTGGAATTGAGTTGAGAGACAAGATTAAAGTTCGACATTTGTATTTCATTTTGGTTTCATAACTTTGAGGGATTTTCCACATGTTTCCTTATTCTTTTTGTTTTACGTTTTTGTTCTCGTTTTGTTATCCTGGCTATCCTGGCTAGTATTCGTTGAAAACTACAATATTTGGTCACGTTCAAAGTAAAACACTAATGAATGTGGCTGACAGAAGGTTCCTTAGTAGTATGTTTTTCTAGGTTTAAATCGAACTTACATGGCTCTACGTGAACATGGTTCGCATATTATCAGTTGAAATGAGTAAATGAATCAATGCGTGGTTGAATGATAGAATAGATGAATGAATTGTTTGCCTAATTTATGGCGCGGAATCGCTGTTCCATTTTCTTTGTACTAATGTGTAACTTTTACTTGTGTCAGTGTCCTTTAAACTCATCTACTCTATGTCTATGGTTGTCATTGTTGTACACATATAGTAAATCCTTTTAGCCTTCAGCAACATTGGCGGCTGCTTTGGCTCAACAAAGTTTGCCGCTAGTTTGTTGTATTATAGTTGTGGTTTCTTTTACTTCCCTTGTGCTGCGCAGTAATTGTGTCAAGAGAATAGAACTTTTCTTTAAGGATTCTAAAGTCACATAATGTTGGCATTTCTTGTGTAACGTTTGCCATTGCCGCTTTGGTAGAAAGTTTCACTTGAGTTCACTTTGATTTGTCATGTGAGTAAGTTGGCGGCAATTGAAATTGTTATTTTAGATACTTCAAATGGAAACAGTGAATTCCCTCGTAACTTTCTAACTTTGGGGAACCACACACACAAAATTTTGCATAAAAGGAGAATGAAAATTACATAAAACATTTATATATTTATTTAAAGAATTGTTGTTTTTCGAGTTTTTATAAGCTTCCATTTTTCTATTCAATCATAAAAAGAAATAAGAATACATACAAACATACAATAAATAGGATATTCACATGCAATTTATACATATGTATCTATGTGTGTATCTATGTGTTTCTGTGTATGTAAGCGAACCATATTGCAAAAATTTTCAATTGGATTTTGCTCACGGCGTCGAAATTGTTTAAACTTTGTCCTACGCTTTAGACCGGCAACAAATATTGAAAACAATAACAAAAAGCAACAACATGAACCAGAATAAGGGAAACACAACAATCAAAAGAAGCACAAAACAAAAGTAAAAACTCGATTGTTTTTATTGTTTTTATTTTTATTCCCAGTTCATGAGTTTATGTGTTCGTTCGTTCGTTCGTCCATTTGTCGTTTGTTCAGTTTGTTCAATCTTGTGCCCTTTTCTTGTTTCTTTCAAGAAGGGGTATAGGGAGGAACTTCCGAATATTCAATAAAATCATGTTTTTTGTTTTAATTGTTGTTGATTGTTGTTGTTGTTGTTCCAGTTGTTGCTTTTAATACCCTACTAAGTTGTTAATTTTGATAGATTTTATGCAGAAGAGTAAGTTGTAAGATATATGTAAATCTTAAGTTGTACCAAATGATGGATTTTCTTTGATGATGTTTAACTAATTTCATGAGTTCATTGTTCTTATGATAGATATTCATACTATTCTTTGATTATAATGAAGTATTTGTTGTAAATCCTCTGGGTGAATTTAATTTCGATTTGAGCGGCCTTTGTATTCTATTCCGTCCCATTCTACAATGAGTTCAAAGAAAGTGCATCTTATACAAACAAAACGATTGTTATAAGTTATGGCTTAACATAACATCCTCTCAAGATTATAGTCCCATTTTAATTGACTCTTTTTGTTGTTTACATCTTTGCTCTCCTTAAAAGTGATTTCTATAATGCCAAATATAATCTTTGGTCTCATATCTCGTAAAATCAGGCCTTCAATTCTGCTAAGCAATATGGCAAAGTACCTGTGCATCACATTCAGAAGTAGAAAGAGCAACTTGCATTAAAATTTAAGCATTTATACTCCTTTCTTAACAGCAGATCTAAACTGACAACCAATGGGAGACTAGTGCAATAGAATAGTTTGATTAATCCTATATGGACGTACGGCATTCAACTAGGGAGTACAATCAAGAAAACGAACATAATACAGGGGCAACAATCTTAAATGCTTTGAATAATAGTTAATGCGGACTAGTATATGTTATTACTAACTGCGATATTCATAAGGACCTCGGTGTAACAATGATTTTGGAAGAAATAATTAATGCTAGCAGGAGAAATCACAAAACTATAAAGCGACAAACCAACGTAAAAACAACAAACCTTCATTCTCACAAATTGTTTAGACGTAGGCGTTTAAAACGAAGCAGACCAGTTGATCTAACCTAACTGAGCTTTAGTTTGGTGCTGAGAGGAAGGTTGTGGTTGTTAGGGTGCCGCAAATACTACTTAAAAAATGGGGCCTAAATCATCCATATCATTATTAACTGACATATCCCTCTTCCCATTGTTAAAAAATGTATTTAGTGTTTATTTTTTTTATACTTTAAGATATAAGAGCAAATTTACACAACCAATTGGAAAATTAAAAAAAAAAAATTAAGTTTTTATATGAAAAACTTCTGCAATTTTTGAATTGATGCATTGGACTTACTTTTAAACAGATGCATTTATAAGGATTGTAACCTAGTGTTCAAGTTCCCATATAATCATCATTTCATCAAAATTAAATAAATAAAAAGGAATAAACTCTTAAGGTAACGTTTAAGTATCTCATAGGTAAGGTCTTAGTATGCAAGGATAATCATCCGATAACTGATTTAACTGATCTTGATTGAATTTCTTAAGTTTGACATGTTGATTATAACAATTTCTTAAAATAATTAGATTGCATTTAACATTTTTTTTAGGAATTGAAACTATTATGACATGAGCCCGAAAAGCATCATTTGATCAAAGGAATTTGTATTTTGATTGAATTTGAAGAAATCTACCGATGGAACGTCATGGATGTTTGTAGAGGCATGTGACATATGGTATGATCTATCAGAAACAATATGTGTAATATAAGGAAAAATTTCGAGGCCTTTAAACTCAGTTTTTCATTAAAATTTTCTAACATTTATTCAAAATAATGTGAAAATGAAGGATATTTGGTTGTTGTTGAAACTAATGAATTTGATGATTTTGTCTATAGACAAAAAGCGAAAACAACAATAAAAACATTGAAGTGTTTTTGGTCATAATTGCTACTGTTGCTCCATTGTCGTCGTCGTCGTCATCATGTGTAAGTTTTGTGTTAAAAGGCAATTTGTTGTTGTTGTCAATGTTGCTGCTGCTGCTGTTGATGTTGCTATTGTCACAAGTTGTTGCTGTTATTTGTTTTTTGTGTTATATGTACTAGTACTATTTCGATATGCAATTATTGACAATTGTCAAATATTAGTTTTTGTTATGGTTTCATCAAAGCAATGAAACGATTTTAATTAATTTCAAAGTTTTGCCAATTTTGCAATCATAACTTTTTTTTACCATATACATTCATCCAAAGTGTTTTTGCTCGTTTTTTTTTCTTCTAATATTCGAAGCAATACAAAACACAAAAATTTAAAAAGTTTAGAAAAAAGTTTGACTTGTTATATAATTTTTTTTTTTTTTTGACCATGTTGATCTTTTATGTTGTTGGCGTTTGTGCAATTAGCCTTAGAAAACATAAATGTTGCAATTTGCTTTGGGAAACAATAAAATGCAAATTGTTTCAGAAGTGAAACTGTAAAAACCTGGTCAAACATGTGCTTGGGATTATGAATGCGAAACGAAACAGTGAGTTGAATGAACATCATAAGTCAACAGCAGGCAACTTGTTTTGTTTGCAGGACACAAATTAAATTGTCCTTTCAGTGTATTTTCAATTTAAGTAGCTTAGCTTTAAGTTATTGAATTTTGATACATAATAATGAAGTGTTATACCATACATAGTATAGGAAAGTAACAAAACCTACACTATATAGATTGATGATGCCCCAAATCCTATTATTCATCAGACAAACAATACAATATTGGACAATAGTATTGTAATAAACACATTTACTTACTTAGCACTTATTGTATTATATTGTACTTAGTACTGAGATGTTGGAATTTAATATTGTAAAAGCCACATGAGGTTTAACAAAACACAGGTTGCATGTGGATTATTAGTATTAAAAAGATTTATATAGATAGAGGCATAACTTGTCTTAACACATTTGGACGAAAAGGAAGATGGAGGATTGAGATTCAGTCATTTAATATGGCAAAATTAAAAAGGAAAAGAATATTTTGTTCAGTTTCACCGAGGATAACATATTTTTAACATAATCAGAAAGTTGCAAAAATAAATATATTATATCCCAGAATAAGCACGAGCTAGAGTCCGTTAAAAACCGAAAAAGATTGGGTATTGACTTCAGTACTAAACTACTGGGGTTATTGTACATGCAATACAAACTTAGTGGCTACTTTGCGGCTACAGACCTAATATCATTAACCACATATACTGAGGATGCACTATTATGTTAAATTTAAAATTTGAAACATAGGTTTGTACAATGAAGATACATTAGGGTATTCATAAATATTATAAAACACAGTCTCCACGCTGCGTCTGTCTGTCTGTCTCTTCCCGATAAACTCGAAAATAACTGAACGGTTTTTCAAAAACGTGATTCAATAGGAAGGCTTTGGTGTATGATTTGTTAAGGTTTTGCATAAATTGGCTGATACATGAAGATGATTGTTGAAGATAAAGAAAATATAAAAAATGCCATGAAATATTGTATTGTATTATTACAACTCAACTTATGACACCCAGTCTACGTTAAACAATTCTGCGGCAGTGCTTTCTCTCTCGCAATTTTTGTTTGTAGAAAAGGAAAGAATGATGGTCACGTGGTAGTCAAGTTTTTCTTCATGCGTATTTCGATATATTTTTTCATAAACGGCTTATTTGACTTTTGTAGAATTAGGGTGAAGTGAGGTAACTGCTTAATTTCAACTATAACTATGAGATTATATAGACTGGACAATCGCTCACCGAGGCCAGTTGCTAGTTACTAATAACACTGTGCGAGAACAAGCACGTTGTTTTATTGAAATTGTTTTATTTCAGACATATTCAAAGAAAAATTCGGTTGGACGTGCGACACCATGCTGGGTGCATTATCCAATTTCTTGATAACAAAGGGTTACAGGAACACTCTTCAGACTATGCTTGAAAGTTTCATCAATATCGGTTCAATAGTTTCGAAATCCATAGAGGTCATACATATGGTATATAGATCGAACGTTTAACGTTTCAGTATAATCATAGATTCAAATTACCTAAAAAAGAGATTTAATTACATAGAATGTGTATAATGGATCATAATGAAAATAAGTGGTCTTAAAGATGCCAACAAACATCGGTGAATTATTCCTTGTAAGCCAAGAAGGAACATTAAAATTTATGCTACCAAATAAAGATGGATAAAAGATTCTGAACAACAAGGTTGTAGAAGAACGTGACATCAAGAGTTATTTAATGACTGGATAATTTCGGGAGTTGGATTACTTTAAAACGGTTTTGGTATGATATTAATAAATTTTTGATCTGAATATATGATGAATTTACCCTAACAAAAATATGTTGGTCAATTTATGTGGCAATTATTATTTTTTGGGCACACTATAGTGTATTAGTCAAGTTTGAAAAGGAAAAGATCAACAAACCAACCCACACTCTTGTAATCAATTTGAATGTTTAATAAGCCTATTTTAAGCACCTAAACCTATTACAGTTTCTTGTTTATTAAAGTCTGAAATGTACATTTTATCACTCACTGACTGACTTACTCATAAAAAACATAAATTTTGATATACAAACTATATACTTATATACTAATGGCCTCCCGTTGGCTTCTAGACAACTACACTCCGAGGTCACATATTAATATCTACACAGATAGCCAAGCGGCAATAAAGTCTCTCTCGGGTGTATAGACTACATCCAAGCTTGTCGCGGACTGCCGCTCTTCCCTAGATACTCTAGGATGTCACGTACCCATACAATTATGCTGGGTGCCTGGCTGACGAACTAGCCAAAGAAGGGACGTTACGTGAGGATGTAACGTCCGCGGCTGGAAACCCGTTAGCAAGAGTGAAGCTCACTGTCAGAAAATTCTACCAAGTAAAAGCCAATACTCTCTGGGGGGTCAAATATGAATAGGAAACGAACTGGCCAGCTGCTAAATCTCAGCAGAATCTCAATAAGCATGACTATAAACGTACTAACGGGTACTTGCATCATAGGCAAACATGCTGGCAGACTTGGGCTACCTCACTACGATTTCTGCCGCAGCTGCGGCTCGGAAGAGGAGGAGGAGACTGTGCTTCACCTCATGTGCCAGTGTCCATCCCTCGCCAGAAGAAGATGGAACCACCTAGGCGCTGGGTTTCTCTCCACCTTAACCGAACTATCATTCCTACCAATCAGGGACATAGCTAGGTTCATTTCGGAATCCAAATGGTTCTCCACATCGGACTAAGGGGGTGCCGTGTCAACTCTTTGCTGGTATCACAATAACCCATACTCTTTTTTGTGCCTAAGTAAGCCTCTCGTTTGAGGGCTGCCACCTAACCTAACCTAACCTAACCTGATAGCTGGCATTTGTCGCCGTTCGGTTGGACGCAACCCGGGGGAGCATGAACAGTATTATACAATCTTTGGCACAGCCAATGATAACCTTTTTTCTGGTTTTCTTTCATTTTGGGAATAAAGAAAACAATACTTTCAACTATATAGGAATAGAATACGTATAAACATAAAATTTGGGTGTAATCAGCATTGAGAAATTATTTAAAATTCTCCTTCTAGGACGTCATAACAATGAATAAATGCTGTTTTATTTTTTCTATTTTTGGTATTATTGTGGGATTTTACTTTGTATTTATTAAATTTTTTTTTTGTAATTTCATTTAAAATTTGAAGTATTGCCAATTCTTAAGTTATATTTTTTATTTTCTCTCTGCTGAATGTGAAATAATAGGCATTTTTTTATTCTTTGCCAATGTATATGTAGTCATTTATCACATTTCATGACAAAAATTTTATTTCAAAAATATTCCGATTTCTCCATTTTTCTTACAATCGAGGTCTTGTAGCTGCTTCCAATTCAATTTTGAAACTATTGACTATATAAAAACCATTTGTGATACAAAAATATTATTACAATTTTTATTCTTTTTTCTTTCTGCTGATAGCATTGAGAAATTATTTAAAATTCTCCTTCTAAGACGTCATAGCATTTAGAAAATGTTGTTTCATTTTTGCCATGTTTTGTTTTATTTTTGAATTTTTACATTTTTTTATTTCAATGTTTTTTTTTTTTTATTTCGTAATTTTATATTTTTTATTCCTGACGGAATTTCGATCTTTTCTTACTATCTTACCAAAATCAGAGGCAATTAACTGAGTGGTTTTTGTATCTTCGCAAAATTATAGCTTTCGGTTGAATGTAATTGGCGTGTCGATCATGTTAAAACTTGGTACGATTGGAGCATCGCTAAAAAGCTCTTGCATCCGCCTCGATAATTTTATTCAGCTGTTGTGACGCTGTCGTAAAATGTCTGTCGTTCCATACGTACTTATTAAATGCATCATTTAATTTTTTTATTCTTTCTTTTGATTCTTAAGCGTATTGCCATACTGACATACAAATGAAGACTCAATCACTCAGTTATGATGTTTTACTTACACTACTTACACTTCAAAACAATCCACGATTTAAATTAATGTTTTTATTAGAAAAAGTTTTTGGTTTTTTAAAGGGTTGTTTGTATGAGAGGTACCCCGCCTAGTGGTCCGATTCGGCTGATTCCGGCAAATGTACAGTGTATTGTAAAAAGAAACCAATGTGCAATTTCAGCTCTCTAGCTCGAAAACTGTGGGACATGTATACAGATGGACATGGCGAAATCAACTCGTCTCATCGAGCCGATCACAAATACATAGGTATATATACTTTATGTGGTTTGCGATGTCTCCTTGTGTGTGTTACAAACTTCATGACAAACTTATAATACTATTCAGTACCGTGAAGAGTATAAAAATAATTATAAATTCCACATAAAGAGTGTGGAATGCCTTTAAAATTTCCCCGGTAATTGAAAATATGATGTGCTGAAAATGATAAAGTTTTGATAAAAAATTAAAAATATAAGTTTTTCTAGTTACATACAGCACACTATTTAGTTGGTCTATTAAGTTTTAAGAGACAATAAGTTGAGTTAAATGTGATCTACAAACAATTTAGTTGAATATTTTAATGCTTAACATTTTTACATGTACATATGTAAGTATATCTATATATTCAATATCAAAGAACTTAACAAATTTTATTTTATATCCACATAAACTTGCATATACATATCTATAATATTAGTTTGTTATATCATCCTGAGTATTATGGTTTCGTTTGGCAGTAATGAAGAAATTTAAACTCATTTTCTGGGACAAGCAGCTTATACGTATGACATCTCTATGACATAGTACTTGTATTCTGATGTTGTTGATTCGATTCTCTTAATTAAAAAAATGTTGCATAAATTGCATTTCTTTTTTTCTTTTTTGTAATCTTAGAATTCCCTGACTACAACAAAGCACAGAGCAAAGAAATTAGTTTAAAAGGTTAGAAGAAAATCATAATACCCACTAATAGTCTGTGTGTGTGTCTGTGATGATACGAAAAACTCTCGTCTGTTTTGAGTTGACTTTTTTATGAAATCCCTTTGCAGTCGGAATCTTTTAAAAGGAAATTAAGATTAGCGCGTCAACTTCTTTAGTACGTTAGAGACTGACAAACTAACAAAAAACTATGGATCATTTATCCATGTGTGTGTGTGTATTTGTCTGTAGATTGTGGATGTATGGAAATGTAGCGTTGAGTGTATGTAATTCCTGGAAACTTTTTGCAAGTTAAAATATTCGTTCGTTCATTCGTTTCATTTTTTTGTGTGTTTGGGCTTAAGTGTGGTTCTTGGTTATGAGCAAAATTGTTTGTTATTCCTTTTCCGGTTTGCTTTTTATACTATAGTAAACAGTAATGGCACATACAGATACATATGTATCTGGAATGGTATAGTTAGATAGGTAGATGTAAGTATGTATGAGAATATGACGAATAATGTTAGTGGCAGTTGTTGGGTACAAATACTTTTAGCCATTTGCGTGACCAATTAGTGTCAAAAGCTTTATGCTTACATTGCCTAAACTAAGCACTTTTTCAAGTCCATGATATCCTTTTTAATATATTATGCATGTACCTCCACATATGTGTGTATGTGTGTGTGTGGGTATGTGAGCCTTCTTATAGTATATGTTTATATCACTTCCTGTTTAGTTTTTTCTTCTGAACACTGTCGTTTTTAGGCCCAACTTTATGTTCCTTTTTTTTCGCTGTTGTCGTCATTTCTTTCTTCCGTTTGCCGTTGTATTCTCTTTTTCTTTTCTTCTTTTTTGTTTGTATATTTATTTGTTTGTGTTTACCATATTTTAGATGGCACCGTACACATTGCCATTGCCTTCCATTGTTTTTGTATTATCCTTGCTGCATGTTTGGTTCAATGTTGCCACGATCTTGTTTGCGCATTTTGTGGCTTCATGGTAACGCAACATTTATCTTTATACTCGTATTCTTTCACTGTTTCTGCTGATGTTTGCATAAAACCGAAGATAAAGATAGTAGAAGTGTGCAAACAAATTGCTATTTTTTTACGTTTGTTTTGCTTTTCATCCTTCTTCCTTCGTTTTGGTTTTAGGTTTTCTTTTTGGTCATGTGCAACATTTAAATCTCATTTAATTGTCATTGAGGCGTGGACACATTAAAGTCTTTAATTAAACGTTGCTCATACGCCATATGTCGTTTAAGTGGCCATGTTAGTCCGTCCAGTCAAGTTGTTGCCATGTTTCTTCTGAAACATTTTTTGTTTTTCAAATATCACTTAATCCTTGATGCACAGGACAACATACATCATGTGCTAAGCTATTACAAAGACATCATTAAATCGCTTTGTTGTATTTTTTAAGGACATTATAATTTCCTTGCAGCAAAAGACTAAAATTCTGCTGAAATTTTTAGAATTTGCTAAATTGACAAAACCCATTGCATACTTTGAGGCTTCTTTTCCTTTTTGTTGACTTACCAATTAAAGTTGATTTATTTTTGTGGCATTTCGGGAAATCCGCTTCTAGGGAAGTAAGCATGTCCTTTGGCACTTCGATTTATATAAATTATAGATTAAATATCTAACAAAGGCAACGCAGCAGATTAAAATGCCAAGCTAAAGCAGTGTTAAATGCTCTCGTTGGCTAGTCACATACTTCAGTTTACACTCATATACACTATGATGAGATATATATATGTATATATACATATATACCGACTCTCACACAAATACAAAGCATTAAATGGAATTGCATTGCATTCTTACCACCAACTGCGCGACATGATGCATGACTTTTGTGTGGCTCTGACTGAATCACTTTATGTGGTATTCGTTTCATTTGCTGCGGGTTGCCTTGAGTGCCATACAATAGTGTGCTGTGTCTGTAATAAAAGGATCCTCAGATATATGTATACCATATATATTCTTTCTATCTTTTACTTGGGTACTGAGTGTGGAGAGTCAAGTCCTATTGTATACTCGTGCTGTGTTTGACTTTTTGTTTGCTTGGCTTTTTGTGCATCTCCTAGTAGTATTGACTTGACTTCGTTATTGATTTATATATAATATAATGAAAGAAAAATACGCTTATTTCCGGTATTGAATAGAGAATCGTATTATGCATGCAAGCAAATCTGTTGATGTGTGTAGTATGTTTGTGTATGGTGGTTGGGAAAACTTGTTGCATTTAACTGGAAAATTTAATGAAAAACCCCAAAGCATGTGTCTGTGGTTGTGCAACAGAGAATTTTTGCATTTCATTTCTTTTGTTCATTTTTGGATTTTCAGTTTTTGTTTCTTATTGTTGTTCATGCTGTTGTTGTTGTTGTTGAAATTATTGATGTTGCTCATACATAACTTAAGTTTATTGAAATTGTTGCAAGTAATTGATTCTACTAGTAGTAGTAGTTGGTTTGTTGGGCAATTTTTTATTTTATTGAAATTCTTTATTTCTTCATTCTTCATCAGTTCATACAAATTGTGGGTTACTCATACATTTTTGATGTTACTGGAAATATGTATATATTTTTTCATCAAACGATTTCATGTTTATTAAACAGAAAAGGAAGGAAGATAGATTTCACAAATTTATAGATTCAAATTTACATAATAATTTAATTTGAATATTTCATTTCTTTGGTGATACTCAGATAAAGGATTTCGATAGTTCCAAAAACAAATTTCAGGTTAGACTTAGGTCAAATTATAACAACAATCGTATGAATTTTCGATCGATTATATGAATTTAAATTTTATTAAAAAAAAATGTATCTCTTTGCAGACTGCTTGAGTTTCTATGATTTATTGATGCAAGCAGCTTAATTTTTGGAATATTTGAATTTGATTAATAAATTACACATCTCCATCCCAGAAAAATCCCTAAAATAATTAGAACATTCTGCTTAGTCCATTGTCCATTCTCAGTCACGTGGGTGAATAAGTGTTGTTATGTAATAAGCATCAATTCCACTTGGCTAGTTGGCGAGTTATCGAATTGCAAGCGAACTTACCCAATGTAATCATGTTGAGTTGTAGCGAGTAGAGTTTTAACAAGCCAACGAGTAAAGTTGACAGCTG
This sequence comes from Amiota communis, assembly GCA_037043315.1. Classification (NCBI taxonomy): domain Eukaryota; kingdom Metazoa; phylum Arthropoda; class Insecta; order Diptera; family Drosophilidae; genus Amiota; species Amiota communis. The sequence continues at coordinate 1,388,516 of JBAMAV010000657.1, forward strand.
TCCAACTTAAATCGCTACTCTCTGCCTATTAGTATTCTCACACACACATACTCTCCCATTATTTTCAAAGTGAATCACTAGTGTGGCAGCTGTGAGTATTTCCGTTGTTTACAAAATGACTTGACAACTGAGTAAGTTAGTGATAGAGCGATTAATCGATTTATTTCTTTCAAATTACGATTTAATTGTATCGAAAATTCTATTTCGATTAATCCGTAAAATAGTCGGTTAATTCTAAAATATTCGACACCACTGTTGTAATGCTTTGTGAAAATGAGTTTGATGTATAGGCTCATCATAAGGCTTTGGCCCACAAACGAAGAAGAAAGGACAAACGTAGCTTCGTGTTCAGAGCTCTGGTCCTCGAGTTGAAACGTAATGTGGTTGACGCTTGGGAAGAATTGAAAATCGTGTAACCCAAGCAATACACTCTCTCCCATAAGTGTTGTTTTCCAATTGGATCTTCCGTCCCATCGGAACTTCTTTTTTCCAAAGCGAAACTCTTATTTTTGAATTAAACAAATAATAGTACTATGTTTTTTGTATTTTAATAAATGATCCACTTAATTTTTACAATCAATCAATCATAATCAATTGTTTCTGCATTTGTTACTCAGTACAAAAATTATTTTTGTATTTTCATGAAAATTGCCAATTTTATTCGAAAACATCGAATCGTTTAATTTTATTGCATTCGTAGAAAAACTCACTGACAAAAGAACTTTTTCTTTGAGTCATCAATTAATCGGTTAATCGATTGAATTGTCGCGATTAATTGCAATTAATAATCGTTGCTTATCAATTAATCATATTATCAAATAGTCGATTAATACATACTTTCTGCCATCACTAGAGCAAGTAGAATGTTTTATGTGTAATCGTTAAAAGCGCACTCACCAATTTGCTAGTTTGTACACTCGTTACTTTTTTGCACACCAAACTATCCAAGTGTAAATGAACATAGGCTTCATATAGTAAGCTGGTGATTTTCCATCACTTGATATTTAGATAACTGTTGTCTTGGCCTGGCATAGGCAATGGCTTGGTTATGTTAAATTTAGATAAGTTACTATGATAGTGCTGCCTAAGTAAGTGTTGGATCTGATACTCAAAGGAATTAAATAAATATGAATAATCATAAACAAATAGTTTGTTTAATTTACATAAGCATTTCCAGTATTCAAATAATTATAATGGAAAGGGTGATAGGTAATCAAAATACCGGATAGTGTGTCATATATTTTAATGTGTAACCATGGTAAGAAATATGATATATACAAAAACAAGTAAGGGTATTTGTGCTTACTAAGTATATAGAACATAGTACATGATGATCTAAATGTTCTACCATAAATGTAGATCCAGGTGGCTATAAGTGTGCTATCAGCTTGATATATCAAACATTTTACAACGAATTTGCATAAAAACTTACATTCTGGGCACTCAGACCACCATATGTGACAAGCATTAGTTAAAAGTAATAATACTCTTAAACTCAGCATGAAGTGTATAAAAAGGAAAGAATATTTTTAATCGAAAGAAATTCTTTTTTTGCTGAATAAAATTTGTATAAAAAGACCACACACATTCATATACTATGCGTGTGTCCTTGTGAATAAGGATATGTGTTGAATGTGCAATGCCTTGGTTGAGTTCATTTCATGTGTTGATTGTTCAAATTGTGTTGGATGAATGTGTGTGATGGTGTTAGTGTTTGTGTGTGAATAAAATATACGAAAATGTAATAAATGCCAAGTAAAATATTTTTCCAAATCAATTTCAATGCCGCAAGTAACAAAATAAAAACGGCTACGCATAAATATAGTACTTTCTTTTTTTCTTTCGTTGTTTTCTTTTACATGCAAACATTACTCTTTCTTTCTTCTACTTCTACTTTTTCTACGACTTCTGCTTCTATTTCTTTTCTATTTTATTTGCATGTATTTATTTTGCTTGTGCTTTTGTTATGCAAAAAGTTTTTGTATTTGATGAGGTTTTTTTACATCCTTAAAAAACTCAAAGTGGTAAACGGCATTGGAGTTGTGTGTTGAGGCACACACAAAATAGAAAAAAAAAATAAACCAAAATATTTTTTCACATAAGTACACATATTTGCAACAAAGTTAATTCCATTTCTTATTGTTGTTGTTATCTTTAGAATGGAAAACACTTTTTAATACCCTTCACATTTAATAAGATTTCGTTGTTTTTATTCTATTGTAAAAGGGATCCCTTTTTTAAATGTGTTAATGATTAAGTAGCTTGATGAAAAACAATTATTTATGACGTATTTACAATTTAAAGAAATTATAAACATAGTCTATTCACAAAGTCGATTAACAAAGGATTTCCATCCGTCTCTATTGCGTGATAATGCGCGAAGTTCGCTCATAGATTTTCTTGTCTCAGCCTCAACAGTTCATTTCCACGTCAATTTCGGTCTTCCTCTGGACCTTGTCCCTTGAAGGTTCCATTCCAATATGGCATGGGGTATTTCGTCGTTATTTTTACGAAGGGTATGTCCCAGCCAACTGTACTTTCGTTTCCGTATCACAATTTCAATTGTGTCTTGCTCGCATATTTGCCAGAGTCGCTGATTGCTAATAATTCTTGGCCACCAGATTCGCAGAATAGTACGTAGACATCGGTTGATGTGAAAAACAATACAAGATTGAAATTTCTTAGTAATGGGGATGGAATGATGAAATTGCACACAACAGTGAAGATATATGGTAGATATGCCATATAAAATCAGAGCAGCAATTTACTAATTAGAGTATGTAAATCATTTCATATTTTACTCTAAGCCTTTGATTGAGGCTCAGTATGATTTATGTAGATATTGTATTAGTTGGATTTCTATAATATACCAGCGTTTAAAAATGCTGTCGGTTTTTAATTTCATTAGCTGCGTTTATGTTGAGACTGCGAAAAGTTGCCAGCACGGCAGCACAGTGACAGCAATAATAAAATAACTCAATGCTGTGCTGTCGCTGCTCTGCCGTATGTATGTGAATGTTGAAATCTGCGCAGCTAAAAGAATAACACAGCACAAACATACAATAAATTCAGCAGTGCTGTTATCTATAACAGCTTTGTGCGCAGCAAAGCAATAGTTAAAATAACTTTTAAAAAACAGAGACTTTCGCAGCATAGCAATAGCACCAAAAAATATGCTGTTGCTAATATGCTACCAATTTTTTAAGCCCTGTTATACACCATAATAATATATGTGAGCTTATAAATCAATATTACAAGGACAATCTTGCTATGAGAATTTATGGTTTTGATACTCTCAAAAATACATATTTTAACAAATATTCTTTAGTAAAGTACTATTAAAATTGAAACAATTGCATGATAAGCGATTAACAAACAATTGTTTAGAGAGTGGAATGAGGGAGTGATTATTGTTGAAAACTGTGATCTATTACATGGTCCTTTACTAAATTTCAGACTCATTTATATGGTAGTTTTTTAATGGTAACCATTGAATCTTAACAACATTTCTGATTTTACAACAATGGAAAGACTTCAATATCGGACAGTCATCAATACTAGTTTTTGACAAAGATTACTATTACTAGTCACTCAATGTTAGACAGATGAATACAAACAAGCACTTTTGGTAAAACTACGGTATTTCATATTCGATTGAAGAAATCAAGATGTTTAGAGATCGGAGGTGCTAAAAATTAAAAGGTCACACCTCAATGAATTTAAGTATTCTATATCCAAACCTAAAAACAAAAACAGAGGACCTTATTTTACAGTTCTGAAGCCTATATAGACATACGAAATGCAGCTGTGGGGCTCTGCTTCTCATTCTAATATTGAGATACCTCAGAGATTCCAATCAAAGCTGCTCCGCAGAATAGTGAATGCACCATGGTATATCAGAAATACAACAATATCTCATGTCACATGGGTTACAGACGAAATTGGCAGACTCACTGCCTTGAAGCACAGCCTAACTATCTTGCCGCAGGCCTACTTATTACTGGTAACAACATCCGCCGACTCAAGAGGAGTCACATATACATATTTGAAGCAACATTGAACTAAGTGCATTATATTGTCATATCTTTATATATAAAATTCCAATTTCGATAATTTTTTGTTTTGTTTTACTTATGGGGTCACAAAGATGGTTTATGCTTCAGTTGGACCCAATTTTTTTTAACAAATTAATTATTAACATTTTTTTATCTAGCGTACACTATGCTAAGCCGATTTTAATAATTTTTTACGCACAATAGTATTGGGCTCGTTGTTTTTTTGTTTCTGTATTTGTAGTTCATTGAGAGCGGGGCAAGCGAGAGAGGGTGTGTTTCGTGTTTCGTTGGTTAACACTGGATAACAGCAATTAACATAACGTCGATGGCTTAGCAATGCGCGCAGGGCAGTGCTAGTCTGATATATATATAAAATCATAAGCCTTTTTCTGTCTGCGCACGCTAATCTCAGAAACGGCTTAACCTATTTGGATGCGGTTTTGACTGGTGTATTGTAGCAAGTGTAACATTTAGCGTTTATCGAAAAAATCTAAATCAAAGGATTGTTTCCTCTTTTCCGAATGTTTTCCTCTTTTGCTGCGCGCCAACATTAAACATCTGATATTTAGGAAAAAATTTAACAAAATACACGCTATTACAAACATATTTCGAATACCACGCGTACGAAGTCGTGGGCACAGCTAGTAGATAATAAAATTAGAAAAAAATTCCGTCTATTGCGGCTGCTTGTTGATCGAACCTCGTAAGTCTTATATATATGTACATATATGTTACCAATGTGAAATCATTCAAAGATTATTAAATATGGAGAAACTGATAATAATAAGATAAATAACCAAAGGGCATACAAAATCCAACAAAACTGAATTTAGTGTTAATCTTTGAGTGTTTTTTTTTTGTTATTATTGTTTGCAAAAGCTTCTTCTTTTCCTCATTTTACTTTGCTTTTGTTCATTTTATTCATTTCATGTTAGTAGTAAATTTTTTTGTATATTTCGTTGATTTAACTTTTTTTGTTGTTTCCTTTTTTTTTTTTTTTTGTTTGAATAACTAAGGACTCGAATACACACACTCAAAGATTTTCTCCTTTTTGCTCATTTTGTTTTCGTATGGCAAATTGTCCCTTGAGAGCTGAGGACAGAAATAGGAACATTTTAAAAGTCCTGTTGCCAACTACAACACATTTGAGCCTATTGTATGCGTCAAGTTTTGATTGAGGTTGGCCACACTTTCAGTAGGGATGAGTATGGGATTCCTAAATGATTTGGGGAGGGGGGAATGAGAAACACAACAACAACAACAAAAGCAACAAGAACACATGAAAGTAAAAAGTTTTTCCATACTTTTATATGCTTTTATGTAAACATAATAGTATGTGTATATTAAATTTATTATTGTTATTGTTGCTGTTGTTGTTTTATAAAGAAAACTCCACTTGAAAGTTGCACCCTTGGGAAGTTGAATGATGAAGCATACGCGCAGTAGTAAATATGCTTAAGGACAAACAGAAAACAGAACAGAACAGAACAACTGACAGACGACAACTGGCAAAAAGAGCATTTCATTGACAGTCGGTGGGACAAACAGATAGACAATGGATATACTTCGAAGGATGCTTGTTACTTAAGCTGGTGGTAGCCTCCATTTATATATTTTTAGTTTTGGTCACAAACCAAACCCACACATAAACATATCACAAAGCATATTAAAATTGACCAAGCGACCAACTGTCACCAACATGAGCTGCAACAGCAGCAGCAGCATAGACAGGATCAGACCAGGACCAGCAGTATCAGGAAGGACCAGTACCGGCTCCAGCAGGAAGAGCAGTAAAAAGACAAAGCAATCAAATTGTTTTTGAGATTGAGTTGACTGCCTTCGAGGCGAATGAAAGAAGGCCACAATTTTAAATGTGTCAAAATGGCAGAGATTTTCATAATCATTTCTTCTAGTCAATTTTTATTGAGTCCTTTTTTCTTATAGAATATTATAAAAACAGTATCCTTTTCTATGCATGTATGTATTAATGTTTGTTCGTATGTATGTATGTTGACATTCAGTTTAATCCTAGTTGTTTGTTTTTCCGGCTGCGCTTCGATGACAAATGATATTTTGACATTTTTGCTTGGCAAAAGTTTAATCTTACAATATTTTAGTTAAGCAGATACTTTGAAAAATGCTACTACCATACTGCTACTTTCTCCATCCTAATGTCCTTAAATCCTTGTGGCACTCAGTCTCTCATTCATTCATTCAGCCTGTCGTCTAGTCTGCACGTGTGTGTTTATATAAGTTTCTGTTTTTATTTTTTCGCAATTTGATTTTATTTAATTTGTGTATTTGGGATTTAGTCTATTGAAATTGGTATTGGGATTTTGCTGACAAGACTTTGTTTTCTATATTTTAAATAAATCCCAAAAAAAGAATAAGAGGAAAAAGAACAAAATGAAAACAGAATAGATACCAGATAGAGAGATAAAATTCATCATGCCACAATGGAAATGAAAATGGACAAACACCCATGTGCAGTATACTTATAACATTCCTATTTATAAGTATGTATTTTTGTTTAAAACAGAGTAATAGGAATTGAAACTGTGTAGAATCAGGACCAGACAATGTAGGTAACATCAACTTAGGGGCACTGTGGCTTTTGAAGTAAATTTTTCAACTCAACTGTTGTAAAACCTTTGGATATCGCGAGTATTACATGGCTGCTGGTTAAAAATGTAACAAAATTCCAAATAAATTGTGTCCTTCTTAATATAAAACTGGATTTAATGTTTGGAAATGGGATTCATATGGATTTAAACTGCAATGATAAATAACAATAGACATCATTAGATGAACCTTTCATGATAGAACTGACAGCTTTTCAGAGATTTTATTCAAAAATGAAAGAAAATATTGGATCAAAGTATGAATTGTCTGTCATCAATTAGTTTTGTATTTAGTGGTGATACAATAAAATGATGACATCTTAGGAATATTTATAGTTATTTAAAGAACATGACAATCTTCTCAGTTGTTTGACGTTGAAATAATTAAAATATTAGAAGATAAAATAAAATTATTCTTGTTTTACGAGTAGTTAGGAATAGTAATGTAAGATTAATTGAAGATGCTGATGAGCACAATGCACCTACAAATGTTCCAAAAATGAAAGGGGCCCTTGACTTGTATTATTTAGGCGCCTCTAAATGACTTATTATGACCCTGGCTACATAACTTTTGCAGTAGAATAGTAATTTTGAGTTTTATAACTTGTATCTGTGTGCATGCCTTACTTCCTGTTACACAATTATCAATCGCATGCAACCCATTCACCAACCCAGACAAAATGCGACCGGACCTAGCCTAGAAAAAAGAGTATGACAATTGTTGTAATTATTTTCATACAAGTTACAAATTGTCCTATCTTTAGAATATTTTCATTTTCATTTTATTTGATTTCTTGTTTTATGCTCCTTTGGTTCCTATGGCTTAACATGAACATTGTCTGTCATTGCAAGTAGCATGCAACACATTTCCTGACTCTGAAACACTCAAAGGTATAACCAGAACTCCTTTTAAAGACAAGTATCTATGAATACGTATACTTTTTCCATTTGTTAGAGAAGGCGTTTCATTGACCATAATAAATGTCAAGCTGTTCTCTTATGTGTACGCAAAGTCTTCATTTATTGTTGTCAGTTTTTTGTCTTTGCTGTTTCCGGAAAACATCATCTACAGCATTTAAAACTATACTTTTGATTAGTTCACTTTCAACTTTAGCCGAAGGGATCATAAGTAAGATAGAAGAAGATATTTAAATTGAGTTTTAGTTTATAATTTACAGTTATTTATATAGCTCTATCAATGTCATCATCATGAAACTTGGAAAATGTATGCTTCAATTCAAGTGTTGCTTTACTTTACCTACATACATGAATAAATGAAGTTGAATGTTTCAAATATTTTTTTCAATCATAGCAGAGACTGAGATACTACTATTGCTTTAAGCATTTCTTGACTAATACAAAAATGTAGAAAACATATTTCTCAATTTTTTGTTATTGTTATTATTGTTTAGTTTTTTTTTTTTGCTGCTTTCTTTTCGAGTGGCAATTTGGACATGAAACGAAGCGCATATAGACTCACCAGTCTCACAGTAAGTAAAACACTCGAACTCAAATTTCAACATTTTGTACTTGAATACGCAGAGATACTCACTCATTCGAACAGTTATGCATAGTCATGAAATGGAAATGGAAAAATACCACATAGTTGCAGACTTTTTGGACATTTGTCAAAAAAAAAAAAAAACAACAACGTAGGATAAAAAGGGAAAAGTCTAACATGAAATACATGAAATTTTTGAATACTCTACAAATTTGATTTGGTATTGATCACAGTTAATATACAGTTTCTCATGCATTAGAGGTGAAGTTTATGAAATTTTATAAAAGGTACATGCGAACGTTTTCAGTAGAATATTGTTTGAATTATTAATAAGTATTGGTTATAATTGTCTTAAATTTAATAATGATGAAATGATGATACTCACTGCTTTATATTGCGAAGATTCAGAAAACTTAAACCATAAAACATTTGGTTTAATAGCAAAATAATAATTGTATCTATTGTAGTAGTCCGTCATCACTGAAAAGTTACCTTATTATTAGAGACCTGCACTAATCCATTTGCATACACATCTCTACTACTCTTTACTTTCTATATTGTGTATTCTTCATAACATGAGAGCATCGAATATACATATAATACAGAAAACTACTAGTTCTTACTATACACACACAAAACGAGTACTATGGGTAGTGTTCCTAACGTGAAACTACTCACTCAAACACATACTTTACTGCACAATTACTTGTTCATACAAATATTTCGTGTACGATCGAAAACGGAAACTAATACCATTCTTACTCACTTCTAGAAAATACACCTACTACCTACTGATACACCGATTCAAAATGCATTCATTTTCATAGCGAATCTTTTAAGGTGCAAGTCTCTTCTTCTTATTTACTCTTCTATGCAAAGCATTAATTGTCAAGATAAAAAGCTGATTTTTTGCAACCAAATTTAAGCTGGTCTTCTTTTCATTCATTGCAGAGTTATGAGATAAGTTGAGTTAACAGAGAAAATTAAAGATATTTTTTCTGCTACAACTTTTCTCTGGGTCCCCATTTACATACAATTTTGGGTTAATTTAAGAATATTACATGACTTCTTGATTGCCAAATTTATTATTCTTTGGCAATGAAATATTAATATAAAGATTTAATAAGCCAAAGGCCATAGCAGCTAGTGTACTTAGTTTTTAGTTCATACTCGTAAGATATGAGTTTCATTTGAAGGTATAAAATTTGATATTGTAACTGAACTTTATAGTAGTTTGTGTCTTCTTTATTTTTGCACATTTTCGTCTTGTTTCGTTGGTGTGGTTGTTTTTTTTTCTTTTCTATATTTTGGGCAAATACTCATGGCAAGTAGCATTGGTACTCCAAATGTTTGTAGCATGTAAAATATGTCATGCATGCAGCAAATCTAAGTCTTGCAACAGCTCAAGTGTCTCAAACACACTTTATCTATATATATGTGGATAGTGGGGTAGCAGAGGTAACAGCAATAAATGTTGTCGGATCAGCAATAGTAAAATAAGAAAATAAAGGATAAAAGTATAAGATAACAAGCTCTTATGCTTATTATACAACATATATGTTCATATATCATAATCTTCATACTCGTCCTTATACATTGTTGTATATAAAGAAGATTTGTCCACTTACAATAGTATAATACATACAGAGAATAATGGATAAAAATCTGGACTGATTCACCTTTTGCTTGTGATTGTGTTAATATTGAAATAATAAAAATAATGAAAATAATGCGCATAATAAAAATCAAATTGAAATGAGTTATAGCTTGGCATATGTTCATGTCCTACCCTCTACTATTCTGTTCCTGTCCGGTTTGTCGTGTTAATGTTGAGTTCTATGACATAACAAAAGATAAAATTTATTACTTGCAGCGCTTCTCATAACAATGGCAAATTTCCCAATTTCAGAATTGACGTGGGTTTCACCAGCATGTCATTGCTTGTTTGTTCAAATTAACAAGGATAATGTGTAAATGAGTATCTCACTCATTTCCTCTCCCTTTTATCCTTCCGTTTTCCTATAATATTTAGTGAACCATATATCCAAAAGTGGTGATGGTGATGGTCGTACGACATGTGTGTCAATTAAATAAAACAGAAACAAAAACACAAACTGAAAGAGGAAAAAATGAAGGAATAGGGAATGAAGATAAAAATTTACCACAAATAATTACCAACATTTATTTTTAATTAAGCCAAAAAGTGTGTTGAAGACAAAAATACATACACTCACTTATACACACACAGACACATACCAATATAAAAGATCGAAAATAAACATGGAAAAAGTGTTTATAAAATAAATTAACTGCTGCAAAACAAAAAAAAAAAAAAAGCAGCACAAAAAATAAAATATAAAATAACAAAAGGACTCAACGAACAGCTTAAATATGAAAACACACACCCAACCAAGGATCGCTTTAGATATTATTTGCATATGTATGCATACGTATGTGTATGCGTGTTTAATGATTGTGTAAATGAAAAGTTAATTTAATAAATATTAATATGATGATGGAGGACAAAAAGAGGCATAAAAAATGCATTTAAAGCATTTAAATTAAATTACTAATACGCCGCGTTAGCTTTATTACGTTTTCCCACCATTTTACTTTATTCTCATGGCAATTTTCAGTATTTTTATTTTTATTTTCATTTTATTTATTTTTTTTTGCCACCAATTTCTCTTTTGTTCTCATTCCCTTTTGGGTATTATTTCTTTTGTTTTATATTTTAATGCTTTTACATTCTATTTTTTTTATTGTTTCATTGAGTATTTTTCTTTTATTATAAAATTATTTTTATGTTTTTTGGTTAAAAATTCAATATAAAAATGTATAGCATTTTATGTAAATTTCGTTGACGCTTTGTTAAAAGCCGAAAATGTGAAGTTTATTAAATTAACATATGTGTGAATATTTGGTGTGTGAGGGAGTGTATGTTCGCGTATTTATATAGGAGTAAGTGTATTTAGAATAAATATGAAAGACTTGACTTTTGAAGCCAAATAAAATTGAAAAAAAAAAGGGAAACAAATTTGTGTATATATATACATATTTTTGAATGGAAATTGACCCATGCCATATGTTTATCAACCACTATAAGAGTGTGAGTGTTTGTGTGTCTGTGCTTGCGCTTAGTCATGTTTGTATGGTGTATCTAGTATACTTGTATCTAATTTTATGACAAAGTTTTTTGATTTGTTGATTTTTCATTGTGCGATTTTTATGTCAAAAATCAACTCGTAAAAGAAATATTTATTTTATTTGATTTGATTTTATGTTTTTTGCCCTTCACTACTAGTTTATGATACATGAGGTTTCTCAGAAAGTTTGTAACATAGTTAATATGTTTAAGATATAGTGATCATGGTTGCTTCTCCATTTATCTCTCTACTTTGGTAAAATCTATAATTTTGAACAAGAATTTGATTTTACAGAAAATTAAATAGTTTTCTACTATATAGAAATGGTCAAGTTTGGGCAACAGTACATTAAATAATTAACTAGCTGTTACAATAATAATGTTACTATTGAATGGTAAACTAACACAAGATACTCTTCTAGTTGTCAGTGGCTACTTAATGAGTCTATAAACAATTTAAGTGAAACGATGACCCATGAAACAAATGTGAGCTAAAACTGTCATCATGTATGAAAATCTTTCCTATATTTAAAGTAAGGAATACAAATATTTTGAAATGTGTTATGACATGAAATGTTAATGAGAAGTCACTTACAGGAGAAAATGAGAAGACATAAAATTTCCAAGCTACTAACAAAATAAGAAGCCAAACGATAATATTCTAAGCTCACATAAATACGAGGGCAGCTATTTATATTTCAGGAATTGGCAATACTAATGTCAATACGTAAAATCTGGCAACGCCATAATAAACTTTGTCATTTTTAGCACATATGTACGTACAACGTTTTTATGTACAATTGGTTTTTGTTTTGTTTACAATAAGTTAAAGAAATCAATTTGGCAAAACAGTAGAAATTTCTCGAGAGGGTTTTAGTTCGATTATTTTTCACAACTTTCGACGTGGATTATCCCAACAAGAATGTGTCGATGAACTTAGTTCATTGTATGGTGAGAAAGCACCATCAAAGCGACAGTTTATCGCTGGTTTGCAGAATTTAATCGTGGTCGTAGTTCAGTCGGTGACGAATTCCGTGAAGGTCGTCCAAACATCGAAGGTGTGCGTGAGCTGATAGTGCAAGATCGACATGTGACATATCGTGAGATAGAGGCATCGTTGCACACCAGTACCACTTCTATACATTCTATTTTGCATGAACACTTAGTTGTAAAAAAGGTTTGTTCTCGTTGGATACCCCATAACTTATCAATCGCTCAAAGAAAGGCTCGCGTCGATTGGAGTAAGGAAATGCTTAAAAAGTTCGACCGTGTTGCTTCAGAAGACGTTTAAAAAATCGTGACAGGTGATGAATCATGGATATATGCATATGAGCCGGAATCTAAACAGCAATCGACCGTGTTTGTGTTCCAAGACGAGCCAAATGCAACACAAGTTGTTCGCACTCGAATCACTTCGAAGCAAATGGTCACCTGTTTCTTTGGAAGAATGGGTCATTTGGCCACTGTTTCGCTAGAGCAACGTAGGACTGTCAATTCTGAGTGGTACACGACCATTTGTTTGCCGGAGGTCTTCGGAGAAATTCGCAAAACTAACTGCCGAAGACGAATCTTTCTCCATCATGACAATGCGAGCTTTCACACATCTCGGCAAACAGGTGAATTTTTAAGCAGTCAAAACATCATATTGATGACTCATCCGCTCTACAGTCCTGACTTGGCACCCAATGACTTCTTTTTATTCCCTCACATCAAAAAAAAAAAAATTCCTTGTTGGTCAACGATTTACGAGCGCCATAGAAGCAGTTGAAGAGTACAAAAACCATGCTTTGGAGGTGTCTCAAGAGGAATGGAAAAATTGCTATGACCAATGGAATATGGTATATATATATAATGGGAATATTTTGAAAAACAATAAAGCCATTTTCATTAAAAAATTTTTGTTCTTATTTGCTATTCTCGAAATATAAATAGCAGCCCTCGTAATCGTCTAGAAGCTATCTAAAACTACACAAGAAATATCTATGGAACTGCTAATATGGCCACAGGTATCATATTAAGAGAAAAGAATCTTTCAGAGAAATAGATATTAAAACACCAGTACATATTCTTAAAAATGTCCAGAAGATGGCAACATTTAACCAAATAGAGTGCTCAATTTTCTATTTTTTCTTTATCAAAAAAATAGATTATATTTTACATAGAGTAGTAAAATAATAGATCAACTGATCATGCAAATGTAATATATAAATATAGTTAATTTTCACTCGTAAAATTTAGAAAAATAAATCCACATGAACCAAATTTTGATTTGTTTTTCATTTTTATGCTCCATGCACTTGTGACAACAAAATATCACTTCTGTTTCCTATATCAATGAGTAATTGTGTATCTGCATGTGTGAATTTAAAATTATTGTAAATGATAAAGTGACCATTGACCAATTTTTATCACTGAACCAGTCGTCGTTTCATTTAGTCAATCAGTTGCTCAGTTGTTCATTCAGTTAAATATACAAAATCCACACACGTTTGAGTGATAACAAAAATTTGTGAAATTCGCCAATAAATTGACTAAATTTATGATTTTAGGGTTAGAGGGTATTTGTTACCCTTTTTTACAAGTATACTAAAAAAATGTAAGGCTCTTCAATTCTTTTCAATTGCACTTACCAATAAATGATTCTCTCTTTTATAAATGCATGTTATATTTTTTTATTTTTGTGTCACTTGACCTTTTTTATTAACCGAAAATACTACAAAAAATGAGAATACAACTTGGAAAACAGTTGAGTAAGCAGCAGGCGTACAAAGTAACACAAATAAACCAAAATCAAACCAATTGAATCGAATAATGGACACACAAAGGGAGAAGTAGTAAACAAGGAGACATAGAAAATATAGAAATAGAGAGAGAGAGAGAGAGAGAGAGAGAGAGAGAGAGAGAGAGAGAGAAGGCAAAAGATGAGTCAGTTACTTAGTTAGACAGACGAAAAATGTTCCATGGTTCTATGATCCATTTGGATTGACACTTCAGTCTGTCACACTTGACCTATGGTTATTGGCTTCACTTTTTCATATTAGTATGGGTATCCATGTCCATGTATGTGTATATATGTTAGTGTGTTTTTAGATTTTTATACCAATAAAAATAAACATTTGATTTGAAAACGATTCCAATGAAAATGGTTAAAATAAACAAAAAATATTATTTTTATTTTGTTCTTGTCATAAAAATATTAAAAACTCCTCAATCAATCCACAATCCGAATCGTCCATATGGAACACAAAAGTATACAAAAATCCAACCAAAATGATATATAAACTTGCATAAAATAACAAAATTGTTTTAAGGTTTCTGGCACATATAAATATGGTATGTATTTATAATAAAAAAAATTATATTGCATAAATCTCGAGGGAAAAAATGGGAAAAAAAGAAATACAAACACAAACAAATAACAAACGATATGGGAGAGAAAGAAAGAATATAAATATTTATGATGACAACAAATCCATGATTATGGAAGAATATAGAATGAGAGACCACTACTAAAATACAATATATTGTACAACATACTAAAATAAAGTGAGCAGAAGAAGAGTGTGAATGTTCATTAGCAGATAAACTTATTTTTGTTCGCATGTTGCATACATTTAACATTTATTTAGGCAGCCAATATTTATGTAAACATACACACACTCACACACATATATATATATTCATACAAACGCACACTCATATACTTTAACACGGTGAAATTATATTTTTTGATTGATATTTGGTTTTTATATTGTTTATTTACTTTATTTTTACAAGCTTTAACAAGTGAGCAAGCAACATAAATAAAAATAAAGAAAATTGAAGAAAATATCACACAATTTTTTTATATCCGTTAAGTTGGAGGCTTATTTTCATCCAAGAAGAAAATATAAAAGTATGAGATAGCAATAATAAGAAAGAAAGAGAAGGAAATAGTTAAAAAAGCCTAAAACAACGCAAAACCACAAAGAAGGTTATCATAAGATATAATACACTTCAAGCTCCTCCGGGTTGCATCCAACCGAACGACGACAAATGACAGATATCAGATATGCATCCTTTCTTAGCATTCTCTCTGTAACAGTTTGAGTATCACCAAAGAACCCAGTTTGAGTATCAAATGTAAGTACAGTTTGAGGGGCACAATAAAGTTTTGCTTGTACTTTTTAAATTTGGGTTTGTATGAGAGGTACCCCTCCTGTTAACACTAGAATCACGAAATTTACATGGTTGATGAATATGGATCAGAAATTTCAGTTCGATACGTCAAAAAACGATAAACCATTTTTTAGATTGCATGGGAGGTACACCCCCTAGTGTTCCCATTCGGCTGATTCCGTCATATGTGCAGCCTAATGTCCTTGATTTTTGTGTTTTTAACATTGGTGTACACTTCACCGAATTAGTATTAGTATGAAATACATATATTATAACTTTACCATGATGTTTGTAGCACTGAGCAATAGTGTAAGCAAAACAGTCTTCATTTGTATGTCAGTATGGCAATACGTTTAAGAATCAAAAGAAAGAATAAAAAAATTAAATGATGCATTTAATATGTACGTATGGAACGAAAGACATTTTACGGCATCGTCACAATAACTGAATAAAATTATCGAGGCAAGAGTTTTTTAGAGATACTCCAATCGTACAGAGCTATAGCATAATCGGCACGCCAATTACATCATTCAACCGAAAGCTATATGACGACAATATTCGTAATTTTGTGAGAGATACATACCCCACAACCACAAGAGCAAACTGAGTTAATTGCCTAAGATGGTAACAAAATATCGAAATTCCGTCAGGAATAAAAAATATAAAATTACAAAATAAAAAAAAAAAATTAAATTAAAAAAAAAAAGTAAAAATTCAAAAATAAAACAAAACATGGCAAAAAAAAACAACAATTTCTAAATGCTATGACGTCTTAGAAGGAGAATTTTAAATAATTTCTCAATGCTGATAAAAAGAAAAAAGAATAAAAATTGTAATAATGTTTTTGTATCACATATGGTTTTTATATAGTCAATAGTTTCAAAATTGAATTGGAAGCAGCTACAAGACCTCGATTGTTAGAAAAATGGATAAATCGGAATATTTTTAAAATAAAATTTTTGTCATGAAATGTGATAAATGGCTACATATACATTGGCAAAGAATAAAAAAATGCCTATTATTTCACATTCAGCAGAGAGAAAATAAAAAATATAACTTAAGAATTGGCAATATTTCAAATTATATATTTTGTAAATTTATAAAAATGTAAATGAAATTACAAAAAAAAAATGTAATAAATACAAAGTAAAATCCCACAATAATACAAAAAATGGAAAAAATAAAACAGCATTTATTCAATGTTAAGACGTCCTAGAAGGAGAATTTTAAATAATTTCTCAATGCTGATTACACCCAAATTTTATGTTTATACGTATTCTATTCCTATTTAGTTGAAAGTATTGTTTTCTTTATTCCCAAAATGAAAGAAAACCAGAAATAAGGTTATCATTGGCTGTGCCAATAATAGTATAATACTGTTCATGCTCCCCCGGGTTGCATCCAACCGAACGGCGACAAATGCCAGCTATCAGGTTAGGTTAGGTTAGGTTAGGTTAGGTGGCAGCCCTCAAACGAGAGGCTTACTTAGGCACAAAAAAGAGTATGGCCTATTGTGATACCAGTAAAGAATTGACACGGCACCCCCTTAGTCCGATGCGGAGAACCATTTGGATTCCGAAATGAACCTAGCTATGTCCCCGATTGGTAGGAATGATAGTTCGATTAAGCTGGAGCGCCTAGGTGGTTCCATCTTCTTCTGGCGAGGGATGGACACTGGCACATGACCTGAGGCACAGTCTCCTCCTCCTCTTCCGAGCCGCAGCTGCGTCAGAAATCGTAGTGAGGAAGCCCAAGTCTGCCAGCATGTTTGCCTATGACGCAATGACCTGTTAGTACGTTTATAGTCTTGCTTATTGAAGTTCTGCCGAGATTTAGCAACTGGCCTTTTCGTTTCCTGTTCATATTTGACCACCCAGAGAGTATTGGTTTTTACTTGGTAGCATTTTATGACAGTGAGCTTCACTCTTGCTAACGGGATTCCAGCCGCGGACGTTACATCCTCACGTAACGTCCCTTCTTTGGCTAGTTCGTGTGCTTCACAATTGCCCACGATATCTCTATGTCCCGAGAGGGACTTTATTGCGGCTTGGCCATCTGTGTAGATATTAATATGTGACCTCGGAGTGTAGTTGTCTAGAAGCCAACGGGAGGCCATTAGTATGGTCATAACATCTGCTTGAAAGACGCTACAGCTGTCAGATAAGCGAAAGCTGAGCTCTATGTTTAGGTTGTTCCAGAAGATGCCGCAGCCGACTTTCTCCTTCAATTTGGAGCCATCTGTGTAGATGTCAATGGAGTTAGGTTTTAGAACTGTACCGTCCAGCCAGTCCTCCCTGTTGGGAATATGAGTGGAGAGCTTTCCGGTTAAAGTAGGGTGAGGGACATACGTAGTCAACTGTCTCAGGGACAGATGGACCGCGTTCCAAAATGCTTGCATGATCCTGTATGATATCAGATATGATTCTTTTTTTAGCATCACTATATTCTCGCTGCCACAGTTTGATTATCAATAAAGAACATAGTTTAAGTATCAAATGTGAGCACAGTTTGAGAGGCACAATACAGTTTTGTATGTACTATGTACTTTTTATTTTAAATTTGGGTTTGTATGGGAGGTACCCCTCCTAGTTACCCAGGATCTTGAAATTGACATGGTTGATGAATATGAATCTGAATCTTTTAGTGTCCAAAATTCAGTTCGATAAGTCAAAAAACAAAAAAGTTTTTTTTTTAATAAGAACATTAATTTAAAATTGGGTTTGTTTTTGAGGTACCTCCCCTAGTGGTCCGATTTGGCTGATAACAAATGTGCAGTGTGTGGTAAAAAGAAACTTATCGGAAGCAAGCTAATTTTCGAAGATCGTCTCACCTTCCCTTCTTTTTTTTTTTAGAATGTTTACAATAGTTTTCCATAAAAGAATTGATAAAAATCATATTGTTATTGTTAAAATTTTGGAATACAGAACATGATATTGTCCTATGGTAGTCCTTCTGGAAAGATTTATTGGCTTTTCAAGTGGCATAAACAAGTTGCAACAAATCTTGACTTGACAGTGGAGACAACACACAATATAACACTGGTCTGGAGCATCTTCCTGTAAAGCATTCGCCATTAAACCTGAAATTTTACTTTTTTCTTACTAGATTTTCGATTTTCAGATGTAATCGCGGATTTGTTAGCGTTAGTTAGAATATAGGATCGCGTAACAAAGTAAGGCCAGAAACTCAATTTTAAAAGACATTGTGGAGTTATTTCGATCCAGCCATATGATGACACAAGGCATGCAGCGCATAGAACCCAGATTTAGCTGTCAGAGTCTCCATATTAGATGAAGGAGTGACCGGCTAAAATTCCAGACCTCATTCCGAGTAAAAATCATTGGTCATCGGAGAAGGGGAGGCATTCAAATTCAAATAGAGCGCTCACTGTGGAATATTAACTTTTGGGGAGAACACAGTAAAAATGGAATAATATTCCCAGTACCTATATTCACAAATTTGTAGAAAATATGCCTTAAAATGTGTACTGGTATAAAAATCTAGGGATTTTGGACCAAAATTTGAGATAAAATAAGATTTAGTCAATTTGTGCGAAACGTGCGAAACTTAGCAAATGCAGATCGTTCTGGGTTTTAATGTTTTTTTATTATATCTTCTACTACAATTTTCGCTAAAGTGACTTTAGGAACCTTTTACTTATGATCTAAGGAATATCTGGTATTTTTTTTTTATAACTTTGTGGTCACCCTTTTTCCCCCTAAAATAAAAAAAATGTGCAAAAGTGATCACCATTTACTCAGTTTTGCGCGTTACTCTAAGGAGTCTTTGATGTACAAACACCATGACAAAATGAAAACACTATGTATACGATAAAAAGTACAATATAAAAAAGGAAACAAAGAAAGAATGAACAAAAAATGAGTTATGAATAAATTCTGATTTCTATGGATTTGAATATTTGCCTGTTATTGAGTGCACACATTGCGTATGAATAATATTAATTGAGTTGAGTATTCTTTTCAGCTTTTTTTGGATTATTTCTATTATTGTTGTTACTGTTGTTAGTTGTGAATATTTGGTTGTCAACATTATGCATTCAATTTATAACACTCAAATGATTTTTTTTAGCTTTCATTTAAGTCGTCTGTCTACAATGACAAAAACAGAAAGAGAAAATGCAATACAAAAAATAAGAAAAAAAGAAAAAAATTGTGAATAAAAATTATGCACAAATCAAAGCGAAATAAAATGCAACATCACGAACTTCATTTTTATGTATTTTAGTTCTTATGTTGTGCAACGCTGGGCATGACTTTATGACTTTCGAGTGGCGTGGGTTCGGAATTTGCTATTTGATATTTGGTAGTGCAAGCGTGTATCCTTTGATATTGGCTTTAGTGAAGTTAATGGCATTCAAATTGGCTTTTGGGTTTAGCAAAGAATGATGAACGAAGTTATATGCTGATGATGATGATGATGATGATGATGATGATGATGATGATGACAATGCTGATGATGATAAGATGGTGCATATGGAAGAAGTGAGTGTATTGTAAGTAGCATCTGTTGCCAATCTGTGTGCGCTCGTTTTAAAAGTGACAACAAATCTGCTTAAGATATTTTTTATTGCATCTCATTTTTTATTACAGCCACACTCTCTTGATTTTATCCCTTTCGCTTTTACTTCCGCAATCAATTTAATTCGCACAACGCTGCTTTAAATGCAGAGACCATTACTCTTTTTCATCGATATAGTTGGATGAATGCAGCTGCAAAGGACCGAAAGGATGAATGAAGCACTTGCAAAAAAAAAAAGGGAAAATCGAAATTAAACTGTTCAAGCGACAAACTGGAGGAATGGTCGAATGAATGAATTAGAGTAGGAATGGAGTGGATGAACCAGAAAAGGAATGAAGGAACACCAGTGCCTTAAGTGACTTTCTGCTAAAGAGAATTTACGAGTATTTCGAATGTTCTTTGCGTGCTTTTTAGCCTTTTGCCTTTCATTGTTCTTATAGTTGTTGGTGGTGTAATTGTATGATGGTGATGGCAAATATCCTGTTCCTGAATGCAGGATGGAGAGAGAAGAGAAATGACTTTTGTGGTTGATTTTAAAACCCAAAACGTACAACGTCGAAATCGCTGATCTGGCCTCAAACACTCAATATACTCACTGGTACCATGTTCACTTAGATTGCTTCATGCTGCATGTTGTTACTGCAAATGCTGCTACAGTAGGCTCAAGGTAATGTGAACAATCTACAAATAGTTTTACATTGACTACTTTGTTATGTGTACAAATGTTGAAAACTGTAACTCTAAGAAGTGAACAAAGTTCTAACAGGGTTTTTTGAATATTGAAGAAGAACCATAAATAAATTTATGAAAATTAAAAATTTTTTTGTGAGTGAATAAGGAAAGATTGATAATTAAGGAACGAAGTGATGAACTATGTATATGCAAAAAAACTTAAGCTCAACTAAGCAGAAGCAGAAAACAAACAAACACTATAAATTTATTTGTCCTACACCTCTTCAAAAAAAAAAACCTTATTTTCTTGAGTAACCTTTCTTCAAAGACTTGGGGAATCTGTCAAATTTGACACTGGTGAATTTGGCTTTTTGTGTATTCTAATATCCTCTACCATCAGCCTCCCAGTCACCTTTTCTTTCTGTCTTAAAAATGGGCCTCAATGCTTTCGTGTAAACATGCTAGTGTGGCTAGCAGCCTGTTTTTTCTATCCCATCCCATCAAAATGCTCAATTCGTTACTAGGGATGGTTAGCTACAGAGTTTTAAAAGGTGACTTGGAACTTGTAGAAGAAACTACAAAAAAGAGGATAACAGTTGGTTGAACTGTACTCCAATGTCTTTGAATAGTGAAGTTATTTTCTCAGAACCTAATGCTAAATATATGAGGCTGACACTGGACGAAAGATTGATCTGGCAGGCTCATATCTAGTTAAAGCGTCAGCAAATTACTATTAAAAGTACAAAAATGTGTTGTCTTCTTGGCCGCAAATCTAACAAGTTTCTGCTTTATAAAACACTTGAAACCTGATTGGACTTATAGAATTCAGCAACACATTCCACCATTGAGATATTTCAATCTAAGCTTCTATGTAGTTTAGTTTTGTTAATTAGTTATTGGGTGTCTACTGTACTTCTATTCTACTGCTGCTGTTCAGCAATTACAGTGGCATACTTTGTACTTTAGTGCTTTAACACATTCCAAGTCTTGTCTTTTTGTTGTGGTTATGTTTCTGTTACTGTTTTATGCACTTTGCTTTGCTTTGTTTAGTTTTGGTTTTTCACTTTTTTTGCAATTTTGCCATTTTATTTTTCGCTTTTTGGTTTCGTGGTCAATGGTCATGAATGTTCATGAATGTAAATTGTACGATTTTTGAAGTCAAACTATTGTCGTGTGGGATTTCCTTTGACCAAAATATCCTTGCTTGCTTCCATGCATGCTAAGAGAGTCCAACAACTTGTACTATTCTATTGCAAATATTGGAGTAGTAGTATGTAAGCATTTTGGATTCAGAGTGGCAGATACATTTGGTATTTGGTTTCTGTTTTTCTAGTGAATGGAACTAAGCGTGAGATTTAACTCGAAGTGTGTGTGTGTGTGTGTGTGAATGTGTGTGTGTGTGGAGTAGCCGCCACAACAAGTAAGGCCATGCATATTTTATTGATACTTAATAAAAGCGTATTATTATATGGTAAATGGTAAATGAATATCATGATGTTTATACAGTTAACATACAACAGACAGACAAATGTATATACATATATCAATATACCATATATCTGTAAATAAATATATAACGATCATAAACACATATTTGATTTACATTTGCAATATGTGTTTACTCTAGTAAGTAGTAAGTATTTATATAAGTATTGTGTGTGTGTGGTATTTGTAAAATAATTAAATTGAATCGAATTGCAATGAATTGAATAACATAATTACAAAACTACATATAATAGAATGTAATATTGTTTCCTATTTAATTATAAATTGTTTACCGGTACTTACTTAACTTTGTGCAGGCAACTTAATGGCCATCATAATTTGTCTAAAAGTTAACTAACAAAGTGAACAACTTATAATATAATACTACTTGGCTTTTCATTCATCTCATCTCATTTCATTTCTCTTCACTTTATTTTATTTTATTCCATTCATTTCAATTGCAGTCAACTGTAAAGTGTGGAAGGCATAAAACAAACAAAAAACCTTAGTGAACCAGATCGAAAGTAACGTTAACTAGAATACTAAAGCCATTTAAATTGTTGCTTTGGTAAAAATTTTCAAAATTATTTACGTAAAACTTTTTCGATTAACCTTTTCATGAATGTTGGTCACAGGACAATGTTTTCTTCTTACCCCCCATCTGTCAACATCCAATGTTTTCTTGATTTTATTCAAGCAAGAAAATACTCGATAACTAACTATTATGCGAAACAAACGACGCGACATTCAGACTTCACAGCAATAATAGCAACAACAAACATACTAAGAAAATCATTTGAAGTAGTGTCATTTAGTCAGTCACTCATTCATTCAACCAGTCAAGTCAGCCAGACATAATGAATGTTGTTGTTTGTAGTACTTAGAATGCTACGCTGTATGTGGCACAAAGTGAGTGGTCCATTTAAATGGTATTTTGAATGAATGGTATTATGGCCTAGGGTTTGAGTTCATCGCATTGAATGAGTCGCTTGTGAAATTCGTGTTCAATTTTTACGAGCGAACTTTTAATGATTTATTTTTGTGCAAAAGGCAAAACTGTAACTAAAAAACCAAAATATAGATTGGCGAGTCGTTAACATTGCCGCTATGGGACAACTTTCCTCAAAACTACAAACACACATTTGTACACATTCAAAGAAGAACAATCATATAACAGTGATGATAATAACAACAAATATAACATGACGAAGGATACAAGCAACAACAGCGATAAATGGCAACAATTTCCGACTGAGCGCTTTGTCAATTCCATTAAAGTGTTGCCATTTTTTGCATTGTCTTTTTAAAGTGTTGCCAAAAATAAACTTAAAAAAAAGAACACGAGAAACTATTCAAAATCAGTGACGTAACCGATAAGTTTTTAAAAAAGGGTACACATTTTAAAGAAATCTAATAAAAAATAAATCATCAGTTTTGATAAAAAGAAATTGCAATAAAATATATAAAAACAGAAGTAGCAATAATGACTTAACAAATTATTTATTGTATATGATAAGTTAGAAAATAAACTTCGGTTCACTGATTTTTATTCAACTTTTGCCTCCTCAAATTTTGTGTATAATAACTTTGACTTTATTTAAAAAGTATCGCTTGACTTTTATAGCAATTAAATATTGTTGTGATTTATTAAAATTTTCGATATTTTTGTTAAAATATTAAAAATTAACAATCTACGAAATTCGTTAATAACGCGATCATTAAAAATGCCCATACACACTCTCACACTTAACTTTTGTCTGCTTTGACTATTTCATTCTTCTCTCTTGCGCACTCATCATTTGGTATGAAGTCAGGACGTGTTTATACCAAAATAAAGAGTATTTTCAATATCATTTTCAATCATAAATTTTCATAGAATATGTTAAAAATTAACAATTAAATAAACTACTGATCTAAAGTATATAATAGACCATCGATTTTGAAATGTGGCTTTAACTTTGGAAACCATAAGAGCATACATATGTTCACTGACGTGGACCCTGAACAGACTAATTTCCCTTGCGATGTTATATTGTAGACCTACATATTAGATAACTATATGAATGAATTCAAACTGCATACCTTAGCATTCTCTCTGAAAATGAAAATTTGTTGTGCGATACTCTTGTTTGATTGGTATTTGTATTCATATTTATTCGTACACATACTGAATAGTGTGTAGTGAAAAGCAGAGTGACAACCATTTACTCAATTTTGCTCGTCACTGTCTTACAGTATGAATCACTGGTTCAAAAATTGCTCGAGGCTAGTTCCTTTGAAACCAGGACTAGTTCCAAAAATCTTCTATTACATGTTTTCAACTGTTGAATTTAACATGGAGAAGTCATTGGAAGGGGTCAATTACCACCGTCTGCATTACCGTTCGCCAATCATGTTAACGTTCACTGCCACCTCCAGCATTACCGTTCTCCAGTTGTGTAATCAGTCATTGCCACCGCCTGCATTTCCTACTACTAGTGAATTCACTAGCCACCAGTAATGCGAAAAGGAGCTGCTGACTTACTATGGGAAATCGCACTTTCTCTGTATAACCTGCCACCAAACATAATGCAGTGTGTAGACTGGGTAAATTCGCACGAGAACATCAAAAACTACTCAATACTCAGAGATACTCATACTTCACCGCACCATTATAAGAACATAGCATTCATTTTGCGTGAGTACCATTTCAGTATAGTATACATTAAGAGTGAGTAAAATAGAATTTAGTATTCTATATTTCATATATCATATCATTTTCAATCATTCAATGCAGAATACAAAAAACATAGGGAACTAGTATAGAGTATTCAGTGAAGTGAAGTAATGTGGATGTACTCGTGCATATCTCTACTTCATACTTAGGTATATATCGTTGAGTCTCCTATAGACAAATCTATTGTTTCACAACAAATTTACAAAAAAATTGTAACAGAAACAGCAGAACAAAAGATCTGTTATGTAATTGATAGAATTTTTTCATATGAATGAACTGTTTTCAATCAAAACAATTTCAATTAATGATATTTTAACTAATTATTTGAAGCCTCAAAACAAATGTAAAAAAATAATCAACAATAATATTAATACCATTCACGTTTTGTCCAAATAAACAATGGCTTAATGTCAACAGTTCAATAAAGCAGCAAAAGGTTTTACTATAATTGTGCAATGAAATAATAAAAGAAAAAAAAAATAAATGATTGTTATAATAAAAAAAATTATAAAAAAAAAATAATATCATTTAAATTGATTTATTAAAGTTCATTAAATTTTTTATCAGAACTCAGTAATAATTGCAAAGTATTTGAAAAGCTTTATATTTTTAAAAGTTGTGAAATTCCCTTGATTTTATTATTTCCTTTAGCAATTTTATTATTTCCTTACTTTGCCTAACCCTTTTTTCTCTTTCTCTGTTTTAATGTTATCAAAAATCGAAGCGTAGTAGCTAGAGTTTTTGGGTCTAATGGAAAAAGAATACAAGAAAGAGAAAGACCAAACAAATAAAAAGGGGTGAAATTGTTCAATAGGCAAGCAAAAATTTGTGGATTTTAGAGTTTTATTGGTAGCTTCACTTTTTCACTCATCCTTTCATTCGTTCGTTCAGTCATTCTTTCGCTTAAATGGGATTTACAGCAATAAAACATGAATTTAGTCAACTTCCGCTTGAACGCTTAACGCGGTCGCGTGATATCAAACAGTAGAATGAGACAAACACAGACAGTGGGTACAGTGGGCATTGTGGGCACAGTGGGTGTGATTCACTCACTTTGTTCTTGTTGTTATTGTTGTCTTCCTTATGGTCACGATTCTTGTTTGTGTTATTGTCAGTGTGGCGTTGATTGAAATTTACGATTTTGTGTAACACTTTTTGACTTTTTGGTCGTTGGAATTTCACGACATCCAACTATTGTATATACGAGTACAATATTTTCTTGAAACTGGTAAACCTAGGAAAAGTTGGCAAGCTGTCGCCTTTGCCGCAACCACAATCATTCGACTGAAACACCATTTAACGTTCAATATTCACTTGGGCGCCATATTGTTGCGTGTCGAGTGTCAATTTTATAATAAAAGGAAGCAAATCTGATTTATGTTCGCATCTTATAACAAACAAAAAAACAAAAAACACGACAAAAATAATAATAATAATAAAAATTATTGTATAATATAGAATAATACAAAAGCAAAGCTCATGATGAGTAGTTTTGGAATTGGAAAGTATAATAAATAATATTAAGGCAAAAAAATGAATTTCCAGTAAATTGTCAATGTGCATGAGTTCAATTTTAAGTTCGGAGTTCTGCACATTTATTTTTATATCACTTGATTTAGCAGAGATAAAAGGAAACAGGAAATGGGTGCGTTATTGACACCACTCAGCATAAAAGCGAAAATCCAATTAAATATCAAATTGATAAATATTAAGATACACTTCATAGATACTCGCACATAGTGCAGTGGTATGATGTTTGCAACGATTCAAAGGATACATCAGAGATCCCATAAGGTAAAGTAGCTTCAGGACATTATACAATATTTAATCACATACTTCTACAATATTTTTTTGAGTAACGTTAAATTGAGTACATTGATTTCATTTGGTGAGACGGAAATACTTCTAAACAACTATGCAGAGGCATCTTCACTCAATGGGAAAGGTTGAGAAGTGTTGGCCATACTTTAAGTGACAACAACAAAAATCTATGAGCTACAATCATCGCTAGCTTACGTGCTCGTCACTTTTTGCCGAATCGTTACTGGTGACGACACATGGTGCCTTTACATTAATATGAAGCAACGCAAGGAATAGCTTAGCCACGTGTCAAACAAGATTTTCATTCGCGTAAAAAGCGATGTTGTGCTTATTGTGGGATTGGGAAGGGATTATCCATTTTGAATTGATAGATGGAACCTGATTCGAATCTCTTTCAAATGCTACGGGCTGAGTTTTGTTCAATACTGATGCAGAATTGAATGCATGGCTAGATACGTTTTTCAAGTCAAAACCAGGTGGTAACTACCAACGAGGTATCGAACTTCCACAAAAGGTTTTGGAATGACAAACCATCAACCAAAACACAATATATTTAATATTTGAAGTGATGGGGTAATATAAGTATCGTGTTAAAAACTATATTGGCAATCATAATACAACATTTTAATGCCTTTTCATGTTATTAATTGTGTTTACCTAATTAAAAATCATTACAAAATTGTGAATACAATCGATAAAACAATTATTTTGTGAAAGGTGTCTGCGCTTCGATGAAACTGAATTGAATATTTTCTATTGGTTTTTTTTTCTATTATTTATAATATTTACTTTTTATGTTATGTCAGAGTAAAATGTGAGGCGTGTGTTTTTAAGGTGTGCGTTTTCTATAATATTAATAAAAAACACACACTCCATATCAAGATCCTTATCAAAAAGCAAATTATCAACAATAATTGTTTATATCAAAATGCAAAAACAAATAAAAAACAAAAACACGAGAAATAAATAAACAAATAAATTTTTATCAACCAACACACACTTTGTAAATCCAATTCCAAATAAAAGCTAAGTATATGACGTCACAATATTTCATATTTTGAATTTGTTAATGGTAATCTTTAGTGCATCATCATCGGTATTATCATAATAGAAAATAGAAGAAAAAACTCATTCAATGCCAATTTTACCTTTACTTAATAGGGATTTTCAATGAGTCTTTCAATTCAATGAATCTATGATTTTTGTTCATTCGTTCATTTGTTTATTTTTCTATTCAATCATTGAATTCATTTCGAACAACAATGAATGATAATTGACTTTGGGTAAGTGACTGGGGAAGCCCCACAATTAGTCGTGCGTAATGACTGAGCATTATTCATTATTCGTGTCAGAGTCAGAGGGGGTTCTTATTGTAATTCATCAAAATATGAAACGTGAGCATGGCAAATTGTTTTCATTGTGGTTAAATTTTGCATTCATTCATTCACTTATTCAGTTTAGTTTCATAATGATTATGATGATGATGATAAAGCGAATCTGTTTAACATTTTACACAGTGAAAATCATAATTTTTTTCTGCTAGAATGTTTGAGATACAAAATGGAGAAAGAGAGAGAGAGAGAGTGAAATACATTGAGGAAACATACAAAATTCCATTAAATTATTTATATGCATAACAATGCGTATACGCAATATTATAAAATTGCCAACAAAACAAAGTGAATTTATTGCGTATACGCAACATAAACTCCAAGCAGACACGAGAATAGTAAATAAGTGACATCATATTGTTAGCAATTTTCTTATTAAATTTTCTTATTATTATTGCAAGTTGGCTGGTCGGTCGGTCGGTTGGTCGGTCTATTTATATATGCCGCAAAGCCCTTTAAGAGTAATTTCTTTGCCCGCAAAACTTACCCAAGAAAAATTCCAAAAAAAAAAAACAAAATTATCTGATTACAAAAATGGACCAGAAACAAAAAAAAAAAAAAAAAAAGAAGAAATGGAGATGAGAAACCAAAAACCAGAGAAAAACAAAGATGAACATGAACATGAGGAAAACTGAGTTGGAAATTTTGCACAAAAGAATAGAGGAGAGTAGCTAATAATTTTGCAATGTGACACTTTGACGTGGCAAGAATACTGCCTGCTGAGCCTCTGATGCCGCTAGGCAAAATGTACACCGCATTTACTTTATCGTTTATTTTAGTTAGGTAAAAACCATGGAAAATAGTCGGAAGGCAAGCAGCAAGTAAATTACACTAGTTCTACGGGGCATAACCATTGTAAGTATAATAGTAGCAGCAGAAGTAGAAGCATTTTTCAGACTGACTGTTGCGAATGCTATGTTAAAATGTAAATAGGACGTGACTTAAACGCCAAATAAACCGCTAGCAAAATGTAAAGTAAATTCAAATCGAAGTGCGGTCTGACAACGATACATTGAAGACAACTACTACCACATAGTACAATACAAAGAGCGACGACTAAAGTAACCTCAATAAGGACAGACAGACCGAAAGACAGAGCGACCCTCTAACTGAGTTTAACTCAAACTCGAATTGACAATCAATGCCGCAGGTTACATTTAAATTGCTTAAGTGTGCGGAAAGATTTACACTATGCTACGGGAAGAGATGGTGTTCATTTAGTATCACCGTCACCGTCTCGGTCACCATAACCAATACCATCATCAACGGGCTGGTTCGTCACAATTGTCTGGTATCATTTTGGGCCACGCAGTCGTAACTATGGCAATGGCAATGGCAAAGTCAGTGATGATATCATAAATAAATAAAGAGAACGTCATTGAAGAAGATGCGAATCCTGTGAATACTATGAAATACTGGTGGATCACTCTTTGGCTCCAGTCTATCACCATCATCATCATCATCTTTATTATTATCATTATCAACAGTGGCAACAATAAGGACAAAAGCTAAAGTAGAGGGATCCCACTTGACTATGGAAAAACTTGCCTGCAGGTGCTACAATGTTATTAACAAAGAAAATAACAACAAAACTAACAGTGCAAAAGGAAGGGCAAAGGGATTGAAAAAATAATGTTAAAAAAGAAAATGTTGCCATCACTACCGCCCGCCAGTATAAGCTCAGTCAGTGGTCGGTTTAGACATTTGGCGAACGACGACGACGTTGGTTTGCCATTTACTTTGTAATAAACTTTCAACGTAATTTAAATATTGTAATAGTGTGAGCTAAGGCAAGAGAGAGAGTGGCAAAACTTCTATAGATAGAACGATATATACAAAGATAGGTAGATAGGTGGACAGACACACAGACCGACTGGTGGACAGACAGATAATCAAACAGTTAGAGTGAAACACAGAGATAGGAAGGTAAATAGATGAGACCACTTAGTTTACTTTTGAAAATGTTTAATGTTTTTGCCTGCCTACCCCCTCTTCTCACACCTACTAGATACAATGAGGCTAATATTGTTCTTTCTTTGCTTATGTTTTTCTTGTTGTGGTTGTTGTTCTTGTTGGTATTGTTGGTTATTTCATGAATATATATTTATCTTGTGAGGCTTGATGTTGTTACATTTAATTTGAATTGTTTGCATCACACTCAACTCATCTTGACGTTGTTATATAGTATATACTTATTTAAATATATATAATATTCAACGTAACTCATTTTATTAAAATTAAAATAGCCAAGAATTTTTGTTATACCCTACACAATTAAATAAGAGAAAATGTGGAAGATTTAACTATTGTATTTTACTAAAGAAATTCCTAGAAAAGCAATTGTAAAACAATTTTCAATTGAATTTTAAGCAAAATACTACTTTAATTTCATTGAGCTTAAGACTTTTTAAAAGCCGCTTAAGTATTTCAATGATATTTCATAAATGACAGGAAATTATAATTATTATTAAATAGTTAAGTTATTGTATATTTTGAATATACCGAGAGATGGAGAAGATAGATAGAGTGAAACACCTTTTTGTAGTGGATTTTATACACACAGACTTGCACTTCTTAGTACTTAGCTATCAAGAACGTGAGTAAATAAAACTAGCGAAAATCCTTTCTTTATTCTACTTTAATTAATAGGTATGAAATAGTTGAACAAAAATCTAGCAGTAAATATATAGTGATATAAGAGCTTTAACCATGCTTAAGTATTTAAATTGTTGGCAGTTATTTAACATAATCTACTCGTAAGAAGATTTAGTTGTTATTTCAATATTTTGTATTTTGATATTTGTTTCTAAGAACAAATTTGACAAGGAGATGCATTGAAACTCCATAAGTTTGTTTGTCATAAATAATTGTGTTTACACCTTATTTTATTCTAACATAGACAATATCTATAATTATCTTTAATTTAAACTGATTTATTTATAATATTGAAAGGGTATTAAATGTAAGTTGAAACTGAATGCTTTGTTTCTTGTTTTTACGTAACAGCAACGCAATATTTGATTTTACCATTGAACAACGTCATTATGACAGCAAACAAGAAGTGTTATTAACTGCTGTTTGTTATTTAAAATAATCGCATTTTCTCTTCTTTTTATTTTTTTATTTATTTAATGTTCTTAGGGAAATATTTATTTGTTGTTTAGCAACACTTTTAGAGTTGTGTAAGTCTAATATTGTATTTACAGTGCGAAGATTTAACATTTCGATGAGATGCAGACGATATGCGGCTTCAATTTTACAACAATCACAGGGAAATTACAGTTGTTGCTGTAAAATGAAACGCGGCATCTATTCAGAATTTCGTCGAGATGCCGAATCGAAATGCAAATGTGATTTTCAATACTCTTGTTCTTTCTTTTTTGTTGCGCGGCAATAAAAAGCTGATGATGGCATTGTTATAATGTGTGTATTGTTACAAAAATGATCGATAACTATCGATCATTTCCAGGACACCTTGGCAGCACTTTAATAAATGCAGGTAGCCCTGGTGTGGAACAGTTGAATTAGGAGAGAAGAAGAGGAGAAATAACAAAATGACAACTCAATGACATTGAATTTAATTAATTTTACAAATAAGAAAAACTCCATATTGGATTTTTAGAAGAACAAAGAAAGAACTCTTCTGGGTGTTTGGCATTGCCTGTTGCTGCTGGATCACCATGTCGAGCTGCAAGTCATCGTTGGATCATCACGTCGCCACTTGCCTCCGTCAGATCGCTGCACATGCAGCATCATCCTCACACCACACCAATTGGTAGCCGCTCGCCAACTGACAGCAGATTTCTGATTTGTATAATTAAAGAACTGTCAGACAAATTAGAAATTTATAACAATTTCTTGTACACTGTTTGCTCGAATTTTGCATTTGTGTGTATGATAAATAAAAAAACAGCTGTTAAAGATGTGAAAACAGTACTGTGAACACTACTTTGCATTTTCATTTCCATCTATGATGCAGCGCCACTGTGAAATGGCTAGGAATCTTTTTGCTTCACAATAGTAATAGGAAAGTTAAAGGCAGATTATAGTAATATATAAGAGGAATATTTTACATACGAGCATGTCAATGGATATGAAATTATAATTATAACAATTAAATATATTTTATTTAAAATTTACGATACACTTATTTATAGGTAGCGTCTTCTTAAGCAGTTGGCAAATCAAAACTTCCCGTGAGTACCTTTTCTCATAAA
The DNA here is from genome assembly GCA_037043315.1 of Amiota communis. Lineage (NCBI taxonomy): Eukaryota > Metazoa > Arthropoda > Insecta > Diptera > Drosophilidae > Amiota > Amiota communis. The sequence continues at coordinate 1,420,837 of JBAMAV010000657.1, forward strand.
TTATCAAATCAAGATAAACATAAGTGTGAAAGGTCGAGACATTCAAGCAGACAAATAAATCTTTCGCAGCTTAAGATGCGACAAAACATATAGTATTGGTGAGATATCTGTCATCAGGCTGTAGAGAAAAATAACCTTTGCCAGGACCTTAACTCGAAGAAGAGAAAGTGAAACAAAAATTAAATCCAAGAGATAGCGTTGTGAAATGAACAGTATAGTAGTTGTCTTTGAGAAGTAAATGTCGCAATAAAGTCCGTTTCTTTCATTCTATGCCATAATTTTGTGGTTTCTGGAAACTTGATTGTTTCACTTAAGAGATTCTTGTGAGATCCTTCTATAAGTTGGTTGTTTAAATGAATGTAATGATCAAAAATAGATTAAGGAAACTGCTTAATGCCGTTCACTATACCCTTATAATTCACATAAGTGCGAATATACGAAATGTAGTACTTATAAAAATGTGTCTAGGAACGAAGAAAATCATGCGCGTAACCTAATTTTTATTCTTGATTCTATTTTGTAATTTTATTTTGAAAATTGTTATTTTAAATGCTTTTTATTATATTTTCTATTTTCCATTTTCCTTTTTATTTACCATAAGCAATTTGTAGCGTTGTTTTCTTGCATTGCATGAAGAGCAAGTTGAGCATTTCAGCTTTGACGTAGTGCGTTCAAGCGTGCATCAGCTTAACGAGCAAACTGCTCCAGAAGAAAGGCACACACACACACACTCATAAACACATCCTGAGTCACACAGATAGAGACGCACACCCACATACACTTTAGTACCATTTGTCGCCATATTTATTTTAATGGTTGCTCAATTTAATCACTTTTCAACATGGCAGCAATCGTTCTTAGTACGTTCGTTTACTCGCTTATTTACTCGGTCGCTCGGTCTGGCTTTCTGTCTGTCTGTCTGTCAGTCTATCGGTCGGGATGGTACGCTTTGTGAGACATTTAGCAACACTTTTAACATTTCCTCATTGAGGTCGTCGATGTTGCGTTCAGCATTTATGCTTGTTAATGTTAAAGCGAAAAAAGGTTTTTTTTCTTCCATTTTCTCATTTTGCCACTTTACCATTTTTTTGTTGTTTTTTCTGTTTTAATTTAAGCGCCATTTAATTAAGCGTTCTTTCTCGCATAAAAGACAAAAAGTGTTTTTTAATGGTGCGCCAAAAAGAATGCAACATTTTTTGTTATTAAATTGACTGAGTGTAAAAAAATGGAGAAAATATTGTTAAAAATTAAATATTAAAAAGAAAAACTATAGTAAATTAACTTGGTGTTACACAATTATATGTATATGCTAGAGTGTGTGTAAGTGTATGTGTGTATGCCCATATTACATGTACTTGTAGTTGTTAGTATAAGCAGCTGGTATATTTTCTCGTTCACTGGCTCCACTGGTTCTCTGAAATGAGTTTCATCCGGCCAGCTGGCGTTGCATTTTTAACGCCTGAATTCAACTGAGATGCACTTCAAGCTTAACTTCATACATTCTCATATAGAAACACTCATATACCATACATATACATGGCATATTTTACAAATATGTATGGGTGTTAGTATGCATGTTTGTAAGCCAACTGGCCACAATGTCGACGAAATTGATGCATTTCCGGTATTTTTGTGCTCGTTCGTTTATTCCTGCATGAAACTGTTCATGTGTACTTTTTGTATATGGTATGTGTCTATAGACGAAGAAGAAAGTATCTTTTTCTTGAAGAAAGACTAAGGAGCAAGACAATTTATGTGCAATCTTAGAAAAATAATGATTATCTTTTATTTTATGGTTGAGCGCCACAAAACATAATTTTTTGTTTTTCCTTTCTTTTTCGGGAAAAGCAATGTCGAATTTTCATTCGCTTGTTGCTTTTTGATATCATTTTTGTTCCATTTTGGATATTTGGATGGTTATTTGGGTTTGCTGTTCCTGTTATTGTCTTGATGTTAGTGGTAAAGCATAAACTTTGAGACAAGTGAATCGTAAAACACGCTAAGCTTATAATATTTTGTGAATTTTTATTTATATTTTGACGTTTTGCGTTCTACTAAAACGAATGTTTAGTGAAGCATTAAAAATTATTATACCCATAACATATGTACTCATATGAGTGTATGTGCTACAATTGAACTCAATTCAATTCATTTCAACTCTGTTCATTATTAAGTTCAATTATATGGCACCCATCTACTTATACTTAATTATATAGTATTGTACAAAATGGAAACAATAAACATTTTGAAAAGGATTTAATACATTATTATACTTTCTTTTCTTTCTTTCATTATAACATACAATAATACAAATATGTAGTACATACAATAAGTGATATGCAATTACATAAGTGTATACATTACGCACAATTTCGTACTCAATTGATTGACAGATAAATGTAGCTGACCCAATTGGTCATTAGTAATTTATCGAATCGAGAGTTTAATGGCTTGAAAATTCAATTTAATAGAAATTACACATCTACAAAAGGAACGGAATTCTTATAATGAAATTTTAATTTATACACGTAAAGATTCTTTTCTTTTAAGTTTTTAATAGAATAGAAAACAATAGTTTTAGAAAGAGACAAACCTTTCTGGTTTACTTCAATGTATTTATTAAGGGAATAGGGTAAGTGGGCAACAGAATGTGTAGTCTCTCACATTTAGTTATACTGATTCAATGACTTATCAGCAGACTCATTTATTTGGTTGGGGGATAAGGCTTGAACATTTCTTTGCCCAAAATCTCCACCAGTCAAAAGGTGCCGATTCTTATGACCTATGCAACTTATAATCTCAAAGTGTTTCCTTGAAAAATTGTTTTATACTTAGTAACAAAGAGTCAAATGAAGGAGGAAATCAATGAACAATCAATAACTAACATTTATTAACTATTTGATGACTCTTTTCAAGATTTCATTTAAAATCTCAAAAGTTGATGGAATAATTTGTATCGAAATAGGAGGAATACCTGGTTTATAGACTGACAAATTAAATTATTATAAGATATTAAAAAATAAACACATACGAGTATATGTAAAGAAGAAAAGGAGGGAACGAGGAATAAGAATAAACGAGTGCCGCACCTATATCATGTTGTGATTTGTTATGTATCATTACTTTTCTCGGCGTGTGTATACATTTGTGTTAGCTGTAGGCAGTTTCCGACTTAGGATAGAAAGACACTGTAGTCAGGTTGTGACTTCACTTCGAAATAAAAGCAGACAAGATCGGACGCAAGTAATCTTTGGAGTATTTTTCAGGCGTCGTCCGCTTCTAACCTGAGGGATCCATGTTTGTGTGTGTGTGGGGGGGTGAGGTGGGTTTTGTGTTGTCTGAGGGCAACAGTCCCTGAGCTTCATGGAGCTGTACTGGTAGTGACTTTGTCACGCTGGCACCACGGGCTTTTGGAACAGAAGTGGTCTCAGCCTACTATCTATTCGGTAAAATCCTTGTGACAGTAGGGACATAGTTCGTTTGATCTGTGATCTTATTAATACTGCCTATTTGGTGGAAGAGCTAGGAACAGTGAGAAAACTATATGCATGAATATACTGTGCCATCTTTCTGCTAGCACGGGTGGTTTCCGTTTCCGTTCTGACCAGCGGAGTCAGCTCCTTTATGGGAGTATCGTGGTCGCTGTGGTTGTACCCAGATGCGGGTACAGAGAGAGCTCGATGTGCAGTTGCGTTATACAACTGGGTGCTGTGACCCACAGAGCAGCAGAGGTTTAAGATAGGCCTTGTTCCTGACCAAGGAATGAGTCATACGACCAAAATTGGTATGACTTGAAATTGGTACCTGAGCATATATTGTATATCCAAGGGGACGTTATCGACCCCTGTGCTCGGCTCCGTGATATTAAGTCTCTACGACAAGTGTTCACGTAAAATCAATTGACTTTCATGGACTTTCACAACTTGCGAGAAGAGCGTCGACAAGACTTAATCAAGACTTATGAACATATATAAACAATATGATCGATATGACCAGATACTACTATTTTCTTTGACTTTTTTATTGACTAGTAATTGATTATTTTGAACTTGACAAACTTATAAGTTGGACATTGTAGGATATTGCTATTATAGCTCGTAGCGCAACTGTTCTCCTACTAATTTTCGTAAGTTTGGTTTTGAAGGAATCTTCCTAGTATTATTTTCCTTATTATTTTCAAGGAGTCAATTTTAATACCGAAAGGGGTTCAAGAACTGTTTCCATAAGTCAATTCACTTGTATGATACAGAATGCGAACAACTTTATAATATTGTATATGTATATATTTTGTTAAAGTAGAGATGACAGTTGCAACACTTTCTGTGAATGTAAAATTTTAATACATAATTTCTCAAATACTCATTCTTTCGATGCTGGAATCTAGAAGATGCTGGGCGCCAATTTCATTAATCTTTTAAGTTATGAACATAAATACATAAAGAAGTAGTAGACGCACTTAATACTATAGAAATATATACCTAAACTTTATAAGTATGGAAAGCTTAAAATCGATAAAGTTTAAAGTAGTTTGGTTTTGAAAAAAATAAAAAAAAATAAAACAAACATAACAAGAGCAACAAAGAAATGCATTCTAATTAACCACACAAATTGGATACACTTAAAAATGTTCCCGTCGCCCTCCCAGACATCCTTCTTCATTTGCTTAAATGGTACTCGACAATAAAAATTGGCAGGGGTAATAGTGGAGCAGTGTAAGAGGAGCAACTAAATCGAGGCTCGTATTTCAAATGGTCGCCAGTTGGCAGCCATAATGTCAACCATAAATTCCAATTAAACTTTGTTGAGGCAAACACAAGCTAAAATTGCAGACATGGCTGATTGGTGGCGGTGTTGGAATGATGGGAGGGATGAGGTTAATAACCAATCGTTTCCGCTTCGGGGAAGGTATGAAAATGTTTATATTTATGTGCCTGTGAGTGTGTCATAGAACATTGCATGTATTTACATAACGTATACGCTATGTAAGCGTGGGTTAAGTCAAGTGGAAATAATTTGATATGCGAAGCGTGCGCCATTCTCAACTCTCAATTGCATTTTTAAACTTTTGTCATCATTGTTGTTGTTGTTCTCGTTTAATGCGCGCTTTTTCCAATTCATTTCACTTCATTTGGAAAAATCCAATCGTTTGCTCTTTTATTTTGCACATTTTTCATTTAATTGTTTTATTATCGTCGAACAGACAGCCAGGCAAGCAATGTCTGGGTTTGCGTCTGCTTTATAATGACATCATTTTTGGCTTATGGTTAGGAGATGCATTATCCCATTGAACTTTATATTGGTATGAAATCTTTAAGATTTTTAGTACTTTAATGGGAAAATGGTTCATTAATTGTTTGCATGACTTTAATGATTAAAACAGATAAATCAGTTCATTTATCATAATTCAAATCAAACAAACCAGCCTCTCTCTGACTAAATAGCATCTCTATGGTAAGAAGCAACAACAATTAATACACACAGTAATTTATTTATCATTTAAATCCACAATGAACACCTTAGTAACTGTCATTAGCAAAACCCAAAGGTCAGTATATTAAAAACAATTGCAAAGAAAATGCAAAGGATAAGAAATATCTAAGGAGAATGAGATACAAAGAGAGTATGAGAGGGAAAGGGATAGAGTGTGTGTGGAACGAAAACAACAACTTAACTCATCTGCTAAATAAACTTTTGTGGTTTTCATTTCTTTAGTTTGTCTTGTGTATATTATTGTGGTTATAACTGCAACTTAACCTCAAAGCTGATTTTAACAAGACATTAAGCTGACACAAACACATAATAAAACTTTCTAGTACATACTTCTCTTCCCAAACTTAGACATAGACTCTATTGATATATACTACATATAGACATAGAGAGTGTGATGTGTGGGTTGGTATGTTCATACATATATAGTTAACATTAGGACAGAACAATAGGCAAGTTTAGGTAATCCCAACTATGCAATACCAAAAGAACTTCATCTATGGTATATCTTTTGTAAGCTTAGATTAGTTGACGAGACAACAACATCAGTTAGTAAAGAAGTATTTGAGCAGTTTCTTTTTTTTTTTTGTTTTGAGTAAAGAAATGTTCATACATATCTGAAGTTGGGTGAGGTGTACCATAAGTAAGTAAGTAAGTATATTGTCAAGTGGTCAATGCAAAAGACCAAAAGGAAAAACCAAAATCAAATATAAAAACCAAACACAAAATAAACAAAATAATAATAATAAGAAAACTACACACTCGCACTGATACAAAGATGCACTCACTCTGTCATACATGTGCTTGTTTTCTCTAAAGAATTTTCTACAATTCAAATTACGCATACGCCACATTTGACGTTAGCAACAACTTAATACACTCAGAGTCAAGTCAGAGCCACAAATATACATACAATACTACAATATATAGAAAAGTATAAAGCAAACGAACAAAAAACATAAAGATTTTTCTTAACAACAAAATGAACTTCAACAGAATGGCAGAGTAAGGATGGTAAATTTGTTATTATAAGGATGGACAACCCTCTGCCTTACATACTTCATGTGTATATAAACTCAAGGACATTGTTTACCTGCTTGAAAGCAAATGTGCCGGCGTCATCTTTGTGCCTTTGGAACTTTTATTAGTTATATAAATCATGGCGTACATAAATTTCCAGGAAAAGTTACAAAGGCACACATACACATCTGCATATGTATATATACAATATATATATATATTGTAAATACAAACAGACAAACAAACAAACACAGTATCTAGACTCTAGGTAAACTCCAGAAAACGAAAACCATAGAAAATCAAAGACAAACAACACTTCATAGAATCAGGTCACATAATCAAAGCGAGCATAAAGCAACCAAGCTAAGTCCAGTTGAACTCAGTAGAGAATTTTTTTTGGCTATTCTTGTTGTTGAACTTGTCAGCGTGTTAATTTGCTAAATAAATTTTTTGGTTTAGTATTTTGGTTTTTGAGAGTTTCTTTTTCTATGAGAAACGTGCGAAATATGAACAAAATGTAGATATTCCCTTCACTGGGTGAGAATTGCCAACATGGAAACAACAAAAACAAAAAAAAAAGGGCAACTCGTCAATGAAGTCAAAGGACCAAATAAACAAACCAAACTCATGATTATGCTGCTGCAAGTTACTTGAGTTTGGGGTAAGGACAATCAAGTATTTTAGTATATGACTGACTGGCTGTGTATGTATTAGTGTGTGTGTGAGTGTGCTTAATTCAAAAAGGATACTTAGGGTTAACAAGCCAACAACAATTGAGTGAAAGTTGATTCGTTGTTCAGTGGCGAAAAACAAACTGCTTATAATTTCCTAACACGATTTCCGTTGCTCTTACGCATGTTGAACGTGCCTCGTTTTTAGCTTTTAGTAGGGTATATATGTAGTTGTTGTTATTATTCTTGTTATATTGCTTTATTACACCCTCATTCTACTAGTACGAGTATATTGTATTTTATTTAAAGTAACAATTACAACAAACCCTTGCTTTACTTAGGTAACTGATTATAACGTGCCATGCACTACCTTTTTGCTATTTTATTGGATTTATTTGTAACAGTGTTTCTTTGTATATGTGTGTAAAGAGTTATTTATGTGTGTGTGTGTGTGCTTGTAGTAGTAGTTATTGTGAGGGCGCCAACTTTGCACGTTCGTTCATCAATTTATGTTAAAGATTTAATTGTGCCACGTGATAACTTAATTAAATGCCATTAAGTTGGAAATTGTCAAGGGTGCAATGAATGAACACACACATAAACACAAACACAAACAAACATAAATTTATATAGTAGATTTTAGTATATCTAGAGACAGGACAGAAAGTTAAACAAAAGTAATTTAATTCTTTTATATTCGCACTAATTCATTTACACTTAAACAATGTTTTTAATGAGCTTCATTGGAGCTGATCAATCGAAATTTATTACCATTTGCCTTTTGTATATCGTACACCTTACACTAGCAGAATGTGAATGGTATTGTTAATTGGTCATGCGGTCTGTAACATGTGGTAGAAGAGATCATAGGCACTAACACGTTTGTTAAAGAGAAAGTAATCACTCAAATCATATTCATTCAAAGGTGTCCATGCAATTTCTTATTGAAATATACAATATTTTCCTTGATGGAATTCAAGGATTATTGGCAGAGATAAATGCATGGCAAATAAAACGGCTATTAAGTTATTCTATAATCAGATGGAATTAGTGAAATTGTTAACGAATGTTTTTGTATCTATTATATATAGTACGCGTTGCTCCGGCCTCATCGTGATGTTAGTGTGCGATTTTTGTAGTCATTGTTCATTTCTCGCTCTAATTTTGTCCACGCACATTTGATTAATTTTTTGCAACTAACGAAGGCAAGCATGTTTTTGTGTTTCTTTTCAAATGTTCGAATGTTATTGTTGTTGATATACATTCGCGCCATCCGTACCGTTAAACTTTCAAAAAAAAATGTACTTCTTATTAAAAAAAATATGTAAATATTTAAAAACTCCCGAGTTGCATCAAAATGGATAGCATATTAACATTCTTCCTGAAGAAATACATGTACATGCCAACTTTCAAGCTGATTGGTCAAATGTTGTTGGAGTGAAAGGCGGTTAAACATTTTTTCTCGTTTATATATATTGATTCCGCAGGCTCTGATATTATTGGTAAAGCAGGTATATGTAATGTAATCTATATACATATTTAAAATCGTAAGCCTTTTCGTGCCTGTGCACGCTAATCTCAGAAACTGCTTAACCTATATGAATGCTGTTTTGACTGGTATATTGTATCAAGCTTCGTTAAACATTTAGCGTTTATTTTATCGAAATAGACTTACTAAATCAAAAGATATTAATATTTTTAGTTCTGTTGCAGATTTTCGAATGTTTTCCTCTTTAGGTGCGGGGCAACATTAAAGATCTGATAATTAGGGAAAAATATAAAAAAATACATGCTATTAAAAATATATTTCGAATAAGAATGTAATAACTTGATAGCTCAGCTTGATCACTTCGATTTTATAACTGCGACTGACTTCAATCAACATACTTTAGTGATTAACCCCACTTCAAAAGACCTTGTCTTCTTTATGTAAGTCTGTTACTGCTCTCAATTGCCATCGACTTAGGGCTGGATTCACCAAGCATGACAGGACCACATCTTACATTTATGTACCTGTTTTTGATATATTGAGATTAAGTATAGCCCAAAGCCTTTTCTGACTTTCATATGAAAATACTAAGTTTAAATGTCAAAATAAAGTTCAATAGAAACATATATATTTTTCATTTTAAAAAGCCAACAATTTACGAAAGGAATAATGTGTATACATACTGTACTTTATATATATATATTTTTTGTGATATTATTTTAATTAAATGTCCAAGCAACCGAGTTGGTTTTGTATCATTTGTATCATCTAAAGGAAATTTACATGAGCTTATAACAAACACGACATCTAAAATATGTTATGATCTTCTATTAAGGAGATCATTGGGGTGAAGTCTTTTCAACATGTAAAAAGTTGTTAGTTGTTACAAATTTGTCATACTATAATATTGTGATATAACTTTAAGATTTTCAAAAAATTATTGTTTTTTTTTTAATTGAACAACATAAACACTATAATTATAAAAATTTAGTTAAGGTAAAAGTGATTCATTATAATTGAAGTTTTTGTATAAACAAGTTTTTATTTACTCATATCTTTGTCTAAATCATTTTTCTTTTTTTTTGCACTCTTACCTTTTTTTTTAAAGGTTTTCCTATATGTTTTTCTTTTGCTTCTTTTTGTACTCTCAGTAGTTTTTATGTTTTTCATTTTTTTCTTTAGCTTAAAAACATTTTGCACCTTTATGCATGATTAGCAACATTTCCTCTTTACTCATTTTTCCGATTTTTTTTTTCTTTAAGTTTGAGTTTCTTTTCTGTTTTGCTTTCTAAATTTCCCAAGCATATATTGTTGGTTTTTCATAGATTTTCATGTTCTTTGGCGCACATGTTCAGCATTTTTAATGTCATTTTGGTTTGTTTTGGTTTTGGTTTTGCTTGATTTGGTTTTGTTCTCTTTATCCTACATTTGATGTTGTTGCCAAAGTGCCTCGTTAATGCCAAGTTGAAAAATGTTATTGCTGTTGGCAATTCCATCTGTTTCATCAGTGTTTGTTTTTTTTATTTTCTTGCTCACTACCTTTGAGCTAAGAAAGGGTTCTTTCTTAATGTTTGTTTCTGCAGAGTTTAGTTGATGTGAACGAAACCCTTTTTTTCTTTTTCCACTCTTTAGTCGGTTTATGCTACATATAAACTTTATATGAAGGGAAACTCATGAAATTTATTTTGGTTTTTGACGCATATGGTTTGAGTTGAAGATTTCATTGTTAAAGTGAATTAGGTCATAATATTGTATATACAATATTTCTTATTTGATTTATCGATGTAATTTAAAAAAAATCTTTTAAAAAATTTACCAACTGTAAGGTTTTTCTGAAAATAAATCGAATCTATTTTACTTGAAATGGCAATTTAATAAAATATTTTGTAAATTAATAGCGAAAAACCAATTATTAGTGCCTTTGGTTATTCATATGTTAATTTGAAATAAATTTATAAATTGTGGAATATACAATACAATATAAAATGCAACCAATTTAATAAATTCTTTTTTCATTGTTTTTCTTTAAAACTGATGTGCATAATGAGGTAATGAGGTTTTCATTATGAACGTGGAGTGAAATTCGGGGAATGCAACCAAAGGCATCTGTAGTATATTTAGTATGTGTAATATGATTTCAATAGAACAGGAAAAGGAGAATACAAGAGTTAAGTTATATTAAATTTTGTACACCTTTCGTTTTGGAAGAATTTTCGCTATGCACTGAAGATCTTTTTGTAAAATGAGAGAAAATTGGTCAATGCGTGAATGTTTTTAAAATAATTTTCTATATTTTTATACAATAAACTTAATACTTAATACAAGACTTCATGTAAAAGTTTGGCAAGCATTTGCTACTGGGACCTTAGACTCTAAGTCCTAAATATTTATGTTTGAGTACTTAGAATTTGAAAATGTTAAGGGATGTCAAAGTTTTTAAAATAATTTATAGGGTTTTTCAGTCTGGTTTCGCCTATTAATAATATAAAAACTCAATCAACTAATTGGTCAAAATAAGTCTTATTTGATTACCTTTATTATATATTGTAGTATAAAATAAAAGTTACAATCCAATACTTCTCATCATATTTCTCTTAGACCACACATTGGATTTTGATACGGTGTTCACTTTCACTTAGAAAATTTACAGAAAGTGTTAGTATAAAATACAATAGTGTTTCACTCTGACAGCCTGGAAAATATTTATTTTGGCAGCTGATTTTAAATTTCTGCTTAAAATCTTCAAAATCTGAGAGAATAGTACTTAGTACATTTCTCACTTATATGCACTTTTATAGATCACTCTAAAGACTCCTTCACTCTGTTACAAACTCTTCTTCAAATATAAAATTCCCCATTCGCACTACTAGTGGACAATACAAGTATTAAACAAAACATAGTTAAACATAATTATAATTTCTATAAATTTATGAAAATTAACAAATTTAGTTAGTTTTGTGTGTGTGATGATTACATTAGAACGTGAATGCATATAAATGTGTGTTTTTGTGAGTCTATTTGAATTCAACGTTGCTAACATTCATTAAAATAGCCAAAAGGACTCTAAAGGGAAAATAAAACATAGAATAAAAAAGATGAAAAATATATATATATATGTATATATATGTTTATATTAACTTCAGTTTATTTAAATCTTGAATACTCTGTAAAAATAGAAACATTTTAAGAAATTGGTTAAGAGTGAATTATATCATAGAGAAAGAGGGATTTCATTGGATCACTTACAGGAGATTTATTAAATTGCATTTATATTTACTCTCTCTGATCGTAGTAATCTTTAGAGATATGATGGAAACTGGGAAGTCTTTCTACAACTCAAATCGAGCAAGTATTCAAAGATCACAGTATCAAGTAACTTGAGGATAGTTTTGTAATTCAGGTCTCAGCTGAAAGTTGCGTTAGTGTATGCTATGTCTCACAATATCCTGTCTGATTGTAGCAATCTTTTGGAGCCTCCAATATCTCCAGTAATGAATATAAACATCAGGGTTTAGTGATAAATACCATACACAGTAAAGTAAAATGTTTGAAAATATACATAGAGTACACAAACACAATCATATTGTTACTATTTGTAACCATTTCTACTCACATACATGTAGTAGATTGAAATGAATATAAAATAGCTATATAGACAGAATTTCCTGATAACAAATTCAACATGAAATTACATACAAATGTTACTCGTTTAATTTTAATTCGTAAACTAAGTACGGTTATTTTATTTCATTTTATTTAATTGTATTTCTCTTGTAATTTGTCGCTATATTCGTTGAATTTAAAGTTTTTTCCTGTTGTGTTTTTATGTTTGCATTTGTTGCAGTTTAGTGGTGGTGGTGGTGGTTATGTTTTAGATGTTTGCATACTTAAATTATGCAAATATAATTTAATGTTTTGTTGCATTTTGATTTTCCAAATATTATAAACAATTAAATTTTTGTACACAAAAACAAATCACAACAAAAATACACGTACCATAGCAAAAACAACAAAGAAAAACATGACACAACATTAACTTTGGCACCATTGAAGTTTGCATACCTTTTTGTTAGCTAATTAGGAATGAGATTACATGACCATAGAAAAACTAAACATTTTAAGGGCAGTTCATAGAGCAGCTACATATATGTATGTCTGATTTGTAATGAAGGCAGCAACTTTGGACATGCATATACTTAGTATTATGGGTGTATTGACCTGGATTGTAAGTTTAAGAGCTTGATTAGAAAATCAAAAATCGATTGATCTATCTAGTACATAAGTACTCCACCATTATGTCTTTTTAGAAAAGTTTCATTGTCAGCTCGGGACCAATAAATTCGCCTCGTCCCTTTGACCATTTCCATTTACTCCAAGTGTTCCATGCATGATTCTATGAGTTACAAATATCATCACAAAGTGATATTACCCATTCACACTATGAATTACGAGTATTTAACAACAACAATAATAAGCTACTTTTATACTATAAAATATTTCAAATTGCGAAAAGGGTTTCATGGGTAACTATTTTGCTCCGCGTTGCCACAAGGTAACAGTAGCAACACATAAAATTACTTGTAATGTTTAGAAATAAAATCGGCAATTAAAGCGGCATAGCAAACCACATTTCCTTTCATTTTTCTGTTTTGTATTTTGTGTTCCCTTTTGTCTTCTGAAAAACAATTGCCAACTAACGAACTAACTAACCAGTACGAGAAATTGAGTTTCTGGAATCATTTTTAACTTGGTGTTTTTTGTGTTTGGTTTTATTGTTTGTCAAATGGAAAATAAATCAGAAAGTAATTAAAACAACATGAAATGCAAACTAAAATGGCGTTGCGACTGCGCTTTGTCTAGGCTTTGTTGCTTTGCTTCTCCAACTGCTATTATTGTTGTAGTTGCTTTTGAAGTTGTTGCTTTTACAGTTAGTTCTCTTCCTGCTACTCACTACCGTTGTTATTTCCATTTCCGTTTCCGTTTCCTTTTCTGTTACTGTTGCCATTTTCATTTTTGCATTTAAGTTTCATTTTATATAGTGTTCCTCTCTCTTTATTTTAATGGGAGAATTAAAATTGAAGATATAAACAAATAATACTAATAATAAAATCAGTTGCACCGAATATTAAATTTCCCTCCTATATTTAGTTATGCATAGCATTATAAAGAATCATGATTGAGTATCTAAATGCGAGATGAACTCATTCGATATTTTTTAAATAATATTTTTATTTCATTAATATATGAAGGAGTGAGGTTGGTTTGATTCAAATGGATTATTTTTAGGACATATTTTATGTATAAATAAAGGATACATTGCCCCATTGAGATTATACCAATTATGAAATAAGGAAGTTCTAGATATATGAGTGCTTTTGAGAAGTATTCTGTATATTCTACTCTCTTTTTCAATATAATAATAATTTATTTCACCCTAGGTTTCCATGAGTGCTTTACCTGTTGGGTACTAAAAAACTCTTTCAGAAATATTTACTATATACACTATGTAAGAAAAATATAACCCAATAACTGAGCAAAGTAGAGTAGAGTAGAAGACCATAAGAAGAGACAAAGATTGACTTAAGATTCTATGTGCAATGCTACATCTTCCAGAAATTAAAGAACTTTGTTAGAAATACTTCTGACATAAGCATAGACAAAGACTAACAAATACTGAGTTAAATATCTATGAGTTCTATATCTGCAAATACTGAAGAATTAAGTAGAGTATTTCAAAGATCTCAGCAAAATGTTGTTAGCTTTTATATCTTGGGTAAAGGGTATAACAGGAAAAGGATATGCTTTGAATAGGCAACAAAATAAACATAATTAATGTTAATTTGTTGCCACGTTTGTTTTTCGCCTTTTGTCGAAAAACTTTTAATTGGAAAAAATATTAATAAAGTTAAAAAAGTTTTTAGTTTCATACATAAACAAGTCGTGTTTATGCTTTCTTCGTATCAACAATAAATATTAATACAATATTAAGTATACGCATGAAAACAATATGCCATACACAATGTTGTTGTATAGAAATCATATAGAAAAACAAAAGAATTTGCTAAAGTAAAATAGAAACAGTGGTTAAAAATAAAAATGCTGTTACTATTGTTTGGCAACACTTCCATTTTGTATGCATTTGGGCAAATATCCAGGTAAACCATTCCGGCAACGATGTTAACTTATACCACACATCTACCAGATCACGCAGTTTACCATATGCTAACCGAACTATTTCACTCATTTTTTCGTTATTGTTTTGCATTTGTTTTTGGCACACAAAACATAAAATTTTAATTGGCATTTGAGTGTGATCGCCTGAATTTATGCTATACTACAATTTTCGTTTATTTAGTGCTTGCAATTTCTTCTTTTTGTTGCTGTTAGCTTTTGTTGTGTTGTGTTTTTGGCCACTTTGCAGGTTGTGGCATTTACATTTTTCTCCTCAAATTGCTCTCATGCGGTTAAATAAGTTCATTGTTTTGCTTTTGTGTACAAATTTATTGTAACATTTTGCAGTGTTAATATTTTATTGTATATTCATTTTCAGGTCGTCTCTCTTTACTTTGCATGAAACTAAACAAAATACGCTATCAAATGTTTGGTTTGGTTTGGTTTAGATTGGTTTGGTTAGATTTGGGAACATATTTTATTTGTAAAAATTTCAAAATTTAATTTCTATTGAAAAACTTGTGCTTGTCCACTTTGGATCACAAGTTGCTTTTCGTATATATAACTTGAACCTTCCATGCACTTTTCTATTTTCTGTCATTTGTTTTTCACTTTTAATCTATGGTGCAAGTAGCTTTTGTTCTTTTTTCTACTACTTTTTGCTAGATAAAAATGCTTCACATATGTTTGGAAATGAATGTGTATCTGTGTACATTATGGTATGTGTATGGGTGCTTAAACAAGATCTAATTAGTTTTTCACTTGGCTGGGGGCTGAAATTTCATTAAAACTTCTTGGTCCTTTGGTCTAATTTGCATATTTGGGCATTACATGATTCTGCTGCTTCTGCTGCTGCTACTTGTGTTTCTTCTCGACTCAAATGTTAAAAGAAAATGACTTTAAAAATGCAAAAACCAAACCGGAAACAGGAACATGCATAAACACCCACACCCACATCCACCCATACACAAACACATTCATATTAAAGTTAGCCATCATGAACAAAAGGAAGAAACAAATACAAAATAACAAAGGATTGAAAGGATACAAAAATGAAAGGCAAATAAAAGAACAAAGAATAAGAATTTAGAGCTCTCTGTTATTATTGTTGGTGTTGTTGTTTGTGTTATAACGCTTAGCTACTTTATTTTTGCTATGCTTCAATGTTGCAGTTTCAGTTTTTCATCATCAACAACAATGGTGGTGGTAGAGATGATGATGATGGTCCTGACGAGTGGCAACATCAATTCGTATTGTATATGGCAAGTAGCTGCAGCTTCAGTAGCTCCATGCAATGCCAGCATTTGACTGACACTTGTCGACAGCAATAACAAGCGAATACTCAAATATATATGTACATATATATACACACACACATGCACACTTAGATAATCATACAAGCGAGTGCTTGTTTTTTTTTCATTCTATTCTCGCCTTTGGTAGTTGGTTTTTTTGTTAATTTGAAATATTCTCACCATTTATGTCTGTTTGTTGGCACACGCCGGCAGATCTGCTGGATGAGTTTGTTTTGGGGATACAGTATCCTCCCACATGTGTATCCTGTGCCTGTGTATGAGTATGCAAAGCATACAGAATTAATTCGAATTACTGTTTGCTTGCGTCTTTTTTAGTTTGTTTGTTTGTGTTCTTACTTCACATACCCGCCATTTTTATTTACAATCAACAATCAGCCAAAAAGTATGCAACGTCAAATACGGCTTACAATTCATTGTTTGTACGAGTACTATCATCATCTATAGTTTTTCGGCAGAGATGGAAAATGTTTTCATTTCATAATTCAAAAAAAGAAAGTAAGAATCATAGACACAAAGACCTCCTCTGGCATTTGTTCATTCTGCAATTTTATCTGGACAATTGATATGAACTCAAATGAGTAGAATAGTTTTCGATAAGCTACTATAAGCATGTGAGTGTGATTGTATATGGAATGCATAAATCCATTGATGAACATGAAAATGCCAATTACACCAAATCCAAGGCACACAAATTGTTTGGAGAGTTCTGTTTTTCATGTTTGTTGTTCAGGTTTTTGATAGTCATGCCATTCATCAGCAATGATTGACCATTTGTGGTTAACATTGTTGATTTCTGACAAGTCTTTTCTTGAAAATAGTTTGCTTGGATTTGAAATTTTTTAGATTTTAAATTTATCTGAAATTTTACTATTTCTATTGTTAAAGGCAATGTTTTTCATTATGACACACACGATTTAATGTACTGTCTTTAATATTGTTCAGATGCGTATTATAGAGACGCCCCTCACACCTTAGCCACCGTCCAGTTGGGTGACATTCGCCAATAGCGTTTGCCAGTTGATATTTGCTATAAAAGTTCAGCCATGAGGCGGTGGCATAGGTGTGATATAAAAATGTGAACACAAATGAGTCGGTGATGGAAGACTATACCGACAAGACCTTTTATTATTGATGATCAGTCACACCGACAAGTTCTCTAATTGTTCTGTCCTGTGTTCTAAACCTTTCAATATACAAACGGTAACCCATTCCAAATATTCGTCAAATTCTATCCCAAACTAAATCTGATTCCATCCCAATTTAAGCATTCCGTCATATTATATTCCAGCCCATATTTATTCATAGAACTCTTAAGTAGAATAAACCAATGAAGGACAATAAGTTTGATTTTCTATTAAAAAGTTAGAGTTCAGGAACTGTTTCACCAGTGCAGTATACTGATGATTTTATTACTTTTCGCAGATTAACCGACTTATTCTCGTTGTTTAGCGTTGACACCGCAAACAATTAAAATTTTTGTCATCATCTTTCAAGTTGAAAGATGCGCTGTTAAAATATCTATTTTTGATATCAGTCTGTAAAGTGTATGTTACCAGTCTGTTAACTTTAGTTTAGGCATGCTTTCCAGCTTAGAAGAAAATGAAATTATGTGTGAAATATATTGTAAAATATTTTTAAATAATGAATATTACTTAAAATGAAAATTGATGTTTATTAGGGGGTTCTCCGAGTAATTTTGACTATTTACAATGGCAATCAATCGATAATTTTTCTCATAAATATTGTCCAGCATTGAAAATGGATCACCATGATCATGCAAATATTTTACTGCATATCTTTCTTCATAATTTTCATAATCATTTAAAATTGCAGCGAGCAAACCACGAAATACAATATAATCCTAAATGGAGGGAGTGATAACAGTGTACCTAAACTGACACCTCCCAGGCAGCAGGTGACAAGAAAACAAACAGTTGTGATCAGGAGAGCTTTTCTTGTCATCGCAAACAACCAATAACCACTCTGTTAGGCGTTAAGAGACAAACAATTTCTTTGTCATCGCTATGTGAATAGGTCTGTAAACTTCTTTGACAATGTGTTGCAGTATAGCAAAATGGTTTTCTTTTTTCTATTAGATAATTTTGGACACTTAAATATAAATGTCAGGAGTTTTCAGAAAAGAATTGTTGAAGAAAAATGATAGCTGTCACAAATTATAATTCGGTGGGCACGATATTGGAAGTGTTGTTTGCTTTTCTAACGATTTTGGACCTCTTTTTTTAGAAGACAACTATATTTGAGCCAAACATTTAACTCAGCATAAACTACGATATTCCCATATGGGGATGCTTTCGTTGGTTGAGAGATTAACTTAATTAATCTTCTAACAGACTTGTAAAATAGATATGTATTTTGATATGAGTGATACTTACCAAAGTCTTGAAATACATGACGTAATATTTTAATAATTATTTGTTGTATAGAAATTAATTTATTTTTATTGAAAGCACATACATAATACCGAATTGAATTATATAATTAATTTAAAATATTATTCATTAATTTATTATTTTTGTTTTTGTTTCTGATTTTGACTTCAATGAAATTAATTTTAAATTTTTTCATTAACTAAATTATATATTGTTTGTTGATTTTCATATTATCTATCATTATAACCGACTGAATTTCCTTTATTAATCGTTGTTGTGATGTGCTTAATGGAAAACTGAATGATTATTTGTGAAGTGGCTACGTGCTTTTTATAAGGCAACTATGTCACCTAAAAGTATGCAGTTGATTAGTTTCGGTTTCAATTACTCGTAGAACAATTACATATTCTATTGCTATAATATTTTTTATCATATCATATGAGAATGTGGGAGACAGAGTAGCTGTTGTTTAATGATTGTTATAGCAATAAAGACTATCAAATCAATGAGCCCACATTATTTTATGAGTCTTTTTTATAAATAATACCATTCATTCAATCAATCAATCAATCAAATATTCAATTTTATGGGGCTCATGCAATTATCACTGAGTTGGTTCCAGTAATTTTACTTGAATTGCTTTACGTTTGGCAATGATAAGGTGAATGGATGTATATGTTACTCATTGATATGATTTATGAGAAATAAATTAATGATCTATGTTTCCTTCTATGTAGGATTTACTACCTCAAATGATGCAACAAATGTTTAATTTTTGCAAATCAGTAATCAAGTTTCCAATGGTTTCTCTTCTATATTTTGTGTGTATCAGTTGCACTTGACATTATGTTAATTTTTGTTCATTTATTTCATATCTTTAGCTGAAATCATTATGCATCACTTGCGTTAATGTTGCACGTTATCTCACGTTCAGATATTCAGTACAGGTATGTCTACTACTAATACGAATACATGTTGTACTATGTAAGTAAGTAGAATTATGTATATTGATGTGTATACTTTTGTGAATTTATGTTTTGTTTATTTTGTATAAATTTAAGTTAAGTTTTGATTACACAAAAGTTTTGTTATTATTTGAAAATAATTGAATTGATGGTGGTGTAAATGTTATTGCATGTCATGCCATCAGAAATGTTTATTTTAGTTTGAATGTCCGCTGCTACTGATACTGCTGTTGCTTTTGCTGATTAGAAATTGATTTGGTAAATATGAAAACAAATAAAAGCAACGTGTTAACATTGTGAAAGTCAGTTGAATAGATTATGTTTCATGGTTATGGGTCTGGCAATAGAAACCAATGAAAACAAACAAAGATTTGAAAGAATAAAGGACATGAGCTGTGGTGATGATAATGCTAAATTTGGAAATTGTAATAATAATAATAATAATAATAGCTTAGTTCTTTGATCTTCCTCTATTTATAGTACACTATTCAATCTTACATGTCACATTTATTTGAATTGAAAATACTCATTTATAAAATTCATAGTTTCTCCTCCTTTTCATCTCAAAAGTACTGTAATTTTTCTATCCATTTTCATCACTCATCACTGGTATGGCGTGATAATTTGATTATATTGTATAAAAGAAAAAATGAAAAGAAACAAACAAAATTATTATAAAAAAAAACTTCTAAATGTCACAACATTTTCGCTACTCATTTCTCAAGTACTTTTCACTTATATTTCATCTCCTCTCCTCTCTCCTCCCTCCTTTCTCCCAATTACTTTTTTTTTTTGTCTTAGACCCTTTGCCAATCTATCTTACTTTTCGTTTTGCGTGTCTGTTGTGTCATCATCCAATGTCGCCACACTTTTTGGCAAACATTCATTGAGGTAAGTAAGCAAATGTCCTTGTCATCGTCATCATCATCGTATTCTTCGTCCTTGTCTTTCTTTTCTTCCTTGCTGTCACCGTTGTGGTCGTCATCTTGTTTGTCTCATCTGTTTATGCCATTTTGTTTTGCGGCATTTTCGTGAATTGTAATAAATTTCAATGATGTGACATTCGAGAAAAATAAAAACCACAGAAAATTGAGTTAAGTGGAAGAAGTTCAAATACAGTAATATGCTGTTGCCTACATGACCTTTAGCTACAATTTGACCCAACATTGGTTAACCTCAGCAGGCTAAGAAAATTAACTACAAACAAAGATTTGACTCATTTCATTGTTCAAATTCGTTTCAATCAGAAGCGGCCTTCTAATATTAAGGTTTCTACATAGTGTTTGATTTTCACACATTCACAATATTCCTTCTGCTTTTCTATTCATTTACATTTTCCCGTGTATGCTTGTAACTTTGATTTTTAGGTTTTTCTAGTGAGACTCATGCTTCATTGGCATTCCTAAAATTTTGCTCTCAAGCTACTGTTGGTGCTTAATCTTTGTGTGTGCCAATGTTGGCCACAAACATTCTTTATGTTCGTTTTAATCTTTTTTTTTACATTTGAAAATAGTAGATTGTAGAGGTATTATCAGTTTATTTTGATGTTTGTAACGCAAGTTTAAATGGAAATAATAAGTGTGACGAGATGAATCGATTGGAACTAGTCCATTAGATCGTCCCCCCGTACCTATGAGTGCTGTGATTATGAGCTTAAATTTGATACGTACTATAAACTTAATATATCACATAAAAGATTCTTCAATTCCTAGATAATGAACGCGCCATACAATCTTCACAAAAAGCAATTACTGTTACAAATTATTAAAAATTATTTGTTAAATAACATCTTTTATGCAATCAATAATTATGACAAAACTTTTAACAAAATCTTCGTCAAGAGAAATCTTAGAGAATCATGTGCTCAGAACAGGATTTCCTCTCAGGACTGGAAGCGAAAACCAGGGGTCTAGTAGGCAGGAAGTGTGCAAAAGAGCATGGCTACGCTATCGCTAGGATGATATCAGACAAAAAGAACATCTGAGCTCCTACACGTCAACAAGAAAAGGTTTCGGACGAGGGAGTTATAATGGGGCACTGCACCATCGGGCTGATGGCCCATAGGATGCATCATGACTTCTCTCGTAGTTGTGAAGATGATAAGGAAGCGGAGAGCAATTAACAACTTCTCTTAGACTGTGACCTACTTTTCTTGGTAGATAAACCGGTTTTCTCGAAAAACCGTTCTTCGAGGAGTTGGGTAGTTTTGCAAAATATTCTTTGGGTGACCTAGCTCTCAAACCGACTTTGGACAGTGGTAGGTTCCCACAAACCCCACACAATCCTCCCTACCCATTTACAATTTATTAGACATCACAATTTTCCTTAAAGCTTCTAGATGAAGTCTCGAGCGGCCTGTATAACCTATCCTAACCTATGTGTTCAGAATGCCATTTGATTAGCACAAGCCCAACAAAATACAATATGCAATGAGTGATGATGTTACAATGTGACACAACTGTTCATATTCAAAGTCAAGCTAACCAAAGCTTTAGATTTCAAGAGCAGATTAGAAAAAAATCAAGATGATTCGGAATATCAAGTTATTAAAAGTAAAAATGTACATCATCAAATCAAATCCTGGACAACTGCAATACAAGATACACAAGTTATAAGTTAAACGAGTATAAGTTTTTGGTTGGAAAGCTTTTCCACTTGATCGGTTTGAAATGAGAATCAATCCAATATATGCAAAAAATAAAGCTGAAAGGTATGGAAGATTCGGTGAACTAAAGTTAATGTTCTATTGTCTTGATTTTGATTTCATTTGATGTTATTGAATTGTAGTATTGTATGTATTTTGAAAAGTTCTCTATTGTTCTATTGTTTCTACAATGAGAATTTGAGTAGGTTTTCATTTCAATTAATTTGATTTTTTACAAAATTGTTTTCCACTTGAATTTTTGTGATTTGTTTTCGTTTCGTCTTTTGTCTTTTCGCTCTTATCTAAGTTGATTTCATGTCCTTTATCATTCTCATTTTACAGAAGTTTCAAAAAGAAGGATAACTAAAACTCCTTTTTTGGGTTTAGTGCATTAAAGTTGGATTGTTGTATTGTTTGATTTTCCTCTTACTTTTTTTGTTGGTTTATTGGAGTTTGCTGCCGCCTGTTGGCAACTGATAGTAGCCGCTCAACGTTGAGTGTGTTTGTGTTTGGATACATGTTGTTGTTGTTGTTGCTGCTATTGTCCGATACTTTTTTCTTTATTTTTAAACCAATTGCTGCAATTTTGCTTCTCGTTTTAAAATGTTTCTCTGGCATTTGGTAACTTTCATTTTTATTTATTTTTTGTACATTTCTTTTCTTTTTTTTTATTTAGAAATTGTTGTTTTTCTTATATTACAGTTTTTGTTGTTGTTGTTGTTGTTAGTGTTGTTATTATTATTGTAGATGTTGCAAGTTAAGGCTTTTATTGCATTTTGTGGATATCAAAGCGACGCTTCCGTTTGCCCCAATGGTTGCTATTTTGTTCAGTTGGTTGCTGCACACGCACATCAGATATGTATACTTGTAGATACATTCATGTACATGGTCATGTACACACATACATGTATAAACGATGGTTGACTATTACAAAAGTAAAGCCTTTTGTTGGTGGTAGCCAAGAGCCATTTTGTTTTATTTTGTGTGCTGCTACTGCTGCTGTTGCAACAAGGACGAAGTCGCAGGATGGCGTAGCAATTGTAGTAGTTATTGGCATTATTGGTTACTGGCCAAGCAAGTGTTATTACTGCTTTTGGCCTTTTCGACTTAATAAATTCCAAAATGGTTTTTTGCTCCTTTTGCTACCATTTCTCTACCCATTCTGACTACTTCTTATTTTGCTCTTTGTGAGAGTTTTTTTGACTGGAGTAAGTTGATTTGAGTGGAATGGTGGGGAAATTCATGGTATTCAAAATGGAAATTTCTTTGCGGTTCTATTTACTTTTTATACGTTTTTCCCTTTGCGAAAAAATGCCCATTTTTTTTTTATTTCATTTATCAGATCGGTTTCGGCTTGCATTCTTGTGGCTGGTTGGCGCATTAACTTGCTGCGACCAAATGCTGCCACAAAATTTTGCTGATTTTGCGCATTATATAAAAGCGGCTTCAATTTTGTGTTACGCCACTAAATTGTTTTAACAGATTTTATTGTCGCTATTCTAAGTTGTTAGCTCTAAAAATATTTTCGTTTTAAGTTTTGAGTGACTAAAAGTTTTGTAAGTGCAAAGAAATTGCAAACTTGGGACATCAACGTGTCCAACAACGTTGACGGTGATGATGATGATGATGGTGATGATGATGATGACGATGATCATAACGAAATGCCTGTAGAGTATCTTAAGTCTAAGCGAAGTTGAAAGTTTTTTGTTTCAAAAGTGTTGTACGAACAAAAAGTTGCTTGCAGTTCATTGTACGCTTCTTGAACATGCTGCCTGTGAAATAAATGTTTTTTCTTATGTCTTCAATTTCATTCATTCAGTGCGAAACATACATACATACATACATATACTTATGTGAATGTCCTTTTTCTTAAGGATAAGTTCACAAGAGTTAAACATCACACGTGGCCTAAGAGTTTTGTTCAAATAGTAGAAAAATTAAAAGAAAAGATAACCAAAGTTTATTTTACACTCTCTAGGATTTCTTTATATTTATGTATGTCAAAGAATCTGAAATCTTCATTACAATTAGAATTTTACTGAAACATTCTAAGAGTTTATTTTTTTTTTGTAAAGTAAAAAAATATGACCACTTCTTTGAAGTTGGATAGTTGTAAAATATAAAAAAAAAAACCCTCAGGCACACAATCTAAATTAACTTTTACCACAAAACTTCTCGACTTTTTGGGTATTTATATGTACGAGAGTAATATTTTCTTGAGTTGTATCAACTTTAAATACTGAGAAAGAAGCTTTGTTCTTTAAATCGTTGCTTTTCTTCTTGCTGATGGTGTTGCTCCTAGTGATGTTATTACTGTTGCTGTTGCTCTTGTTGAAGTTGTTGATATTTTTGTTGATGCTGAAATACCTCAACTGCTGTTCTTTCTATTTTCTGTGTAAACTTGTGACTTTTTTACTTAAGTTTATGTTGTGTTTTGTTTTTTCTTCTCTACTATACTTTCTCACTTGTCATAAAGTTCCTCAAGCATTTGTCAGGACAAAAAAAAAAAAATGAATAAAATAAAAAACATTTATAAAAAAATGAGAATAAAGAGAAAAAAAGATTTATACAGCATTTACATGATTGTGAAAAGTGGTTTAAATATTTTTATTTAAGTTTTTTTTTTTAAATATATTTTTTTATACAATTTTCGTGGGTTCTTTGTTTTTGGCATATTGTATACCTTTCAGCAACAGTAAATGAAAGGCTATTAATACTTTGGCATTATGTTTGTCATGCATTGAAGAAAGTATCAGAGACCACATATGCATTGGAGGGATATATGAATGTTTTAAAAACAGCATATGATTAACTCTGAAAAAGAATGAATAGAAATGTATTCATATCTGTTAGGGTGTGTACACTAGAGGTCTGAATTAAATACATACAGCATGCTTCTAATACCTTTATAAAGTTAAGTTTGTGTGACTTCGTCATCGTTTGGCTAGTATTCAATTAGTGTAAGATATGCTGGGGTATGCATAATATAATGGATGTTTCTCATCCCCTCAGGTAAAGCAAGGTTTCATCATTTTCCCTGATGAGTCTGAAATTAGAGTCTAAGGCAATGCTTAGCTTACCATATTTAAGTAGAGTGTTGCTCTTTCAAAATATCTTTGAGAGTTCTCAGCTTAATATTCTCGGCGTTACTTCAAATTCTTTAAATATTTAGATAAAATCTCCCAAAATAAACCTTTGAATCATCTTAGTTTCTGAAGAAATATCCGAGATGCTCCATCTTTTATGTCGGTATATAAGCATTGAATAACTTTAACATTTGTCAACTAATTGACTTGAGTGGACATGTCTTGGAAACAACAGTTCAGTACAAGTTTAACCATGAACCGCTTCACAACGGAACAACGAGCCGAAATAGTGACGATGAACATTAAAAATAGTCGTTCAATTGTGTTAACTCAACGTAATATCGTGCGCGACAGGCACCGTCTGACAACACTATTTGTCGTTTGGTGTTGAATTTTGTTATGCACGGAGATTGTTAACATGCCGTTCATTTACGATCAAGACGTTCCGATGAACTGGTTGAAGTGGTCAGAAGCGTTGCCTAGAACCCAAAAGAATCGTAACGTCACCGCACTCAGAATTTTGTCGTCAGTGGAACCCCATTTGCGGCGCATTTTCAAGGATGATTTGTATAAAGTGCAATTAACACAAATAATATTCCATGTTGCTTGGAATACAACCAAACAGTCACTCAGACGTCAGATGTCACTGGCCACCTAGATTTTCCCCTCAGGACTTCTTTTTGTGATGTTATTTGAAAAGCAAAGTGTACTCCAGCAAGCCTCATAACATTGAAACACTTTAATTTTCATATACTCGTCTATGTATAGATTATTCCGATTTCATATTTCTGATTATATGAAAGGTATCTTGTTTTCGATAGAGCCGACTCAAATTTACTTTTTCTTTTCTTTCATATTTTGCATAATTTTCTTGTATAAAAAAAAATATTATTTTTTAAAATTATTTTCCTTTACTTTTCATTTTTTTCTTGTTAAAGTTTTAGAGAGGCTTTGGTCAACTTCGTCTACATTAGTTCTGTTTTATAAGTACTGTTTGTTGCAGGTATTTCTGCATGAAGTCCGCAAAATTCTTGTTTACTTTTTATTTTGATGTAATTAAAGCTGACGAAGAACATAAAGTGCACAAAAACTTAATTTTCATTTTGACATAAATTTTCATAAACTGATGCATTTTACAACTTTGACATTTTGACCTTATTGCCACGTTACCAATGTACATTGTTCTTGAGGCTCTGCGTAAGTAGCTGTGTAATAAGTAACAGCTACATAAATTATGCAATCTGAAATTCAAATGTTGCTCTTAAATACATTTATAGATTCTATAAGAAAACTGCTCGGAAATAATTGTACAATTGTAACTAATTTTAATTTTAAAATACGATAGCAACTGCGTCTGAATTATGCTCCACTTAACAAGTCTATTCTCTATTTACTTGACCAACTTGATTTCGGATAAGGAGATAATGCAAGTCCAACCACAAGAATAGATTAAGATATACGTAACAATGTCTGTATAACAAAGAAATATGACTTTAAAAAATATAGTTCATTGTAAATTGGAATTGAATCGGTTTATTTCTCAGCGTGAACAGCAAAGATTAGAATCTGTTCAGAAGTTATCATACTAAAGAAGAAGTATCTTTTCCACCCTTTTGTTCATTTGTATCATAATTAAACATTGTTTACTCCTATGTACGTATATGTATTCAGTATGAAGCTGTTTATATTTGCTTTAAATTACGTGGTTTTGCGGTTAAAGCCGATTATCATCAGTGCTTAATCTTTATGGCGGTTCAGGAACCCATATACTTACCTATATATACATATGTATATCAAATGACGCACATGCTGCATTTATGGTTGCCCATAATTACGCCCACTTATTATATTGTATATGTATAAATACATGTACATTCATCAAATATCAAACATCAATTCCAATTTCACTACGAACTCCCTGCTGCTTGCTACTGTAATGTAATATTGTACAATAATACGAGACAATGCTACTGACTTACTATAATGTACATATTGTATATAACATACATATATCAATATCTGAATATCATTAAACTAACTATTCACATGCTCACTCACATTCATCAATACAATGAGATTAAATGTCATATTCAATCAGTTTATTCATAAGCAAGACTATAAGTAATCATAATCGAACGTTTTAATTGAATTTAGTGTGTCAAAATCGATGAGCTTTCATTACAATAAATCGCAATAGTGTTTGTTTCATTATATTCTCCATATACATATTATTTTCTACTCTTTCTCCTCATATTATTTTCTTATTTCCTTTATTTCAAGTTTTTGTCTTTCTTTTATTTAGTGGTTTCACCCTGCAATATACATATTTAGTTTTGGAAACATCCTTTTGCCTTTTTCTAGAAAACTGATACCTATTGCTTATTTTGATACAAAATCCCTTTTTTCGAAAATAAATGCTTCTTTCTCTGAAACCACAAAGCCTAGAAAGTGTGACAATAAGAAGAACATTTCTTTCTTTTGAGTACTCTAAAGTACATATTTGTCAAATTAAGGAAGAATCCCTTCGTACCTATAGCCACCGTCGTGTGTGATGTCTCAACTAAACCTCCTTTTTCGTCATCTGGGCAGTATGCTTACTCCGGAACTGCTTTATGTATTACATCAGAGTAGGCATCCTCTTAAGATTAATATGAAAAGCCCTTAGAGGTCAATCAACTATTCACCTACATCTAGGTACATCGCATTTGTCGGCATGCTCCACCAATCGGGGAAGGCGGGGTCATCGGGCCCGTGATTCTTGCCGAGAGTTTCCCTGCCCCTATTATAATATTATAAAATATTTCAATATGTAATTTTATTTTTATAAATTAGTGTTGATGTAGGGTATTCATCAGTCTTACCAACTCAACTATACCACTCTTATGCGTTGTTATTTTTAGTCCTGCCTTATTTGAATTTTTACGATCCTTTTGCCTCTAATACTTTGTACATTCAATTGTATTACATTCATCCGTCCAATTGCTTATTTTATGACAACAATAAAATCTTGTTTACGATCATAGCCTGGCAATGAACAATTCACTTATTATTAATACAATTTTTACATTAGCTTAACTCAATGCCGTGGCATGGCGCATAATTAGACAAGGCCATTGGGGATTATTTTTTGAAATCTACCCATACTTGACAAACATTGAAATGATGAATAAATCGGAAGTCGCATCCCACCGCATGATATTATTGTACGAGTAGTACATATTCAAGTGAATAAAACCAAACACTTCAAATTTGGTGTAGGTCAGTGCGTAACTGTTTCGAGTGCATTGTATGCATTTTCAAATCTAATCTTCGTTAATCTTAGTAACCAACTTACTAACTTATGATGTCATTTTACTTGGCTCTTATCGGATATTTCTATTTATCAACCATTTAAACAATTTTAAGAATAATTAAAAGTGTGTTATGGTGTCGTATAATTTATGTAGACCAATAAAAGAGAAGATTTAAAACATCATACTATTTGCTACACTGAGTGCCTTAATCACTTAGTTGGTAAAACCATACTTTCATTTATAGATCTATGACGATATTCCTAATTTTTTGTGTTATAAATATTTTTATGATTGATTTCCGCTTATACAAAATTTTTATCAGTAATAGGTTTATGTGGTTTACAACACCCATAAAATTCTAAAATATTTTCTTAACAAGTAGTTCAATTTTGTCTTCTTCTGATGATAATCACTGAACATATATTAAAAGCACAAACTAAAATGTATGCAAGTAACAAAAGGTATGAAGCAAGCTCAAGATCATGCGGCACTATTACAAATTCAATAATTTAAAAATTGCTTTGATGAGAATAAGTCAACAATCATTGGGTATCAGTTAACTTAGCTCATTTTACACCATCATAAAATGTCTTTTCTCATATCAAAGTTTTCTACCAAGAAGATTGATTGATTTTTTGATCTAATGGACTTGAAATATGTATTCAAAATATTTCTGAAGTCTTTAATTTTAAAAGTAATATGAATCTCAGGGATAAAACGGGATAAATTACTGAATTTTTAATACTAGGTGATCACACAAAATAGAGTATTAAAGATTTAGAAAGATTACTACCAAAGCAATTGGATGCCACGTTATTTTGAACAAATATATTAAGGCCTTTATGATTTTTATTGGTAAACTTAGGTTTTCTTAGATACACTTGGCAAATGAAAAAATTGTTATCAAATTAAAATAAGATTAAAATTTAATAAACTAATATTAATGAAAAAAAAAAATTGAAAGTTTTAAAAATTAAATAGAAAATGCAACAATTTATCTTCATTAGTCATTTGTTTTACTTTCTTTGCAAGGAAACTGGAAACTCATGTTCATGATAGAATATATATTTTTTTTTTTTTTGGAAAATTTGGAAATTGTTAAGCATTCGCAGTACTTACTAATTTGCAGAATGAGTGAAAGTAACATCAATAATTCGAATTGAATTGAATGCTTAAAATAGCAACAAAACCAAACAAGTTGCAACTTAACATTGCTACAAGTGTTTTCGTAACTAAGGTTGTCAATCCATCAATGTTTCTTTCAAATGTTTTAGAAATGTTAAATAGAACAAGCGAAAGAATGGATGTATGAGTGAGTAATGCGTAATGGGTAAAAAAAAAATGGGAAAGGAATGAATTATCCACGTAACTCAATGTCAGTTGTCGAGTGAGTGAAGTATGCATTCATGTAAAGGTAATTTTTCGTTCTGTTAGAGTATTTTTTCTGCGTTTCTCTAATAGAGCAAGACTTCATTTTGTCAGTTGGTGCTGCATGAAAAATTGCTTGACAGCAGCATCATGAATGAACATCATCAGTTATGAGCTCACGTCCAAGGAGTAGAACACCAGAAAATTTTACAGCTCAGGGCTGGTTATTAACCGCTACCGAAAAAACCCACTACTCTTAGAGATGTAAAATAATGCAATTGGTATGCATCGTTCAAAGAATTACCAATATGTATTTTGGTATTTTGTTTGTTTTGTTCTACTATTAGCTAAATTTTTTAAAATTAATCATACGCACTACCCGCACTTCTCATAAACTTTTAAAAGATGATTTAATACAAAAAACTTCAATTACGTAGTCATCCCTTTCTGGGAATTTTACGAGTTTTAATAAAGCTCTTTGTGCTTAAATCTTAAAACTCCATTCATTTAATTAAATAATGTTGTGCACTCATCATTTGTCATCACGGCTATGCTCTATAAATTGGGTTGTAAAGGCTGCAAGGATTTGTGAATACAATATGGGCGGGTACAAAGTTTGACCAAAGGCTGTGGCTGGTATCATGGGTGGTCAGTTAACTTGTTCCGTCATGATCAGTGGGAATATCGTGGTGGCTGTGGTTTATTACCCAAATGCGGATAGAGTTTCGCTCGGCGATGAGATTCGTCATATTTATACAACCGGGTGCTTTGACCCAAAGAGCGCCAGAGGCTTTAGATAGGTCTTGTTCCCGACAAAAGAAGCAGTCATATGACCAAAAAAAGTATGGTGTGCTTGGTACCGTGGTCCTAAGTCAATCACGGTAGGTGCCCACGTTAAACCAATGGGCTTCTTTTGTGCGCATAGTCAAAAGATGTTAGTCGGAGCACTAAAACAGTTTCCAAAGCATCTGGCCTAAAGCACGGACCTCAATCCTATTGCCAATCTCTGGTCATTAGGAAACAAGATAGAAGCCACACTACCAAAGATGAACTTTGGGAAAGAGTTCAGCACGAATACAAAAATATTCCCGATATCAGAATGAGAATATGTTATGATATAAAAAAATGAAGGCCTTTTGGACTAAAATATATTTAAAAAAATAAATAATAAGCGTACATAACTGACTAAATACAAGTAAGCCTCACTTTTTATATTTTATTATCTCTCTTATCTTTTTTTTCGCTAATGTAGTTTTGATAATATTTTGTTAATGAACTTAGAAATATGTGGTATGTTTTTGATAATTTTTTTACTAAACCGTTTGCTTCCCACTAAAAAAAAAAAAAAATGTAAAAATAACTAATATTGACTCATTTATGCTCGAAACAGTTTGTAAGCAAAATTATCAAGGAAATCGATCTGGCCAAGTATGTCAACTATTTTCTATGAAATACTGCTATACACAAATGTATATATGTAGTTGCAAATATTTTTAGTCAAAGATATGCGATTTTTGAAAGAGGTACTCCCATAGAAACCAAAGCATAGAAACACAATTTATATATGTATGCACAAGCTGTTTCGGCAAAAGTTGTTTTGCTTCATAGAACATGTGCATTTGTTAGTGATGTAAAAATCAATGGAGGTACCATTTCCAAAAGATTATCGAGGAGTTGAACATATCATCCAAGTTCATTGCGACGTTTCACCCAATCGCGTACTGATATACTACGTTTTGGTCGATTGAAAGGTTTTTGTTGTAGATTTGATTCGATTGAAAGATGCTAATCTCAAATTGATATGCTTAGATTTGGTTTTTTCGTATGGTCAGTTTTAGCAGTGTTGGGCAATTTTTCCATGTAAGTTGGCAGCATTATCATAATTTAGTCGTTTTTTGTGATTGTCAGGTGTCTTCTTCTTCCATTTTTGCTGCGCGCCCCACATAATCAAAACAGAAAACAAATAATTTGCTTTCTGTAATGCTAGTTTAACTATCAAAAAAGATGTTTGACAGCGGCGACTTGATTGATTTTAAAATATGTCACTAAGCTTTATTTGCAAAATTTGATCCACTAATTCCGACTTTTTCCGTGGATTTTTGAGAAAAATAAATACGCAACTCGCTACAGTATATTTTGGCCCATTGATGAAGCCCCTAGCAGACAGTGCTATGTACACTGCCGCTCAACTGAATAGGTTCAACATTTTTCAAAAAAAAAAAAAAATAGCTATAACATTTCAAGCAACTTTTCGATTTTAATGAATTAAATTTTATTATATAAAAACAATCAATTGTTAATGAAACAAGAAAGTTTGCGGCCTCCAACGTACGTACTTACATATTTTTTTTTTTTTTTCGAAAACATAACCAAAAATGACAATTCATTCTATCTTTAAAGGACTTGTAATAATTTTCAAGAACTCCAACCGAAATAGTAGCCCAGGCTTTTTTAATAGCGTCAATTAAATATACTTTTCGGGACAATAGTCCCCAAACGTTTTCAATGATATTTATCCGGGGACATAATAACACATTTTGGTCGCTTATCCAAACAAACAAACTGCAATTGACATGTCCCATAGTATGATATGATCCCCCACACCATTATTCCACCGGCGCAAGTATAGTGTCGACTTAAAACGCACTCCTCCTTTCATTGGTTATGGTGTAGTAGTTGTAGCCATCCGGTCCATCCAGGTTGAACTTCTTTTCATCAGAAAATACGACCGTGTGCCACTCTTTTACCCTTATGATCCCGAGAAAACCGAAGGCGAGCAGCCTTCCTCACATCATTAAGAGGTGATTTTTTTTTTAATTTCATTCTTTTGAATGCTGGGCACTCCGAATAATGCGTTTAACAGTTGCTAAACTTACATTAACTCCGCATTCTTCCCTGATCTTAGCAGCAGAGCATTGGGAATCCGAAGTGTATCTGATGATAAGTCACCTGGCTGAAGGTGTAGTCGCGTATTGAACACCTTCTTTCATATTATTGCCATATGTTGATTCATTGCGAATGAAATTACCAACTACGCCCGATTTTTTAAGCGACTTCGCGCTGATTTAGGCCATATTTGAAAAAACTTTTTATTTGACCTTTTTAGAAATTGTTCAACTGCTTCCCGCGTCCTATTTTACAAAACAACAGCGGTATTTACTTCGAATTAAATAAGCGAAAAAAAGACTGCGTTTACTCATCGCCGTAGATCACAAAAAATAAAATTGCATTGAACCTATTCAGTTGAGCCAAAATAAATTGGCATTTTTTGTTGTTTTTGAAAAAAAAAAAAAAAAAAAAAAATATGTAAATACGTATGTTGGAGACC
This sequence comes from Amiota communis, assembly GCA_037043315.1. Lineage (NCBI taxonomy): Eukaryota > Metazoa > Arthropoda > Insecta > Diptera > Drosophilidae > Amiota > Amiota communis. The sequence continues at coordinate 1,454,065 of JBAMAV010000657.1, forward strand.
GCAAACTTTCTTGTTTCATTAAAAATTGATTATTTTTATATAAAAAATTTAATTCATTAAAATCGAAAGGTTGGTTGAAATGGTATAACTATTTTTACTTTTGATAAATGTTGAACCTATTCAGTTGAGCGAAAGTGTATATGTTAGTTTTTGTTTTATAAACATCACTAACAATAATAATATCTCTACTTACTGGGTCCAATTGTGAATTTAGGGATCCACACAAACACATACAAAAAGTTTCATCAAAATTGATCTAACCGTGCAGTCACAAAAGATCCGTATAATTGAATTTTATGTAAAAAAATGTAAGTATTTCTGAAAAAGAAATCTTTGTCTTTTATTTTTTAATTGAAATGTAAAAAAAAAATTTGCAATAATTTAATTAGATTAAAATCACAAAGAATATTAATAAAAGTGCAAAATTGGCAATATTTCTGAAGAAATTTTCATTGTATCGATTTCTGAGAATTTTTTCATAATATGTACATACTTAGTACTTTATTTTATAAATAATTGCTTTCTAAGAGTTTGAAAGTAGAAAATTGAGTATTTCTGAATAAATAAACAGCGTCATTTAAGCTAAAAGGTAAAAAATATTAAATGATAAAGCAAAGATAATGGTCAGCAGCGGCCCATTCGTCGAATTATTTCCTCAAAAGTCAATATAATTTTATTCACTGATAAGCGCATAGTCAATATTTAGATTTTTTTTTTTTGTGATTTTAATTAAATTCATGAAAATTTTATTGATATAAAACCAGTAGCATTTCTATAAAAAGAATCATTTATATCGAAAATTTAGTTATCGTCAAAACATAAGTAAAATGTCGTCTAACATTGGAAATTTGACTATTTTAGTGTTGTGTTGCAGTCTTGCGTTGGGTGTTGCCCAGTTTAGTCGTCCTACGGCTGATTTGAGCCTTATGCGATTTATGGCCGAAACCCGTGATACACAGAGCACTGATCCTGATAAAACAATTGCCTGCTTTGATAAATATGTACCAGTTTTTTCGGACAATTTGGATACCTACGAAAGGGAATACAGAGAATGTTTTTCTATAGCAGATGCAAATCGTTTGAATATCGATAAGGCCTTTCAACCACAACTTGATTGGATCGAAGATACTGCTGTTGATGTTTGCTCTGCTTTGTATGAATGCAGTAAAATAAATGCAACAAGAGGCGCTTTACAATGTTACAATGGAGCGGTGAGTTGAATGGAATAAAAATCAATGAATGAATTTTCCAAATATATGTATATTTTAGGGTAGTAACCATTCAATGACTTTGTATAGTATTGCGGCAAATGCTTCTGAAACCGATGCTGCAATTGCACAGAAATATGATTTGATTGAATTTGATCAGAATAGATGCTGTAATGCTTCAGAAGATCGTTATGTACAAAAGACTGCTGATACTTACAGTGCAATGCACCTTTGCTTCCTTGGTCGGCAAATAGCACCAGATCCCAATGCTCCCTCAACACCAGACGCTGACGGATCCTCAACGGAATCATCATCAACAGCAGACCCATCACCAGTAGCAGAAGGATTGAAAGCAGAAGCTTCAGAAGGAGAAGCATCAGTTGTAGATGCCATAGCCAGGATAGAACCAATTGCTGATGAGGATTACAACAAAAAATCAAGCGCTTCTTTGGGTAAAAACATATTATCATTTCTAAAGAGCATGAAGAAACAACTAAGACGTTAATTATCAAGAGTCTACAGAACCCGAAGAAACAGAAATTCACATAAATTTACAATATGATTTGATTTAAATTGAATAAACGTCAACGAATTTAATATTGTGTACTTTGACGACTTCATTAAGAGTGACTAAAACTTAAGCTCCTATTTCGATTCAATTTTTTCAAATGCTTTCTAAGACTAAAGTCGTTGCATTCATAGAATGCATTTCATAGTAATCAAGTTGTAGGATTTGTCTTAGGGTGAAAAAAACAAGAAATACTAAATATGTATAAAGAAAGATGCAAAGATAGAATGAATAAAAGAAAAATGAATGCAAAGAATAGAAAAAGGAAAGGGTAGAGAAGAAAACTTTTTAAATGAGTTAGTTTCATTTAAAGAGCGTGGTCAAGTGCAGCACAAACGTCGCTAATATGCTTTTGAATGCAAAGTTGCACAACAAAATAAAAAAAAAAAAAAAGTAACTACAAAACAAAAGTGCGATAAAAAAGAGAAGAGTAGTACAAGAGGCAGCTATGACTTTAACTGCAATAGCAATAACAAGCAATGTGGCAGCTGTCCAGCATAATAAGACTTGGAGAAAAAGAATACCAGGGGCCACAACAGAAACTTTTGCAATTTCATTTCTGTTTATTTTCCAGACGACGAAGACGACAACGCATTTCGAGAAGCCGTTAGATACATTGCATTACAAGCTATGCACAAACTGAGCCAACCTGATGCAACTGAATATGAGGTACTAGCAGCAACAGAAGCAATGGTTCAGTAGTAAATTGTGTTAATGGCAAAAAAATGTTAAGCAAATATTGATGCCGGTGGGCTTTATTATAATTCCACGCATACTTAAAGTTCTAACATGGTAGGGTTGCTCCAAACTATTCAACTATCCAACGACAACAACTAACTTAGCTAACTTTAATTAACGGTGAGAATTTGCCAAGTAACAACAAAATAGAAAAGAATGTTATCATAAAGTTTATTTAAGAACACAGTAAAGCATAGAAGCGTAAAAGTTGTGTTGCAACTACGTAAATATTGTATAATTGTACGCTAACCTTTATGTCAGTGTTTATCAACCTATTGATGGGGGATTCGTGACGAATGATCGAATGTGTCTGAGAAGGAAATACTATTTCATAACAAAATGGAAATATTTCGCAAATAAGAGGTGTCACCTTCTATACTAGAATAAATTGACTTGATAAAGTGCTAATTCGTAAGGTTAAATATAGACATCCAAGAGTATTGTTTATAAGAAAGTAGCATAAGATGTGGTCGCAATATACTGAGTAGATGTGATACTGAAATGAAATATGATATATTGATTCTGGTCTATTTGGGTTGCAGATAATGAAGTAGCATGTTTTGACAAATTTTGTTTATTATTTCATCTTTGCAAAATAAAATTCATTGATAGTTGCACAAACAATTCAGACATCTAGAAGTTGTTTTTAGATAGCATGTTTTGTCAAGATCTTAGTCTTATAAATGACAAGCAAACAAGAACTTCTTGAAACTTTTGCAACCGACCAAAACATTGTAATGCCAAATCTTTTGAGTAACACTAAGTAACTGGACTACTAAGACATTTAACTATCCACCATGGATTGCAGATATAAGAGAAGTATCCTATTTCAGAATCTCGAATGACATTCTGTGACAAGGTTATCTCATGACGAGAAAAGGCTTCGAATCACTGTTTAACATCCCCACCTTGTCTCATTACAGCACACTTCATCAGTATGGTGAATGCCATAGAGATCCATACCCCTTGGCAGATTCACCAATAAATTTGCAAGAGTTTTTCCTAACACCAACATAAACTTACAAATCAATTTGAAAAGTTTTTTACACGGTTTTTGTCAAACTGTTTGCAAGACACTTTAAAACGAAATCTATGTAAGCGAGTTAACAGCAGCAGTAGCTGCAACAGCATCATTTTATTCAATTCAAATATTGTTGGTGTTGGGTGGTGTTACTGGTTGTTGGCCTCATCTGGACTCCCTGAAACAACATGAAACTACTATTACTAAGTCTAATTTACAAACACTTGCCGTACCGTACACGATAATGTCAATGAACACCACCTGACAGTGGCAACAAGGTTGCAAATAGCTTTGCTTATGTCTTATATAACTTTGGTTTGTTCAAAGGATGAAACGCAATGCAACCACGATGAGGATGACGATGACTTTCGAGTGTTGCACACTGTTGCACTACTACCGTTGTATAATAGTTTGTGTTAATCTATTGACAACAGAAAGGGTGCCTTGGCAACATTTCGTTAAAAAAAGAAGAAGAAAAGCAAAATGGAAAAACACAAAAACATAACAGTACAAGCAATTAAGATATGCAAATTAAGAGTTTTGATTTGAAGTGTTGAGCACACGAGTTTTCATTTTTCTTTCTTTTTTTGTTTAAAAGAATTGCTTTAGTTTGTTGACTCTGGTGTGGGTGCTGGTGGAGGGAAACTCATTTATTTACAATTTCAACACATTTAAACAATAATTTATTTTTTCCCCTTTTTAACATAAGTAAATATACTACTCTTCATAATTACTACTTAAATTAAAAAATATTAGTAAAGGGTTGGGAATGTCGTTTAAATTGTCGGTCAAATTAAATATCGTTCGTCTGTCTGCCTTCCTGCCGCTTGAGTTAATAAACTTAGGTATTCATTGATCAAAATTTCTAGCGCCAAAAAGTCTTACAAATTAATATGTTTTTGATGATAAGCCTTCGACGTCAGGTTTAATGAACTAAAAACAACAATTTGAACAATTTGATACTGACAATTATGAATCAACTTGTTGGTTTGATAAAGAAACAAAAATTGATATTTATAGCGGTCATAAAGAGTTCACAGTAAACATATGTTTGATTGCAAATTGAAATATTAATTATATTTGATAATAGTGACTACTAAACTTTTTTCTTTCTTCTTCGAGTAATTTTTTCTTTTGATCAAGTTTTTCCCATGACGCATTATGACGTGATGTTCTAAATAAAGCAAATGGAAACGTGATAATTCAATTTGTTTAATTATTAGTTTGATAATTTTGAAGTTCTAAATTAGAACAATTGATTTTTTGAAACATTAACTTTGTCATTATGTTTGTAACGCTTTTGCTTATCTGAGATATCATATAATTTTTATTATTGTAAATCAGTACATATTATATCGTAAGAGAATTTATCTGTTGGGTACATCACAAGGTTCATTGCACTTTTCCAATAGAATTTTAACACGCATTTGTATATTGGCTTGTCAGGAAAGTCATTGGCTTTTTCAAATAGATGGAATGAATGAATGTCAAATACTTGAGATCGTAAACAATATTAACCATATTTTTCTTTACAACTTCAAAAACAAGAAAAATCAAAATAGTTACATAACAAGTATGATTTCCTTTAGTTCAACACCGGAAGCTGAGCTGAGTTTAAAACCTTTATCAGCATATATAATTTCCGTGGTTTTTAAAGGGTTGGCCATATTTATTTCTACAAAATCATTTATGTTGTCAACTATAAACATGCTTCGTAGTAATCAAACACAAGAATTGACGTTCTTCAACAGTACGTCCAATGTTACCCAATCACATCAAGCAAGATTACCACACCTCAAATTACCACAATTTGATGGTAAATATGCGAATTATAAGCGTTTTATGGTTGCATTTAGAAATTTAGTCGATAAGGATCCGCTCATAACAACTATAGACAAATTTAATTATTTGCTAAATTGTTTGTCAGGGCCTGCACTTGAAGTAGTACAGGCATATCAAGTTACTGAAGGCAATTATCCAACGGTTCTAATACGATTAAAAGAGCGATATGATAATAACGTCTTGATATTTCTTGATTATATATCAAGCATGTTTAATTTACCGACAATTAGTAAACCAGATGCGTTATCATTACAAAGGCTGATTGATACGGCATCAGCAATACGAGGATCGCTTTTGTCATTAGGGTCATCAAATGATGTTATGATTCATATTTTATTGTCCAAGGTCGATGCAGACACGAAACTACACTACGATGAAAAACAAGTATACGAGAAGCTGACGACTTGGGATGAATGTTGTAAAATACTGACACGTCGCTGTCAGTTTCTAGAATGCCGGTCCCAAAACCTTTCCAAACACAACGTGGGTGATCAACAAAAGCCAAAATACAAATCAGCATTCAATTCATTCATTACGACTCAATCAGTTTGCGTATTTTGTGAGTCACCACATCACTATATTTCTCAGTGTTCTTCGTTCACAAATTTGAAACTTGCACGTCTATGCTCGTTCAATGTTTCGTGTGCACTATTATTTTATACATTGGCCGATTTTGATTTGGTCATTAAATGGACAAAAATTAATTTTTTTTCAACGAATTTTACTTGGTTTGATAGAGTGGTTCATCCAATAAAGTATAAAATTAAAACTGGATGACCTATTCTAAAGTCTACGCTTCACTGGGTGGGCTTTGAATGAGTGAAGCAATGACTAAGGAAACATTTTTTTCTGATGGTGGCTATGTAAACAAACAAAATTGCAAAACATGGGGAACGGAAAATCTTCAAATCGTCATACCGAAGGCAATGCATCCAGCTTGAGTCACCGTATATTGTGGATTTTGGAGTGGGGGCGCGATTGACCCTTATTTCGGTAGCTTGCATAGTGACTGTTAATGGTGAACAGTATCGAGACATGATAATTGACTTTTTATGACAGGAATTAGAAGATATTGATGTCGGTGAGCTATTGTTTCAACAAGACTGCACAACTTGCTATACCGCTGCGCGTAGCATCAACCGACATTTTTCTGTAGGGCGCATTGAAAGATAAAGTTTATGCTAACAATTCCCAAAAAATTTATCACTTGAATACAGAATGCTCGTGCCGATAGATGGCATACCTTTTATAAACTACTTTTTTTATGTATTTTGTTCTACTTATAAGCTCCACATATTACCAAAATGCCTTCAAGATAAGCACAAATGGACATCATATTTATTATTGTTTTCAATATGCTTATATGTTTATTTAGATAATTTAGCATAGGATTATCTTAACCCTTTTGAATCTAACATTGTTATAAACTTCTCTATATGTAAATTATATTCTATAGTTCTCATTTAAGACATTGTTGGTACGACTAGCTAGTAGAGCTTTGTACGAGTCAGCACTCACATTGATACTGAGTCATTTTCGTTTTCCAAACGTATCAAACTTCAACATGAGATTTTTTATAACGAGTCAGTTATTGACTCAAATTTTTGCTACGGTGTGAGTCGTGTACTACGGTATGAGAAGGCACTGTCGTTTGGTGTCTTCGGCAATGACTCGGTATGATACTGTCATAAGAGTATACTGTCGGCTAGTTCATTGATACACGTAGCACACGTTTCGTTTGTCGAGGGACGATAATGCTTAGTGTTAACTAGAGCATTGCTGTAAGTAGTATCAACTCATTGTCGGTCGATGAACCAGTTTAAATTTCATTTATGATATTTTTTAAATAAATTTATTTTATTTATTATGACTAATTTTTAGTATAAGAGCGCTAGCTACAAGACCTTTGAGTCTAAATTATTATCTACTTATTCCATTTAACTCGTGTGAAAAACTAAATTAATTTCCTGTTCTTTTCTAATAGTGAAGGGTATCGCATTCTTAGTGAAATCAGAATTTGAAGTGTTTTTCTATTCATTTATATTTAGTTTTGTGATTATTTGTAATTGAATTGGGAATACCATCGATTCCCAGAATGATAAGAACTCTTTACCACAATAGAAATATACATAGATTAAATATTATTATTTTTAGTTTATTTATGTAATTTAAAAATAGATAGATTCATTGCCGATATATTAAACTAAATCGATTATCACAAATACACATGTTATGCTTGATTAACATATCAAAATCTTTAACATCGATTGATTGTGAGGAAATATAATTTTCTTGAATTTCCTTTAGATTCACTAAATTTATTCATGTAATTTTTATTAGGAACATTGCAATAAATTATAGAGAATTTAAACTATTACACTTTTCAGTCAAATTTTTTAAGAAATTTAAATTTCAGATAAGATTTCTTGGAAATAAGAATATATCTGTTTAACATACATAGGTGTTAATTCAAAACCATTGTTAAGCAAATACAAGATAAATTCTTTTAATCAAAATAACAAAATAAGATACAAAGAAAGTAGATAAGAGAATTTTCGAGTGATTAAATTATATAGGTTCATTTGAAACGCTGTTTTTTTAGAGGTTCTTGATTGAGTGTTTGATAACAAGATAATGCTTGCCAACGTGATTCGATAGAGTGAATGTAGGAGCGGATTCTCAAGAAATAACAAGGCAATAACACAATATAATGGCAACAATTTTATTGTTGGTTTTATGGTACTTTTGCTGAAAGTTCTTTAAGTATATTTGCTATAAAAACTGTGCCGAATTGAACATTTTGCTAAGTTAGCTAAACGCTCTCGAAACGAACGAACGAATACTTCAGTCGAAGAATTTTTCAAGAAAAATTATTAAATTATTTGTGTTACAATTGTAAATAAGTGGTAGTGAAATGTATTCTAAAGTTATAATCTTGTTAGTCGGTATTAGCCTCAGTGCTGCTTTGCCACAAAAAATAAGTGCTGATCAAGGCCTAATGCAGTTTATGGTACAATCGCGTGATCTTAGCAATGGCAATCCTGGCAGGTCTCTGGGTTGTTTTGATTACTATATTCCACTATTGAACGATATTACCGCTGAATATGAAAAAGACTACAAAGCATGTTTGGATAAAGCAGAAGCCAATCGTGCAAGTATTGATAACCAAACTGAACCACAACGGAAACAAATTGAGGGCTCCGCTCGGGACTCTTGTCAGGCATTGGAAGTGTGCAGTTCCAACAACAATTCGCTTGCTGCATTTGATTGTTATGCTGATACTGTAAGTAAAACCTTTAACTTTATTCCTGAATCATGTGAATTATAATTATTTCATTGTGCCGTGTAAATTTCCAGGGTGCTCAAAACTCAAAAATAATGTACACCATATCGGCTAATGCCAGTGAAATTGCTGCATCAGTAAGGGAACTTTATCGTTTGGTTAAAAATGATCAAGACAAATGCACAAATGCTTCGGAGCGTGCCTATGTCGAGAATACAGCCTCGACTTATGAAGAGTTGAGCAACTGTTTGGCTGGTATTTCAGCGATCCCAACCAATCCACCACCAACAACAACAACAGAAGCACCTACCACTTCCACTACTGTGACATCTACCTCTCAACCTGAAACTACTTCTGCTGTTCCTGAGTCATCCTCTGCCGCTCCTGAGACACCCTCTGCTGCTCCAGAGTCATCCTCTGCCGCTCCTGAGACACCCTCTGCTGCTCCAGAGTCATCCTCTGCCGTTCCAGAGTCATCATCTGCCGTTCCAGAGTCATCTTCAGCCGTTCCAGAGTCATCCTCTGCTGTTCCTGAGTCATCCTCTGCCGTTCCAGAGTCATCATCTGCCGCTCCAGAGACATCCTCTGCCGTTCCTGAATCATCCTCTGCCGTTCCAGAGTCATCATCTGTCGCTCCAGAGACATCCTCTGCCGTTCCTGAATCATCCTCCGTATTACCAGAGAGTGATGAAAGTAGCAGGTCCTCTTCCTCCTCTTCATCCAAGGAAGACAAAGTTGCTGAAACAGATAACCGACTTGGGGATATTTTGAAGAAACTATTGGGCCGAGGTCCTTAAATGATCAATTGTAAAACTTAAAAATGTTATATGATAGCAATAACTTGAAGGTTATTAAATATATTTCCTTAAAATTTAAAGTAAATAAATAAAATATGCAAGTAATGTTTTCCTTTTATTGAATCATGTTTTACACCATAATCATGTGTTCATAACAAATCAACCTATCAGTAAGTACTTCATACGTCAGAAGACTAACCAATCTTGATAATTGGTATTAGTTTAATACAATATAATGGAACTGACCATAGGACAAGGAGAGATAAATAAAAATCATATTATGGCATGTTATGTAGAATTTTTAATAACGTATTAAAATGATGAATAAACTCATTAAGATCTCATCAAGTGTTAAATGTTTTCAATTCGATGCAATTGTTATTGTACTTTATATTATCTTATTTATTATACGTGTACTTATATGTTTTATGTACATGTCATAGAATTGAAAGGTGCGCCATTGAATGAATCAATCTGCTTATCAATACTCATCGTAAAAGAAATAGCAATAAATTCATTTAAGTATTCTAAATTGGTCTTTATCAAATTTGTAAAAAAATCTGATTATGAAAATCAATAACTTAAGGTGTGGAGTAGCACACAAATATTGCTTACTTTTAGGAAATTCTAAAATATAATATAAAACAAAAGTGTTTCAATATTTTGAGTGATTCTAAGACTTTCTAAACTAATTTCAACAGATAAATATTATCATTTTGAAAAGCATAGACTCCGAAAAACATACCTAATTTTAAATTTTTACTTTGATGTCTTTACTATTGAATTTTGCCGTGAGAATTAACGAAAGTTTAGTTCCTGAAACGAAAATTGCTACGCAAGTTTAGCAAGTTGACCTGGTGTGAATTCTGTTGTCTGTTATTGTGGTGACAACAAGGCTAAGCGCACTTTCGAGGTGTTTTTGTGTTGCCACGGAGTGCAGAGTTACGTGGTTGACACCTGCCATGACAACTACATGAAACAAAGCAGAAATGCCTAAAGAGCTTTGACAATAAACTTTTTAAAAAAAGAAAGCAAGGAATGCATGGAAAGCGAAAATTAGACGATATGTCACAATGTCAGTGTGTAACTACAGGCAGGTGCAACTTGAGTTTACTACAATTTGGACACATGTGATGCGATGCGCTTGCAAGGAATTTGACATACTTTCGAAGCATCGTGGCATTGTGTACAGTTGATGAGAATGCTTTAATCGCGTATCCATGGTAATATGAGCTCAGAGAAATATACAATAGAAACATGTATGGTTATGAACGTGTAGTACTTATGATACTATGCACAAGATAAAACAGGAATAACTTATACGCTCAATTGGAATTTGAAGTGTTGTATTCATTTAAGAATTTATTTATATTTCCTGTATACATAAAAAGTTACTTAGTTACTAGCAAATATTTTTTAATATTCAAAGTGAATTCATTTTAGTTTTACTGGCCTTGCGCTGCTTACTTCAGTTTATTGTTTTCGTTTCACTTGCATTAAATCTGACTTACCAATTAGTAAGGAATGGGGCTTAGCATAGAAACCTGGGGTACTGCAGCTATAATTTGTTTGCTGACTGATTTTGACATGGAAATTAGGATGTGGTAAACATCCAGGGGCAAAGCTATTTGTTTTTTCATTCAACAAAAATTTTGCAGCATTTTTGGTTCATAGGAAAGCAGTCTGCCCTATCGGTTTGCAACAAAATGCTACTGTACAAGCAAATACTTAAATCGTATGGGATTCAGCTATAGGGTTGCTTCTGTTTCAGCAATATACAGCAGATCCAAAGGTTGCAGGACTTAGAGCTAAAATGTATGTGTGTATGCATCGAACTAGTCGCCATTACAATATGATATGTTACGTCAGCATATCATCAGCGAAGCGAAGCTTCTAGCGTAATTAACCCAAGCGGTTGGAAAACAAGGCACAAATGCAAAAAGAATCTTCATGGGTAAACGATACATTCTCTAAACTCTATTGTTAACATATAATAAGACTATATGAAGCGCTGAAGGAAAAACGCTGGCAGTTGGTCAACAGAAAGGGCATAGGCTTCAACCACTGCAACGCTAGGCCTCACGATTGGGAATTGTTAATGTATCCAGCATATACACAGCTCGGTCCTGATACGCATTTATTTCACTCCATGCTGAATTTTCGTGGTGGACTAGTAATGTCTTCGCTAGACGACTTCAAAACGGTATTGCGCAAGTTTTTTTGATTAAAAATCCCTGAAAGATGGTAAGAGGTTATTAAATAACAATGGAAAATATGTGATCAAATTGCTTTGTGAAATGAAAAAAATTTGTTCAAACATGTTTCTCATTTTGTTAAGATATTTTCCACTAACTTATTAATAGTTGCAATGCAGAAAATTTTTAAAAAAATCTGCGGTCGATTCTCGTTATTAGATTCGTTGTGCTAACTTTCTGTTAAAGCCTAACATGGCTGTTAATGGATGTTAAAAAATTATTAATTTTTCATTGCCTACTTTTAGGGGCGTGATTAAAAAAGTCTTAAAAGATTTTTACTCTAGATTTTTTGTGAAAGGGTAAAAATCTTACTGATATGGCTAACAAAAATATGTATAGACAAATTTATAAAACATAATGATGTAAAAAAGATTGAGTTCAATAATCAAAAAGTTTGTTAAGAGGCTTTAAATCAGAGATCGGCAAACTTTCTTTAAAAATGGTAAAAATTTTATACAAAAGAAGCAGATATAAAAACATTCCGTCAATAAAGAGCATTTCAATATACATATTTTACTTTTAAGAATGCAACTTACTATCTCTTTTATATTCCGAATTACAGCCGTTCTGCTAAGTAGTTGTCTGCGGAGTGAAATGAATTGAAAACAAGCTGTGGGCGAAATTTAGCCCGTAGTTCAGAAATTGCCAAGCCCCTGAGTTAAATACGAGTAGATTATATTTAATAATTCATATTGGTTAATTACAGAGTGATTCGGAAAGAAAGCCAAGCCATCAAGTTTATTATTGAAAATAAAAAAAAAACAAGCACGTGAGTTTACTTTAAAGCAATTTAATTCAATTTTAATTCCAATAAAGTTAATTATGTACAAAAAAAAAAAAAAAAAGAAAAAACAGGCATATGAAATATTTAAAAGTATATACCAGTATATATGTATATCACAAATAAATAGTTTGTTTGCTGTTGCTGCCTTACCAATTTTGTTTATTCATTTTTCTGGGAAACCTATAAATAACAAAAACATTCAAAAGAAATCCCACACAAGGCCCAATGCGTCATTTAATTGAGTTTTTGTACTTGCACATTGACCAAAAGTCAGATCAATCATTTTTTGCCGACCCTGTCTGAGGTATAAAAACTAAAGCCACTTACTCTATTGTCATTAGTTGCCATTGATAGCCCAAAGAGGTGACCAACGAAACGAGCAAGCAATCAAACGAACCAACATGAAATTCCTGCAAAGCGTATTGTTTGTAATTGGCATTGCTCATGCCATTCATGTAAGAAGAGACTTACTGTGGTTGTAACCAGCATTCCAAGAACCATAATAATACAAATACCATTCCAATTGCAGGCCAAGCCGGGAGCTGTGCAAAGTCAAATGCAAGAAATGCTTCAAAAGCTGGAGGTAAGTAGTTTTGCGGATAATTCCAACCCAGAGTTGTCTGCCAAATGCTTTGCATTGTACTTGCCCATGTTGAACGAAGTCGCTGACACCTTCTCGACGGAGTATCAGGCTTGCATCGTTGTGGCCAACAACAAAACCGCAAATTTGACTGCATCGGCTTCACAAAGTCAAACAAACTACCAACAGCAAGTAACTCAAATTTGCAGTGCTTTCACTACTTGCGACAATGAATACGAGAATGATACTTTATCGTTCTTTAACTGTTACTCGACAGCGGTGAGTCTCCTTAAATAAGGTTACCAACCATTTAAGCCACAATTGTGTGATTTTTAAATGAAAAATACAATTTCAGTCAAAGGATGACATTTCTGTGGTCTACAATCTGTCAGCGGATACCTCTAATTCAGCATCCACTTTGCTCGCTGCCATTCAACAGATACAAGATGAACAATATCAATGCACTAACACCACAGAGGCAACATATGTTCGTGACACGGCCAACACCTATGAACTTTTGGACAATTGTTTAATGAATGGTGTACCAACGACAACAGCAACACCGACAGAAACGACATCTTTAAGTTCAACAGATGTTGATGACTCCACAACGTCATCTTTGTCTACTGTTGATGATTCTGTAAGTAGTTCAAGTTCAGCTTCAACAGATGACTCGGTATCTAGTTCAGCTGCAAGTACTGTTGCCTAAACTTAAATTTGTATAATCAATTTGAAAATAAATAGAAAATCCTATTGAAATACTTACAATGCAATGCGAGAAACAGCAGTTCATTAATTATAGAAATAATAATAATTATTATTTAATTGCATAAACAAATATGTAATGAATATGAAAACAAACAAAAAATATAGGTAAAAATGTTAGATTCGACTTAACCGAAGAATTTATAACTTTACAACAAGGCTATCTTTCTATCTTTACTTTACAATTTATTTTTTTTTTTTTGTATATTATAAAGTAGAACAGAATTCAAATAACTATGGAATCAACTTCTATAAAGGATTGAGGAGTTGAGAAATGATCACTTCTGATGGGAAATTCTATCATATCTTTAACTAAGCAATGGTTTACATATGGCGGCTTGGCTTACATGTTGATACTTAAGAAATTATTGAAAGACTCTAAGAAATAATCTGAAAAACTTAAGAATTACAATGGCACAAACAAACATGTAGTTGTGCATTTTAAACATCACACCAAAGTTGTAATATCTGTACAAACTTTTGTGGAAAGTATACTACATATATTCATTATCACATGAAAATCTTATCAGGAACCTTAATTATGTGTTTTTCACCAGAGATAGAAAAAATGATTGATAACATTTAAAAGATATTAACTTCGAACAAACTGTTTTATGAGTAAGAAATTTGTTTGCAGTCCGTCAGTCAGTTTTTGATTTGTTGTGCATGTAGAATGAATTGAAAGAAATGAATGAAAGTTTGTGTTTGCATAAGATATTTCAATTACTGTAACACGCAAGATAATAAAAACATCAAAGGCATGAAAAGAAGACATATAATTCACTTGAAGTGAAAGGTAACAGAACACAGAGACTTGATATATTAGCATGAAAATCTGATTAGAACCAAAGGAAAATTGAATATTTTTAAACCAAAACCAGTAACTATTATAATAATAAAGATAAATTAAGAAGTGTTTAAGTCCTTGCCGATGTAGCGTCAGCTGGCTGAAACTGCCTACTTTATTTAACACATCCAAAAAGGCAATAACCACACGCTAATGGAATAGAATGTTGCATGACTATTAATTATCATGGAACAAAGAACAAAACCAACAAAAGACAAAAGAAAGAAAGGATGGGAAAACTTTTAAACAATTTTTATAACTCTTAAAATGCTTTCGATTTGATGATGATTTCTTTACTTGTAGTATAAATCGCTTTCACCTGTTTAACTTGGTCCCCATCCCCTTTTTTTACCTGTTTCCCCTCATTGTCTATTGAAATCTTTGCCTAGAGAGAATTCGAGTCAGAACCACGCCTGCGGTTAATGCAATTTTTATTGCGAACGTAAAACTTTTAAATGCGCTAAAGTTTTCTTTTTTGCTTTGGAAAATGATTGTGCGCAACATAAATGTATCTGTATCTGTGTATGTGATGTGTATGTGTGTAAGAAAGAAATAATGCTTTTAACTCATTTTCTGATTAAAATCTTAGCTATTAAAATCTTATGGAAGAAACTTTTTTCTTAATGGTGTTGACAATAGTTTTGTACTTGATTTTTGTTATACTAAAACACACAAAAATGAAGAAAAGAATGGATAAAACCCTAAGAATCACATTTGCTAAACTAAGCAGTTGCACTTACACCAACAGCACCAACAACAATAAGAATTGTAGCAACATCTGCCATTTTAACTGTCAGGATCTGGTTATTATGTCAATTAGTTTATGAAATGCAAGCAAAACTATTTCTGAAATTGGAATTCCTTTTCATTTTTTTGCTTTTGCTTTGTCTTGTTTTTGGCTCCTTCCAACGCGATGCGAGTGATGAGTTAATTTAATTGCACATTTTATCTTTGTGATAATATTAAAAACAAAAAAAAAAAACTCAAATAAAGAAAAGAGGAAAATATAACGAGAAAATGAGATTCGCATAAAATATGCAAGAAGAAATTATGAATTTTTCACATTGTTCGTCGTCGTCGTCGCTGTCGGTTTGCAATGCCAAGTTTTGAAGTGCGAATAGTTTGCATGGCATGTCAAAGGCGACTATGTATGGTGGAATACAGATGAATGGAGTGTGATGAAACCAGACGCCGCCGCTTGGACTATTTGGCCTCGACAAAATATGCAGATATTTTTAAAATTTTAACATCGTATGGAGTTAAGTGGAGGGTTGTGTGGTAAGTTTCTCAACTTACTAACAAATAATAAACAATATAAGACTTCAAAATTTTCCGAAGGAAATAAATCTTCTAAGGAAGGTAATGGAGCAATTTGTAATTTAGTTTTTGTCATTGCCAATATGCGAGTTGGTGTGTTGTCTTTAAACAGAAGCACTTTCATTTACATTACATATTAGGCGCGGTAATGGTGGCCATGATCTTCTTAGCCGATTGATTTGCCTTCTTTGGTGCTTCAGTTCAGTCTTCAAGCCACTGTTTTGTATCTGAATTCTCTCAGTAGAGATACTCGTATGTCGACGTTTATAAAGCGATGTAGAAATTCCTTTGGATTATGGTGAAACATAATGATGTCGTGGATATTTTTAATTACAATACTTGTTCACTTAGAGTATGTCTTTTGAATGACACGAACAAAATTTATACATTAACGGTACAGTCAAGTGAACAGTTGAAAAACCTTTGATACCACCCTTGTTTAAATTATAGACGGGTATTTAACTCTGAACAAAGTGTGATAAGAAAACAAAAAGGCAAAACTTAATCATTATCAATATGTGCTCGTGGTTGACATTTAAGCATTGCAATGCTCATGCTTCTTTATCTTAGAGATGAAGGTTTGATATAAATTCTAACTGAACAAATGGCAATACACGAGACCAGAAACATAATGAAGCATGGGAGGGAACACTGGAAATTCTTCATTTAATTTAGTAATTTGAAAACTTTTTGTTTTTCTTAGTGTGAATTTATGAACTTTAAAATGTGTTGCACGCACCTTTGGGTGATTTTATCATGGTATTTCCTTCTTTTTTTCTTATCACAAAATTATCTGCAATTTATGCTATTACTACTACTTAAGATTGCTTGCTGTGATTGATGGCCCTGCAAGCGAGAAAAAGTGAGCAGTGAGCAATTAAGTTGTTGTTCCACCAAAGCACCAAAGCAATAGCAAAAACGAAGAAAGTAAAAGCTTATGTGACTAATTTGCAATAAAACTTTGGGATGAGCAGCGAATATAAAAGTAAAGTAGCCTTAAAGTATGCAGTAGTAGTAGTACGAGAAAAAGAGAAAGAAGTAAAGTAAAGTTTAAGCCTAATTAGCACACTAAGCTTTTTATGCGTTTGACCATTTTTATCTCATTTAATTGTGGAAGAGGTCAAATGTTAATTGTTATGTTGCACAGCTCAGGCAAGAAAGTCACAATAAAAAATAAGTACTTTCTCAGTGTATACTGTTAAAAGACTTTCGTTTGTCATAAAAAAGAATAGTATCTACCTAGCTACATATCTCTTAACCTAGAAATGAACTTAAAACATAGAGATAGAGATTTCAAGTTAAAACAACAGTTGTAGTAGTCAAATGTAAGACAAGTCATGGTGAGGATGACAGCAGAAGGAGATGAGTATGAAGTGGTATGGACAAGACATTTCACAGTCACGTTGAGGTTATGTATGACTTCATTTTGACTGCCAAAAAAGTGTGCACCATCTGCTCAGTACTTGTGTTGCGCTATTCAAAAGCCAAGTAACAGATTTGTAACTCATTCAAAGCAAAAAAAAAAAAAAAAAGAAGAAAAATGTAAACTGTGGAAAAAATATATAAAGAACGTGCAAAGGTCGTGCAACAGACATTCAACTGGCAACTACTACTGATTTTGGTTCGTTTCATTTTGCATTGTGTTGAGTTGAGTTGAGCTGAGTCTTTTGGCTTACAATTCAACGCAATGCAATGGAAATTGTATGAGGAAAAGTTTTACTGGTTAAGGGTTTGAGTGGGTTGGGGTGTTACCAGTTATGTTACTACCAATAGCAATGTTGGCCAACTGAAAATTTTCTAATTTTCTACTGCAGTGATTTCAAATGCATACTGAGAGTGAGTGCATGAGGCTGGGCAGGGCTATTCTGAGTCACAAATCGCCAGTCAGTACACATAGTGTGTAGTGTGTGTATCTGTACTGATTTATGCGAATCAATAAGTTTGAACAGCGCGATACTTATGCAAAATGTGCCGCAATGAGACGTGGCCGCACGGCGACTTAACTGCGTCTCTTTATCCAAACTAATGCAATTGCATTGCTGCAGTCTCAAACCCTTTTCCTTCCATCACATCGCTTTCCATCTCCTGTATTTTGTACCATTCTATTTTCATCTTTTCTCTTTTTTTATGGGAATGAATTTTTCTTCGGTGTTTTACTTTAGTTTTTCTTTTTTTTGCACATTTCGAATTCTATTTGGTGTAGTAGAAAATAATGATTTGCATTTGGATTTTCACATTGCAAAGAGTTATGGAGTAACTTTGTTGCACAATTTTTATTGAGGCAGATAAATCGATCGATAGATCGACAGACCGATAGACCAATTGCATGAACAGGTTTTCGATTTGCGTTAAAAAATGAGATATATTTCTATTCTTTTATCAAATTTACTCAGCCTTTAGTGAGTTTTCCATTTAAATTATTGTACTTTAAGTAATTTTTTCATCATTCTCCGAGCATTCGGTTTACAAAATCTTTAAAACAAATTTAGCCACCCACAATAATGCTGGCCTGCTTATCATGAAGCAAGGCAAGAAGTTTGTTCTCATAAATTTCTTTTCATTTATACAATTTTTGTCTTGTATCTCAGATATTTTTTTGCGTCATGGTTTTTTTCTGTTTTTTGATTGTGAGTTTTTCTTTTGGCCAAAACTGTTTTTTGTTCGGATTTTGGTGATTTTCCGCTTTTTTGACTTAAGCTTTTCATATTTGCGCTTATCTAAATGGGTCAAAGGTTACGCCTGTGTGCGCGCATGTTTCAGACAATTCGCAGTCGCAAGTTAGGACCGCTTGCTGTGTGCTAAAATGCGCGCCAAGTGCCGTTGTCACAATCAACGGCAACATCAGAGTTATGGATATGAATATGGTTGTGGGTGAATGAAGGCAAACTGGGCAATTGGGTTGACCAAGGCAGAAGGGGGAAGAGAAATTCTGGTTCAAATTCATATTGTTTGAGCATTAAAACCGGAACTTGAACTTCATGCTGTGGCATACACATATTCATTCGGCACAGATACTTGTACGCATTCACTCACTCATTCAATTCTGGTATTTTGTGAATCCCTTGGTCAGTTGCTTGGTTTCTACAGTTTCTCTCTCATCCATTGTGGGCGTAGCAGTTGGCAATGTTAAATAACAACGTCATCATCCGAGTTACATATATTCACTTATTCACTTACTTCCTTACTTTCTCCACTGTGTATGTTGCTACTGCCCCCAATATTCTTGTTCATATGAACGTTATGTAGCATACTTTATGTTTAAGCATAGATTTATGATGTCTCCATATGCTTAATGCTCTTTAAAGAGTTGAGTGTGTGTGTGCGGGTGTGGGGGAGTAAAAAGTAAATTCTTTTGAATTACAAAATATTGGCACTTTCGTTTAATATGCACTTAAAGATATCGTTATATATAAAGGGAATTAAAGCACCAACGAACCGACTTGAATATTATATACAATACATACTTTTTAATTTCTTTTAATATGAATTATTGCATTCAACTTCAGCATACGTTTCATAAACACACACACACACTTGTGTAGCACACATGTCAGCCACTTGTGTATTCCTCATATAAAACTGTGTACGTGGCATGGATCGCATCATTCATTCTTCCACTCAATAAAGATTAATAACCTGAAGTGAAAATTGCAATTGCATGTGCATATTATGCTTTCGTGTCTACGTGTAGGTGTGTAGATGTGTTTATGTGAACGTGGCAGCTGCAACAAGATGTCTGCCGCAATGCAACCGGAAGTTATATGCACTTACTTTATACAATATGTTATATAAAATATATATTTGAAATACTTATGTCAACGCAAGCGAATTATTAAACATTATGATACATACATTTGTGAGCAATTAAAATTATATATATTCATTCATCATGCCATGATATTCATCACATTCATGCAGATCATAATATTTTCATATATTTTTTTTATTTAATTAATTTGCACAGCATTAAGCCAAAAATTGCACAGAGCATCCATCCATCGAATGCTGCAAGTGGCGCCAACAGCATGAGATGGTCTTCTTCAGACACAATTTAAATCTTCATTAATTTTAAGCCTTTTCCTTTTCGTTTCATCGTTTCCTTTTATTACTTCAATTTGCCATAAGTTGCAGCCAGAAAGGATGACGAAGATGATATATACTTAGTATAGAAATAAAAAAAAAAATGTTAATTTTATGTTCAGGCGAAATACCCTTCATGCAAGTGAGGTAGCCTAGTAAAGAAGTTGATATGTGTATTTAAAAGAAAGAACCTCTAACTTTTATAATTTCTATGCATTAAATCACTTAATTTGCTTGGTGTCTGAGAATAATAAGAAACTCGTTTGAAGAAATGGAAATATTGCATACCAACCTCAAGTGTTGAATGAATTACAGAAAAGCAGAGTTACTCATTGGAGTTTTTCCATGCAGAGCTCTGCAAAAGAAATTTAATATTAATTCTTCATTTTTTTTTAAATTAAAATAGAAAACATACTTATTATTTTATTTTTATTTATTTATTACATTTTTTATAGAGTATTAGTAAGATTTATAACTGTTGAGTCCAAGAGATTTTTCTTGAACTATGCCATTAAGAGCGAAGAATCGATTATATTCTAAACAACATTTAACTTCATCTAGGTTCGAAACCGCGCTGTACGGTCCGCGAGACTGGTTCTCTACCATATACACCACTATTGAAGTATGAAATCGAAACACTAACATATCAACTAGATATTACAATATTATGCCTTAAGAGAAATTGAATGCCGTATGGAAAATGAGGAAAAATCTTACATTAAAAACATACTTATTATTTTATTATAATTATTTCATTATATTAGACTTTCATACAATGAATCCCTATTATTTTACTTAAAATACATTATGGCAATGCTTATTGATTACCTAATTAAATCCATTTATTTAATATATTTTATATACTTAAGTTAATGGTTATAAATGCTTACGCACTATAAGTATATTAAATATTTTAGTGAAAGGTATAAAATAATGAGATAAGTTGAAGAGAAGATGATAGTATATGTTAGTAGTAAGACCACAGAATACTTTATCTTAATGATGTTCAAAAGATTTTAACTTACGATATTCTTACGTGCTTATGTGCATAGCTGCAAAATGCAACAGAAATTATGACGTTTTAGTTTCATAACGAATTCAAAGTAAGGTAAAAGGTAAAAGATACAAGAACACACACACACACACACATGTACAGAAATCTACCTGCCTTTCTTTCTTGGTTAAAGTAGAAAGTGCACTGATTTGGGCATATGTACGTGTATTTGTGAAACTGTATGTGAGCATATCTGGTTTCACCATCTGTCGTTTGTGGCACATGTACGCACGTCGGTCTCATAAATAAGAAAAGCACCATCTGCTTTTACTTGGGCCGCTTAAATATTATAGGACTATTCGCCAGCATCGGAAGGATTCTCAACTCTTCAATGAAAGAGTGAGTATAGTATCTCTTGGTAAATTTATAGATTTATCAAAATCTATTGTCGAATCCAGAATCCATTGAACGAATGAATGGATAAACACCTTTAATCCAGCAGATTACCTTCACAATGTGAAGTTCACATTAAGTCGAAACTTTTACCATTCGTATGAATATGTATGTTCGTGTATTTAGTGCAGTTTGTCTTTAAAGTCATGCTATTCGACTACAATTCATGGGTGGCAGCCATGACGATCCATTTAATGATGAAGATGACTACATAATACGTTATATATGTAAATATGTGCACCATATGTGTGAATATGGAAGCCATGTAGTTATCATCACAAAGTTGCACGCAGTTCTGTCATCAGCTTCTGAGTTGCTAGCAAAATGGGTATCTTGCCTGTCAACACTCTCACTCTCTGTATCATCCTTTCTATCTGCTTGCCCGCCTGTCTGTCTACCTGTCTGTATTTTTGACTGTCAGTTCAGTGTGCAAGGCTTGCCATCGTATCGGCACAAGGTTTGTTGACCAACCAACGAACGAACAAACGCGAATATCGCAACTGACCTGATTCAGTTATATCAACGGATGCCATTGCCAAAACCATCAACTTCAAAGGGGGGTTCTGGGTTTCCAAAGTCAACACAACCACACAGTGTCCTTCATATTGTAGTTAAAGGTACTGAGTGCTGTTATAACTGTTGTTGTTCATCGGCTCAAGTGCGATTAATACCACACGAAGCGAATGCCTTAAAATGTGTCCATTGCTGTTGGTCCATTTGTGTAAGCGCCCCGCATTTCGGGAATTTCATTCGGTTTCTGTTTTATGGCCTTAAATCTATGTTTGCCTCAAGGATTTGTTGTGTTCCATGTTTACTTGCTGGCCTCATTGGTTGCTTGCTCAATCTGTGGTCGGACTCAATTTAAGGAGAAGCAGAAGAAAATGGAAAAGGAGAAGCTATCATCAAAATGTTGATGGCCAACAAAATTGAAGCTGACTTCGTCATAGTTGTTGACACGCTTGTTATTGTTGTTGCTTTTGCCCTTGCCATATATGCCTTTTGGATAATGAAGATGAAGATGCAGAAGGAGTAGAAGTACTACATAATATCATAAGGATATATTGAGTCATGGTTGCTTGATTAAAGCCGGATTTCCGCGTACACATTCAGACACTTAAACATTCTCATACACTCGCATACTACGGTACATACTTACCACAAGATTATCGAATTGTTTATATACAGTTAGATTGTAATGCAAGGAAATTAATTTCTTGTAAACGTGTAAGTGCTACACACATGACACGTAATTATTGTGACGGAACACATGTGCTTCACGTACATACAACGTAGTACTACATTATCAGTTCGCTGCGGGTGTATTCTGTTCTGTTCTGTTGTGTTCTTTCATCATTCGTTCGTTGTCTTCAATAACATGCTCCTTACTTTCCTTTCCTGTTTTTATCGGTTGTTCATCGTTCTTCTTAATAACCTTAACCAATGTCTATCATTCGATGTCAAGTACGCCAGTTTGGTTTAGCCAAGTTAATGTTCGAAATCATTAGACCACGTTTCAATGCTGGTTTCTGATGTTGTTGCTACTGCTGATGTTGCTACTGCTGATGTTGCTGATGCTATTGATTCTTCTGCTGCCTTCATCGTATATCGAATTTCTAGCAAAAATCAAAATCGAAATTACTTCTTCATGACAATGAGAGTGTGAGTATGTAGAGAAAGATGAAAGTATCTTTGATACAGCAAGATGATGATTGCTTTGGGTGCAAACACTTTCTCTACTGTTTCTCTCAGGCATATAATTAAATTTCATGCATTAATGGAAATCACGAGCACCTAAGGACATATAATATTTCTCGTTTATTAAACAAGAATTCACATTAATGAAATAAGTCATTAAAAGCGTTGTCCAGCATTCAAGAATATTGATACTTAAAGCCAGAGAAGATGATGATGTAGAGATATTCATTATGGAAAACCATCATTTGTGTTATTATATTTTATTGCAAATACTTTAATTATAATATATATGGGGAGGCAACCTTCTTTCCTGTGGTGTGATTTTATGAATGATTTGTTTTGAATATGATAAAATTAGACCATTCTTTTAATTTGAATGGAATGATTTATCCAGTAAAGTTGTCTGTCCTGGACTGCTGACTTGATTGATTATTCTAGTAATGCTGGTCAACCTTTATTCCATTACTCACTCCTTTAAACTATTTGACAAATATGATAATATTTACAATTGGCGTTTGGTATTTATATAATCCAAATAAGTAAATCTTTAATGTCATCTAAAATTTAGAATTATGAAGATAAGTTTAAGTTGTAGAAAGTTAAATGAAAGACATACAATATTTTAGAACACGAAATGAATAAATATGACCAATAAAAGCTAATAAAATATTACATTAAGCACATAATTTCCAATCGTAAGCAATCTTCAATAGTAACAACAAGAAAGCTGAAACTCATGAGTTTTTCCTTTCACCCAAACAAAGAATGGGGATAAAAATTACCATTATTATGAACATTAAGTTCGAAGTTCTAACCAAACACATAATGGCAGCCTGTTATCTTGTCGGATTGTCCGGATTGTCCATGTGAGTTAATGTTCTTCAAGGGTATGAATCTTAGTCTGCCATTGTGCCATATAAAAGTAAAATCAAAACAAATTACCACGATCAACAACAATTGTCATTTGTTATCCTATTAACGAGATTGAAAGCGTGGACAATAAGTTTAATGCAATAGCACAGGAAACCCCCAAAAAAAAGAAACACAAAATATAAAAGAAAAATATAAAACAAGAAGAAAAAACGGAAAGCGAAAGGATACAAAATACAAGCAAAAGACAACAGAAGATGAAGACTAACGTTATATAAATCGATGAAAGAAAATGAAGAGGGTGTTCTTAACATTATAGGAAATATGACCCGAAAAATAGAAAATAAGTTAACAAAAATGTTATTTTTCTTTTGGTTTAGTCAAAGTCTATAACAAGAAATCTCACATTAATACTATAACCGCATTTAATAGAAATCGACACATGAGCCCACAGACAGACAAACTGACAGACAGATGGGCAAATAGACATTGACCATATTCCTTTATACAGGAGTATGATGGCAGCTGACCTTAGTTAAAGTAAAAGAGAAAATTTCTTTTTAACAGGACGGAAGATGGTGGACAGAAGGCATTCATCCATTCATTCATTCATCTATAAGTTGTGTTAGTCAAGTTAACTTGGAATAGAGAGTTTCCAAGTAATAAAGCAATAATAACATAAAAACTTCCTAGTCTTCGTCGTTTTCATTCAAGTTTACTACTAAATCGAAGCATCTTCACTCACTCATTCACTGATTCAGTCACTTTGTTTGCCAGTTTGATTGGTGGCAAGTCAACCAGCCGCAAATGGACTGCTAAATAGCCAATTGGTTGCGTGTTACTTGGGCTTTGATAAAAACAAAGTTGAGATTTATATTTTCTTGTTTCATTGAAGATTAAATATACTACATACTACAAAAGTAAGTTTTTGTATAGTGCATGGAATAGAAAAAGATAGTTATTTTTAAAGTAAACACTTAAAATTAAACTAAGTAAGTAACCACAGAAAATGTGGAAATAAAAATAATATTTTCTGCAAACAAAAACTTTAAAATATATACGAGTACTATTCCATTTGTTTAATCTAGGGATATGTAACAACAAAATTACAAACAGCGTGTCAAGCACTAGGATTGATGAATCTCTTAAAAACTGAATTAAAGAAATGATTTCATCTGGTAACACTAAGAACTTCTATTCGGGGCTACGGTCAACCAGTATAAGTTGACCTAAGCATAATGAGGAACACATTATATGCTTAGAATTTCTATTGAAAATACTTTTTTTCTCTATATTTGGGGTACCGCATCAACCAGCAACATTCAGCGAGTTCAAGCCTGTCAAAGCACTTTGCGATTTATCTGGAGCTCCTTGGCTTGTGCGCAACACCATTTTACACAGAGATTTATAGAAACCCACTGTGCACGACGAGATCCTTCAAAATAGTAAACGTCATCGGCAGAGACAGCAAAGTCATCCAAACCACCTAGCATCAGCACTCACCCAAGGCGTAAGTCGACGGCGATTAAAGAGGCTCCATCGTAAATAAAGATCACCAGCAACTTAAGTAACTGAAATTATTTATGCCATGAGTAATTACAGTTAAGTGTGACTCACGACTAGCACATGAAGTATTTCGTATTCCAATATTCAAGCACATCTTGATGCTATTTTCGATGCACACTATGAAAGTTGTGAACAAAATGCAGCTTACTCCCATAAGGAACGTTTAAAATCCAACTGGGAAGCAGTTTGTCAGGAATACATGCGAGTATTTGTTGGCAATAGAGTTTTTGTGCAAATTGCTGTGAAAACTACACGCGGTGTATATTGAAGCACACGTTTCTTATGTGGTGATCTCTTTAATTTGTTTAATTCATTTTATTTTTATTATATTTCATCAAAATAACAATTGAATTACACCTTCTGTGAAAATTTCAACTGTATACCTATTATGGTTTATGAGGTAGAGCTCACTGACAGAGGGACTGATGGACAGCGTAGGCTAAGTAGGCTAGTAATAGCGTGCCGTTGGTTCCGTACCTAAAGGACATTTTCTCTCACATTTTCATATAGTATTTCAATGACAACCTTTAATGTACTCTATACAACACACAAGACTCTTGAACATTTAATGTCATTTTAATGAAACGAAATGAGAACTCAAATGAAAAACAATTTAAATTTATTCATTTCACCATCCATTAACCATTTATTTTCTATTTAGTTTCTATATTCCTAAATTCAATATATTAAAAACCATTCAATTCTATTTATTTAATCATTTGGCAAACGAGTGTTGAACAAATTTATTATGAATATTTAGTATAAAAATCAACATTACAAATTCATTTATATTTAAAAACAAATGAAATAGAAAAAAACTTATTGGTATCAAGAAATCTACTTGGACAAATTAAGCAAACAAAGTTTAAAGTAAATAGATACACAAACAGCATATACACATATGGTTTATTCATATAACCGAAAGGGTAAAAGAAACAAATAGTATTGTTGATGAGATACATTCTGTGTGCTATCGGAATTGTAAATTTATATAAACGGAAATTGTATGAAACAATGCAATTTGTATATTTGGTCACAGCTACTTACATCACCATCATCATCATCATCATCATCACCACACCATCATCAACAGATACAACTTTTTACATTTGTATTTATGTGAGTATTTATCTGTGTGGCTCTCTCTGTCTCTGTGTGAGTGTTGCACTTATGTTTGTTGAATGGTGACAACCACAGGATGCCATTATAACTGCATGAATAGTCATAACAGGATTGCGAGTGTGATCTTATACAATTTTTATTAAGCTCAGAGTTATAATAAAAATAAAAATACAAAAAAGCAAACAATGAAACTGCATCTCTGTAAGAGGGATGGAAAGTATCTTTTATATTTGGCAACAAAGAGAGAGAGAGAGAGATAGTGAAAGAGATATATATATAAAGAAAAATAGAAAGGAATAAGAATATAAAGTGAGATTGGCAATTGTCAAGTTACTTTATACATTTGAGAGTATTTCAATGGGTTTTTCTATATGTATGTATCATCTGTATTTCTGTATTTATATAAGTTTGCAATGAAAATAATCATTGAGTTCTAGAATCTCTAAGTGTGTGGCAGCATATGGTTGGTTATGTTTATATCCATGTTTGAGATTGAGTTTCAGTTAAAGTATGGTACTATAAGATAACAATATAAAGCATTATAAGCGCATTAGAGAGCAAAATAAGTGGGGTTATTGGAAAAATCCACAAGTCTTACAATAACAATAATAATTGCATTTGAATAACAAAAGATTATTGAACTAAGTACTACAAACGATATTCTAGTACAATTTTCACATTGATAAGGTTGATTTAAAATGATGATGATATACTCCAATTCATTTGTCTGCTAAATCCTTATAATGCAATAAATGGAATTTAGGGATTTAGTTTATAATTGAAAAATCCTAGTAAATTGAAATTTGTGTTCATTTTTGATATTTCACTTTTTGATTTTCAAATTAATTTTATTTGATTGATGAAGTGTGAATAAATGACTGACTGACATATGCTTAGCTCATTCCTTAAATCATATAATTTGTTGTTTGCTGCTATTTGTTTATTGAGATAAAAATTTGTTTACATGAATTCTATTATTCTATATCTGTTATATTTCGCGCTTATTTAACAAGTGAAGTAAGTATATTGTGGGTAATCTTAGGCCCAAAGGACATACACACATACATACACACAAAACAGAAATGAAGATGCATACAACATGATTTATTTTGTCTAGACTTTTAGTCTCTATTTTCTTACTTTGAAGAACACGCGACCCCCACACACACACTCACACACATGACATGGGATTATGGATTAGGGTGCCATGTTGAATATTCTCACTGATTGAATTACATACATGTCCAGCTAAGATGATGAGCTAAACTAAGTTCAACTTAACTTAAGTTGTTGGTTTATTTTGATTTGGCAACTGAAGCAACTGCCATAAACTAAACTCGATGTCGTTGTCGCGTTGCCAGGTTTTCTATTCTATTCTATTGTATTTTATTGCATCTGTAAATCACAATGAAATCATTTTTCTTTTTAGCCAAATGCTTGCCAAGAAAATCTGAGAAGCAAAAATATTTATTGTAAAAGGTAGTCAGTAGTCGTCGGTCTTCAACAGGCGTCAACAGGAGCCAACATGAGTTGCTTCTTGTTGATGTCTATCTTTTCGATATTTTATCGCTTGAACTAAATTACATAAACTGAACTAAACTGAACTGGATTGAACTGTCCAGTACTTTGGAATTTGGATGAGTCTTGCTTGGTTCGTTTGTAATGAAGCGTCTAATTAACTTTTTGACTAAAACCATAAAAACTACTCTCATACACCTGGTGAGTTATTTAAAAGCCACTTTAGTTATTTAGTAGCCACTCGTCTTGAATGGTCGTGATAGTGGTGGTGTTGATGCTAAGAATTGATATAATCATAATGGTGGGGGTTGGCTTTGAAGAGACCGACGAGCAGCTGCCATTTTATGAGCTTACATTAGATGCTGACCATTGTCGGTGACCCCAGACCGGCCTTATAGCACATTTAGCAATGTGTTGGCTATTAGAATCGCTACTTACACATTTCTACATGGATGAGGAGGAGAAGGGAAGGAATGAAATGGTGGTGGTGGTGGTGATGATGGTGGGGGATAGAAAAGATACAAACGAACTTCATATATGACTTTAGCCTCTCTCGAGTGTATGTTTGTTAACCTTTTTGTGTTGGAATTTATGACTTTCATTATTAAACTTTGCCACCTGCAAAAATATTGTATCCGACTAACATGAATGCGAGTTGTTTAGCTTTAGTCCTTTACTTAGTTTCTTTTCCTCTTTGTACAACATTTGAACTCGATCCTTTGTTATTGAGTGCGCTTATAAAAGGGTGTTAAAATTATTATCACACCCAAACATATAAACTTGGCCACATCAACACAAGAGTCTAATTCATGGCCATGAACAATTTCTTTTTTTTGCACACGTTTTGTTTGTGAATACCGACAAATAGGACAAAGGATTATGGTCAACCATGCGGCGTGAGCCGAAAGGGACCTGGACCAATATGAAATGGATTGAAATGAAGATGCGGGTTAAGTAAAAACCAACTGACACAGGCCATGAGCAAAGTAAATAAAAACATCGTAAAAACGAAGCACTGTGCACATAGTGAGTTGGCATCACGTTTTCACGTTCAGTAAGGGTAAAAAGGATAATAAGAACAACATGCTGTGCGGCATTACAACAAATATATGACTCAGAGACACAAACATACGAGTACCATATATGAGCACAAACGATTGAATATGGAATTTATTTATCGTAATTTATGAAAACAAAAACCGGAAGCAATATTTTCTATCTTCAACCTGCTGATGCTGCTACTTCTGCTTCTGCCTGGGCATCCTACATTACAATTGTAAAAATCGTTGTGGCATCACCATTGAGGTAGTCTTACTTCCATTTCATACTCCATATAAACACATACTAGATACATCGAAACGAACACATTCATATATTGTAGTTTGCACATTACATAAGGTTCGACTATGGTAGACAATCGCTTGAGCAATGATAAACAATAGAAAAGGATTATAGAAGGCAACAAAAGTGCAGTACAGCAAGGATTTGCTTTAGCATTCATCATGGTAAGGATTCTCGATTTTTCCTGATCATACTATCCTACTGCCTACCTCCCTGCTTTCGTTTCATATTACTCCTATGGTGTTCAGTTCCTCACTGTTAGTGGAATAAAACACCAGCAAAGCTATAGCATTCTGAATCGCATTTAAAGATTTCAATGTGGCTTTGAGTCCTTTGGTTATTGGTTGCCTCGATAACAAAGCACATTTGTTCGATAAGCAATTTACGTACATATATGAATGGATCTACTTCACTAAGTACGATAGGTAGAGTTAAGTATCTATTGCATTAGTATCTGCATCTGAATGTACATATGTGTCTGTTTACTTATTTATAGATATTTGTTTATTTGTTTGTTAGTTTTTCTCTTTATACCCTTTTCAACATATCATTTGAATGATTCCATATATTTAACCTGATGTTTGTAAGAGTCAATGATAAGAAAAAAAGGAACAAAATAATTTTTCCTGGATGTTTTCAATTTCTAAAAATTATAGAAAAGTATTTTGTTTAAATAATGCCATAGAGCAACGAAAAAATAGATCATAATTTATACAAGATCCTCCATTTAGAAGGTGTTCATGCGACAATTTAGTGTGCCATATACAAAAATTGAGCAATATGGTTTTTGGCAGTTAGTTGGGTAGAAGGTAGGTGAACCATTCGGATTAAATCTTATGTATCTATGCTGGAGGCTGTCCAGTTTTCAGTATGCTTTTGCCCTTTTATCAAAGTGAGGTGTTTATGTAGATCTTTTTCACTTGGATGGTTAAATAAGATCGCTGGCGCTTTGGTAATAGCATATAAAAATAAAATCACGTATTTTTCTGAGAGTTGTGATATTTTTATTGCATTGTAAAGCAGATATGTTCCAATTAAGTATGAAATAAAATGTCCCCACATGTTGTCCAGAAACATTGCGTCCAGTTGAGGCCACAAGAACTTCGTTATCATATTCCTGTAACGAATGCCGTTCACATTCACTGCAATTCCGTACTCATTTTTAAAAAAGTAAGGGCCTGACCAAAGTCAAATGATTTTGATGATACTATGAAAGATATATCAGATTCTTATTGATACGAATGAACCAATTCAGCTTCTTCAGTTTTTGGCAATAAGCTTCCTGTCCAAGATCATACCCAGGTAGCGGACTGAGCCAACCTTAGGTATAACCGAGTTATATATCAAGACGGTTGCACAAAGCGCAAACGTGCTGTGCTATCACTTTTCGCGCTGTTAATCGCTATGATCCATCTGTCTGCCCTCCTACTGAAATTATCCAGAAACTCCTGAGTTATCTCAGAAGCCTCACTGGCACTGGAAGAGCTGGCAATAAAAGCTGTGCCATCAGCGTATGTGGCAAGCAATGTATTATCAGCATCTAGGGCTGGCAAATCAGCGTTGTAGAGTGTATACAAGACAGATCCAAGAACACTGCCCTTTGGTGATGGCAAAGGTACCGTTAACGTTTTCCAATATGTAAGTTAAGTATGGGCGCGTTCAGCAGAAGTTAGCCCTGATTTTATCCGATTACTTGCTAACCGCAGACTGATTTGTCTTTTCTGAACAAAAATTAAACTTCTGATAGGGAAACTTTTTTCTTCTGATGGATATAACATTCTAGCATGAAGGGTATTTAATCTTAAATGCTAATATTTTTGTTTTCTCGGATTCATTGTAAGATTTATTTTACATATTGTATTTTGAAGGATTCCTAATTAGAGCAAATTGCTTACAATCGATTTAATAGAAACTACAACTGAAGTGCGTTGTGCAATAATTTAAAGTAACAGTTCTGGTTGAACTCATTTAATGAAACCCAAACACTTACACATGTTTTTATAAACACAAATAGAATGACAAGCCGACAGACAGACAAATACATATTGTATGCCTTAAAATAAACGAATTTCGTAACCCTTTTCTTTGTCAAGTATTAGAAATGCTCTGGAATAATCAAAACAATGTGTGTGCGTGATCAGTTCTATGGTTTCTAAGTCGACAGTTAACGGAAAGCGATTCCAAGGATATTTAAATTTGCATTGTTGATTGCTAAAACAAAAGTAGCAACAAAGTAGCAACAGAAATGAGCTGAAAATGTTCCGAAACTAAACCAAAAATGAAGAGAAAACCAAAAATGATAGACACTAAACCAAAGTCTTAAGCAACATTTCAAAACCGACAAAAAAATTCAAAAAAAAATTGTTGTAGGATAAAAGCGAAGATACTTTAGGCTTTTTCATTATTCGCACTAAATTTACTATATACATATATTCTTGTTGTTGTTGTTATTGTTGTGGTTCTTTTTGTTTTTGTTGCTTTTTATTATTATTTTTGTGTTGCTTTATGTGCGAAAGAGCATAAAAATCACACTCGCTTGGATCGCATAGTACAAATAAAATGCTGACAGTGTACAATGTTTCCGTTTCCGTAACAGTTTTCGCTAAACAAATGTGTCTCTCTTGTTTTTTGTTTATAAATTGTCTGTATACGAGGTGCGTCTCAAAAAATTTGACCTGTGTTCAGAACTCTATGTCAGGACGTTGGAGTGATCTTTGTGAGGTAAAAATGTAATCAGTGATTGCTTACGCTTCTGTTAGTAACAGCAATCCCCACCTAGGAGTGAATTTTATTTAGGAACTACCTCTTTCATTAATAACAGATCTCTGGTGTTAACTTTCTGCCTGATAGTGCCAAGTACCATCATGCTGATAGGTGCATGTATATAAAGTTATTGACTCATGGTTTAATGCATTACAAATACCTGCTTGCATTCTTTTAAAGTGTTAAGAAATTGGTACAAAGTTTTGCTTTAAACTACAAAAAACGTATGCAGAAACTATAGAAATGATGCTGAAGATTCTTGGAGACAAATATTGCATATGGATAAAACAATAATCTGCTTTTAACAGTTGCGATCTAGTAAGTAATCTTGGAATTCTCAAAACTGAAACTGTGATAAAAAGCCACCTGCAACATTTTGCTGTTTTAAAAATTGTGAATGCCTCTTATGAATGCCTCGATGACATAAAGTTGATTAAAATGAATGCGATGAGTGCCATTCAGCTAACTGAATTGCAGAACTGTTTCAGGGTATGATCCGATGATAGCGTGTTATTAAGTCAATTGCGGATTACTTCGAAGGATATCATAAGCCGGATAAGCCAGAATAATACCAATAGGGAGTTATAAACGCAAATCGAATACTCTCCAGACACACCTCGTACACTATATTTGTGTTTAGTGTGTTTATACATATATATGTACACGCATATGTGTGCCAAGCAACCGGATGTATTACAATTGTGAAATGTCTAAAACGCACATTTATGGCTAAAGGATAAATTTATATATGTCCGCCTTTGAATATCCTTGTGGTGCATGCGTATGTGCCTGCTTACTTTGTGTGTTTGTAGTACTATTCATTTCCGTCTTTTTTTCTCCCCTTTTATTTAAATGCTAATTCTGTGGTGAATTTAATGCCAACTCATTCCCCTCACCCTCTCCATTTTCCTGTATCCTTTATCCCCTATCTGTTTTTTTTTTCTTTAGTATTCTATCTTTTGCCTTTCACTATTACTATTATTATTTGTGTCTTTGTTGAAACTAAACTAAACTCAACTCAAATAACCGGAAACTGGCGTATTTTAAAAATCTTTTCCGTTTTCAGTTAAATAAAATAGAAGAGCAGGAAAAAATTGTCTTTTGTGTTGCACTCATAACGAATTTTATGCTTTGCTTTATTTCTACCATATCTACTACTAGTACTAGAATTATTGCATTTGTTACTATCGCTTTGATTGTTCCTTTGCCAGTTTGATCAATCGTTCGTTCGTACGTTCGTCCTTACATAACATTACTTTCCTTTTTATTTTGTGTATTTTATTTTTTCCTTCATTCTTTTTTACATTTTATGTGGCAAATTAACTGCGAGTATGACAGCTGTCATGTTGTTAGTGTTGTTGAAATTGTTGGTGTTGTTGTAGTTGTTAGTAACTGCTAAAAGTGTCGATAACATAAAAAATACATAAGCTTGTATCGTCCTCTGCAATTCTGTGCTGCTTCTAGCTCTGCTCTGCTCTCTCCCTTTATGCTCATTCATTTTAGTTTTGTATATTTCCGTTTTGTGAGTTGCCATTGTAAAACGGAAACGGAAGCCGCTATGTATACGCTCTGTGTGACATTCAACATGCAACGAGAGATGGAAAAAGGGTATAAAATCTCTTTATTAGCTAAGTAACATTTAACAGACAAAATAAAAAAAAAGAAACAGAAATTCTTTTATAGAAAAAATTATTTTCTTTATTAGAAAATCAGAGCAACTTATCAAAGTTGCGCGTTGCAGGAACCTTGGCATGTCTGTTCGTGGCATTTCGTGTTATTGACAAAAGCTTTATTGATTTTATTTAATTTAATTTGATTGACATAAATTCATTGTGTAAATGTTCCCTTTTGTTTTTATACCAGAAAAAAACATATATAGAGTTTATACGTATATGTGTTGGTGAAGATGAGTATATACTCATCACTTTGCTTTGCGGTTTATTTTCTTCTTTTAGTTTAGCACCTTTGTAAATTATTTTAATTGAATTTAAATATTTGTGAATCGAGTGTGGTGACTGCGCTAGGATTATAAAATATGCTATGAAATTGACATAATAAATCATAACAGCATTATAGCAACAAAAAGTATTACAATATTAAAAACAAGAATGCAAAGATTACTTTTCTACATCCACTTTCCATTTTTGTTGCACATTTTGTGTCTTTTAATTATAATTTCAAATCAATTATTGAAGATTTGTTAAAATATCTTGGGAAATGCAAAAACTCATAAGTACCCAAAGATTTACATGCCTTCTAATTAGATTTAGGTCTGTTCGCTTAAATTTTTTGATATGTTGAACCAATTTTCAAGGAAGTAAAACTTATATTAATCCTAACCAAACTTACAAATACAAAAATGAATTTTATATAAGAACTTGAAAAACACTTTCTTTGATATATCGTATTATCTGTGCATAAGAATAAAATGAGCATTAAGTATGAAATGAAGGAGAGAAAGTAGTCCATTTTCTTCGTCTTGTTTATCTTTTTGAGACATACTTTTTGAAGTCTCCGATGCATGGTTAAGACAATATTTATCACACATGTTTAAAAGGTGTAATGCCTAAACAGACGATTGGTGTTTCGAATTGCCCAATTTCATGCTTTGCGTCATTTGCTTTTGTGTAATATTGTATATATTACATTTTATAAACCAATTATTGGCTCATGAATAACACTTGAGTTATTGCTAGGCAACACTCTTAAGGAATATAAAAGCCTATTGAAATCACTTAGTGACATCACTTACACAATAAACATCAAATTAATCGCAGTACTCTGAATCATATTCAAATACTCTCTTGGCAATCTTTGGCATTTAAAGATCATTGCTAGTACATTTTAACAATTACCCCGTTTATAAGACGCCCGAAACGGTTTGCTCGAATGCATAAAAATCTTATTTTGAGAGGTGAGCTACATCATATTTTATGCATATGGCAACTTTAAAAAATACATTTACGTTTTCAACAAGAGCGCAAGACGTCGCACGCATAAAAAACTAAACAAAAACTGAGTCAGGCTGACCTATGTGCAAACCGTTTCGGGTGTCTTATAAAAGTAGAAAATGTCAATACCCCTAGGGAATGACTTTCGTTTGAGATAAGTATATCTGTTCCGAAATCCACTTTCTTGTATCTCTAGAATTAAAAGTGTTGTATGCAAAGACGATAGGAAATTGTTGAAACGAATTAATCTCCAACTCGCTTATATATTCCATATTTAGATACACCTAAATGGTTACTCAGACTCACGGAACAATCTGTTACAAATAAAGACTAGTGAGAAAGATATAATAAAATAAAAGATTATGATTTCCGTCTTTTTCTTCCTTTTGCAATACAAGTCGTATTATATCAATTCCTTTACTCACTCACTCACATACTTCCTGACATATCCACTTTGTTGCAATGTCCTTTTTTTGTTCGCATTTATTGGTATTTTGTGGTTTACAGGTGACAGTAACCAGCCGTAAAATATAAATAATAAAATAGATGAAAATAAAATGGAAACAAAAGGAGAAGAGAAACCCGTTTTGGCAACGAATGAAGCGTAAACGATTTTACAAAATTTATTATGAAATAACTCAAATTTTACATACAAAAAACAGAATATCAAAAAAATTGCTTAGTCAAGGCGAATACTCGCATTCGGAATAATATAAAATACAAATTGGCTGGCTCATTGCATCTCATTGTATCAGTCTATATATTGTTTATGCATATAATATATACATATAAGTGAATAAAGGTCAGTTGAATAGTTGCGTGTGTTTTTTATCGTTTGCAGCTTATGGAGATTGTTTGCCGGAATGCTGCAGTGACATTACACTGCGTATGAGTAACAAATGCAAACAAAAAAATAAAATAAAAAATCAAAATGTTTCTTTTTTATGGTTTGGCTTTGTTTCAATTTTGTTGTTGGTTTTTGCAAATTTTAAATATTTACTTTTCCGTTCCTTTGGCAACTTTTCAGTTTAACTTTGTTCTCAGTTCTTTTATTCTTTTTTTTTTTTGCTTTTGTCGCCCACTTAAATTTTCCTATATGTTGTCGTATGTTGACTTGCATATGAATAAGTGAGTGTGTATATACACAAGAGGACAAATATTTATGTATGTGTGTGTGTTGGAGTGCATGTGTGTCGATTGTTGGATGCATGTATTTGATTGTTTGTATGTTTCTGTGGAAAATTCATTGCAGTTATGCCATGGCACGCACACATTTAAATTGCAAAAAAAAAGAGAACATTTTTAATGTTTTTTTTTGTTTTTTTATTTTTGCACTCTGTTTTTTGTATTATTTTATTTAAAATTTTAATTTCACTCACTGTATTTGATAGCTTTTATACTTGGAGTAGTTGCATTTGATTGGGAAGTTTGCAACAAGCAAAATGAGAATTTCCATATCAGTATAATGAAGATCTGAACATAACTTTCAGTTTATTGAGTTCAATTTAAAATATTATAATGTGTTATACTATAGTTTGTATTGCTAAGCATCTGGTTAATTTGGTCGATCACAGGCAGTCATGAGTTAATCAAGCGACGTCATCAGTCTTTAGTAATAGAAAACATTTCTTCCAATTCTTCTGATATCATTGTGGTTTATGTTCAGCAAGAAAAGCGTGAACTGCATTAACTAAAAAACAAAATGAGTAGTTGAATCACTAAGTGCGTTTGTAAAGTGTAAGAAGTAATAGTTCTATTTATTATAAATGTTTGGCTAAAAATAGTTTTGTATGGGGAAATGTTTCACAAGCTGGCACAGTTAAACGATTTCCAAAAGTCACAAATGATTCTAAGGCTTCATAACATGACATTACTTCTTCATTGCAAGAGTATAACAATAGTTTGTTTATCTAAAAACATGAGAAATTGGAAATCTACGACTAAACTATATCATAATAGTTATCATAGTCATAGCATATAGATTTTGAGACAGGAAACAAATTTTTTTTTAGGAGAACTAATGCAATTTTCAGTTATTTAAATGAAATTTAAAAAAAGACACAAAATGTGTCAACAAATTAGATTGATTTAACTTATGTAACATATCTGCTTCTTTACTTACCAATCCAATTGCGAATATTGTTGATCATATGCCATTTAATTATAATTATTATTTAACACTACTGCCTTCAATGATATTCTTGGAATGCACTTCAGTGGTTGTATAGCGAACTGCTTGTTTCAAGTGCAGATTTCCACGCTTTCCTCTGTATCTATAGGAACAAACGCCGATAAGTTATGTATTACTTTTGTCTGCGATATACACTATGGAGCCCCCTTGTCACATATTATATAATTGCCATATAAATGGAGAGTAAAGATTGAAATTTGATAATATAATACAATACTTTTAAAAAAATTTATTTGTTTAATTTTTTCTAGCTCATAAAATGAAATTATTTTATTAGATAGAGCTAAAATTCATGTCTGCTAGTGCTCTTATTTTCTAAGTAGTTTATGAATGTATCTTTTGTTAAACTACTTCTGATAATAATAATAATTATAATATGTCATTAGAACCACATTACATAATACAACTTAAGTTCAAAAAACTAAAATCCGACTACATTAAAATCAGACAAAACAAGAAAATATTCTCATCTGAAATTGATATGTACAATTAAGTCAATATTTATCGTTTATTAAGTAAACAACTTACATGGAATATATTTTAATGTGCAATATTTAAAACATATACATAGTGATATTTAGAAGATAGCCACCTACCCTCACAAAACAAAACATTCTAAAGTAGTAACGATCGATTTGTATGTGGGTTTGAATGTACAAGTATATTTATCTATTGTTCGGACCTACCCAAGGGGCATTTTGTTTTTGTTCTTGACTCCATGTCTTCTAAAGGGCGCCATATTCTATTTTATGTAACGTCACATAACCTATAACTAGCGGACGCTGAAGACACTTCCAATGAAACATCCTTTGTGAAGTTATTATAAGTAGTTTAGAAGTTATGAGGGAACAGATGAACATTCATACATAACATGCATAACCGACTACGGCAAAGCAAAAAGGAGGTTGCAGAGAATCTATGTATATGACAACTTCAAATTGAATATAAAAATAATATTTATATCAAAAATTATTCTTATCTACATATATATGTATATAAAAATGGACGAAAAAAATAGTTTGACGGCAATGGACTCCGACACCATTTGACCAATCAATGATATCGTCTTCGTCAATATTAAAATCTTTAATTTTTTTTTGTTGAAATACATATCCTTTTGCTGTTATATTTGTTTGTCGAGGACGTAGCAAGGCGCGCCGGGAATCGTAGCTTATAATAACCTTTTAATATCAATATAAAGTATTTTCATATAGAAAACTAGTCGACTGAAAAGGGTATTTTAACGACTTTTGGACTGAAATTTATACAATATCTTTCTTTTTGTTTTTGTTACAATATTTTTGTTTGGAATTGAATATTTTTGCGGTTTTGGTGTCAATTTGTTGCGCAATTAAAATGCTTTGCATGCTAAATCGATTTTTATGGCAATTTTTTTTTTTTATATATACATATTTTTTAAATAAAATTGTAAAATATTTAATAAATATACACAAGAGAAAAAAGTGAATACTTTTTATCAAAATGAAATAAACTAAATGGAAAAATAAAGAAAAATAAGAAAACAACACCCGCATTTACCACAAAATGTTTAAATTCAAGTTTTGAAAAACTGCATAAAATTTATTAAATAAATACAATATATTACGTGTATTTTTGATTTTATTTACATTCAATAAAATTTAATAGATTAAAATTTGAAATAAATGAATTTTTATATAATTTATTATTTTATTTAAATATTTACAAACAGAAAAATGAGTCATTTATTATTTTTTATATATAAGTAATAATAATTTCAATAAAATGAGAAATTATATAAAAACTTATTATTTTAATCAGAATTTATATTATTTATGTAAAAATTTTAACAATAAAAAAAATAATAAGTAAGAAAAAAATGTGCTTAAACCTTAAATTTGTGTTATGACATTTGCTATATATAATAAGTAGAATATTTCTTTGGTCGTGACCCT
The DNA here is from genome assembly GCA_037043315.1 of Amiota communis. Lineage (NCBI taxonomy): Eukaryota > Metazoa > Arthropoda > Insecta > Diptera > Drosophilidae > Amiota > Amiota communis. The sequence continues at coordinate 1,493,548 of JBAMAV010000657.1, forward strand.
TTTATTAAATAAATCACTTTAATTGTCTACGCTTGACATTTACTGAAAACCATATAAATGACTTTGGTATTAAGGCTTCAGTAATTTCTATTACAACAACTACAATTTCTAGATTACATTTGACACCATTTACTCACAGTCCTATGATTACTTGAGTTTAGTGGTTTGGAGGGTTGTTTCTAATACTACTCTTGTACATCTTGTGATAGTCTTCACTGTCTTTCTCTCACTCTGTCTCTCTCGCTGATTGTCATTTGACTTTTTGGTGTTGTAGACTGTAATTTGTGTTATTTCATTACACAAAATTACATGTTTATCAAATAAGCAGCTTAATGAAGTAATTAATGTGATTTTTGTCATTATTTCACAGCTTAAAAGATTTAAGTCAAGAACCATTTCAACTACTACTTACTTACTATTTTATGGGGAACACCATCAACATTAGTGGAGTGAGTTATTCTAATTGATAGTGTTGATTTCATGTGATATGAGTTTGTGACAAATGTTAGAATTGCATCAAATATCAATATGACAAATATCAAAAGAAAAATTTATCAAATGAATAGTGAGAATGATATGAATAACTCCAAATTAATATAAGTATACGAGTATCATAGATTGAATGTTATTTTAATGATGGATTATTTTTACTGTTGACTGTGATACTTGTCATTTGATGATGTAATGTTGTTACAGTTACTAAGCAACTTTCGCTTGTGCGATTTCTGTTTTCCAAGTTTCACATTGCCAACTTGAGATATTTGTTTCTTCATCAGCATCATCCCCATCATCATCATAATCATCAGTATACTTCTTGTTCTTGTTATGCTAAAAATCGTTTACATATCAAAAGTGAATTTATCATTTTCACATTTCACTGTTTAATCGCTTCAAGTTGTCAAAAGATTTGGCGACAAATGCAAACACAATCGCACTCATGCCACACTCACATTGATATACTTAAAGTAGTAGATGATACCCGTTCTTACATGATTTATGTATCTATGTAACTAAGTATTTATGTGTTTGTATATGTGTGTGTGGCTTATGTGTTTGTATGAATTTGAATTTGAAAGAAATTTATTTATTTGCATGTTGTTATTGGTGTTGTTGTTGTTGCTGCTTGTCTGTTAGCATTTTTAATGGGATTTTGAGTGTGTTGACAACCAACGAAATTCGTAATGACAGCAGACGTTTGTTGGTATGACGGTTGAAGCTTAGACTCCAAAACTCTTCTCCTTTAACCACCAACATCAACATCAACATCAACAGAATCATCAGCAATCAGCAATGAGGTGTTTGGTATTATACAAATGATCAATGGCAAATTATCAAAGGAATCGTATGAATACTCGTATATGGTACAGAGAGAGAAATGGTTCAATTTTAACTGGAATTAAGATGGAAAATGTTCCAGCATTTGATGACCTTCACCTTAGTTGCAATTGCATCAAAAGTACATGATTTTATCATAATACACATATATATATATATATGTGTGTGTGTATAAAATAAGCACAACGACAAGAATAACAACAAGAATAGCAACAACATGACACTCAATATAAATTTAATTTACACAAGAAATAAAAATGTAAAATAAACACACGCAAAAACGCAACCAAAACTGTAACACTTACTCCCTCAAACACGCACATGTATACTCTTATTCATATTCACATATACATAGATATGTAGATACATATGGTTTGGTGGTTACTTGCATGTGTAGAGTAGATGATGAACCAAGAAAGGATGGCGAGTGTTTTACAATTTGTTTCAATTTAAAATTTGCTCGAACGAAAGTGAGTAAGTGAACGTGAATGTAAAAGAAGCTTAAGGAAGGAGTGAGTGAAAGCAGGGAAAGTAATGGTACGTCACTGAGAGCGTTGTCTCTGAGTCAAGCTGCCGCTTGCCATGCCACCGAGCATCGTTGCCTTTTATTAATGTTATGTGTACATCTGCGGATGTATCTTTTTCTCTCTGTGAACATTACTAGTTGTTGCTGCTGCTGATGTTGATGCTGGTAGGATATTCTTTCTGTTGCTGTTGCTGCTACTGTTTTTCTTTTTCATTTTCATTTCGGTGTTAGTGCTGTTGTTGTTGTGATTGCAATGTGGCAGTGGCAGCTTTTTGAGTTTTTGCCTTGAATTGCTTCTCGCGCTCAAAAATTACTTCAGAAATTGTTGAAAATATTTCGACACTGAAATGGCTGGATGGCTGGCATTCAAGTGCGAAAAGGTTGGCCTCGCACTTAACGCAAGGCGCTCTGTATCTTTCTATCTTGTAGGTCTTGTCATTAGGTTCCAAGCAACAAACGAGGAAACGACAAAAATGTATAAAAGGAAGGCAGGAAGGAAGAAATATCAAGTGATCTATGTATGTATGTATGTATGTGTATTTTGGACTGTTCTTGTTGTCATCGCGAAATATCAAGTGAAGTGTATTGCTAGTGTAGAATGTACCATAGATAGAAGAGCAAAACATAAACGTGTTTGCTGAAAGTGTAACGCTTGTTAAGGCAGATAAGAACGTAGGATATGAGTTCTTGTGGGTCGGTCTTGTTTCTCTTCTTGTACTTGTATTGTATGTACCATGGACGAAGTGTGCCGCTGGCATAGTTACTTACTTACAGTAGCACAAGTGTATCTAGTATCTTAGTGTGGCGGCCATGATAAATGACATGTTTCATTTGACATTTTAACAAAGTGTTGAATTTTTGCTGTTGCTTTTTTATATTTTCTTAAGCGTGAGCTCCTCTCCAACTTTCTTTCTTGGCTGCCTCTAAGTTGCACTTCAAATTCAACTTTTAACTGACAGCATTTACTCGTTTATTCTTATCTATTATTTGTTTTTTCCATACTTTCATTGTTATTTTTTTGTAGTACGTATATTGTTTCTTTTTATACTCACTGTATGTATTGTTTTTTTCTTTTTGTGCTTTGACAATTTTGTTTGTTTTTTGCATTTTACTGGAAATTTTCAATATGAAAAATATCAAATGTTTAACAAAAAATAAATAAAAGGAAGCCGAATTTGGAAGCAAAAGATTCCATGGATTCCAAATTTCGTATAATTTTTCAATCATTTCTCTAAAGACAATTTGCCGCCCTTTGACTCGCATCGCCGCCTACATTTTCATTGTGTTTTTTTTTCTTTGTTGTTGAAAAGAAAAATATTTTGTTTTAATAAATGCGCAATAGAGCACCAGATAGAAAAATAAGTCAAGTGTTGAAAATTTCCAATCAATTCAAGAAAAAGTAAAGACAAAAAATTGCATTATTGCTCTGAGCTTGAGCACATGGCGTATACTTAATATTATCAAATAACTTCTACAGATTCCATGTTTTGATAAACTGAAAGATTATTTATCTTCATTTTATATTATTTATCTTAAACAAAGTGAAATTACAAAATGAGAAGTATCCATGATGTTTATACACATACACACACATAATAATTTTCAAAAAGAAAATACCCTCTCGCCTTTCGAGCTTGGTAAAGTAACTTTTATCCATATAGTACATAGTACAAGAATAAGAATAATTTTCATAATTTAGTAGAACTAAATCGAAAAAGTTTATTAATCACACGCATACTGGAAAACATACATACTGAAATAGTCTCCTCATCTCATCTCAACTCAACTCATCTCATCTCGCCTTGGCTTGCTTAGTTCATATGCAGAACGCACAAAACCCGGATACAAGTAAAGAAATTATGGAGCATTTCTCCATTTCAGTAAGAAAAAAAAAAAAAAACAGAAAATGGAAAATGTTGAATAAAGTTAGTACTTACTATGTAAAAGAAGACAGTTGAAAATGTAAAACGAAAAATGAAACTCAGATGACAATCTGCTGCAATTTAAATATGCAAATGACTGAAAATGCCACATAGTTTAACGTAGGCGTAGACGTCACAAGCATCGTTTTCATCGTTTTCATTGTTGTATGTAGTTAGACTTGTACTACTTCCCTTCTTCTAGTTTCTCTTTTCTCCTTTAACTTCTTTTCACTAAAACCATCCCCATCGTCATCACCATCATCATCATCATAAAGATTATTGTTGTAGTATAGTCAACATGGTTTGATGTTCGACAGTTGAACGTTTAAAGGGCGTTTGTGAGTGCAAAGACAAACTCAAACTCAAACTGAATTTTTACTAAAGTAAAGGCGAGCGTTAGTAAGGAAGTGAGGTAAGATAAGTAGAAGGAAGGCGAGCGAGAAATGGAGAGAGAGAGAGAGACGGAGAGAGTGGGGGGACACTATGTCATATTGTTTGGTGTCTCGTAAAAGTCATTTGTCGCCAGCACTTAGAGTATTCTGCGTGCCTCCGTGCGTTATTGTCGAGAGAAGAAAGCATGAAGGGTATCAAGCAAGCAAACCAAGCAAGCAATCAACCAACCAACAAATATGGCACAATAATGAACGCAAGGAACTCAGAATAGTTTGGTTTGGTGTGGTTTGGTCTGGTTGGGTAGTGAGTAGCTTGCAGCTTTAAGACGATGAGCAGTCACAGATACAGATAGACCGATAGACATATAGACAAACAGAACCCCTTGGATCAGTTTATCTTCATAGCCAAGCTTAAGCACAAGTACACACAAATATACTCTCTATGTATATATGTGCATAGATGTATGTAGATTTGTTTGCTTGTTGAAATGTTGTTGTCGACGACATTAAAACCGCTTTGGTCGCATTGTCATGTTGCGGCTGATGATGTGCTTAGCGTTCTACTACAACCATAACAAACAGCTGTAATAATACAACTCTCAACTCTATGTCTGTGTATCTATGTGACTATTTGTTTGCGTATGTGTGTGTGTGTTACCTCACTCTTGTGACAAATATCTAAAAGATAGACAGTAAACTAACCACAAATGTCGCGCAACCATGTTAAGCTGTACGAGTACTCGTTGCTTGGCAAATGGGGAAAACTTAGCTTCAACTGGCTTTTCTCCTTACTTACGACATATTTGTTCTTCTCCTCTTCTTCTCTTGTTTTCCTTGTTGTTGTTATTGTTGTTGTGGACTATTTCCGGTTGATGTGCACCATTTAACTTCTTCTTCGGTACATAGAGTATAGCACAAGTGCAATTTGAGAAACTTTCAGTTCACATTCATTCATTCATAGTTTCTACAAAATTCTTATAAACACAATCACATATGAATATGTAAAGCAATAACAACAACAATAAAACACAAGAAATTGTAAATGATGATGATAAAGAAGAATGAGACCAAGTATTCAAAGAAAGAAGTAAGAAGTCGAAGTGTAACTTGAAGTTGAAGTTTTTGAAGCAACAACAAAAATGGTGACGAAACAAGCAAAAATATTTCAATAAAAGCACGCAAAAGTTTTTATTATTATTATTATAATATTTTTGTTCTTTGTGATTTTTACTTCATACACACACTGAATACGTTTGTTTGAGAAATATTTATGTATCTCACCATTACTCTCTCTCCAAGGTTCCCTCTTGTAAGTTTATATAAGTATATCAAATAGTAATGCACACTTTTACATATGTATGTATAATGGTAAATATATTCAACAAAATGACATTTCTTAAGAGTTTTTTTTTTCTTTATTTTATTTTATTTTATTTATATATATTTTTTATATATATATTTAACCAGCAACAGAAGAAAAGCAAAAGAGTGTAAAGAAAGAAATAAAGAAAGCAAAATAAATGGAAAACAAAGTATGTAAAATGAAACCACAAATTAAAAATTTCTGCACGTCTCAACATAAAAAGTTTTCATTGAAGTTTTCTCTCTCCTCATAGCCTCATGGACTCCTCATGGTTTTGCCCATCATCTTCTGCCATTACGATTTCAGTCGCCAGTTTATTGCACGTCTATATATATTTTTTCTTTTTTGCTTTAGATGTACATAACCCCTTAAACACATGTCCACAAACATTTATTCACATGCATAATAACACCCCCATATGCATAAATACAATATATGGCAGTAGTTCATTCATTCCGTCATTCATTCATTTATTCTTCTACTCATTCGTATTACATATTACAAACTCATGTGTTTTGCTATGCCTGAATGTCTTTTGAGTTGCCATGGTGATGCGTTCTTTTTTACATTTTTTTCTTATTGTTCACAAGCTTTGAAATGCATTCCATCGTAACTTTATTTTTTTGCAACAACAATTCCATTCCATTCTATTGTAGTTTAGCTTAGTGTATTGCAGGGTAGTGTACATTATGATATGTGTGCATTATTTATCTAAGACCATGGCATCTGAGTATTTAACGCATTGAAGTATATTTTAAAGTGATAGATATTAGAAATAGTTATTGGATAAGTTTCTTTTAAATTTAAATAATACATTTTGTCTTTACTTCTGCAGAGAATGAATATAAAAATAAAACAAAAGATGAGCTATAACTTAACTAAGTGTTATAGTTATTTTCGGGAATTTTATCCTATATAATAATTTTCTATTAGTATTTTATTCTCCAAATATTGAATTATTGTAATAATGTTTTTTTCCAGCATCAAAAGGTTAAATTAATTTGATTATGCTTTTTGTTTGTTTTGTTGTTCACTAGATGTTTTTATTATTATTTGTATTCTCTTTTAGTGTTTCATTTGTTTACAGTTAGTTTATGATAGGTATTATCACATACAAGGTGCACCGATGCGCTGCTAAGAACAAGCAAACGCTATTTCCTTATCAGTGAAAAATCATAACAATAACAGAGATACAAAAAATATAAGCAGTAATATCATTATCAATAAGGAAAGCAACAGAATATCTCATCAACAAGTGATAAGTAAATTTGTTATTAGTTGATTAAAAACAACAGCATCAATAACATCAGACACAATCATCTACTATTGTACAATATTTGGTATAATTAAAGAGCGGATATTTTTTCGGACAAAAAACAGTAAAATTTGTTAAAAAGCAGTACATCGATCTTAGAAAAACAGTATTTTTCGCAGTATAAATTTTGTTCATTGAATAATAACAAAAAAAATCAAATTAAAGATTGAGCGTTTTATTTTCACTATCCGAATCTGCGCTTTCCATCTGAATGTCTCCTTCTGTGGTTGTTGCTTTACATTTGGAGTTTGTAGCAATTTGAAGAAGCAGTTCCAGGTTTTTTTTATATAATTATAAAAATCAACGCATATGTCAAATTACATTTGACCATCATTATCGCCTTCAGAGTTTCCACTTTCAATTGTGCTTTGTCTGACGTCCAAGTATCGTGTACTCCAGAAAATATTCGTTCGTTAAACTGATGCTGAAGTTCCTGGCAAGCATAATATGTATTCAACAATTTGCGCAATTTCTTTATACTCGCAATCGGCGTTACTCAGATGGTTGAATATTTTCACACAGCGATCCAAAATAGAAACGTGGCTGTCTCTCCAATGACTGATTTTGCCGCTCGTACAGTAGATTTTTACATATCTGAATTGCAAGTGCAAATCGGCGGCATTTTCATTGGCAATATACAAATTGTATTCACTTTGTGGTCAGCCGAGAGACAAGTTAATTTAGCCATGTCCGTCTGTACGCAAACTAGTCTCTCAGTGAGCTGGAGAGCTGTAATTTTGCACATATATTTTTTTTCACCATACGCGGACCACTAGGGGCTACCTCCCATACAAACCCCCATTTAAAATAATGAACATTCTTATCAGCATTTTTTTTTTTTTGTTTTTTAGCGTATCGAACTGAAATTTGGACATTATAAGTTTCTGGTCCATATTCACCAACCATGTAAACTTCATAATCCTAGGGTTACCAGGAGGGATAACTCCCATACAAACCCAATTTAAAAAAAGTACATACAAAACGGTACTGTGCCCCTCAAACTGTGCTCACATTTGATACTCAAAATGTGTTTTTTTGTTGATACTCGAACTGTGATAGAGAGATTATAGTGATGCTAATAAAGGAAGCATATCTGATATCTGGCATTTGTCACCGTTTGGTTGGATGCAACAAGGAGGAGCGTGAAGAGTATCACATCTTTGGCATAACCAAAGATTACATTCATTGGTTATATCAACATTTGTATGTGTTTGGTATGTTGGAATGAAATTCATAGATTTAAACTACGGAGAACTAGAAATATGTCTGAAGGCTATTATTTTTTTATGGGTTAAGTATAATATTTATGAGAAGAAATGATTTGGTCCAAAGTTCCAATTTTTCTAATTTTGATAATGAAGGGAGCATAGTAAATACTATTTACTTACATTCATTGAAAGGAGTCTTGCGAATCTTGTGATTTATTACAATTTTTACTCTACTCTCCATGGATTCTGGGAGTGCCTTTTTTGAATGAAAATCCCGTCTTAGCAAAATAATACCTTAAATGACGGTCCTACCAAAAATTCACTCGACTAGTGCATTTGCTAAACCAAATGGTCAGTGTATTGTGCCCGTACTATAAGGATTTTTTATACAAATATTACTACCTTCACGGGGTACAATGTATTGTAATACTGAATATATGTGTAGGTATGAGTATATGTAAGTATAAGTATAATAAATGTGTTTGTTTTAAAATTTAAATCCGAATTACGTGGTCACAATGTGTTAACTAAAATAGACAAAATTTAAATAGAAAATATACACCAGCTTGGTTTTTCCTGGTATCCAAGCCTTCGTTGATCCAATGACGCATGCCACACTTTTCCGGCCACGAAATATTGTAATGAGTTTTTGGCTTTTGTTTGGCAAGCAAAACCCGTTTAAATGACTTGGCTACGCTTGTTTGCGCATTTCGAAATGCACAAATTTGTTGGTTGCATTTTGGCTAAAAATAGTTACAAAAGTAGCAACAACAAAATCACAATTATTGTGATTTCATAATTTTTTTTTTTTTTGTATTTGAATGGATATGTTCATGTTTTCAATCATAAAAAAGGGTAAGGATATGTTAAGGTGTACGTGTGTGTGTGGCGTTTATATTTATTTTAAATGAGATTACCTAAAAATAATTCGCTAATTTATGGTTTGCTTTTTCCACATAAACGAACAACAATGTGACTTCAATTGTTTTTACTGTTTTCATTACTTTCAGTTTGTTGTTCATTGAAAATATTTTTTTTGTTTTTAAAATTTCCCTTTATATGTTTTTTGGTTTTTCTGCTGATTTTGCAACCACAACAATATAGTTAAATTCCATGATTTTGGTAAAATATTACAAAATTCGTGACCAATAAGCAATATTCAATTTGAATTTAGTTTCAGTGAATTGAAAGGACTCTTTATAAAACATATTGCCTTTATGGTATGGTACGATACGATCGAAATTGTTTTGATTGGAGGAATTCCGAACTTAAGAAGTGATGAGTATATCATCTAGTCAATAATGATCATTATTCATAATAGGCCTTCTCAAGATATTTCTTCATAAAAAAGATCTGTGATATGCCAACAACCTTCTTCTATGGTTAATGTAACATGCTCACAAGTTGGTGCTGCTATACCAGTTGTAAAACTATATATCATTCTAGTAAAGGGCAGAGAAGTGAATACTGAAATCTATAAAAGAAAATTGATATAGAAAGGTAATAGTACATTACAGTAAACAACCCAGTCAAATATCTTTGAAACTCAGTTAAAAAGCAACGCAGACAAAACAAAGTTTTCTGTTCTGTTTCCTTTGGTATATGCACTCTCATAAGACAAAAAAAAAAACATGTTTGTTCGCTTGGGTATAACGCGGGCCTTGAAAGCCATAACAGAGGTTGACTAAAAACACCAGGGTAAAGGCAGCATCAAATTAATTAATATGGAGACATGATACGTGGAAATAACATATAAACAACCTTTAGAGGCGACTCAAAATCAATAATATCGAAAAATGCTTATTATTACCATATTGTATGTTTCATTCTTTCCTAATACTCAAAATACTTAGTATGTGTAGGGTATTTAGTAAGTTCAGTCCAACTTATCAAGACCTTCAAAGACCCCTTGTGATGCCACACATTTGGTGGTAGGGTATTTGGATTTAGTAATATAAATGTTGTTGCCATTATTAACAACTACCGTCGGCTGATGCGGACAATTCGATACCGCGAATGCACACGTTACAACTTCAGCCATATTTCTTGTTTAAACTTCGATTTATTTCAATCAGCATTGGATATGCTCCACTAGGGAAAAATTGGCAATAAATAAAGCAATTGTTAAGTTAAATTGCAAAGTTGTAGACTTTACTTTTGCTTTTAGATTTTCTTTTCGCGCCATTAAAAAGTAAAGTGGTCCAAGTGCAGTGCCACATTTCGACTTCGATTTAATGGTCTAATTCATTGCCATCATCATTGTCGCATACTACAATTTACTTAGTACTATAAACTAATAGAATTTTGCATTAATGCGTCTTACTTTTGGTTGATTGTCCCTGCTCTAACGATATTTTATGTTAGTCGTCGCCTTGATTATCTTGATTATGTTGAGTGTCTCGTTCCCCTTATTAAGAGAATATTTATGAGTTTGCAGTAAAAACTGCGTTTGTCCTTTAAGGCGCCTGGAGTTTAGTAAGGTAATGCAGATATATCTATTGGTATAGTTGAACTGAAACTTAATAACTTGCAGATTTGTGTGTGTTTCTTTTGTCCGCAGTTTGGCCACTTAAATTTAGTGTTCCGAGCGCATATAAATTTCACTTCATATAAATTTCTAGTGTTGTAGCTGTGTGTCTGTCACTTGTCACCTCGTAAAGGATTCCGTATGAATTTTATATAAGTCCTGTTTTTAGTTTTCTAACTTAACGCAGTACATTTTTATAGCCTTCAAGTTTTATTTTTGTATTTTTTTGAAGCTTTAAATTTTAGATGATAAAAGGAAAAAGCACAAACAACATCAACCACAAGAATCTTAATGTTGTCGACACGTGGCAACATTACTTGTATTTCTTTCATTTCTTCAGGTCCCTGAAATACACATAAACATAAACACACTTACAGTATTTATACTTATATACGAGTGTATAGCAACAACATATGAGGAAAATGAAAATAAGAAAAAAATAACAGGAAAAAGGAAAAGAAAAGTAAAGGATTTTATGTCAAGTAAATGGTTTATTTATGATGTATTGGAATTGTTGATGACTTTGTTTGATTTGGTTTTTAGTTGCTGATTTAGGAATCAAATGATCAAGTGCCAGAGAAGGAAGGAGACTCTATTCCACTTTTCAATTTACCAAATATTCCATCAATTGAGTGTAAAAATTGTTGTGCTTTTTCTTTTTATAGTAAAACATTAAAATGAAAAGTGGTTTTAGTGTTTTTTGCACTCAAGTGTAAATTAGTTTCGAATTGATAAAATGAAATACAATACAATACAATGGGAAAATTTAAAGTTAAACTTTTAGTCTTTTGTCTAAAGGGTTTCGAATGTTAAAATTTGAGCAATTGAGTAGATGAGTCAATGGAGCATGTTCTGTTTTGATAACAAAATATATTTACATAATCCTATGGGGATTTTCCATCTTTTTTTTTTCAAGTTTCATGCTTATTTTTATATGCTAAAATAACTGCTGTTGCATTCACTGATTGTGTCACACAACTGACAAATTCTCATCAATATATGTACTACTAAACCACAACAATTTGTTTTACAAATTTCGATCATAAAAAGTTTTTCTGTAAAAATCAAAATCACTATGACATATCAAATACTCAATTGTACACAAATTCCTCTTATCTGTAAAGTATGTCATAGAAATTGAGACAATTTGATCATTTTGTATGAATTGTGAACGATAAATTTAATTGGAATTTGCAAAAGATTAAAACTTTCAAATTTTATGATTTTTTGTGTTTTATATATTTAAAGGTATTATTTTCTACATATTAATAAATTCTCTTAGTTTATCACTCATACTAAGTTCATAAGAAGAAATATCTGTTGATTTTTATGTTGCTATAACTTGGACTTCTCATAAATTTGTATTGTTTGTTTATAAATAATGAAATTGTTTTTGATTTTCATTTAAAGTTCAACAGGTTTTTTTTTTGTCTACTATCAATGCTTATTTTATTCTGGTTTTTATATTGTTTGACCATCTACAAGTTTCAGTATACCTGAAATTTATATGAAGTTTCAGATGATATCCTTTCTTAATTTTCACAAGAATTTTAAACTGAAAGAAACATTATGAATTATTCAAAAGCAAAGATCAATCACATTTGACAGCCTCAAGTAAAATTATTAGCCCTTTTTCTTTTAAATAATCTAAAGTTATTTTCAGAATTTTAATCCTTAATTGAACATGCAATATTGAGTTGCACTGATCATCATGCTGAAATACTATCTTTCTCTCTAATCCAATATCCAAATGCTTATTAGATTCAGTTCAGTGTCTCCAATTACAGTGTACAAATTTGAGTGTAAATTTGAAACAACTGAAAAACATTTCTTTGCTTAATAAATGCAATTAAAATATTTCCTAATGCCAACGGCAATGGCAGCAAATAAATGTGAAAAACTCAAGTTTTTTGTTTTATTATTTATTTCAGATTTATTTACAGAAAAATGAACAATGAATAAATAAATATTCATGAAATAAAATAATATAAAATAAGTGAAAATTTATAAACAAAATTGTTATTGTTCTAAATTGTTGCATCAACAAAATTTTAAAAAATAAGCCATAACAAAAAGTGAACATTTGAAAATTAAAACCAGAAATTGCATATTTATAGAAAAGTTTTCCATGGGAGAAAGTGGTTAGTAGAAAAGTTGAACTTACTTTGCTTAAGGCGAGATTTGCCAAATGAAAATAAATAAAATTTATTTACAATTTACACAACTTTAATATAAGTACAATATACTCGTATATACAATAAAAGATAGTCATCATTTAAGTTGCATATGATTAAGAAGATCAACAAATTGAGCAAAGAAATGCAGGGGTGCTGCACATTAATACATGAGGCTTCTTCGATGTTTGTGTGCCCAGATTTCCAGAAAAGCAACATAATACGACAAACCCTCCTCTTACAACGGCAATGGAATACTTCCGGCGAGCGATTTTTCTGCCTTATCTAGACTCGCTGACATCTGCATTCAAGCAAAGATTTTCACAGGAAAATAATGTAGCATTTACAATAATTTAACTGCTTTACATCCAGCACATGTCCCAAGCCTTGGCTTGAAAGGTTTCAAATCTCAAATTTGTAATGCAATTACTTTTTATGAACTTAGAGGTATCGAAAATGAGCGAGATGTTTGGTATAAAGACTGGATTAACAAAGAGCCAGCAGATTTAATTTCTGCTTACGCAAATGCCGATTTTTATCCAAAAATTCAAAAAGCAATTGGCATATTGCTTGCGCTACCATGCATTACGGCATCGGTAGAGAGATCCTTCAGTACCCTAAGAAGAGTAAAAACATGGCTAAGGAATACGATTAGCGAAGATTGCCTAAATGGTGGATTAAATATAAAAACATGGTAATTGCTAACTTAATACCTCCATTTTTTTGGTGAAAAATGTATCAAAAACCCAACTTAGATTGTTTTTGAAACTTTAAACTGACTTAGTAGAGTATCTACATCTTTCATTGAAAAAAAAAAAAAAAAAATCAAAGGTTGTCCTCTACATTGGCAGCTGTATACGCCGTTGATTTCAGTAATGCAATACATTCGCAGTACCTTTAGTTAAAGCGGCTTATTGACGTACAACATTGTTGCTCAAAATTACTATTATTAAATGTTGGGATTGGGCAATAAAGTTTAAAGTTTTCAAATGACATTAAAAGTATGTAAACTATACGGGTATTGGGGATATTCAGATATACTTGCACAATGTGTCCAGAAAGAGTGAGTGCCATTTCTTTTTGAAATTATTGAGGGATGCGTGGGCGGATGGCTGGGAGGCGTGCAATACTAAGCAGCTCGGTGGAAATTTAATAGCAATGGATCCATTAACCGGTCAATAGCATGCGGGTATATCGTTACTGCACAGCGATCATTTGTGTTCACACAAGATCCAAACACCGCCTCATCGGAATATCACTTGGAAATAGATTAAAATTATTGAATCGACGGAATTAACCGTTACAAAAAACTATTCACCGGCATGACGTAAAACTTATAGAAACTATTGATCAATACCTGTTTGTAAGAAAAATTCATTGTTTGGGGTCTGACTATTTTGAAGATCTTAGAGGTCGAGCACTTACAGGAATTACAGAGCTACACTGCTAGAAATTTTTAGATCCATCTTTGTAACAGTTTCATGGCTTTAATAAGGGAATATGGCTTTAAAAAGATGTCGACAAAATGATTCAATTGAAGCCATAAAGGAGTTATTTCCCCATAAATTAATTTTTTAATTGTAATCAGAAATCTTAATTTCAAGATTAAATGAGTGCCAGGAGTGTTACAAAAACGATTATTATGTTAACTAAAGTCTTTGCTGAAAGTCAGAGAATCTGATTATCCTTTCATGAAACATTACAATGATTGATATAGTTGTCTGAAGAAAAAGTTTCCACTAAAGTTTATACCCATAGCGATCGAATAAATATTGTACCTACTATAGAATCTTGTATTGCATATGTTACCTACGTATGTAAGTACAGCACAATAGTGTATCTAAATTAGAGTCAAATCTTTTGACAATGATTTTAAATAATGTATTCTTTATGGTATATGTACATAAAACTAATGAGTGCCTTGTATTTGTTTCTCAGCTGGGGTTATACTATTTACACAGTTACACATATATGTATATGTATATAAATATCATCAGCTTAATTGCACAAACCTGAATATTGTCTAATGAGTTTGTACGTTTGAAATCAGCCTCAAGTTTTGCCCCATAATATTATACGAGTACTAGTTGCATAACTTATTAAAGATAATTTAAGCAATAACTAAAATAACTAACCTTGTCATCATCAAAATTTAGATAGTGAATAATATCTGGCAGGACACGAAGTAGTAATAAGTAAGTAGTAGCAAAAGCAGAAGCAGCTGTCAGCTGCTACTACTTCATGCAATTTACCTATTTAACATAATTTTTGGCATTCCACCATTAACAAAAAGACAGTAGTAAATGATTTCATTAAAAGTGTTTGCAGTGTCAACGAATGCGTTGACTTTTAGTCTGAGCATTACAGTTGCCTGCCTCCGTTGTTGCCATCACTATTGTTGATGATGACTTCCGCTTGATGAATGCCTGCCTGCCTGCAACCTTACATCTTTATAGACATTTTCCTTACAGACATTTTACTTTTTATACATTTTACTTATTTTACTAAGTCAAGTTTGTGTCGCCTTCAGGTTTGCTGTCGTCACTAAGTTGTTGTTATTGTTGGGTTTGTTTTCTTTTGTTTTTCTTGACTTAGTCGAGAGCAATTAACATGCAAATAATGCCTATTAGTTTAGAGGCATCATGGCCTCAATGGCAGCCATGGTTTTATGGTTTGTAGAAGTATATTAAGTTATGCGTCATACTAACAGCATTCTAGGTTGGGTTGGGTTCTGTATGGCACGACCAAGCACCTGACAAAATGCGCCTTACCTTTTCTTCAAATGACTTACTAATTTCATGCTTTCCCTCGGCTTTTCTTTTCTTTCTTGTTTTTTTTTTTACCATTTTTAATTTTTCTTTCTTTTTGTATTATAAATTCTTTTGCAGACGTTAAAATGTAAATTGACTTTGTTAAAAAAAGGTTTTTGTTATGAGAAGCCACAACCCAGTTCTCCCAATTCTCAATGGCAATGGCAACCTTTGACGGAAGTCATCTCATTAAACTTTAGTATTATGTATTTTTACCAAAAAGTTTGATTCAAAAATGACTTTTGTTCACCCCTTTCTTTATGTTCTTTATGCTCTCATGCTTAAAATGCGCTTTTGTTTTTCTCATCGTCAAACAAATTTTGGTCTACTATGAACCCAATAGCAGACATGTAGACAGACAATTGGACCGACAGACAGAGAGTCAGACAACAGACGCCCTTTTGCAATTTGACAGACCTTCAATGATTTTTTAGCGTGAAATTTTATTATGTTCTTTGGTTCTGTGTGCTGAGTCTGTTGGGTAATTCATATTAATTGATCACTTAATTTTAACATTTTCATTAAAACTTTTTTCTGAAATTTATCTAAGTGAGATTCTTTTACCCATTTTGTGTAAAAAAAACTTCGGTCAACATTGCGAAAAGCATAAAGATTCGAACTGACGATATTATTGATTCATCAACATCGGGGCGAGTGGGTGGTATTGGCTATCATCGAGATTAATCTCAATCGATGCATGGAAAACAACGCATCCAAATCAGCCTTTAGAATACTTATAATGAATATGATGATGTTCATAGATGCTTGCTCACATTTCATCGGTGTTGGCTGTTGGTTGTTGGTAAGTGTGCCAAGCAAATGTGCCTCGGCTGTTCTCAGTTCAGACACGCGTTCATAAATCTGTGGACAGACGACGAACAAACGACCAGTGTTGGTCTTTCAATATGATTTACATGCATACATGAATGCACATCCCAACATCGGCAACCGACAATGTACTGTACTGTAGGGTGGTCCACCATCAACAATCCATTCGAGCCACCAGACAGCCAGCAACAGAAAGCGAGCAGAGATTCAAGCGATTTATGGCTACGCCGCATTGTCATGCACTCAAACACGAATACCGATGTGGTGTATTGTGGACTGGGCAAAACTGGACTATGTGTATGGTCATCTAGCTCTCTTACATTCACCCACTACCTCTTCAACAACTTAAACACGTTGCATAAGTCATTGAAGCGTCCTCCAACAATGAAGTGAAGGTGATGATCCACATTGATTTATCTACTGATGCTGAGGTTAAAAGTTTCAGCATAGCACACGTCAAAACATTTCACTATATCCTCCAGGCTCTTGTACATGCTTACAGTTTGAGTATGTGTGTGTGTGCAACTTAGCTGCATCTCAATTTTTAAGTTCACTTTGTTCACACATTCTATTGTGATATGCAATCTTTTTAAACAAATTTGTTGATGATTTTGGAGGCTGACAATCCACCAATTCCAATTGACACCCTTTATATTGTATTGTACCTGAGCTACTAATTATTTTTTACTACTCTACTTTTCAAGGTTTGGCTCATGGGTATCCATCATATTTTTCTTTTTTGAAATGTCGTGAACACGTGCTTTCCAGCTGCCTTGCCTAATAAATCTTAATCACTGACAGGGAGGCGGCACCATACTACATCTAAAAATATGTCAACTGATGGTGATAGCCTTTACTACCTAATCAGTTATTGTCACGACGACTCTCTTGTGGCTATTGAGGAAAATTATACTTCAAGCATTCTTACTTTATCATACCTTGAGCGGATTGGTCATAATTGTTTTCTCATTTTTCAGATTATTTTTCCAGTTAATATTTTTATTTATTAAAACTTTATACATTCTTATCATGAGGATAAGCAGAAAACGAAAGTGTCGCACTACCATTTGTTAATTGTCTAAAAGAGATGAGTTAATTTATGCCAGAACGAATTAACCCAATCCTCGGCGTTGTCTGGGGTGTTTGGTTGTACTGTGGTATTCCTTTGTGCTGGATTCCAAGTTGAGTTCCAGCTTGGGGGAACCCATGTTGTATTCCAGTTTGGTGGAGCCCAAGTTGTGTTCCAGTTAGGAAGCGACCAAGTAGTGTTCCAGTTTGGAGGAGACCACGTTGTGTTCCAGTTTGGAGGAGACCACGTTGTGTTCCAACTTGGAGGAGACCAAGTAGTGTTCCAACTTGGAGGAGACCAAGTAGAGTTCCAACTTGGAGGAGCCCATGTTGTATTCCAGTTAGGAAGAGACCAAGTAGTGTTCCAGTTTGGAGGAGACCATGTTGTGTTCCAACTTGGAGGAGACCAAGTTGTATTCCAGATTGGAGGAGACCAACTGGTGTTCCAGGTTGGAGGAGACCATGTTGTATTCCAATTTGGAAGAGTCCAAGTTGTATTCCAGTTAGGAGGAGCCCAAGTTGTGTTCAAATTTGGAGGAGACCCAGTTGTATTCCAGCTTGGAGGATACCAAGTTGTATTCCAGTTAGGAGGAGACCAAGTAGTGTTCCAGTTTGGAGGAGACCACGTTGTGTTCCAGTTTGGAGGAGACCACGTTGTGTTCCAACTTGGAGGAGACCAAGTAGTGTTCCAACTTGGAGGAGACCAAGTAGAGTTCCAACTTGGAGGAGACCAAGTTGTATTCCAGATTGGAGGAGACCAAGTTGTATTCCAGTTAGGAGGCGACCAAGTAGTGTTCCAGCTTGGAGGAGACCAAGTAGTGTTCCAGTTAGGAGGAGACCACGTTGTGTTCCAACTTGGAGGAGACCACGTTGTGTTCCAACTTGGAGGAGGCCCAGTTGTATTCCAGCTTGGAGGAGACCAAGTTGTATTCCAGATTGGAGGAGACCAAGTTGTATTCCAGCTTGGAGGAGACCAAGTAGTGTTCCAGGTTGGTGGAGACGAAGTAGTATTCCAGTTAGGAGGCGACCAAGTAGTGTTCCAGTTTGGAGGAGACCACGTTGTGTTCCAGTTTGGAGGAGACCACGTTGTGTTCCAACTTGGAGGAGGCCCAGTTGTATTCCAGCTTGGAGGAGACCAAGTTGTATTCCAGCTTGGAGGAGACCAAGTTGTATTCCAGATTGGAGGAGACCAAGTTGTATTCCAGCTTGGAGGAGACCAAGTAGTGTTCCAGGTTGGTGGAGACCAAGTTGTATTCCAGTTAGGAGGCGACCAAGTAGTGTTCCAGTTTGGAGGAGACCACGTTGTGTTCCAACTTGGAGGAGACCACGTTGTGTTCCAACTTGGAGGAGGCCCAGTTGTATTCCAGCTTGGAGGAGACCAAGTTGTATTCCAGTTAGGAGGCGACCAAGTAGTGTTCCAGTTAGGAGGAGACCACGTTGTGTTCCAACTTGGAGGAGACCAAGTTGTATTCCAAATTGGAGGTGCCCATGATGTATTCCAATTTGGAGGAGACCACGTTGTGTTCCAACTTGGAGGAGCCCATGTTGTATTCCAACTTGGAGGAGGCTCAGTTGAATTCCAGCTTGGAGGAGACCAAGTTGTATTCCAGTTAGGAGGCGACCAAGTAGTGTTCCAGTTTGGAGGAGACCACGTTGTGTTCCAACTTGGAGGAGACCAAGTTGTATTCCAGTTAGGAGGCGACCAAGTAGTGTTCCAGTTTGGAGGAGACCACGTTGTGTTCCAACTTGGAGGAGACCACGTTGTGTTCCAACTTGGAGGAGACCAAGTTGTATTCCAGCTTGGAGGAGACCAAGTAGTGTTCCAGTTAGGAGGAGACCACGTTGTGTTCCAACTTGGAGGAGGCCCAGTTGTATTCCAGCTTGGAGGAGGCCCAGTTGTATTCCAGCTTGGAGGAGGCCCAGTTGTATTCCAGCTTGGAGGAGACCAAGTAGTGTTCCAGGTTGGTGGAGACCAAGTTGTATTCCAGTTAGGAGGCGACCAAGTAGTGTTCCAGTTTGGAGGAGACCACGTTGTGTTCCAACTTGGAGGAGACCACGTTGTATTCCAATTTGGAGGAGTCCAAGTTGTATTCCAGATTGGAGGAGACCAAGTTGTATTCCAGCTTGGAGGAGACCAAGTAGTGTTCCAGCTTGGAGGAGACCAAGTAGTGTTCCAGTTAGGAGGAGACCACGTTGTGTTCCAACTTGGAGGAGGCCCAGTTGTATTCAAGCTTGGAGGAGACCAAGTTGTATTCCAATTTGGTGGAGCCCAAGTACTATTCCAATTTGGATGAGGCCTTGGGACATCCGATTGATTTTCTAAACATTTTTCCAGTTTTTCATCTGATTGTTTAAGTTTTTGAATAAATTTCCTGACTTCGTGGGCAATACATGATTTTCTTGACCTTTGACTCAAGTTACGGTTTTGATTAATATCGCGGAATACACCCAAGATCTGTAATGGAAAGTTCTAGCATAAATACCAGAAAATCTATTGCTTTTCTTTGTTAAACTTACCGTTTCTACATAGCATTCTTGTTGGCCAATTCCGTTCAAACTCGAACAATAAGTAATTTTACCATTAAATTGCTCCTTTAATTCATCCTGGTTAGTTATTTTTGCAAATGCAGCTTCATCGAGGTTGGCACAACGTCTTAACTTGACACCGGCACCATGAAATATTTTAGTGTTTGTTCGCAAATTTTTTTCGAAACAGTTGAAGATCGAATTGTTGTTTTCTTTATTTTCCAAATTTCCTATAATGCCATCAAACAATAGGGTTGCAAAATCATCACTGTCCTTGCCATCTACTTTTACCGAGGGCTATTTATTATATTTAAAGATAATATTTAGTTAGTAAGTATGTAGAAAATCTTTTTGTGAACTTACGTTAACAATGAGTAGCAAACAGCAGACTACAAATATCGACAGACCCTTCATGGTTGCCAATAGTTTCGTTTCTGGGCAATCAATTGTCTGGCAAAAGTCTTTATATTGTATTTTTTGAAAACTTTCGCTTGCTATCTAAAGCACCTCACCACTTGGCTAATGATAAGAATGAAAAATAGTGATTGATGAAAATATAAAATTAAATTATACTACTACAATAATATTGTACCCTGAAATAATATAGTTTGAAAGACGTTACCACTTTCCTGTGATATTTGTAACATGAAGTTATTTATTTTGACAAGAGTTGCAACATCAAAAAGCAAATATCGATGTTCGTTGAAGTGCGGTGTTACCTATATATCGTTAACAAAAACATCAATGTCAATGTTGAAACCCCATCTGTCAAAAAGAAAATAGCAAAAGTAAACAAACTTTTCACTATCAGTATCAGTGTTCCCAATTGTCCCAGTATTTATTGGTAAAAAAAAGTATTTCCTCCAACACTAAAGCACTTTTTATTCATATATTATAAACATTGATGATTCTAATTTATCGGATACCAGTAACGTCGATGTAACACATCAAGTATTTTTAAACGATACATCGATGGCGATTCTGCAACCCTGATTTAGCACTGTCTGTTTCTCAGTTTTTGAGATATTTAACAAATATATTACAATTGATTTGCAGATTGTTTTACATAGATTTTTTTATTTATTTTCAAACCTAGGTTATATAATTAATTATAATATAAGTATTTATAATCTAGAATAACTTATAGAGTGCTATTGCCTTGTAGGCCTGCGACTCATCCATTATAAAAAAAATTTAATTAAAGCAAGTTCCAATATTTAATGAAAAAGGATATTTTATAAATCTTTCCCAGGAATGGAAGGTGGTAGGTACATTACGCCCAAACAGCTGCGATAAGTCTGACTTTATCTGATTCGATTAATGTTTTACACAAAAGAAAAACTGGAAAAATTAGTTTTTATACGAAAAGCTGTGACAATTTTTAAATAAGAAAACGAACATACATTCAATCAAAT
The DNA here is from genome assembly GCA_037043315.1 of Amiota communis. Lineage (NCBI taxonomy): Eukaryota > Metazoa > Arthropoda > Insecta > Diptera > Drosophilidae > Amiota > Amiota communis. The sequence continues at coordinate 1,514,957 of JBAMAV010000657.1, forward strand.
TTTATTGAATAAATTTGTTCTTTATAAAGACTTAGAATCCTTAAAAACGAAAGCATTCTAAGAAAATTTCCACTTTTTCTTATGTGAAAGGCATTTTACATTCGTTGAAACTGCAACATATAGTATTTTATTAGTTTTTTAATTGATAAACTTAGACGATTGATAAATAAAAAAAAAAAAACTGTTGTTTTGATAATTAAAGTTATTTGTTTATTTGAATAGAACAATCACTAAAAATTACTTTCACAGGTATACAATGACTAAATATATGTGACTAATATACTACTTATGGCAATCGCAATGGGCCCAATCCGTGGCATCACTATTTTGTCAAGCGGGTTCTTAACTAACACATATGGTATAAAAACTAATGCAACGTAAGATGATGAAAAAAACCAGGAGTGCAAATGTCAATATTCTTTTCATCTGGTTAACTTCATAATTCATCCCATTAATAATACGATAATAATGAAATTAAACCCTTTATAAGTTGGTTAAATCATTTTACTATAGTGTTTTTGAGATTAAAAACATTTAAATAAAATCATAAAGAAAGTATTTTACACAAAGTGGACAATACTCAAAAAATAGATTTTCGAGTTACTTTATACTAAGTAGATGCAGTTTCCAAAATATAAATATATGTATATTTAAATTTTATTATACTTATACCTATTAGTTTTTAAATAAAATAAAAGCACTTCAGAACCAAAAACTGTAATTGAATCCGATTAGAAATTATTTATAATATATAGAATAATTTCCAAGAAATTGATAATTGACAAGCACACTATCTCTTATCGTATGTGAATTATATTAACACTTGTTATCTGTGATTGTTTACAGATATATTTTTAAAGATAAATATGATAAATCATTCTCATTGATTATTTATTGGGATTGTCGCCGAATATATTGGTACCAAATACAATACAATATACTCAGCAAATGACCCATCAATTCGACATTTTGGGTTCTCAAAAACTGTTCTGCGGTTCGTTTTCCTTAATTCATTGAACACTTTTGGCAAACAAATGGATTTGTGCCATTCAGACTTGACCGTTCTACGTTGCTGTAATGATACGGTGGTCACATATCCGTTTATTGAGAAGAAACAGGCGATAAACTTTTGTTAGATTTGTCTCGTCTTCGAAGACCCATTAAGTCGATTGCTGTTTAATTTTGGACTCATATGCAAGTATCCAAGATCCGTTTCCTGTCACGATTTTATAAACGCCTTTTAAAGCATGGTGGCTGTTTATCTTGAACTGTTTTTTTAACGCACAAATCAATTCTTTTAAGTGATTGTCAAATTATGCGGTATTCAGTATGCGCACTATTGAATGTACTGTTGTGGAACTAACACTAACTAACTAATGCATAAGAAGATGTTGTAATATCTGATCACACACTGCATCAATGGTTTCTTGCAAAACAATTAATTTTTGACGGCCATAGATTAAGAAATCTTTTGGTAACAAGTTTCTTTTTTATATTTTAAACAAGAAGCTTCTGTAAACCGAAGATACTGTTTTTGAATTCCACCAAAAATCAGGATATTTACGTCTTGTTTCTAAAGGATTCTCCATGACTCCATTAAATTTAAAAAATTTATTTGTTTTGATGTTATAAGCACATTTAAATTTTAATTAGAAAATAATTTTTTGGATACATTTCACAAGATTTAGTTCATGTAGGACTTTTCTAAATCATTGAGTCCACGTTGGTTCTTAGCGAACTGAATACAATGGTTGTAGTCATTAGCAGCCTCAATGGATTGAACCTTAGCACTGTTTACAACTCTGCTGATACAATTCTCACGTTCAATTTCGATCACGGTCGAGTTTGCAGCTGCCTCAGTGTTTATGATATAGGAATCTGAATTCGAGGAATCCAACAATTGCAAGTTACTGTCGAACTGTTCACAAGGGAAAATAATTGTTAGTTTTTGGATGAGAATTTTCTAGTAATAATATTGATGCTTACATATGCTTGGGTGCAATTAAGGAATGATAAGTTATCGGTTATGTTCCTGCAAGTTTCGATGTTACGTGTGATTTGCAATTGTTGTTGGCGAATAGAGTTTACGGTACTGTTTTGGGATGCTAAGTTGACATATGAAGTTCTATTGGCACGATCCTCACATACGGCAGTTGCATTAGCCAAACGTTCAACAATCTTTTGGCTTTTGCTGTTATAATAATTGGCACATGCTGTGCTTGATGGTGAAAGGCCTCGTGTATCGATGAGTGCTGCACGCATCTGAGCCATGAAGACACGGAAGAAGTTGTCCTCACCTTCGACTTCTGTATTGTATTTATTTGCCAATTGAGGCAAAGCGCAGGCCTATGGAACAAAAAACAAATATTATAGTACAACTGTATTGTCTTTTCCGTAATAATATGATTCTTACGCTGAAAACACAGAAAGCCAATATAATAACACGAGTAATCAAATGCATTATGGATTATTATTAGGTCTGAAGATACTTTGTGTTTTGGTGGTCGTAGTTGAAATAAAACTGTTTACCGGAAGCAATTCGGCAGCGCTTTTATATTTGTCAAGGAACACATTATCATTACACTACTCGTACTTCATTGTCGATAAGATAAGCCCTTCATCATCCAAGTTTTCAGTAGTATATTGATGAATGATAGTTTGTTCTCCGAAATGTCTAAAATTACTTCCAACAATTTTATTATACCCCTTATCTTGAATTTTTATGGGAAATGTGATTTTTTTTCCGCTTTGATATCATTTTGCTGTTAGTCAGAAAGACATTGATAAGATGCAAAATACTTTTTCACTTTACTATAGTCAAGTATTATAACATACTTAAGTATCGGACTATATTCATTTTTATTTTTGTTCTGAATTTTTAGCATACATAACAATCAGATAAAAATTGGTAAAATTAAAGAATTTAAAGATAAATACTTTAACACAATAGATAATTTTATGGAATTCCCAATTAAATGTTTTTGTTATTGTATTTTAAATCAATTATGTTTGTATGAGTATATGGGGATTGCATATGAGAATTACATAGCCTATGGCCGATACATTTCAGTAAACATAACATTTTACAACGCAATTTTATCAATAAATCAAGGAACTACTATATGTCATAATTTGTCAATGGTAATGGTAACTTTTATGATTTTCAAAGAATAGAAAACATTAAGAATCAATCGTAGTATTATCCATAAACAATTGCCTTCCATTCAAATAAAATTTCAATGATATTTGAAAATGATAGCGCTCTTCAATCAAGATAATGCAAGACAATGCGTCGATATTTCTCTCCCTCATTCTAACTGAGCCCCTTTACACGAAAAGTTATTTATCTAGTAAAGGGAATTATTTATGATAGTTAAATTCTGAACTATTCTCTTAAAAAATTTTGATATTTGCGTCATTATCATATGCAATTTTGGTTAACACTTGTCGATAAGAAATTAAGCAACGCGTGGCTCGGGTAGTGTTGAGATGATTGACCGATCACAAACAGTAGGCGACAACGTGATTTATAAATTAAATTTTTTTTATTTGTTTTACTTTTTATATTTTTATAAACACTTTGTAACTACAACAAATAATTGGCAATGCAACAAAACTCATTTTTGGCTAATATAAAATTATTAAAGTTTAATAAAAATTAAATTTAATAAATCGAATTCAAAAATTAACTGTCTTTACGAAATTCTTCAACGAAGCCATCATTGAAAATGCCCTTACACACATTCACACATACGCCTTAACTTATTTCTAAATTAAGTTAAGTTAACCATTTCATTCTTCTCTTTTCCTCGACTAGTGCTCCTTCACATTTTAATTAATAAGTTCTGCACACTCATACATACACCTTTACTTATTATATTTATTTTATTGACCCACACACAGCTTACATCTCTTTGCTAACACATGTACCTTAACTTATTTCTGATTTACTACTCTATTCTACTCTCTTGTATTCCTTTCTTACGATGCTTGCACCTTAACTTATTTCTGTTTTACCAGCTCTATAATACTGCATTCTCCTGTCTTGATCTCTTGTAATCATTTCATTCGATGCCTAGTTTATAAGCATTTCATTCTTCTCTCTTCTCGACTTCCCCGCTGACTTCACGGAACAGATTTTCCGTAACGCAATTTTTCAAAACAGCAGCCGTTCATTATTTTCAATGATAAAAATTTGAGTGAAAGACTTTAAGTATGCACTTTGTAGCTACAATCGTAAGTACCTCAATAGCATAGTGTGTAAAGCACCGGCTAGCCAATGACATAAAACAACAGAGAGTGGGTTCGAGCACTCCATCAGGATTAAAATTTTTTTTTTTTGTTTTCCTTTAAAACTTTGTAACTACAAGAAAGACAACAAACCGAATTAGAATAGAAAATATTCATAGTAGAAAGCGTCAATGTTATGTTATTTACCAACGTGTGCACACACACACACACTTTGTTTGCTCTGTTAACATCATAATTCTCCTTCTTAAATGAGTTATTTATATACTTCTTGTTTACAAGCGTAAAATATAATACATATTGGGAGCTGAAGGCCTCGACGCTAGTGCTCTAATCTTTAAGTAATTAGTTATAGTATTATTTAGTATATAAGTGTATTATAATTAATTTTATTAATAATAATAATAATACATATTAGAAAGAGAAGTATATATACCAAACTTTCATTAATTCATTGAGCTACGTAAGACAACGTGTTTCACATCAAAGACTCGTGAGTGGTAAACACACTCATACATTTATTTATCTATATTATGATTTGTTTATCAAAAAACTCATAAAAGTAAACACTTTCTATTGAAATGTTTCCATGAAATTTAATAATACATTAATACGTAATCAGTGAATTTATACACAAAGTATTTTATAGCAAAATGTTCGACTTTAAAAACTTCAAATTCTTTATAAAAAACTCAAAACATTTGTTTTCTATTAATGCTTAAGCACTTGAATGAATTGACTTATCTGGTCAACAAATGACAATCTACTCGATACTCTTCACAATTGCATTTCATTGAAATCGAAATTCATGAATGAGCAAAATTATATGAGTATAATGTATGTTCACATGTTGATAGCAGCCAAAGAAAGAACAGTGCGAAAATATTTAATTTATAGGTTTATACTCATGAGTCTTCACAAAAAAAGAAGTTTTTAAAATATTGCAAACAATCGTATCTATCTATAATATTCACAGTTTTATAGATATATGATTCAAAATCAGCAATACTCTTTATTTCAATTCAATCCTAAAACAATACAATATCAATTTTAAACAATCTATATCCTTTAGATGATGAAGTAGTTTTCAGAAATTTAAAACGTGAAGTTAATTGCATGTTATGAATTCGACGGGTGAATTGTACAAAGTATATATTTGTAAATAAGGATTAATTAACAGCGAAGCATTTACTATTGATCAGTCCTTATTTGCCACAGTTGTGATACCACTAAAATAAAAAAAAGATATTGAAATAGTTTTGTGCCTAAAACCATTTTCTTATTATGAGAGAAGCAGCTAAGGCGAAAAACTTCCAAGTTACATCGAAAACTTCCGAAAACTAGACCAGGAAGAGCGCCAGAATAAGTGGCCTCTTCGCTTTAATAGGCGATACAAAATTTTTGCAATGGGAAGTATTGTTTGGATTACGTTTTTTTTGGAATATATTCTTATGGAGTTCAAAATTTTCGAAGCACTTTTTCCACACCGATTGAGGTAGCTGCAAAACACGCTTTTTGAATACATCAACCGCTTCTTCGAGTGTTGAAAATCGTTGACCGTTGGGAATAAAAAGAATCCATTCGGTGTTAAATCGTTGCTGTACGTCTTCAAATACTCAGTAGTTTCAGCCGAAGTGTGAGAACTCGTATTTTCATGATGAAGAATGGTACGACATCGACCATTTGTTTTCCTCATTTTACAAAAAACTTCTGAAAAACAGATGGTCGTTTTTGCTTTGAAGTGCTTCGTTCGCGAAAACTTTCTCTGGATTGTCATATTGTCGGAACACCTATACGGTCGATTGTTGTGTACTTTGCTGCTCACACGCATAGATCCATGATTTGTCACCTGTTACAATCTTAAATACGCTTTTGCTCCAATCGACGTGTGCTTTTTTTTTTTGAGTGATTATCAAATTATGCGGGATCCATCGCGAAACTACCTTTCTCACAGCTAAGTGTTCATGCAATTTTGTATGTATTGCAGTATAATGAATGTCACCAGTTTCTTCAATCTCACGGTTTGTCACATGCCGATCTTCCATTATTAGTTTACCCACAGCATCGATGTTTTTGGGCGTAACAGATGATTTTGGTCAACCTTCACGAAATTCGTCCTGCAGCGTAGATCGTCCACACTAGTCTTTCACACAATTTTGCAAAATTAATCCACTTTAATTGTTTTCTCTCAATTCAAATTTTAATTATGTAATGACGATAATCGCAATAAATTTAATAAACATGCCTTTTTCATTTCTTAAAATTTTCTTTTGCATGTCATTCATAATTTCGATTCTAATGAAAGATGAAATTATGCCCAACCCTGTCCTGTAAGAAAATATGTTAATGTTTGAAATTTTTTACATATATTCTTTCATTTAATTTTACAATACATTTTTATATCAATATTGCCATTCATTGGATCTTCATATTAAACCTTAACTCAATTGATATGTAGGGTATAATGAAAATATACCATGCATATCTTTAATTTGCCTATTTTTATCGACTATTTTTAAGATAAGACTATTATGCAATATAATTCCTTTTAATAAAGTATGACATACCACTTTTAACTATGCCAAAGTCTTTTCGCCTTTCTTTAAGCAGCACCTGAATGTTTATAAGACCCCAGTTTTTTGTTTAATGCCGGAATTCCCATTTAGTTTAAGTTAATAATTTATTTTATATTATTTTATTTTATTAATTGCAGACTCATTGTTTCATTGTCATGATAACCATGTGAAGCTATTTTTATTTATTTAATAAAAAGTAAAAAGATTTCGCACTAAATGATGAATTATTTTGCGTGAATGCTTATAATTATTATTGTTATAACATATGTAACTGTTATATTAGAAATGGAAAACACAAATTGATCCACATGTCATAATGTCAAACACTACCTTTTTTTTGTATTTTAATTATTTAATATTAATTTTCTTCTCTTGCGTACCAATGATAAACATTAAAATGCGGACTAACTTAAAGATTATAATCATATTTCTTGTAAACGAATTGATAATTATAAGGGAGATAGAGAGAAAGAGAGAGAGAAGGAAGCATTTATAGTCATAAGCATACACTTTTTATAAATTCCAATCTATCTTAAGATTATTGTTCAATTCACAATATTTTCTATACTTCGTAAGCTATTGCTGCATTTAATTTGATCACTTCATTAAGTTTTATCAAATTACTGTGCAAAATTAGATATAATGCATTAAGTTATTAAATAATAAGTACTCAATTATAAGCGCGTGCATTTTTCATTGAGTTTTTGTGTTCGTTAAATAACCACTGACACCACAAACACAGGTGTATTTAGACACACATAGAGAAAATATAAGGAAATTAGGCCATTGAAAATTGTTTCAACACAGGGAGTGAACAGTGATTCATACATACACCGCAAACGGATTTTAAGTTGCGATAATTTAATGTGGTAAAGTAATTAATTTATCTAAGGCAGTAATTCAATTTGTATTACAATTACTTACCAGTTCAATCTGGGCAAAATGCATTCAAATTAACTCAAAATACTTTCTCAAAACATTATTATTGATTTCATATGAACGCAAAAATATTCTATGGAACAATTGAAAAACAATTTGAAACTGCTGCTAACAGCGTTTCCTGTAAATATTCGTCGTGTATCATGCGCTTTTTTTGTTTTTTTTTTGTTTCTGTTGTTGCATGCTACTTTTTATCTTTAATGCATCATGACTCTATTGTCATATATCATACGACACCCTAAATATATGCAAAGAAGATTTATCAGAAGACGCAGAAAAGAATAATGTTCAACTTGAACAAGAAACAACAACAACAACAACAACAATAGGGAACAACAGCAACAACAATGACAAAAGTAGCATCAACATAAACAATGCCAATGGCGCAGACAACAGCATCAGCAGGAGCAGGAGCAACAACAGCCTTGTAGGAACACAAAAGGAAAAAAAAAGAAGCTTTCTGCTCAACTGAAGCGATTAATCAAAGCAATCAAGTGCAGGGGTGTTGCTTGCATAGTGATTATGCTCCTATTCCTTCTCCCTACTCTTGTTACCATTATCTTTGAATGTAAAGCATTGAAAAGTGTTGATGAGCATTAAAAATTTGTAGCATCATTCAAAGGCGTCATTCTTTTCTATAAGTACAAGGTATATACTAGGTTTATTGAATCTTAGTCTTAGTCATTGACATTCGCCGCTAGCTTAAGTTACCTTTTAATACTTACTTGAGACGCTTTAAATGGCCCACAAGTTGACAAAAGTATCACTGCAATAAAAGAAACATAACATGTAATCATATAGAAATGTGTTTAATATGCCATAATAAGGTACTTAATACAAAGAAGCTTTCACTGATATATCATTGTTTTTTACAATTTACAACCATGGCTTTAATGCAACCCCCGACATATTCGTATTATTGCTGTTACGTATAATTATGGATTCATTATTGTCTTTTAAAAAAAAGGACACCACACTTCATCATCATTGTGCCATTTGCAATATTCAATTGAAGATTTTTTTTTTATCATTGATTCCTTGTGATTGTCATTGAAGTATCGTTTACTGGCATTTCAATTCTGTTGTTATCGGTCTTCTTATCCCCTCCCTTGTATTTTTTTATCTGTAAGTAGATAATAAGAACCACAATTACAGTAGTCTACGTGTACTTTTATTCATTCATCGATTCAAAAATTTATCATAAGCCAAAATGTTATACTATGCAACAATGCTAATAAAAATGGAAAGACTTTAAATGAAAATTACCAAATAATCCAGAAATGTTCCAGAAATTTAATTGAATTTCATTTTTAATTTCTTGAATGAAATAATCTACTTTAGTTGAGTGAAATTCCTTTTTGAATGTAACAATAATAAAAGAGAAAATTGAAAGAAATTGTCGTATTTCAGTTTCACTGAAGATTTTATACCTTTCATGAAGTGAAACATAAGATATCTATCAATAATAGCCTTTTCACTGTGAGTAGAAACTTTGTAAGTTCTGGCTTTGGGTTCTTTGCGTTCTGAACAGCTGTTTTTTGTTTTGGTTATACACACATCTGCAACTTTGCACGCACTTTGGCAAAATTAAAACTGAAAATTTGAAAGAAAATACATAATTAAGAACATTTTGCATTCCTGATCCTTATTTTATTGAAATTTTAGAAAAAAAATTATCTATTTCAATTTTACTTAAGGATATTATGTGCCATAATCAGCTGTTAAAAGTAGCACATCACCAAAAATGGCAAAAAATTGACAGCACTTCTGTAAAGTGACCAGCCTTAAAGGTGTGTTCAAGTTGGGTTTATTGAGAACACAACCAGAACCCAGAGTTCTGATTGCTACAAGTCCACAATTTGGTCATCATACCTGTTGTTGTTGTCGTCACAACACAGATTTCTACTTGTGTTCTCAGAACCCAATTTTTTAGTCATTGTAGAAATGCTATAAAATAGTATGGCCGTTACCTTTATTAATAAGTACTTAGGTTTGAAACTTACTTAAATTCATTTAAACACACTTCAATATAACAATGACTGTTTAGGCGCGCATATGGGGTTTTTGAGTGATTAAATTGTTTCCAAGGCATTGATGAATACAATACATAAATGGATAAAATAAGTAAATCTGATCTGATTCATATGAAAAACCTAGGACTCGTAAGTTGGACACACCTCACATTTAAACAAGTAATTTCTAGCCATTTACAATATCCAAGTGAGCATTTAACCTTTTGACTGTTTTGACATCCTTTTAATTTTGTTCCAAGATCAAATCTGAATTAAAAAGAAAAAGATTTCCATGCCAGTTTCAAAATTATGATTTGTAGGGATATAAGAGAAGAGTGCACATTGAAGGGGGACTATAACTTAGTAAAATTGTACCCACCACCTTGTGTATCAATTAATATTATTATTCAATTAAAGAATATTGGAATAAATATATTAACAAAGTAATTTCGAGCTTTTATCAGGTAAGATAGTTAAGTATAAAAGCTAATATACCCTACATCATTGCCTATCATAGACACAAGTGCTAGAAAATATAAAGTTTTTTTGTAACAAAATAAAACACACAAAAAAAGCGAAGGAAACAAAAGGAATTGCAGGCGTAAAATACTTTGCATAAATAAAAAATTTATTTAATAACAAAATACACTCATATACATAAATAAAGGTATTGTACATAGTACATACATATTTACCATTTATTTAAAAATATTCTTTTTTTTTTGGTATTTTCAAGTTTGTGTTAAAAATAATAATAAAAGAAAAAAATTATTGTGGAAAAATTCACAAAAATTTCATAGTCGCTCGCTCGTTTGCAATTTAGTTTTCTTTTGTGGCGGCGGCTAGAAACATGAAATGAAAAACATGGACATGGACACATATGAGTTTTTCTTCTTTTTATTTTCACACTCACAGATTTTCATTGTTGATGTCCTTTTTTTTTTTTTTTGGCCAACATTTGTTGTTCTCTCCTTCTCCTCTTTAGGTTGCTGTTGTTGTTATTATTGTTACAGTTGCTAACAAAATTCAAATTCATAATGAGTATTTTATTCAAATTTACACTTGCTTCTTTTGCCATTTTCTATGTGTGTGTGTGTGGAAAAAGTTTTGTTAAATTTATTTTATATTATTTTTTTTTTGAAAAATTTCTACTTTTTCCCTTTGTCGTTGGACAAAAACTTGTTGTAATTATTGTTGTTGTTGCTTTTGGCTACGTGTTTAAATAAAATAAAAAATAATATAAGTACAAAAATGTATAAGTTTAGTTTCACATAGTAGAAAGAAAATGTTGTACTACAATTCAAAAATGCAGCAACAACCTAAAATTGTGAGAGTTAAACAATATTACAATAGAATGTGGCACAGCACATGCCTGGAATTAAATTTGTTTTACCGAAAAATATTTAGATTTTTAATGTTGTTATTCAAATGAACCTACTACAGTAAAAATTCGATAATTAAGACAATTAATTATAAACCAAGTAGTTCAAATTGTTAAAGATAAATGGAATATATTAGATTAGAAAAGGGAGGGGAAGCTGTATACCTAGTCACTGCTATGATCTAATTACTATTATAATATGTATTAATACAATACATGTTTATGGTAGTGGTCTCTAAAAGACATACTTGTTTCAAATCTTAATCCATTATTTGTCTGAAATTTATCTAAATTTATTTTTATGTTGTTTCTTCTATACTTATGGTTGTTGATTATTCTAAATTAAGTACTCATATTTTGTCCAAGTACATGAATGCATTCGGGGGAACATATATACACTTTGGAGCGTTAGATAGATATATCTCATCCGTTTAGTAATAATATTTTTTCTACGGAATCAAAACAATTTGCAATGTGCTGTCTTATAATAAAAAGAATTGTTTGTGCGAATATAAATTGTTGTAATTGCTGTCCGGTGTTCTGTACATGGCTACGCATATCCATATCCATAGACGTATTCTTTCAATTCTGCTGATTTCTCTCCTTAATTGCATAATCTTTATAAAGACCTTATAAAGACTATTTCGCATGTTATAGTATTTTATGGTCTATATTTCATTCTTTTTCTATAGCATGGAACTTATCTTATTGCGGAAACTCATCGCAAAAAGAATTTCAATGGAATTCAAGTCTGTTGATTGTGTTGTCTAATGAAGAACTTGAACTTACTCTATTATCGTTTAGATAATCAACATAGCATACTGAAACAATCAAAGAAACGTCGTAATCAAATTTCCAGACTTCTCATATTGTTAATGTTCTTTAAAGCAGTAATAGCTAGTATATTATTATGTTTTCCCAATCGAGAAAACTAACTTATACAACAGTAGTTCGACTAAATAAAAAACGATGAATCCCCATGTACCCATGTACCTAAAATTAGCAGACATTTTCAATTAAAAGTATCTGGATCCTTAAGGCAAGTAAATATGTTCGGATGTTTGGATTCCAGAAATTTACAATAGAAAACAATTTACTGTCCAAATTAGAGAGAGTTCGATTTGTCGATATTATACAATTTTCGTATGATATTCAGATGTAAAATTTGTAGAGAAATGTGAGCGAAAGTTCATAACATTTTTCAAAGGAAAAATTTCGTTTTTTTTTTTTAGTTTTCTACGAAATTTCAGTAATATTTTTTTTTGATTTTCACAAAATTCAATGGAAAATTTTTAATATAAATATATGATTCTTTTTTTTGGAAATTGTATCACAACACATGCTGAGAGGGAGAGAGTGACTGACTAACAGTACATTGGTGGCATTCACCAAAAGTGTTTCGTATCCTGCGAACATTAACCAGATCCTGTGGTCATTTGTTGAACGACTGCACCTGCAGCAAAAGTGAACAGACAAACAACCCATGCTATGTTGCACTATGTGCAATGAGTTTTGTTACTGGTTCTAGCTCTGGGGCTGATGATGCTGCTGGTGCTGGTGTTGGTGCACTCAAATGAAAACTAATTAGGTTTCCTAGTTTGGTATACGTTGGCATCATACGTACATACATATGTGTGCATTTTGTTGTTGTGTGGATCTGTGTGGGACCGATTATTTTCACTCTGGCACTTTGGTGCTTCCAGCAATCCCATGCTTGGCTTGGCTGGGTTCGGTTTGTTTTTACTACTTTCGCTTCGTTTTGTTTGAATCTTGTGGTTTGAGTGGAACGGAAGTTTGGCTTTAGTTTCACCATACCATATCCAGAGCCTATGTGAGAGTGAGTTGCTATTTAGTTAGTTAGAATTTGGTTTGGACTGAAGCAACTGTTGCTGCAAATAATTGCATTTAATGTAGCTTTTGCTTTGTCACACATAGTGTGCAACACGGCGCATACGTAACATGCCAATAATAATATACACAGATACTACGCAAATGCACATTCTGAAAACTAACTTGGTACATTCTCACCAATGTATGTATGCATGTATTAATTATATTGACGAAATAAGCACGATTTCAAAGGGAGCAGCAACTCAAATCTAATTATTTGCGGCCACTTAGATTCGGCAACATGTTCGGTCAATTACTGAACTAAACAAACAAATACATATTCTGAAATGTACGGTTGAAATCTGTGATATCTACCTACGTATGGGTGAATCCTTTGATGGACATGAAAAAATTGCTTAGCTTTTGCTTGACTGTCAAATAGAAATACATTCCCTACCAGTATAAAATAAAAAATTTATTTAGAATGGTCTTTGATTTTGTTCATTTTATTCAACCGAATTTAGGTGCAAGCAAAATGTAAACAGTTGAACATTAATTATCCGGGTAGCAATTGATTTTATAAAATAGATTAATGTTTTTATCTAACCTATATAACCTTACCTAACGCTATCTGTGTATGGTTAAGAGTTTTCATACATTATGCTTCCAAATTCTATTTGATGAAGCTTAATTATATCTTTCGTTTATTGTTTGTAACTATGGAGATCTTCTTCAAACCGGTGTTCAAACCATAAATAAGTGAATACATTTTGGATCATTAACTCAAAAACTGTTTGGAGTTTAAATTGGAAGTACTTTTAGGTTAGAGATCTGACTAGAGGCTTTGTCTGGTACCCAAGGTGTTCAGGAGCCCACAATATTTGTTCAGCGGAGATGGCCCCTTTATTGGAGTATCGTGGTGGTTGTTGTTTATCATACAGAAGCGGTGAGAGTTTTAAACTCAGTGTATAGTCCGCAATTACATACCAAGAAGTAAGACATACAAGCAGATAACAAGTACATCATGTGAAAGTATCTGTAAGTCCAATTTAGTGTTTATTCATGCTTATCAATCCATAAAAAGAAATGGGCTAATTTTAAATAATTCCACGGTTTATACCCTGTAAAGAGTATTCACACAAAATTGTGAGCATTTCAGAAATTAAAAAAATTGTTTCACTTTGTCCAACATACATAGTAGTTAGAATGAGCATTATGTTTATACATCTGTACTGCATTCATTTTAGATTCGCATAAGTTGAAAATGTTCCATGGACATTCGACCTTTCTATTTTCCTTGTGGATTCATAATACACACATATATACATATCCACATTTTACCGTCATACACAGTAACACACATACATGTGTATCTAGATACATACCCTATATAGAAATGCCAAATGCATTTTTGGCTATGCATTTGTCAGATGAAAGAATGTCAAATGTTGAAAACCAAAGCTCGTGTATTCTGACATTTGCTATACGCCAACGGCAAGTGTCAAGCTCAAGTTTTAATTTAAAAGATAAATGCTGAAAGTAATTTAAAATGGTCTAAGAGTGCTTACAATAAAACACAAACACACCAAAAATACACACATACATATGTACACTCATACTTACTTATATATCTGTTCATCCATGTAGATATTTGTGATATTGTACATAGGAGGTGAAAACGGTGAACTTTATAATTGAAACTCCTATTGAAGGTTAAATGTAAGAAAAAATTGCTTAACTGCTGTTAGCCAAGGATTTGACTAAACCGTAACATTCATTATTATAGATAAATTGATTATAGTATACGATAGAAAACTGCACGGATAAAAGTGGTTGTGAATGGATTCGCATCAGTTTATTTTTATACTCTTCACGGGAGTGAATTGTATTATAAATACGTTTGTCATGAAGTTTGTAACACACAGAAAGAGACATCGCAGACCACAAAAAGTATAAATATTTTTGATCAGCTCGATGAGACGAGTTGATTTAGTTATGTCCGTTTGTATGTATGCAAACTAGTCCCTCAGTTTTTGAAATATCGAACTGAAATTTGGACAATATTAGTTTCTGATCTTTATCCACCAATCTTGTAAATTTCATGATCCTAGGGTTACCAAGAGGGGTACCTTCTATCAAACCCAAATTAAATGGCAAACTTTTAAAGAATAAATGTACAATCAAATTGCCACTCAAACTGATGTGATGTTAAGAAAGGAATGTTGGATGCAACCCCGAGGAGCGTGAAGAGTATTACATCTTTGGCATAGCCAATGATAGGCTTCTATCTGGTTTTCTTTGAATTTTTTTCCACAATTGTGCACTCAATTCATTCCATAAGTTTTTGTTGACCCCATCGTTTCATTTCGTTAAAACGTACAATACTTAAAGTATTCGTTCACATAGACTACCGCTCCCCATAGTATTCCTGTAACGTCAGCAAAACTTCCCATAGTATTCGTATTACGTGAGGAATACTACCCATTTGTTTTGTGTGTGTATAATAAGATACAGTACTATTCTGTTTTGTATATTGCATGTTCATTATATGAAGAATACACATTACAAAAAGTATAGAGTAGTAGTGAATAGTGCTAGTCATCTCTGTGACTGTGGCGTCAATTTGGTCTATACTAGATACCCCATAATTATAGCTACTCCAAGACTCTGGTGTCCAGTGAAATTTCCAAGGCTTTCTCAGAGATCTGTCAGCAATTTCCAGAGATATGTATGCAACTGAAGTAAACGAAGTAAGCTTTAGAATATATCAATTTAAGATGTTCACTTTGTTCAGGTGGAGTTTCATGTAAATCGAATGATTATATAATGATAATGTGTCTTCGAAGAATTAAAAAAGAAAAAAAAGAAAACATGAGCCAGATATGTACGCATGATTTGCTTGCATTTTCAAAAGGTGAACTGTGTGCTTTTCTGAATTGTTATTTGTGATTTCTGTCTGATTGACAATTTTAGAAATAAAGATCTTTATTTATAGTTGAATCTAGTCCTTGAGTAACCTGTTGTACGATCTACAATGACACAAGACTCTTTTCGCTACATAAAAAATACTTTCACATGATCTATGTTATCGATGAGAATGCTATTTTGGTTTTATTAAAGTCACTTGAGAGTGTGTGTTGCTAATTTTAATTTAATAAAGCTGGTTTTTTTTCTTTGCTCCATGCAAACAGTGTTGCTATTCAAATGAATTTTTTTATCGTAGTTCTCTACGCTATTCTCTTTGATGTCGTCTTTAGTAGTTTTTTTTTTTTTTTTTTTTTTGTTTTTCACCTACATTTGCTTCCACCTACATTTGCTAGAATCTATCAGCAATATTTACGCATGGTACAACTTTCTGATCAAGTGAATGAACCATAGAGGAGAATATTGAGATGAGAGAAAAAATGTCATGTGGAAAAACTAACACTTTGACAAAGTGATTTTTTCCAATGTACCTACAAATCATAAGCCTTATCTTCCGCTTTAAAAATATTCACATGAACAAATACCAGAAAAGCATATTGTATAAAGAGGGAAAATGCTTGATATTGGTTCGATATGATGATGGTGAGCTACGAACCTACCATACCAATACACTGTATGCAAATGAGAGATATGCAATAAATATGCACACCTCAAACATTTCCTGGAATATCACAATATAATGTGAGTTGTCTGGATATTGTTTTATTTTCTGTTTTCATTATTGTTTTTCATATTTTACTTTTTAATGCAAGGAAAAAATTTATTAAATAAATATTTGAAATATTATTGGACTTTTCGGTTACGATTAATCTATCTTGAACTTCAATAAAGTTTGTATGTTGGAAACGAAATTAATGCATTTCTACTGTTATACTTGTATCAGAGAAATTCTTTTAAAATATCGCAATTTACTTGATTTAAAATATTATTTATTGATTGAAAGCAAAATGTGGATTTAACTAAGAATTACAATAATATTCGTTATTACAATTTCCTTTCTTGTTTCACATAATGTTACGAGGGTGGAACAAATATAAACCGGAATATTACAAATACTTTTCTTAACCAACCACGAGTTCTCTCACAGTGTAGGTTCTTGTAGTGTAGTGTATCAGGAGTGGGGGAAACGCTTGGTGAGCTGTTTGACTTAGTCAATTCGTGAGTACAGCTATGAGTGAGCAACAGGTTCCAGCGTCCGTTGCACAACGGGTTATAATAAAGTTTTTAACTAAGGAAGGCGTTAAACCGTGAGAAATTTTGACTCGATTGAAGGCTCAGTATGGTGATGATATTCTGTCTAAAACTCAAGTGTTTCATTAGGCCAAAAAATTTAAGAGTGGACGAGAAAGTGTGGAAAATGTGAGTCATAATCGACGTCCAAAATCAAGCGTCTCTGGTGACAACATTGGTGCAGTTCGTGACGTTATTGAAAGTGACAGGCGGCTCACTATTCATGAAATCGCATTACAGGTGGGCATTAGCTATGGATATATATTGATATACAGTCGGGCCTCGATTATCCGTGATGGTCGGGACCAGAAGCATTACGGATAATCGATTTTCACGGTTAATCGAATAACAATTTTGATTATACAGTTTTTTTTTAATATGTATTTTTATTATTTAACCAGTGAACATTGGTGTACATACTACATATTTACATTAAAAAAATTAATTCAAGGAGTTTATGTATGTATACAGACTTGTGAGAGCGTTTGCTTCCAAGTTGCTTCTATGCTTAATAAAAAAAATTCTAAATAAAAATTCTGCCATCACGGATAATAGAGGTAATCACGGTTAATCGAAGCGAACAATTTGAAAACATTGCAAACAAAAAGCAATAGACTGATCTTTGGCCATCACGGTTAATCGGGGTTACCGGTTAACCGGATCACGGATAATCGAGGCCCGACTGTATATTGGTTTCAAAAAAATCTGTGCCCGATGGGTTCCAAAGTTGTTGAACGAAGATCAAAAAAACATCCGACTGCAAATCAGTAAGAGACATCTGAATCGATTTCAGTGGGAGGGAGAGGCTTTTTTGAGGCGTATCATGACATGTGCTGAAACATGGGTGCATCATTACACTCCCGAGTCCAAGATGGCGAGTAAAGAATGGCGTAGGAAAGACGAAGCCTGTGCTGTGAAAGCCAAAACCCGGTTCTCAGCCGGTAAGGTCCGCGAGACCGTCTTTTCCGACTACAGAGGAGTGTTGCTCATTGATTTCCTACATGACCGACGTACAGTTAACGCTGCCTACTACTGCCAGCTGTTGGAGGCAGCAAAAGCCGCTTACAGAAGCAAAAGACGCGGTGTCCCCATCAGAAATGTCATCCTTCTTCATGACAATGCCAGGCCACATACGGCGGGTGAAACGAAACAAAAACTAGAGGATATGCATTGGGAAACCCTTGAGCATCCTCCATACAGCCCAGATTTGTCACACTGTGACTATCATTTGTTTTCGCCCATGAAAGATGCACTTGGAGGATTGCGATTGGACAACGATCAAGATGTTGAGGAATTCGTGCGTATTTGGTTGGTGACTCAACCTCAAAGTTTCTATGAGCAAGGAATCAACAAGCTTCCAAACCGCTGGGAAAAATGTGTAGAGCGTGAAGGAGACTATGTAGAAAAATAATCAATAGTATTTTTGTATTCTTTTATAAATAAATAAATATTAAAAAAGAATTCCGGTTAATATTTGATTCACCCTCGTATTTAATGATAAACGTTAAATTAAAGAAAGAGTCAAAGTTAGAGGGGTGTATGGTTTTCTGCACTATGAATAAGGAATTTGCCACGATTTTGTGTTTTGACGATTATCCGCCTCTGTTGTTACAGAAATTTGCTGCTATTCCTTTTTCTATGTTTTTTCCCCTTATTGAATACCATTTACTGGTGGGATTTGTTTCTTTCACAATAGCCATATTACTCTCAGCTGTAAGATAAAATAAGTTTTAACTCTAGGTCAAAAGAGTCATTTAATGTCCAAATAATCATGACTTTGCATTAGGTACATCGCTCAGTACTGTTTCAATATAGGAAAAATTGTTGAAAATCATCTATGTACATAAATGTGTATATTTTATATTGTTCTCTACAGTTTACATTCTAAGATCTTACCAGCAGCTTAGCTTTTAATATAAAAAGTTACACTAAATGCTCTCAAACTCTTAAGAATAGCAACAATAAATGGGTGACAAGACTCCTTATCAGAACAAATGTAGACGTCGGCTCTGTCAGTTTTGAGAGGCCTCTTTCATTTCCCAGTCAAAAAGACAATGTAATGATGTTTTTTTCTAGGCCCCTACATTGGTTACGCTTCTAATCTATTGGAAACAATGAGAAAAATATATATCATACAATGTATTTTTATTTTTTACCTCCTTCATAAAGTTTTAAATTCTTCACAGAAAGGTGGTGCCTTTCAGAGTGAAACAATATACCAATATGAAGAATACCATAACCCAAAAGTTAACCAAACATTTTGTTGAAGATTAGGCGCAAACACTTAATAAAATATTGTAGTTATGAAAGTTTAAATGTTTTTTAAAAATAGTCATAACAAAATCGTTAATAATAGATTTCTCTCCTTGAGACAAAACACAAAAGTTCGTTTCAACGACTTAGTACAACTTTCTTCCAAAGCGAACTCTTTCTCTTTCTATCTCTGTCATGACATGCATTCATTCGTTCCACTCATTCATTCATTGGGATACAGCATGCAGAATGATGATGGGATGTGTTGTTGGGCGTGATGACAAAGCGACTGCAACTTCGAAGTTGTTAATGAACCAACTTAAGCGGATCTAAGCTAAGCCATAAGCCGGCTTTATACATTTAATTTAAAAGTTTTAAAAATAAAATTTAATGCAATCAGCAAACAAAAGCCAATCCCAACGCGCCGCAAATTGTGGAACAAAACGCAACGCAACGAAATCAAGTTGCAACTTAGTTGGGTTGAGGAAAGTACTGAGAATGGCAACAAAAACTATAACTACAATGATAAGAACGAAGTACAATGAAGGTGTAAAGAGTAAACGAAGGATTGCAATAAATTTATTCAAAAGCGAACTTGTAATTTTTTATTGTGTTTTCCATCCATTTTTTGTTTGTTTTTCTCATTTTCACATTTTATGTCTCGCGTATTCAACTTAATTGTGCGTTTTGTCTATATGGTAGATATGTACAGTATCTGTGTGAGTATAGGTGTGTGCACACATTACTTGAGCAAGGATTAAGTCATAAATTGTTACGTTGAGTATTCAAGTTACCTTTGTTATTTCTCTCACTCTCTTCTCTTTACATGCTGGTCATTATTGATAGCCTTGGTTGGCATAAGGAATACTGCATATCCATCCATGTGAGTTCATTGTGTGAGTGTGAATATCTGCATATGGTATGATTGTCTTTTGTGTCTACGAAATTATTGTTATGAATGGCAATAACATGTCACCACGTATGTAAGTAAAATGCAACATGCAAATGAATATCGTGATAGCTTTAAAGGAATTATGACAAAGCAGAGCAGTTGTCATTATTCGTAAATAAAAAGTATGAAAATCAAGTCACAAAGATAACAATGAATGAGTAAATCACAAAGAAATATGATTAAGGATGAATATAATAAAATAAAATCAGAGGCACCTTATTAAAAATATGTAATCAATACCACATTACACATTCCACACTCCTTTGAACATTTCCAGACATTCTTTTCTGCATATTTTCGTAATTTAACATGGATAATATGAGACACACACACTGCATCAATAACTGTCCTTAAAATAAGAAAAGAATATAAAATAAAAAACTAAATATTATAAAATAAAATTAATTTTAAATGAACATCATTAAATAGATGAATTTATGAACATTTTTGTGAAAGTAACAATGAAAGATGAAATTTATTTAATTGTGAGCACTTATGTTTTTTTTTTTTTTTGCTATGCACCTAACCACTGTGCATGGCACATAGCATCATCATCATTGCGTATACATAAATCTTAAGTTAAGTGTCTCATTTTACAAGAATTTTTAATTAAATCAGAAACGCACTAAAATTGGCCAACACAAGAACTCGTTTCGCGCTTATTTGCACCGCACATTGTTCGGTTTAAAGTTGTCATCATCAACGTCATTGTCATCGTCGTCGCCATGCCATATTCTTGTTGTTTTTGTTATATTCTCTTCTCTTCTTCTCTTATCTTCACTTTGCTGTCATTGTCAATGGGTTCCCTTTTGTCTTTTGTTCGCTATATGTTGCTGTCACAAAAACAAAAAAAAACAAAAAAAAAAAATGAAAGTAGAAAACTAAAGAATAAACGAGTGAAAGCAGAGCAAAAGATGAGACACAGGCAGACAAAAATATATTTCAATATACGTATGTATGATATATAAGTAGTAAATGTGAGAGAAAAGAAAGAAAAAATAATTAACGACTTCCTTTAGTAAAAAGCGGAAATGAATAAAACACAACGTAATCGTGTATGATGCGTATGCATTGTCATTCAACAAAAGCCGTGTTGCTGCTGCTGCCGCTGCTCATTAAAAGATATGAATGCATCTGCTGCTGCAATACAACTCAACCAAGTCACTTTGTTGTTGTTCACAGTCAGTATTTGCTGCATCAAACATAAACATTGATATGAAACAAAAAGACATACGCTGTGGATGATGAAGAGAAGAGGTAATATGAGAAGATTGCGAAAATAATACAATTTGCATGTGCGGATACTTTATGTTGCGTATACGATGTGTTGGCATTTTAAAATAATATATTGTACTATAATAATAAATTTGTCACGCTTCATCAAAGGCTCTTTAATCTCTTGAGATGATTTTGGTTTAATTGCAGATTCTGCATTTGTCTTACACATAAATATGACAAGAAGGATGTTGAGATAACCTTGAAGTCATCATTATAATTTGAGTGATACTCAAAGTGTATTAATAGGAATAGAAAAAGAGTTGCAGAGATGTCATATGAAGAACCCTTACTCACATTCATTTGTTACTTAAACAAACACAATTTTATTTGAATTAATTTTCATTCAACCAATTACACTGTGTCACAGCGAAAAAAAACTTCTTATCAGACCTAGTGGAGGTTAAAAGCCAAAAAGAATGGTATGTATTAAATCTCTGATACACCCTCAAAATCTTGTTTTAGAGCCCAAAAACCGTTTTTAGGTAGGTTCCGGATTAATTGTTGCAGTTAGAGGGAGATAGCTAGACAATTAAGAATAAAAAAGGGAAGAAAACTGTCATATGCAATTATAAAAAGTACAATAAATCAAGTAATTTTTAACCAATTCTATTCAAACAGGGTTCATTTAAAGCTAAAATGACTAAACTTTCGATGCACGTTGAGATATGTATATATGAAATATAATTTAGATAAGATAAGAGACACAAATTAGACTTAAAGTTGCAAAATCGATGAAAAAATCAAAATTTTGGAAATTTTTTGGTCTGTATCTTCATGAATTTGAATGCTTACATGGTTGTAAAGGGCTACGTTTCAGCTTCTAAATACTAAACTAAAATTTTTACTCCGATTATAAATGGCCAAGTTATAAGGTAATATGTACGGAAGTGAAGAATCTATATATGCGAGGAAGGAGAGTAATGATGTAATCCGGGGTGTGATGCAAATTCCGTTTCACTCACATAAGAAAGTACGAACACATATATATTTTGATAAAATTAACTATGTTCTATTTATGAATCTTAATGTTTGCTACAGGAGTAATCACCATTCTTTCCGTAACAGGAACCAGGCAAGGCTATTAACATAAGTCTATGGTCAAACATTGATCCTTGATCATTGATAACCTGAACGTATCGATAACCATCATACTAAAAGGATTTTTCTAAGGCCATTGGCCTAATAATCCCCAATCCTCCAAATTAAGACCAGCTGGAATCAGATATACTGGAGAAGTCCTCCCACATTATCACAGATGTGCTGGGACAAGCTTTTCTTAAAACTTCGTGGTCCAAACGCAAAGTGTGGTGGACGGCGGGGTTTGAATGAAGCAGGGAAGCGAGAAAACTTTTCAATAAAACAAAATACGAGAACCTTTTTTCTAATATTGACAAGGAAGTTGAGAGTATTATGCTGTAATAAACTTTCACGAGACAGGCATTGATTCAGTTTTGAATTACATGATCAGTTCCCATGATTTAGGGTCTACAGGGTATCCATGGTCTGCTCTTGCAAGGTTTTTATTTTTCATTTCATATCATTTACATTTTAATATTCGGCACTACTAAGCCAATTCTCCTTATTGGCAGATAGCTAAGGTAAGGTATGGAGCATTTAGCCCAAAGGTTATTACATTTTTCCATGAAATGTTATGCAAAACATAAAAGAAGAAACTTTATAAATTTATTGTTACAAAAAATTCAAAACAATTTTCCTATTACTTACTTATATCCTATCCTTTCCTATTTTTCCTATTTCTTGTTCCTGTCGTTTTCCTTGATGTTGTGTTATTTTTTATTGCAATTTTTCTTTCTTATTGTTTAAAGCAATTTATTATTTTTTTTATTCGATTTGATTTGATTTAATATTTTTGCCGTATTTATAAAAATTCAATAAACAAAATAACAAACCATGTTATTCCGCGGACCTTCAATTTTATTTATTTTGTTTTTCGGGCATTAAAATTCCAGTTAATATTACAATAAACCTTGAATTTCGTTTACTTAGAATAAAAGAGAATTTTGGCCAACACAAACAGCGGAATGAGATAAAACAAGATTATATAAATAAAGCGGCGTTTATTAAACAAAACATCTTCTTCTCATAATATATCTATATAAAAATAAACATACCATATAGTATATATTATATTGTATTGTATATACAATAATGGAGTCTGTTATCGCTATTTACTTTTGAGATCGCATCGGCAGCGACATGAACATCAACATCAACATAAGCATATGCCCCAGAGAGATGTCAGAGAGCTAACAAAATAAATAATCGACACACAAAAATTACAATAAAAATCAATTTTCATATTCAATTTTGTTAAGTGGCGCCGTTAATATTTGCTCCTAGTTCTTGTCCTTTTTGGTTCTTAATATGATATTCTTATGTAGTCAAAGTGACGCCACGGCATCCAACATTAAAATGGTGGAAAAATTCAAAGAAAAAAACTAACATAACATATTTTTGCAACATCTTTTGTTGACTTATGAAATTGTCTCTTACTGACTTCTATTCTTCTCATAACAATTCATTGTTCTATTTTGTTTTCTATCTCTTAATTTTTTTTTTAAGATTTAAAATATAAACTATGTATTATGAGAATAAGAAATCTGACTTCATTTTATTCATTTTACAGTCAATCACTGTCACTGTTTCCTTACACATTGTAGTGAAAGCGAAAATTTTTCCTCTCTGCTGTTATTGTGTTATTCTTTATTAATATGACTTCTTTTATTTTATTTTATGGTTTTTCATTTTTCAATTTTCCATTTTCTATTTCCATTTTTAATTTTTTTTTTTGGCTTAGCATAGTTGCCTTTAGATAGTTTTTTTGTAAATTTATATAGACGCGGACAAGGATAACACAAACAATATCATGTGACAGAATTTCTCTTTGTAGCAGCACAACATTTGGCATAAACATTTATAAGAATTTTTATTTACTGCGTTAACTGACAAAGGACACACATATTTATGTAAATATACCAAGACAAAACTGACATACGAGAGTTGCCTCAAAAGTATTGCATATAATCTGATATGTGCACATATGTTAGTATGTATAAGGATTTATTTATTATGGAAGAAATGATCGACAACCTTATTTATACATAGTACATCATTAGACTTTAAGTTGTTTGCTATTTGCTTGGCACACATGAATAATGAAAAGAGTCATTCATTACTTAACATTCCACTTGGATGAAGACAAAACGAGCTGCCAAAAATAAACACTACAGTCAACCAAAAAATATTTAAATATATCTACAAAATAATATTGGGTGATCATCGAAGAAAGTATTTGATCTAGTAGCAAAGCAGTCACACATGAGGAGTTAGATATTTTCGGTTTCTTTCTCATTTCCACATCTGCAGTGGAATTCTTGTTGAGGTGCATGCATCCCTTTTGTCGTGAGCCCAAGGGCGAAGAGGACCGTAGAAACTCGTATCATCATGCGAGTAATATATTTTGTTAAGGTGTAGAAGCTTGCGATTGGTAGCAAGACCAGATTACCTTGGTGACATTTGCAAGCACACTGGTCTTCGCCGCGAGGCCTGTGAGCATATCTTGTTAGGGTTGCAAATATCAGCCCAATAAATTCCATATTAATTCACTAGCGGACAAAGGAGAATCGTTTGTCCAGAACCTCTGATCTAGGGAGCCTCCAAAAGGTCTCGAAGCCTGAATCAA
The DNA here is from genome assembly GCA_037043315.1 of Amiota communis. Lineage (NCBI taxonomy): Eukaryota > Metazoa > Arthropoda > Insecta > Diptera > Drosophilidae > Amiota > Amiota communis. The sequence continues at coordinate 1,540,344 of JBAMAV010000657.1, forward strand.
AGTGTAAAATAATATATGAAAATAAATAGAAATGCTAAAAATAGTGTTTTAAATCTAAATTTTGTCTTGTTCTATATTCATTTCAGTTCAATAACGTTTTTGAGCATTTCGTTTGCGTTTCCAAGCCGGCGTCTAGTTTTATTCGGTAATATCTAAGAAAGCTGTGCGCACAGTAAGGGTATCAAGACTAATCAATGCACCAATTCCATAAAAGCCCATAATAATTCGACATTCTTGAAGATTACCAATGTCCTGAATGAAAAGTATTGTATTAAAACTTCTAAGAAAAAGTACCGAATTCTTATTTCTATATGGAAACATTGGGCGCGTTCAGCAGGACCAATCGCTTACCTTTTTCTGATTACTTAGTAAGCGCTGACTGATTTGACTTTTCTGAACGCAGTGCTGCCTACTTGTAAAAGGAGGAAGAGACAACAATGAATGACAATCTTGATTACAATTGAGAAATTTTCCATTCCACTCATCTTTGAAACACATATTAAGAACATAAATAAATATTCCCAATCACGGCTGGTCCTTGCACTTTGCTAATTCTTCCCCCTATCCTTCTTAACCGTCCTTCCAAAAAGTTTCTTAGCAATAGCCTTTTTATTTCTTTGTTTAAAACAAAATATAGCTGATTGTAGTCCACTGACTTCAAGTAATCAAAGTATTTTTATGATTGATTTGTAGTAAGCGCAATCACTACATTATAAATGATTTTGTAAATTTAACAGTCACAGTGAACACCAAGTAACCGGAAAAGTCAGCGATTGGTTCTGCTGAACGCGCCCATTATAAAAATCCTCGAGACATGTACTGAATGCATTAGCCTGGCTCTGGTTGATCACTTGATCAAAGTTTGAAGTATTACCATATGCATGTTATTCTGTTAGATATCCATGGACTACTATCCTTTACAAAACGCGCTGTTAGCAATGATGCAACGGACTATAAATACTAAATATTTTGATAAGCATAACGAACCTGTTGAATATCTTTCACAAAAGTATATTAGTCTTAAAGGAAACTTTGTCGAGAAATAAAGATATTTTTCTTCATACTCTGGTATACGAGTATGAGTTTCTTTTATAAAGTCAAAAACTTCTCAACAAGCCCAAATATCGTTAGCAATAAACGCGACAACAGTCAAGAACAAGTGAAAAGAAAAGTGTTGAATATGTTGAATGGTTGAAGGCGAAAAAAGGCAAGTTATTTGAAAGTGAATAGTGAGTGAATGTAGAGAGAGTAAAGATTGCAAAAAATGAAACAAGATTAAAATAACTAGAAAGAAATGAAAAAAAAAGACGGAAGAATGTAAGAAAGAACGAACGAACGAAGGAACGAACTAAACGATAAATAGAAAGAATACCAAAATGTTAAATTGAATTTAGCGTTGATATGCAATGAAACGAAATGAAATTTTTTGCTGTCAACTCTTAAATGAACTAAACTCTGCAAACTACGCATTTTCAATGCAGAAGAAGGAAAAAATGAAGATGATGATAAACAAAAAACTAAGAAAATAAAAATTAAATTCAAATGAACTCAGTCTCAGATAGTAGATAGATACACATAGATACTTATGTACATTAAACAATTATTTTATTAATAATTACAAAACTTCTTTTGCACATTTTAAAATTTATGCATTCATTAATTCTATGCTTCATCCTTGATTTGGAGAAATTTTTTAATTCTTTCATTTTTTCCTGATTTTTTGATTATTTAATGAGGCACATTTTATAAAGAGTAGAGTTCCTCAGCACCCAAACATCAACCAACCAACCAACCAAGTTTTTAGTACTTACTATACGAGTGTTATGTGTGTGTGTGCAGTTAAGTTGAGTTGAATTCAAGTGTTGTTTTTAGCGCGAATTGTTAGCGGCATTTGCCACAAAAGAAAAATAAATTACGCTTCAAATCGAACGAACTAAACAGAACAGAAACTGCATGATGGCATCACCATTACTATCAACACCACCACCACCATATGGAGTAGCATGGCATCGCATGTGGCATCATCATGATACACGGTACACGGTTAGAGTGGAGTAAAGTGATGTGAAATCAAATAGAGTGGCATAGCTTGGCAAGATATGTCAGAATGAGATGGGGCAAGACGATGGTTGTCTAGTAGCTTGGTACGGATGGCATGGCTTGGCATAGCTGGAAGTAAACGAGTCTATGGAATTGAATATTTATTGCCTTTATTAGTGAGTCGATTGAAAAATTTACTACGTTCAAGTGTTTCATTGCTGCTAATACTCCCACTCCCATCTCTACTCTTCTATCCCAATTCTTATGTATACTTGTACTATATTCTCGTAGTATGATGATTGTTGTTACTGATTCCGCAGATGCTGCATGCAACGTGTCTTGTTTGCTATTTTTGGTTGCTTTCATTCATTCAGTCGTTCATTGTTTGTTTGTCTGTCACCCTGTCTGTCTTCCAGTCTGTTTGTCTATAGATTTGTTGTTTTATTTTCAGATGTGAAGATATATTTTGCCTCCTATCTCTATTTATGTTATGTATGAATGTGTTGTGCTGTACTATTCCTCATATTTCACGCCAACTCGTAGCATTTCGCGCAATTGGCGTCACTGTTCAACTTAGAATTGAGAATTGTGCTAAACCGAGCAAAGTTTGGCTGACTTGGCTGCAGTAATAGTATTGTATTGTATATAGTATTGTTGTTACTTGTTGTATGTACGTATAATGTTGTTCTATTTTCTTCTCATCATTTTTTTGTTATTCTTTTTTAGCTGCTTAGATATTCTTTCATTTATTTTGTTATTTCACTTTCATTTCGTTATTTTCTCATTTTTTTAAACAATTTCGTTTTTTTTTTGGAAGTGAAGAGCAATTCCCTTTTTTTTAGTGGGAGATTTGTGAGCAATGTTAATGGTATATTGACTCTGTACTGAGGCTTGTAATACTGATCGAGGAGTTCACAAAATTTTGAATTACATTACATGTTTTTGAGATTCTTATTTCGTATGTTAATGACTCAAAATTTTATTTATCATATCAGTTGAGACATACTTTGAATTTAGTTATTTGATATTTTATGTTTTTATGGCAATCATAGAAATTTGTTGATTTAGGAACACCAACCAACCAAATTTGGTCAGCATTTATTTGATCATAGTTCTTAGTATAAATGTTTCGATTTTATGTATTTTTGATATTTTAAATAGATTTAATATTAAATTAAATAAAAATTGATCTCAATGCACAGATTTATGACAACATTATAAAGATGTATATTTACCATATAGTAGTTTCGTATGAGAAACTACTTCTACACCTCTTGAGATAGTAACATTTACTATTTATTGAAAGTTAGTGGAAAGAAGGATACCTTGGGGCCATTGGGATGTCAATATGATGAGCGACTATTGTTGCATGATTCGTAAAAATGAAATTAAAGTTCATGAGTGGAATAAAACAATATGCAAAACAACGTTAAACTTGGAACTTGTTGATTGTGATGAGATACTACAAAACGAAGGTTATATAATCTTATTTATAGATATGGTATTTCAAATTTAATTTTAACACGGCTGTGTTATTATTATAATAAAAATCCATCAATATGCAACAATAACATTGCGTTATAAGTTAAAAACAAAAAAAAAAAAAACTATCCACTCCAATATTTTTGTTTGTTTATTCATACAACACTTTTACATGCTGGTGAAACCGGAGCGGGTGTTCATCACTCACAGCTTTAAGATTTGGAGGAAAAACAAGAAATAGTAATGGAAAATATGATTTTTTAATGATTTCCGACAACCCAACTTTCTATTTGCATTTAATAAATGGTTTCCCAAGAGTTCAGCGTTTTGGGCTCTGAAATTTTCTAAAAAAACCTTCCATTACAAATTTTAACGATTTATTTATTCATTAATTTTTTAAGACTTGGTAGAAACGAAAGACATCCACTATCTGCAACAAATATAAACCTATAAAATCATTAAAGTTTCCAGGTACCGAAATCGTGTCAAGCAATGTAATTATCGTCAAAATTGTCAGTCAGCTTTACAAATATCTTTCGTATAAATAAAACATGAATTTTTATACAATGAGTTTGTTGAGTTCACGAGGATTTTCTTGAACTAATAAAAGCAAAGAAAGGAGAAAATTCTATAACAGCGAAAAAAACTACATTCAACTTGAGCTACTTAGGTTCAAACCTTCAAACGTTGTGCGGGCCGCGTGACTGATCACATCACATCGGGGTAGCTGCCCACTTTTAAATTATCAAACCGAAACGAAAGAAATAAGAACGCGGATGTGGGTAATGCTTGACAGTTTATTACAGTTTATTAACAATTGATTTTAGAAGTAAGTATATACAGAACATAAAAAATTGGCAAAACTAAAAAAATGAAATATGTTCCGGTACTCTACATTACATCATCTTGGTTTACTCTTTCTTACATTATCTTGATATATTAAAAGAAAATTAAAAAGCATATTCAACTGGTGTTGACTTTGTAATAAGCCTCAAATAGATAAACATTTAGAGAATTTTAATGGAGTATAAATCACTTGTGAAAGGTATAAAATATTAAGTGTAACCAAAGATTTGGCAACTTTTCTCGTGTTTTTATATTTTTTTTTTTATTTCGGTGAAATACTTTAATTTTTTTTTTATTTATTTATTTTGGTTTCAATATCATTTCTTTTCTGTTTTTTTGTCTGTGTAATTTAAAACGGAAACGGTTTGGATTGTGTCTCAAGTATTCCATCAGAGCAAACGAGAATTAAACGTAACAAAAAAGTTTTATTCGTTTGTTGGTTAAGAAGTTTACATGGCATATGAGTTACTCAGCATCCTCCAATATTCGATTATATTCATTGCTATTTATTTATTTTCTCTGTGTAATGTAACAGTCGTCTGTAAATTGGTATAGTACACAATATTTTGTTTCTACCGAAATGAGATTTTTTTATATTCCTAGAAGTCCAAATTAAACTTGCAACAAATAAAAAAAAGAATAGAATAACTTCAAATAAAAGTTTGTTCAAATTGATATTGCAGCAAATAGAAAAATGATAAAAATAATAAAAGAAATCAATGGAAATTAATTTTTATTGTATACGAGTATATGAAGAAAAAGCAATTAAAAGGACAATCACACAAAAACAATAAAATATATTTATATGTATGTTATTGGGTTTAATAATGAAAATGAAATGAGTAAATAATCTAAGAAAACATTTTCGACATAAAAATCTCATCATAAAAACCAAAAAAAAAGTTTGTAAATCCCCTGAAATTGCAACAATGAACATGGTGAAAGTGGCTGAGGCAAGCAAAGATTTGCAAATGACACACTCCCATACAAAGATATAAACCCACACAATTATATATACATTTGTATATAGATATACATACACATACAAATACATATAGAGATAAAAATTACAGTTGTCATAACAAAGCAATGTCATTGCAAAAGAGCGTTCAGATCGTAAAAAATACTTTGTGGCAAAGTGAAACATATGTCCGTCTGTTCCTCCATCCCTCTTCTATATCAAATACTGCTTCCATTCTAACAGAATACATACTCTTATTGTTAGTATCTGTGTGTGTGTGTCATGCATTCATTCTCATTTCGCTTGTTTGACCTTGTGGCGTCTGTTTTTGTGTCAACGTATTGTATTGTACAATAGTATGTGATTTTGGTTAGCTTCAATATATTTGTATCATTGTATGAGTTTCATTTCTGTATATCTATGTGAGTATTTGTAAGTGTTCTGTGAGTGTGTATATGCAGTTTGCCTAATTACATTCCGGAAATAAAACGTTGACTGATTGCGCCAATAAATGAAAATAATGACGCACCATTGACAGCAAATTCGTTAAATGCCGGAACTGTGTAGTCTCTCAATAAGTACATATAAACACAGGTTGTACACACACTCACACGAATTGATAAAGATATACAAACACACAAATATATACATATGTACATATGTATTTATTGTTAATTTTATGACTGAACAAAAGATTTCTTTGCTTCATTTGATTTCATGGTTGTCTATAATTTTGCTACTTTCATTAATGAAAATATAAACGCCTCGGATTATTCAAGTATACGTATTTGTCAGTGTTTGTTTGAGTGGCATTGAGTTTGTATCTGTGTCTGTGAGTGTATGAGACTGCGCGTGTGTTTGTGTTAATAATATCTTTCCAATCTGTGCACGTGTTAATGTCGGAAAAATTATTATAGGAGCAAATCAAAATGCTTCAGTGATAACCAACTAATTAAATCATTTTATACCGTGTACATAAATCTCGGTGGTTTACTGAGTTTGTATAGATAATGGTAACATCTTAAAGAAGAGAATGTGAGACCCCAGAAAATTATTTGAACTTAATTTGTCTGAGAGGGATCGTATAAGGTTAAACTATATTATTCGCAACAACAACTATCGATGTCGAATCATAATTTTCAGCATCTCTGTAAACTTAGGCCGGAATTTAACGGAATAATATATACATGCATGGCTTTGTGTCTTGTTATGAAAGGATTATTTGTTAAGAAAAATAAACCAAATACCATTAATTCATAACTTCATTTGGAACAGGATTTCAATGATTTTTTTCTCAATCTTGGCCCAAAATTCTTGATTGGAGGAGATTCGAACGCAAAACATCGAATGTGGGGCTCAAGGATTGCCACCCCAAGAGAAAGAGTGCTATTTAACTCAATCATCAACAGCAGAAGAGAGGCACTGACCATTGGAGCGCCATCCTTGTATCCTTATGACAATCAGAGATATCCGGATGTCGTCGATTTCGCAGTTTTCTATGGAATTCTCCCGAATTGGGTAGCAATCAGGGAGAGCCCAGAACTCAGCTCCGATCACATTCAAGAGGAATTGTGTGTTGCAGCTGCCACCTACAAAGCAAGAACGAGACTGCTTCCCAGGCATGCAAATATTGCCCAATTTCAGGCTTGGATTGTTGACAATAGCAATCTAAACATGGAGTTGAATGCAGTGGATGACATCAATGATGCATTGGAAATCTTCACACGCAAATTATGTGAAAGTACTGACTATGCCACCTCACGATAACTGCCTTGTCATGCCAGACAGCCTCTGGCACTTTTAAAACCAGAGGTTCTGGAGCTGGTTAGATACAAGCACGAGCGAGATAAAATTGACTGGAAGAGGACTGCCGTAGAACTAAAAAAAAGGTAGCGGAGGTACGATCAGCATATTTCGACAATCTCTTGTTTAACGCTGATCCTAACTAAAAAATAGGTTTTAACTTGTGGAAAGCTACGAAATGCATTAAACAGCAACCGCAAAGACATGCCCCAGTTCGTGACGCGATGAACCGCTGGTGTCGTACGGAATCCAAAGACCGGAAGCATTTGCAGAAGAGCTGGAAAACCGTTTTATTCATCTCGGGGAATGTACTGGATGTAAGACCCATCAGACACGTCACTAATGCAGAAGTCAAAATGTAAATCAAAAACTTTCAAAGTGAAAAATTCCCTGGTTTTGACAAGATTGAAATGATGGTGGCCAAATCCCTTCCCTACAAGGGAGTGTTGTTCCTAGTGATGCTGTTTAACGCCATACTGGGGGTTTGTTACTTCAGTCCGTAGAAGTGTACTGTAGTAATCATGATCCCGAAACCTGGCAAGCCGGAGAACCTTGTCGCGTCATACAGACCGATAAGCCTACTTCCCGCATTCTCTAAAACATTCGAGAGAATATTTTTGTGTAGAGTGTTGAAGGTGGGGGCGTCCAGAATGCCATCCCGAACCATCACATTCTATGTGCGTTTGAATCAAAAATGTGGATAGAGTAAGTAGGTCTGATCCTGGATAAGCGCCTTACTTGGCGCACTTATGTGAAGAGAGTCACTGAATTCTTCTATGAAAAGATGAAGAAATTGGACTGGCTACTGCGTGCGAAAAATAAACTGTCACTAAACAACAAGTTGACGTTGAGTTACTAAACAAGTTGTGGCCCCAGTTTGGCGATACGGCATTCATATATGGGGGACTGCGGTACCATATATCATCAAAAAGCTGCAAGCAACTCAAAACAAAGCTAAAAAAAAAAAAAAAAAAAACAAAGAGTGAGACATAAACAATTTTTAGATGAATTAAAAGAAAACATCTAAAAATAAGCGATTAAAATATTACACTGGACCCAATTGTAAACTTGTTTTTGACCTAGTCGTGTTTTTTTAAATTCGTTTAACAACTTTGCAAGTATCGAATGGTTCGTAATACTAATTTTTATCTTTATATTTATAATTCGAGTGTAAAAAATTTTGTGACTGTTTTGCTCCTAAACGGCTAGACCAATTTCGATAAATTTGTTTTACTTATGGGGTCACCAAGATGGTCTATGCATCAGTTAGACCCGGTAGGTGGCGTTGTAGTCGAGATACATGCACTTTTTTTTTTCCAAATTTTTAACATTTTTTGATCTAGCGCACACTATGCTAAGCCGATTTTAATAATTTTTTTTTTTAAATGACGAATGCTAATGAAAAGATTTGCTTACTTATTTTTTTCAGTTTTTAACTTTTAATATACTGTTTTTAAGTATTAAGTTTTTTGAAAACCGCTGCCAGACTAAGCATAAAAAGTTTTGTACGTTTTTTCGTTTTTAATACTTTGGTTGTAGTTATTGTTGTATTTAACCTGTCTGACTACGAACTTTTTGTGCTCTTCGTTTCTGTATTTGATGTTCATTGAGAGCGGGACAAGAAAGAGACAGCTTGTTTCGTTGTTTGTGCTTTGCTTTGTTTGTGTTTCGTGTTTGAGGATATTGATCAATTTTGGTTTGTTGATAAGGGAAGTGGGAGGGTCGCGGTGAAGTCGTGTACCAAAAACCAAATTGTATTCTGCCGATATTTTTTTCTCTTCTTCTTTTGCGTATTTTGTTTGACTTTTGTGGAGTGGAGGGAGTTAATTGGAAACTATTAGAAATTTAAAATGTATGTATGCAATTTTTGTTATTGTTTTTGTAAACATTTTTTGCTTCTTCGTTGCTTATGCTTTCCTCCTTCTTGAATTGTGAGTTGTTGTCGCACACTAACATCACGACGGGCCGATTATAAATTTGATTATTGTATAAGAAATCGCAGATAAATTGCCTCATAAGTTGTCCAAAGCTATTCTAAGAAGAAACGTTGGGTGGGCAAATAAATTTAATCAGCTGGGAGCAGAACACAATATAAGTTTTCAATGGAATGCTGGTATAGAAGAAGACTGGTGTAATCGCTGCAATCAGCTCATTGAGGCATTAAAAGCGGCTTCGTGGATTACAATGCTGGGAAAAGTAGCAGGTACCACAAACCGCTGTTATAAATACCTTGAACCAGCATCTGGAGAACAATATTTTAAAGCCAACCTAACACAACGTGAAATGACGATGATAATAAAAGTACGCTGCGACATATAGTATTACCACTAAATCGTTTCGCACCAGATATGTCAACCAATTGTACGCTATGCAACAGGAAACACTGACGCACTTCATATCAAGATGCCCTGTTTTAAATGAATTTAGGGTGCCACATTTTAAGAAAAATGTAATTGAGCAAAATGAGCTGATAAACATATTAAACGGTGACCATGAAATCAGTTGGAAGACTCTAGCAAGCTATATATCTACAATATTAATACTCGTAAATATAAAAGACTTTTGAATAATGTGTAGTGCGCTCATTACTTTTTTCATGAGTTTATGTGTACATAATTGTCAAAGCCCTTGAAATCGTATGGTGTATAACCACCGCTTAATATCAATAAACATAATAATATTTAAAAAAAAAAAAAATTATAAAAAAATCCTTTTAAGAATTGTTTTTGTTTTTGTCTATTTACATAACTTAATAGGCTACTGTCTTAAGCTCTTGAACCTATTGTCATAAGCGTAGCTGTTTTCTTAAGCACTTAAATGTGAATAAATTCAAGGTTTCTTATGCCAAAAATAACTACATACATATATGAGTAAATGACAGTGTACCGGAATGTGATGCTTAACTATTTGTTATTCTAAAGATTTATTAATATGATGCATTGCACAAAATCAAAAACTGACATAATGAAGATGACAAATGTTTGTTATTTCAAATTGAAGGTCAACAAATTTGTCTAACAATTTGTGTGTTTGAATGTGTGTCAAAGTGTTAAGTTGTTTAGTTTGTCGTTGTACTGTTACCTCAAAATCATATTTGCTTTCATTATTTAATTCTCTCTATTACTAAGTATTGCAAATGTTTTAATTGTTTGGAAAATTGCTTAAACAAATCAAGCTTAAACATTAGTGGTTTATCGAACTTAAGCATTTCGGTGTCTTTTATTTTATTTATTGTTTTATCTTATTTTCATTTCGGTTTTCCTATTGTAACGTACTTTGCTGTTGCCATTGCTGTTGCTGATACTGTGGTAAGAAGAAATCATTTAACACATTTGCTTTGTGACTTTGTAGCATAATAACCCACATTTAGAAGCGCGCGCGATTTCTCTGTTATGCTCATTTTCATCTTCGTTTACTTTCGTTAATTTATTCGTTGTATGTTATAGTCTGCAAAAGGAGAAAGCTTTACTCTCTTGTGAATTTTATAGCATAAGTTTCAGCGCAAGCGCTAAGACAATCTGTCTCAGACAGACACGTGCTCGGGTTTGCAAATTGTTTTGTTCTTTTGCAATTTGCTATAAAATTGCAATCAGCTGTTTAATTTTTCTTGTTTCAAAAAACCATACCCGCCATTGAATTTAATATGAATATAAGAACAGAATGTTTTTGAGACATGCATTTAGTATATTTCATGTTTTATACTAAATTCTAAGAGAATCATTTCAATTTTGTTATGCCATTTTATAAGTAATAAGTAGCTAATTTCCTTTCCAAAAGGATAACCAGACAGAAGGCTATCATTGGCTATGCCAAAGGTATAATACTCTTCACGCTCCTCCGGGTTGCATCCAACCTACCTTCATTAGCATCACATCAGTTTGACTGGCAATTTTATTGTACATTTGTTCTTTATAAGTTTGTTGTTTAATTTAGGTTTGTATGGTAACCCTAGGAAATGGAATGAAATTTACAAGGTTGATGAATATGGATCAGAAACTTATAGTGTCCAAATTTGAGTTCGATATGTTAAAAAACAAAACTTTTTCTAATATCATTAATATGATCTAGTGATCCGATTCGGCTGATTCCGACAAATGAACTCTAGCTCAAAAACTGAGCTGACATGACTAGTTTGCATACATACAGACAGACAGACGGACATATGGACATGGCTTAATCAACTCGTCTCATCGAGCTGATCACATATATATACACTTTAGTGGTGTGCGATGTCTCCTTCTGTGTTTTGTAACATGACAAACTTATAATACTATTCACTCCCGTGAAGAGTATAAAAATGATATTATTAAATAAAAACCTAGAATTTCACTCTCTGTGTTACAATATAATCTAACACAATATAAAATCTAAAAAAAATTTAAGGTCAAAAAGAAGTTAATTGATGTTTAATATTTAGTTGGGAGTGACTGCGTTGAAGTATCAAGCACTTGGGGATATTTTTAGAGCAACCAACTACGCACAACATAAGTTTTATGTTGCGGACTTTTATTTCAAGTATACTTTTATCAGTATACTTATGCACTTTAGTGATTTCCCAGAATTAAAAATCTTTGTAAATCAGATTTTGAACATATTAAATGTCTGGCACGATGGCAATGCGTCACTTACTTATAACATCGATTTTGGGATTTGTGAGTGCGTAAATAACTTCATACGTTACAGGTGCACTTCAAGTGGCACACGTCTTAATCCAACATTCAACCTGTACAAATCTTGATGAAGCATGCAGACAACAAACCACCTCAACTTTGTCTTCTTGGGCATGTAACAAACGCCTGCGGAGCTTCGGACGAAATCGTCTTAGTTGTGGATATAAAAACTTCGAAGGGTATTGACAGGAACTAGAATATTTTTAAATGGGCAGAGTATGTTGGAGCACTTAGTTGCTAGAGAATCAATTGTTAATTATGTTGTACGAAATAAGAAGATGATGAAACAAAACAAAAGCACTTGAAACTTAAAGTTTAAGGCGAATGGCCAATGTCCACAGCAAAAAGAAAAACAAATTACGCTTTAGTGTTTGATTCTTCTTGTACAAATAGAATTAATGTATTAATTTTATTTTTGTAAAGTCAAAAAATATACCAAATTTCATTTTCGCAGTCTCTATGCTTTTTTGTTCAGTTTACATACTTAGTTTCCCTCTAGAAAATCTTATTATATATGATTTTTATTTGAATTTTGAAGGAATATTTTCATGGTCAAGTTTAGAAAAACATGAGATAAATTCTCAAAAATTGTGTCACATGTTTCAAATATTTCATGTAGGTTTAGTTCTGCTCTAGACAATTTTAACTTCATTCTAAAACACTTATATTTAGTGTGAAGTAAAGTGCTGTTTCTCTTATACTAAGGACTCTCTTCTACTAATTCATTGGATGCTGATAACTGAAAATAATATCCGTGTCTCAACACAAATCAGATTGAATACAAAACAAGAGCATAATTCTAAGCGAGAGACCATTCGTGATGCTGTTAGATTGCCCTACTCTCTTTTGAGTTGTTCGTGTCGTGACTTGGGCTCAGTTGCTGCTGATTTCGCTGCTACTTCTGTTGTCAACAAAGGCTGATTCACTTTGCTGTATGATGATTGTCGCTTTCTGATTGTAGCCTGACACAAGCAAAGTAATCGCAGTCGCGTGCGAAAGCGTAAAGTAAACAGACACTAGCTCGGTGTTCGAGACCAAAGTTGGTTGCGTGCGTTCAACGAACAAATGCGAATGCATAAACGAGCAAAGCAGCAGACAACAATAATAACAATACCAACATCAAAAAACAACAACAGCAGCAACAAACGAGCCAACGCCGTTTAACGATAAAGCAACTTCGGCTTTTGAAAGCCGCAAACAGAAGAAAGCAAAGAACCAAAACGTAGATGAACCAAACCAAAACGAACTGAACGAGTGAGTGAATGAATGAATAAACGAACGAACTCGAAAAACGATGATAGACCCGAAGGGTCAGACGGAACAGTAGATAGCAAGCATCCTTTGACGCGCATTCAAACGCAATCATTCAGTTAATTTCTGACCGCACTGGGGACGGGTACATGCGCGCATCATCACATCGTTAACAAATTTGCATTGAATATTTTGTGCACGATTCGATTTAACATTTTTCAACTCAAATCAAAATATAAAGAAATTAACACTTTCTAGTGTAAATGTGTAACTCACCGTACTTTCTTTCCACATTCGAAATGTGTGTGCTTTCCTGTGGTGTTTTCTTTATTTAAAGAAAACCGAAAATACAATTGTTTTTTTGTAAATATATAACAAAATCAAAATATAATTTACAGTAACTAGAGAAATAACTAGAATTGAAAGTGAGCGTGTTTGTTCTATTGCGTCGGCGGATTCGTATGTGTAACATTACGTTCCAGTACGTCATGGCGTATGTGTAATATATCTTATATATCTTAATCTTATGCCAAAAAAATACCAGCAAAGAAGGCAATAAAATTGATATCTGAATTATTCATGCTGCATGCAAAATGTGGCACTACTCATGTGGGATTTCAATGTGTCGAAAACGTTTGAAACGTTTTAAGTTAAATATTTTATGCTTTTATTGAGCATCAACATAAATAAAATAATATAAAATATATGGGGAATCAAAATATAAAAAAAAAACATCATAATATAATAAAGAGTTGATAAGGTACAAGAAAGATTAAAGAAGGAAAAATTGTGTATTAAATAAATAAGAAAATCATAAAGAGCAAACTAAACTAACAAGGAAGAGTGAAAAGAAAATAGAACTACTCAGTTGTTAATTCCCAAACGCGTGCGTTGCTTTCTCAACGAAACGCCTCAAGGTATGCAACAGCGAAATGCGCAACTTTTTAACTTTCACAACAAAGCAAATGCCGACAAACTTTTTCTTTGGACTTCTTCTCGCTCCCTAATGACAGAAAATACTAACCACAAATCACAAACCACAAAACCATATAATTTTAATAAACTGAAATAATTGAAATCGAGAAACAAAGTTTCATTTCAAATAAAATAAATGATTATATAAAAGAAAATAACAAAGTGAAACAAAATTCATGAAAAAAACACAAAACAAAATGAATTTATTTTTAAATTAATAAAAGAAATAATTTAAAATTAATACATTAAATTTCATTAAATGTGAAAACGAAAAACAAACACAAAATACAAACAGAAATATAAATAGAAAACATGCCAACGGCAATTGGATTAAAGCTCAAATTGAGCGGCAGCGGCGAACATGCCCTCATGCCTACAAATGTCAGCACAGCAAAATTATTGATTGCATTTTGCATTATAAATTTCAATTGTGGTAAATATATATATAAATAATTTTTAAAGAATAATTTTTTATAAATATATTAAATAAAAATATAGAAAATCATATTTTTTTAGAAATTGCAAATCCCGTTTTTTTCTTTTTAAATAAAATTGAAAAACACACAAAAGTAACAGGGAAGTATTTACATTGTTCAGACATCACCACAAAATTTGTTGTATTTTTTTGTTTTAGTTATGTATGTATGTATGTACTGATGTTGATTCATTGTTCACAGTTATACATAACTGTTATGGCCTGTTATTTGTTATTTTTGGTGCTGCTGCTGCTGTTGTTGTTATTGTTGACAGGTCACCTATAGCGCTTTACTTACTCGCCTCGTGCGTCAGACGGTTGACAAAGGAAATCATGTATCAGTTGTCAATAACTGACACAACATCACTTAACTTTGACTTGCAACAAATGTGATGAGGCGCAACGGGACACGCTATCGATGCTTACAATTTGTCAAACAATCAATAGATATATTTCGACTATGGTGAAGTCACCATCATCATCATCATCATAGTTGTTATTGTCATCACCAACCAACATTGTCGTCGCTCAGACCCATGCATGCACATTTGTATAGAATAGTTTGCAAACGACAAATAATGTTAGAGTAAGAGTATACAAGGATACACATGCTACTAGATATAAATATCTGGGATATCTCATTCGCAGAAAACACTTATTCATTCATTCATTGCTCTTTGTTTCATATTGACTCAGTAGCTCAAACCAAAACTTTGCTTATGCCGAATTTTCATTGGTTTTATTGGTCTGTCCAAACGGAAAATTTATTTGTGGTTTTTAACAGGAAAATACTTTTATTTATATTTCAATAAAAAAAAACACATAAATAAAACTGAAAAATTGTTTGTTGACTTTGCTATCAAAATGTATCTCTATCAAATTTCTCATCTTAACCCTTTGGTATTTGTGTTTTTATTTCATATGAATACAGTTTGCTTTATCAATAAAAATGCATACCACAATATAAAAAACTAAAAAACTATGCAAACTTTTTTCTGTTTCATTATTTTCAATATAAAATAAATGCAATGAATGTTAAAATGTTATTCATATAATAAGTAAAATTCTATAAAATACAAATACAAAAGAAAGAAAATCCTTAAAAAATTCACACACAATTAATATTAAATATATTCATGATACTTTGATTGAATTATTTTTTGTATATGAACTTTTAGTCATTTACTTATTAAGATTTAATCTCTTTCAATCAAATATTTACAATCTTTTTTCCCAAAAAAAATATCATATATTTTGTATCAATTGAAATTAAAAAGCTGATATATAAAACTGATAAGGAAATGTGATATGAAATCACTAAATCATGAACTTACTAAATAAATCCTTAACCTAGTATAAAACACAATCATTCCACACACAATCTAAAGAAACCTTTTGATAAAATAATGAAATTAAGTCCAATTTGCAGATGATTTGTCAATCATGAAAAATATTTTCATTTCCAAGGCCCAACATTTTATTTTTTAGTTATTTTCATTTTGAACAAAATTACAATGAAAAAGTGAATTATTAAAGAAGATTATTGGTTCATGAACACGTGTATATTCAACAATAAGAAGATTACTTTCCAATATAATTACATGTAACAGAAAATGAGTTTTTCTTGGAAGAATTTTAGATTTTTAATTTATTTTCAGTTCTATTTTGAAATAATTTGTAATTACATATTGATCACCTGTAAATCTTTGTTTACTTTATTTGAAAAAACCCAACTAATTGCTTTATAATACCATATTTATCTTATAGGGACTGTAACATACACGTGTATGCAGATTTATATTCATTTGCAAACTTCTATGGCATCGACACTATTTGACATTTTCATCCCATCTGCGAAATGATTTTCATATTATTTGGGCCATTTTTGACTTAACAGAAGCAATTGAGGGAATGAAGATTTAAATTTACTAAATTTCACACCAGATTTAATATTATTGTGCGTTAGACGACTGTTAGCGATAGGCAGCGTCCTACAGAAAGCAAAAAAACAGATTCTGTCTTAATTTGCGAAAGAAACTCTGACGCAAGTCAATTCTTAATGACTCGTTTAAACATATTGAATAAGTTAACATGCACTAATCTGCACCTGAGTAACGGTACTGCAGCAGCATTAAAAAACAAGCGGTACATCGGCAGTGCAGTCGTGGCTAATATTGCTTTATATTGCATGGTAGGGCAGATGAACTAGTGAGTCTGAAATGAATGTATGCTGAAGGAAGCACAGCGTGCTATGGCAGTCATCTGGATGCAAATTGTAGGAATACTTAGATTCCACCAGTCTGAATGAAATTAAATCCCTATATGTTTTGCTAAATTCAGATTTTATTTGTATAATACCAAATAAATCCATGCACATAGTACAGTTTCCGGAATTAACCAATTAATTTATAATATATAACTAGCTACCTTTCTTGATAAACTTACAAGTTAAACGTTGTCCGACATTGATCTCATAGCAAGAGCTCCTCTTCTCCTTCGCTAATCTCTGATTTCATATAAAAATCTTGCTTGGGTTATTCTTTGCAAATCTTTTCATAAAGAACATTAATACTAATTTCAGAGTTATGCGTCCCAAATTCCACTGAAAACCTGTAAAAACTAGCTGTTCATTAAATTCATATCAAAGATAAGCAACTAAAATATTCCTTATAATGAGTCTCGGGGCAAATTACAAAAAAGTATACAAAAAACTTAATTGCTTTTATTAAGTTTTTCAACAGATAAGGAAAAACTTTTCTACCAACTACTATGTGTTAATAGTAAAATCTAAATGAGTAAACTTGGATGCATTAATTCTTAAGCAAACCTTAGTATATTTTTTCTTTAAAAATAGGGGCTAATTTTCCATGTCCATGATTTTTTCTTTAAACTTTTTTTCTTAAATTTTCATGGTCTTTTAGCAATTGAAAAAATTCTTTTCATTAAATTGTATGCAATTTACCTGTTAATTGAGGTGAATAATTTCGAAGATATGTCAAAACTCATAAATTTTAAGTGGATTCTGTTGTTAAATGTTGCTCACATGTTTGAAACATTTGTTCTGTTCTGTTCCATGTCATGTAAATCAATTAAAAAAATGTAAATTAATTAGCAGTAGCAACAGAAATGCTAACAGAAACAGCAGTAGCAGCAGCAACACAAGTTACATTGAAACTTTTGGCCAAAACTAATTTGACACAAAATGCATTCACCACAGTTTCACATGCATAAAGAAAGAGAGAGACAGAAATATTTGATATATGCATGTACATTTAAGCTAGTAGTATCAAATACAACAACGACGAACAACAGCAAAATGCAACATGGAATTGAAAAACATAAATACATTTATGTGTTACAGGTAATGTCATTATCATTATCATCATCAACAGCATGAGCAGCAGCATTATCATCATTAAAACCATACGACAACAACCCATTCAAATTGATAATGTTTGATTAAAATTAAATAAAAACATTGTGAGGTCGACCGACGGCGACAACGACAATGACGACAATCAACAATCAAGTTGAAATCACTCCAATGACAAATATAAAAATATCTGTATGTACATGAAAATACAATATAATAAAAATATATTGTATTTCTTTTTTCCATTAGTAGAACACATTTTAATGTGTTTGAGTTATTCATACATTTGTGCAGATTGCACATTTGCGAATTATTCATAAATCTAATGAAATATAAAGTGTTGTGTTGTGTTCTGTTCTGTTGTGTTGATATATGTTATTCCCACATGCCCAAATGTTTTGCAAATAATCTCTGCTGCTTTTTGTAACCCAGATACAAATACATTCTATAGTTATACTTCATAGTATTTTAAATATATTTTAATAAATAAAAAATATAAACTCACCTTTGAGTTAAAAAATCATTAAGTTAATGGCAAAATATTTTATTTTCTCCAAGAAAATGAGGCCATCAACAAAAAGGAAAATATAAAACTTTTTCCAATCTCTTAAATATATATATGTATGAATATATTTTCCATAATTTCAATGGCAACCTTAAGATATGCGCCGCCATCATCATCAATATGCTCGCATATACTCCATTTTGTTTTTTTTATCAGAACATTTTTCGAATATTTACATTATAATTTTAAGTCAATGCCAACCGTTGAAACCAACAAGGAGTATACACAAGGATCTTAAGCAATACAGTAGCAGCAGCAGTTCCAGTATCAAACCATAAGTACCATTAACGATGTGGAAGATGATGATTATGATGGAATTGAAATGAAGAATATGTTTAAGGGTGAAATGAAAAGAAGAATACAAAAATGAATGGTAGATGGAAAGAAAGAAAGCAGATGAGCATGAGTAATGCACGCATTGGGTCAAGGCTTTGCACTATTGAGCATAACATCCTAGTAATGTTGTCATCGTAGTAGTAATGCAGCAATGGCCAATGTTCTTGAAACAAGCCATAAAGCTCACCTGTTACAAAGTTCTACTAGAGCAGTATAAATGCACATGAATATGTATAGTATATACGTATAAGAATGGAGATTTGCTAAGAATGAGAATATGTGGCTACCATAATAATAATCAACTTACAAACTACTAATGGTCGCTATGGAACACAAGTGAGGAAAAACAACCATTCTTTGGTTTTAACTTTGACTCTAATATAGTGGGTAGAAGAAGACTCACATTCCATGCTCACTTTTGTGTTGTCTTGTCTTCTTCTAAACTGATAGTGGATCTGATTCTGGTTGATAATGGTAGTGGCACGTTTATAATGCATAATTCATGTCAAGTAATGTGCATCCAAGGCATGCCATACCAAACTTAAACCACCAAATTTTGTTCTTTAGATGCTGCTAGATTTTGATATTTTGCAAGTTGCGGATTAGCAACTCACTCACTACATGTAATGCATCTAAAACACACAAGAATTATGTGCTGCTATCTTCTTGGTAATTTGCAACATTTCACTTTAGAATTTTCTCCTGTTTTTAGAGGCAAACTGTATTTGAGTATCAAATTTAAGACTTCTCATCTAGAAGGAAAAATTAGAGTTTCTGTTTCAGCACAAAGATATATGCAACTAACAACTTTTTCCAGGATCAAAATGAATACTTTACTATAATACTATATACCTAATACAATACTCAAGTGAGTGAGTACTTGAGTTGGGCAAATACTATTCTAA
This sequence comes from Amiota communis, assembly GCA_037043315.1. Lineage (NCBI taxonomy): Eukaryota > Metazoa > Arthropoda > Insecta > Diptera > Drosophilidae > Amiota > Amiota communis. The sequence continues at coordinate 1,560,026 of JBAMAV010000657.1, forward strand.
GCGTCGTTGACTTGCAAACATGATTCTGATTTACCTTTCAATCTCTTAAGAGCTTTTCTTAGCAAACAGAAAACTTCATTTCCTTGTAAAGGATGTTCTTCTCACACAGAATGTTATCTTTTGTAAGACACACACACATACACACATAGTCTCTATTCTAACTTACAAGTAAATTGCAACCATCTTCTAACGAGCGGTTTACTTTGTTAGCAACTTTGACAAGTGGCAGCAGCAACATGACTACTCACTACTTTTCCTTACTAAGACTTTCTTTCTTTCTTTGGTGAATTTTGATCTTTTGAGTGTAATAGAAAAAAAAAAACATAGAAAAAAAGAAAAATCTCTGGAAAAACTTTGAATATGGAAAAAAATTGAATTGAATTGAATTGAATAAGCATAACTAAATCAGATGCTTTTCCCTTTATTTTTCTTTATATATCCATTTCGTTAAAAAACTTGTTTAGTTTTTACTTACAATAGTTTATTTTTTGTTATATTTTTTTTGTACCAATTTAAAAAGGAAATTCCTTTATATCTTTATGTCATTTCATTTTCAGTCTCTGGTAGTAGTTGAACTTTTGCAATTTCCTTGCTTCATGAACATATTTTTGGATAAAGAACTTTTGGTACTTTTCGACATTAAAGTAATGCATAACTTTAGTTAAAATTTAACGCATACTAAAAATGACAAAAACAATTTGTAAAAGCATCCAGAAGCCATTTTCAAAAGCATTTCAGAATATGAAAAAATGTGTTGTTTTTTTTTGGCAAAAAAGTTATTAACTAAAAAACAATAAAAAAAAAGGAAAAGGAAAAGAACTTTGAGTTTGCCAAAAAAATAATCTCGAATTTTTCGCTTTTTGGTTTAGCATAAGTAATTTCGCGACAGCAAGTTAAAAACTAGAACACTAGTCAGGGCATGCAAACACACACACATACACAGATACTTATAGATACAGATACTACAATATATTCAGTCATACTTTGTTGTAGATAATCGTACACACAGAGAGAGAGAGAGAGAAAGAGAGATAGAGAGAATTATTGTTTTACAGAGTCAGACAGACTGAAAGGGTGCATGACGCCAGTCAGCTAAATGATAAGTAAAGTGGCGTCGCCGATTATGTCGAATGGGTATGAATGATGCCCATGTTGCTTTGGTATGAACAAAGTAATGCTAAAGAAGGGAAAAAAGTTCCTGAGAATGAAATGATGCTGATGCTGCTCATGATGCTGCTGCCGCTGCTGATGATGATGATGATTATAAAAGTGGAACAACATTCGAGATAAAATGAGTTAGTGCCCATTCATGCAGTGGCCTGGAATAGAATGCGTTTCACAACACACACACACACACACACACACACACACAAATAGACAAAGTATCTGCACTAAAAATCATACAAAGTTGTTATTCCTCTAGCATGACATACATATATCAATTGACCTGAGCTTGAACAGCATACAGAATCCTGAATATAATCATCAAAAGAATCAGCATTTAAAACAAGTCAACTTAAGTTTAAGTGCCTCAGAATTTAATTCTTGGCTGCCTGGAGCCAGCAGCCATAAGGAGCCTTGGCACATGTATTTTTTCAAATTTTTCGTTTCCTTCCTTCTTTGTTATAAAAGTAATTTTTCTATAACGTATATTTAAATTCATGACATCGCCTTCGTTTATCCAATTGCATGGGTATTATTAAGGCAGCCAGAAAACTGTTTTAGCGTGAAAGTAGGATTATGGTTTTAAGTGTAATTACAATTTACAAGGCTTTCAGCAGCGGCAGCACAAGCAGTAACGACGTTTTACATAAGCCGCTTGAGCACCTTTTCTTTAACTCAAACTCATCTCAACTGAAATTAAAACCCAACCTAAGCACCCACCCACTTACACTCATTTTACTCAATACTTCTAGTGACCATTTTCGATGAGTCCTTGTGACTGCTACGACTAACGCGATTTATTAATAAGAAACTTGTAATAGTTGCAACAAAAGTATCTACATGTATTTCATGGCCATGAAATGTACCAACAACTACTAACTAACTTTCACTCGAACGAGTTTGACATGACTTTGAAAGCGTAAATAAGTTTTTCGTGGTATGAAATTTGTGTTTGCGTTGCGTTGCAGTAATTAATTTTCCGTCTAACGTGAGCCTTGTTGTTGTGGCAGGGTCTAGTTCGACCCCCCGGCCCGGCTCTATAAGGCTTCAGGCTTCAAGGTTAAAAGGTTTCAGGTTAAGTCAAGTCGCGTAACATTTTCGGTCAGTTTTAATGAGCAAACTGAGGCGTGATGTGCATTTTATTTTATTTTATTAATTTTTTTCACATTTTTTTTCGCTTTTCTGCAAACTTTACTTGGCGTGTGTTTTTTCCTTCTTTTTACAAAAGCACGCCTCTAAGTATGCTACAAATATTTAACTAAGCGTAGGTTGCGCAATTTTCGCTCGTTTTACTTTCATATTATGTATTATACAATACAATACAATATAGAAACAATTTAGTTCCATGTTTATACATTTACATACACATATTATGTACGTATAATTGTGTGTGAGTGTTTGTGTGAGTGAGCTTAACTTAATTACAGCGCGCTGATAATGTACACAACTCTAAATATTCTGAGCATAAATTAAGGCTTCAAACATTGTAAATTTTTGCGCATTTAGCAGATACTCGAAACATGGCAATGACAATACTACTATATAGCATCGCCTCATCCCCATCATTGAACCCTGAAGTCATAAATATACCTAAAGCTCACATTAAAACGTTCACACGCTCAACTAAAAAGCCACACTAATGTCACTTCACTCCGTTTAAGGCTTGGAATCTACGATATTGTATAGTATAGTATTGTATAGAATAGGAGCTAAAGGCATTTTGTAGGCGTCGAGCGTGTTTCGACAGCCGCATTAGGGATTGAAGAATGAATATACCAATAATAGTAAGCCCTTTGCATAACATTTTGGATTACACACGAAGCAGAAGGCAGTTTAGGCAGTTGAGTACCGAATAGAATGGCAACAGAGTCTAAGTACCGCATGAGACTTCTTTCCTTCTTCAGACAAGCTCGTCTAGAGCAAGCTAATTTATGAAAATTGCTGTCGATATTATTGGCACAAGCCAAAGCGAAGCAAAGTCAAGTCAATGGTACGCAAGGGTATCATGGTTAAAGGAATTTATGCATGGCATTTTGATTAAGAAACTTCCAATGGATGAAGGGTATGGCATGGAATGGAATGGAGCGCAGGAATGCCTGCTGCCTACTGCCTGCTTATAAACACTTACTACAAGCTTGAACTTATTGAATATGATCTCTTAAGTGGCGCCCAAAAGTATGCTAAGAATGAAACAGCAAAGGGAAATCAGCACTCATAAATGAAAATTTCACCATGAACAAAAAAAAACAACTAAAAATACTATTTGTGAAGAAGGAAAAACATTTTAAATCAAAAAAATTGTACAAAAACAAAAAGATTCTTTAGATTAACTGCTGCAAGCTAAGCAAAATGTGGTGTTAACGCAGCTCATGCGTCAAGTCACACCAAAGGCACCTCCTGGAGCTCAAGGACCAGCTGCTGCTGCTGCTTGAACTGTGTCTAACGAATTGCGTCTTTAATCTTTGGGGTACAATTCACACGATTTCTGTTGAATCCGGACAGATTTTTTCACTTTTTTCTGTTTTCTTTAGGTTTTCTATTTTTTTACGCACAGAAAAGCATGAGATGAGCTTCATCTTCTGTTGCTGCCACTGCTGATGCTGCTGCTGCTGCTATTAACTCAAGGACAAATGATGAAAGCAGCAATAACAACAGCAGAATAAGCAGCATTATAAGCAGCAGCATCAGCAACTAAAGAAGAAATAAAAGAATACGAAAACAACAGCAGAAAATATAAGGAAAGGAATGGAAAGTAAAGAATGGAAAAAATCAACAGGAACAATAACAGCAATGTGTAATGATACTGTCAACAATGAGAAGCAAAATAAGTGAAAGAAAGCAGCCAAAAGAAAGAAAGTAAGCCATCCCAAAAAGCAACAAAGACAAACAAACGTAAACCGAAATAAGTAACAAAACGAAGATGAACATGAAGCTCATAAGGATAGCACTGGCGATGGCAATGGCGATGATGATGATGATGATTTGGAAGACAACAACGACAACAATGATGTTGATGATGATGCTGAAAAGGAAAAGACTACGACAACAAATTTTACCATTAGATCCTGTTACCAAGTATTTCAAAGTATCTTTCTTTCACTAGCCTTTTCTCCTTCTTTATTTCCCAAAATTCTTTTGCGCTTCACTTCTTAAATAAGCCATGAAGGGGAGAAATACGCATTGACATTCCTTACACACCACATCACACCCACCTAAGCACAACACACTCAACTAGGATTCGCCCAACACAAAAAAGAAAAAATAGAAAAATACTCATTGAATTCAGGAACTGTTAGGCAAATGGAAAGGGGAAGAAGGAGGCTCCTTGCAATACGCTTCCTCCCAATCTGCACCTCATTCATTCATTCATTCTCTCAAAGACGAAAAATGAAGAAATTTTTTACGTAAACCAAAGATTGAATATTTTTTTTTTATACTTAAGATGCGCGGCACTGATTTTAAGAATGTTTCACTCCCTAAAACTGAAAATTAAATTTATGCCAACGAACCACAACAGAATTGACATGTTGGTGGATTTGGAGTAGATTGGGCAAGTAGTCAGTAGTCGTGGATAGAACACAGGTTGGGGAGTTGTGGATTGAAACTTATATTAGATTGCATTGAATAAATGTGGTTTGTTGTTTGCGGGCGCAACTTTCTCGAACGGTTAAAGATCCTTGCCTGCTAGCCTGATTCTGTCAAATCAAAATTGAAGAAGGAAAGCCTTCTTCTCTCAATTTCTCTTAATACTTTCACTTGCCCTTTCCGAACATTTACTTTGCTGCTGCTTCTGCTTCACTTTGGCCTCAAGGAGCGTATAGAATTTTAAGCTGACGACACTTTGCGAATCAACGTTAAGTGGAAAAGTTTGTTGCTCAACTCATTTAACCCAGGATTTGCAACTTGCGACTAGCAAGCAACTCACGGCTCACAACTCACGGATCCTTGTGTTCAACGCAAAACATGTCGAAGCAAAAACTTCTTAGCTGATTATGAAGATGATGAAAGAAAACAGAAATAAGTAAAGGAAAACAAAAAGAAAAAATTTAATGAAATAAAAAAAAGAGTAAAATAAATGACGGTAAATGCGAAAATACACGGATTAAATTCATTAATATTTTGTTTCTGTTTTTTTATGATGAACAAAAAAAGGAAGAGATTCAAAAGCTGAAAATAGAAAAGATTTCATTCTTTTAAATTTAATATAATCATCCTACTTTTCCTGTAATGTACTTCTATAAATATTTTGATTAGCTTTTAAAATTGTTAAATTAATTAAAAGTGCAATGATTTGCTTTAGCAATTTTGCTTGTTGTTTCATTTCATTTTGTAAAGTTCTACTTATGTTTTTTGTGTTAAAGCAAACAAATGATTATTATGAAATAGTTGAGAATCCATGTTTTCATAATGTCAATCTATTTCTAATCCATTGAAATTTTTAACAGTTTCGCTGGCTTAAATTATTGTATCTTTTAATCCTTTAAATTTTGATTCAAAGCACTCACTATTTATCCTCACTCAATCTATTAGATGGTAAGTTCACTACCAGCTACAGTGGTTTGAAATGTCGTTGCTTTTTCCTTAAAAATACACAATAATTTAAGAATATTGGAAAAACCTTCGCTTTCTACACATTTCAGGAAATTTATGGATGCCATTCCAAAATCATGTTTCATCCTTCATTGAAATCCATTAACCAAGCCATTCTTCCGCTTCATCGAATGTTGTGAAATGCTGCTCAGCTAGTGCGTTTCCCATTGATGAAAACAAATGGTAATCTGAAGGAGCCTAGTCTGGTGAATACGGTGGTTGGGATAAGTGTTCACAACCAAAAGCGGAAATGGTGCCTTTGACCAGATTGGCCAAATGTGAAGGAGCGTTGTATTGTTGCAAAATGACTTTGCTATGTCTTCTAGTCTATTCTGGCCGTTTTTCGATCAACGCATAGTTCAAATTAATCGTTTGCTTCCAGTGGCGATTGGTATAAACAAATTCACCAGACCTGAGCAGCTCGTACGTAGTACAAAACATCCTTCTGATCTCACCACACATTCCTCTGATATTTTCAATAATCTTTATAGATCGATAAATTTTGTGAACTTAACATCTAATACTGTAGTTCAATATACGAATAGTACTTGTGTGTATTTATTATTCTTAATATAAAACATATGGGAGTCTTTCCATTAACATAGTCCAAATACAGTTAGTTCATCCCACTATTTTATGTTATACTAGTGAACTCGGCATGCTATGCTACGCTCCCGGCATAATGTTAGTGTGTGATGCTGTTCTGTTTTAATTGTAGTACATTGCGCAGCAATTGAAATTCTTTTGAAGAAACGGAGGACTCAATTAAGTATTTATATGTATTAACATATTTTGGTTGATATATTTGACGAAGTTGACTTGATTGATTTTAAAATAAGTCTCTAAGCTTTACATGCAAAATTTTATCCACCAATTTCTCGACAACAGCAAGTACAATTTTTGTGAATAAAGTTTATGTTGTGCTCCAAAAAAAGCTTCTTGTGTTTCAGTAATTTGATTTTGAATCGAATGAGTGGCTCTTAATTGATACTTGCACAAAACAAACAAACTGCCTTTAAAATAATTCAATTTTTTTTACAAAAAACCAAATATTTCCTTTGTTGTTACAATCGAATCCCAAATCTAAATCAACATCATAAAAAGAACCAATAACCATAATTTATGGTATTCAGAAAAACGTTAAATCCAAATTTCAATTATTCACTAATAGAATAATATATTTTCCTTCGATTTTTTTGTTTTATTTTTTCAATTTTATGTTAAAATAATGGCATGTCAATTGATAGGGTCTTCACTCAAATGTCGAAAGAATAGCAACGTGTATTGTATTATTGTTTTGATTATTGACTGTGTAACTGTGTAAATCGTCTATTCAGTGTATTTCGTATTCACGCATGCAAACAAACAATAAATAATACCTACGACTGGACAGACTTGCCAATTCGTCATAAATTCACAAAGTTGGCTGCCCTCAGTTTACACAGTTTCAACTACTCAATTGTCGATTTACTGCATAGCGTAAACTTTTTTTTGTATGGAGTTAAGTTAAACAGTGTATACTATACGTTGTTTAAACCATATACACTCCAAGTACACGTTTGAGTGAAGACCCTATGTATTCAGACAACAAACAACCTTGTTACACAAACTAAATGAGTACTTTTTAAATTCCCTATGACTTACAAATTTTTGAAATTACAACATATCTTAAAACTGGATGAATTGGATAAATACAAGGCTTAACAAATGTAAGTGTTCAGACGCGTATTACAAAGGCGCCTATCGCACGTAAGCCATCGTCCCGTTGGGTATCGCGCTACATAGCAGACATCGGCGGTTGCTGTTTCTGCTAGGAGGCGGTGGCTTCGTTGTGACATGAAGAATAAAACACAATTCAATCGGTGATGGAAGACCAACAAGTCATATTTCAATTATTAATGACCAGTAACACCGACAAGTTCTCGAATTGTTTTGTCCTGCGTCCTTCAAAATATATATGACAATCTATTTTAAAGCATTCCAACATTCAAATTCTAATTGAAATTCCTGCCTAAGATAATTATTATAAATCAAATTCCATTCCATATTTCTATAGTAGGTCCACAAATAAATCAATGGTAGAGAAATGAGTTATACTAAATGTATATTTTAACAACTGATACAATCTATTCAGAAATGTTTCTTATAATCATCAATATTAAATACAATTGACACGTTCTTTATATCCTCATTTAGGTTGTTTGTGAAAAGCAAAAGGGCTTAAATTAATTTTCCATCATTTTTATCTTTTTGTTATTTTATTTTATTGTTACTTCCCATATTTTGTACATGTTTTTGTGGTTATTGCAAATGAAGGTTTTAAAAAAAAAAATGGTACAACAAAAATTAAAATTATTGTATATATTTAATGAGTTAACAAATATTTATATACAATGGTCGATATTTATCAATATAATGGTACACGCTATGAGTGTATGTGTATGTGTGTGTGTGGTGGTAAATAATTTTATTGTTGCTATTGCTTGTTTTATTATTATGTTCATAAATTATGTATAGATTTACTTAATAATTTAAACATTTTGTTCAGGTTTTTAATTGTTTGCGGTTTGGTTCCTGTGGTTATTACTTTCATTGCAACCTTATTATAATTCTTTTTTTTTTTTTTGCTTTCGCATTAAAAAATTGGCGGTTGTAAATCACATTATTGTAAATGTTTAATAGAACATGATTACATTGTTTATAAACAAAGTTAATATACGTGTACAATACACTCAATTTGGGAACACTCTAATGCTTTGTAGAATATAACAAAATTAACTCAAAACAATCATTTTAATTATAACTTCTATATATATAAAATTGTATGTATGTATGTATCTACCTATGTCGTTTATGGATTGCGAAACTGATGAACTGATGTTGATAAACTTTTAAAGGCATCTCTACCAAAGTCTTGAGACTGTTTGAGTAAAGTTTGGTGTTAATCGGACTTGATGTTTTCGAGAAATTGGTGGATAGTTGTTTGTATATAAATCATAGAGACATATTTTAAAATAAATCAAGTCGCCTTTGTCAAATATATCAGGTGGTAATTATGTCAATATTAACAATTGATTCGTCTGATTTTTCAAAAGTATTCCAATTGCTGCGCAATGTACTACATGTAAAAAAAGAATAGAATTCTTAAGAAATTATACAAAAGAAAGAATATTATATTTGAAAAATAGTAAATGAAGTTTTTATAAACAATAATTCGCTTTTAGTTATGAAATTGAAATAATGTATATTTTCACTGTCTTTTCATATAATTGGATTTGTAGGGGGCAGGACCATAATGTAACAAGCATACAAATTATGCTACTAACAATAACAAAGTGAGCACAAGACAGTAACTATAACAAAGCGAACAAGGGAAAGTTGACAATATTAATAGCAAACTGATTGATTGCTCCAAGCAATCATTGGAGCAACAACAATTTCGATATGCGCTGTTGCTATTCTGCGTGCACTTAACTAAGATAAAATTTCAATATAAGCAAACAAAAGCCTGGTACGCAAATTGCATAACAGACACTGAGATGATCAGAAGCAAGGCAACTAGACTTTACCTTTGCGAAAAAAAAACTCTGAAACAACAGACTCAAATCAATTCGACTATATTATGACTTTATCCATGCTGAAATCCGATCTTATTATTGCTTATTAAAGCTCCGGAATTTAGTGTCGATTAGACAATAATAAGACAAATTCTCAAAAGAAAAACATTAAGGATCAGCAGCATCAGTATAAAAAAGATAACAAAACAGGATCCGAATGGACCTAAAAACAATAACAAGTCAAGGAGAAGTTTATCCGTAAAGTTCTTTAATTTGAGATTTTAAAGCGTAATAAATTCCATTTGTGTTTATGAAGATGATATCATGAACATTCTTAATCACCTTTGAATCACAGAAAAGTTTAGTCGCTTGAATGTGAAGGGCACATTAGTGGGAATCATTGGAATTAACACATCTTCTTTATATTTAACGTTGATTATTATTGCTTCAGACACATTCGGCATCACTTTTTCACGGAAAATCTGGCTTCGTGTTCATATACCGATAAGCATTCGGAAATATCAAAACATCCATAAGATAAGATGATGAAAATGAACTAAGCCATGTTGGGCGCAGTGGATATCATAGAAATCTTCTCCATAAAAAAATACATACATATATGTGGAAACTGAAATGGTGATCGGTCAAACGGTGTCGGAGTTAATCGATCACATACTTATTTGAACATCAATTTTTATACGTCACATTAATAGATAATATTAAAGAAGAATATTTAAAGATTAAACCGATTTATAAACATGTTTAAGAAATTTAATATTTCTTTTGTCTCATACCAACTTTATTTGATAAAAAAAAAAAAATTGTTTGTTTGCCATATTCATAAAATTTCTCAAACTAAGAATGCTCAAACTCATCCCCAATTAAATGAATCACCTAAATATTGTGTTTCAAAAAGCAACTCATGCTATTGAGTAAATATTTATCTGTAAACTTAAATTAACTTTTCGTGTCTAACAACACATGTATGTAAGTATACATCGTATGTAATATGTAATTTCTTGTTTACACATAACAACAGATAATATTGTACAATAATTCAATGAAGCCAAATTGGAAGAAATTAACTTTATATATAAAACTCAAAGTCACGCAATTAACATTTTCATAAACACAACCCAATGCACTTGTGCACGCAAAAGTATGCAACACAATTTTCAACAATTTTTATACTTACAACTATTGTAAATTTATATATTTGGGTACTTAAAGTTTCAAACATGCCAAAAGTGGAAAATGTATGGAAGGAAACTTGTGAAAGTAGTAAAATACCTTAATGCATAAAAAACATGCAACATTTATCAGTTTATTTATTTATTTTCATTTACCTTTCATTATTTTCATGCGGTATTAAAGTCAATTTGCTTAAATATTAAGTGCAAGGATGCACACAAATGCTCTTAACTTTTCCTCCATTTTAATGTTCTTTTTTTTTTTTTTTTTTGTTTGTTTTAAGACAACGAAATATTGTTGGGAAGGGGAAGAATACTGGAAGTAATAGAAGAAGGAGAGGGGGAACAAACAACAACAAGGAAGTTCTTGTGTTACTAAGAGTAAATTTACGTTGTGGTTTTTTTTAAATTTTTTTTCTTTTTTATAAAAATATATAGCACAATATCAAAAAAAGTGTGCTTCACGTTACCCATTTTTTGAGTCCTTTTATTATATTTTACATCAAAATTTTTTGTTTTTTATTTTTGTTTCTTCATTACTCATCCATGCATGTGGATTTGTTTGTGCGTCCCACATTACGTTCGTATGGTTAGTTGTTTACTTAAGTTTCCTCATGGAGAATATTTTAGCAATGAATGAGGTAGTGGAACTCACATGAAAACTAACAGTCACACATGGTAAAATGTTGCAATTAATGCATGAAAATTATACTTGAAAAATAACAGAAACCTTAATGCAAGAAAGGATTGCTTTTGTTCATGTGCATCTACATATAGCTTTGTTTGATGGAGATGATGATGGAGATGGTTTTGGGATCCAAGAGTTGCATCAATATTAGCCAAGTTGAATTTTAGTTGATGAAGTTTTATGTAAACAAAAAGATCTCACCAGACTAATTTAGAGCAAATTCTTTTTAAGATGCTTATGTTTAAATTATGCTTATGTTGAAATTTTGATATATTTTTTATAATACAGTTACAAATTCTTTACTAAAATATTTCCAGAGCTTGACAAGAAGAATTGAAACGCATTATGCTTAAGTTAAAATTTTGGAGAATATATTTTGTGTTTCTTTATAAAAGAAGTATTGAACAAATGAAAAGTCACTTGTGGATCAATGCATCAATTATGTACTAAAAGACATCAAGGGTTAAACAATAGCAAATTGTTAATTGACTTTTATTGAAATCAAAACTGTAACAAAGCTGATTCCAATGTGTATATTGAACTGAGATTTGCACAGCAGACTTCCTATTAAGTGTCGAACCAAAAAAGTGTATTATTCAATAATTGTATTGGCTTTTAGCTGTACTATAAATATATGAAGTAACATTTTGATCGGGTGCGGGTCCATGAACTTAGCTAAAATAATAACTAGAGTTGTGTTCTATAATATTATTCATTCATTATTATAGAAGCAATTTAATAATGTTATTTTGATAATTAATAATTTTAATAATTGGGTCAAATAACGTATTGAGTTAAATGACATATAACAGCAAAGTCTCAGCGACAAGTACACAAATATGCAAGATCGGCGTCGTGTAGGGTACACACAAATAAAAAGCATAATTGAAATTCGCTCACTCGAAGTGCGAAAATGCAACTGTAGGAATTGCGGGTGTATTGTTGTTGATAAGTTGAGCAAAAACTAAACAACAGCATGACCCGCGCATTTACCTTCTCGACAAACGCAAATTGAGAGAGAGAGAGCTCTGTCGCAACATTAACAACGACGATACACACGAAGAGAGAGAGAGAGAAAATTATCTTCGGCTGGCGGTCGGTTATTCGGTCACATGTTTGTACGCTCTTCTTCTAAAGTATCTCTTACTCATGCATAAACATTCATTCTCTACGCTGCAGACGTACAAGCCAATGTTCAATGTGTATCCCCCCTCTACGCATCTCAAGAGCATCAACTCATTTGATTACTGTAACGCTTTTTTTGGACTCACACCTCGCCAAAGAAGTTTCACTTCAATAATATTCTTGTTAGGCAGCCTAGGTAATAAAATAGTTGCTATCTAATAGGTACCGAGGATGACATGTTGAATCGATTCTAAAGCATTGAGGCTGCACAGTCTGCATATAATCTATGATACTTTGTAAATTATGTCTAAGAGCATTATTTCATTTAATTGACAGTGTAACACTAAAATAAAGAGCACTACAGGGTCTGAAATTCATAGTTCTGTGTCTATTCAGGCACTTCTTGCTTTAAAAAAGGAAGCTGATTGCAAGGTATGTGCAAGATTGATTCATAATGCTTCTTCCAATGCCCCTCTTTAGATTTATATTGAAGTGCACAAAGAGATTTGCCAGGCAGACTTTTTTCAGATGCCGACTTGAACCACAAATTATTGCATATTTTAACTAATTGCACTTATAGTATTTGACGTACGATGCAATAGACAAAAAATGAGTCGTTTTCAATAATTGTATTGGCTTTTAGTAATTTCTCTATTTTTAATGCACAATTTTATAACTCGAAGTCTTCAAAAATCGAAAGTTTTTTTGTTTTTGTAGTTTATTCGAATTATGCAAATTTGAGAAAAATAAGAAAACGCCATTGATCAAAATTTTATGAAATCAAATTGCTTTATTGAACAAATAAACATTGATTATCTTATTTTATTGGAGATTTTCAAGCTGATCACTTCTTTTGTTGTATAAATTTATAAATATGCAAGAATGGATAAAGAAAAAGAGAATTGGTAACTTATCTAATAAGTAAACACCGCAAGTAACGCATAAAAACACAATTTGCATTTAACAATAAGCAATCGAGCAAAGATTCGCGGTAAAGTATTTGTTGCATGGCAAAAACAGCATCAGCTGCACAAGCAACCGTTCGGTTAAACAATGCTCGATGATGCAGAACATCGCGTAAAGCAGGTAACGTGAGTATAAAAGTAGAGTATGGAGTATAGAGTGTGTGTAATGCATATTAAGTTTTATATAGTTATTTTCCAAATAGATGAACAAACAATGAAAGAACGACGAACGACGAACAAGTGAATGTTGTACGTGCTGACAGGATAGGAGTTTCTCTTCCTGACGGTAGTATAAACAAATAGCAGCCAAAGGCATTTGCAAGCAACCAATGGCGTATGCTTAAGGATTTGGGTCAAAATGAACATGAATGAACAAAACAAAAACAAAATTAAACAAGTCTAAAGAAGTCTCTTTTGGTCTCCTGTTGTTCGTCTTCGATGGTATCCACCTGAGTCTCTGAGTAACAAATAAGGAAACTAAAATTTTTGGTTAAAATGAAGTGTTTATTGTTCAATTTGGCATTGGTTGTTGATTGTTGGTTATATGATTGTATTTACTAGATGCCACAAATGAAATAAACCCAATTCAACAAACTTATTTCATTTTATTTTGTTTTGTAATGTTGCTTTTTCTTTCGTATTTATTTAGTGTTTATTGGTCTTGTCACTTACCATATTTGTGGTTAAAAATCAAAAATAAAATCGACATCTAAAAGTTTTTCTTCTATTAAAATTTCCAAGAAAAATAAACAAATTATCAAAGGAATAACGAATGAAATTGAATATTTTTGTTATAAAAACTGACGATCGCATAAAAATTGAATATTTTATTCTTCTTTTATATTATTTTTCTTTCTCGTTAAAATGTTAAAATGAAAACCAAATTTAGCATTTAAAAAGGCATTTAATTTTAATGCCTTTGCCTTCTTGGCTTCTCTTTTCTTTTTTTTTTTTTTTTGCTTTCGTTGCCTTTTTATTTTCTTATTTTCTTTCATTCTACCATACAATACAATGCTATGATAATGCTAGACAAGTTTCGAACAAATTCAGTGTTTGGTTTAAAAAGTCAATGGCATCTACATAAATATAGTACAACAATAATAACGACGACCGACAATAGTAAAAAACGGACAATAGTACAAAGCAATACAAAAGAAAAAAGGTTAGAAAAGGCGAACTGAAATGTTTTTGTGCATTAAAATAAAAAATAGAATGGAATAAGAAAAAAAAAAGAACATCAAAAATGAAAGATAGAAAAAATGGAATGAGAAAAAAGGGATTGAGGAGATGAGACACTGATTCCACTGATTCAACTGATTCCATTTACAAATGCCAACTTTGATTTTCAAAACGAAAGCCGCAACGATTCAAAGGCATTTCGAATTATCCGAAAAAACCAGTTGAAATAAAACTAAAACGGAAATGTTTGAGTGGCTCTGAAGGACACATGAAATGTGAATCGATCAGCGTTGTTGGCCACAGCAAGGACAATGACAACGACAACAGCAACAAGGACTTTGGTTGGGTATGGGAATAACAAGAATGACGAAAAAAATCTTTTAAAGAAAAGAAGACCGAAATAAATTGAACTTAAATAGATGTCGATGTCGTCTTTTGACATTAAATTTTATGTTTATCTCTTGTCCATTCTTCCACCATTCTACTACTATTTTTTTTTTTTTTTTTTTTTGCTTCTACTGAGTATTTTATTCTTAGGTGAAGGTATTCCGTCGTAGTAGAAGAAAA
Organism: Amiota communis; assembly: GCA_037043315.1. Lineage (NCBI taxonomy): Eukaryota > Metazoa > Arthropoda > Insecta > Diptera > Drosophilidae > Amiota > Amiota communis. The sequence continues at coordinate 1,575,051 of JBAMAV010000657.1, forward strand.
CTTTTTTGATTGCAGACCAAACTTTTTTAGGACCCACAAAATTTGCCACATCCGATGTCAAGTATACGACACTGCTGACAACTTGTACTCCTGATGCTCGGCTATAGATTGTTGAGTTAAGGTGTCTTGTTCAATATTGTTGCTAGTGTTGTGGGTTGTTCTACAAGCATCATCCGGTGAAGGTGGCAGTTGCTTTTGTTGTTATTGTATTGAGTTTTACCCAAAATGTTATTTTAATAATATTTTTTATTTTGTTACTTTTGTAGGATGATAGAATAAATGAATAGAAGAAGGAACTTTGTTGAGGGAAACAAGGAACCTAAGATAAGCCCAATGTTGGCTTTCATCAAATAATAACTTACCCCTGCTGTCCTGCTACTAGCTTTAATGATACAATGTGATGTGATGATGACTGACGACAAGGACATTGAATTTTATGTTTTACTTTCGATTTTCAAGTATATACAATAGTATCTTTTCAACTAGAAGAGCACAGATTCGGAGTCGGAATCGAAAACAAGCAATCTGTTCTTTGTTTGAGCGAGCCTTCATGATTCTTATTCTATGATTTTAGCACGTTCTTGCAATTTGGCAAAGCTGCTGCCATGCAGAACAATGTTCTGCATTGAGGTTATAAATCTTCATTAGACACCACACGGCCGCGTTTACTTTTACTTTAGTCTTACCTACTACATAGACAATTTTTTATTAGCAGGGCGCGGATAAGTAAAGTATAATACAATGGAACATACATAGTATTGAATAATGGTGGTGGCAATGGCGGTGGTTATGCTACAACTTCCGTTTCCGTTTGATTTGCTTTGAATGATGAACACTGAACATTCAAGATGGTGTCTTTTCTTATTGGAAGTTCTCCTTCATTGCTTTACTTTTATTCTTGCTGTTTATTGCCAGATAACTTTTTGTATCAACTCATCGTTCTAATTCAGGCACATAATTTATTAAGATCTTGCGAAAAGTATATTTTACCCCAAATTTGAATGTTTTTCATTTTTCTTTTTTGAAGCAAAGCAGTGCACAAAAAACCATTAACATCCACACACACCCACACATGCAAAATGATTTAATAAACTCCCACGTTTATTGACTCAACTCAATGTTGATAAAGTGTTGAAAATGAAAATTGATAATCATCCCAGGTTGCCCAGGTATACTCTTCTCTTTGGCTACAGAGTGTAATAACTTTTAGTAAAACTCAAAGTTTGAAATAAGATATTGATTACACATAGTACCTACAAGTATGTTCACAGATATTGTATAATATATTCACTTGTGTATTATGATTTATATGAAACTAAAATCCTGAATAAAAGTATACTTTAGTATGAAATGAAATATGCCTTATAGAATCTATGCCAGGCTACAAACTTCCTTCACTTGAGAAATGAAATTCAATTAAATAGAAGTCTAAGAACTAAGGATGCTCTTTCAGTTATTTTTATTGTAGTTCATATCATTTTATTTTTTTTGGTGTTTCTTTCTTGTAGTATATGAGAATGTATTGTAGTTTGATAGCTGAAACACCGGGCACAACCAATCATTGGAAGTAAAAATACAATATCTAATTTCATTTTCTTGAATGAGGGGCAATAGAATGACATGGAATGGAATGTGTTTTCCGTGATACCTAAGAGGCTAACTTGAGCCGACATTAAACAAGGCATACTTAGACACGCATTGAAAGAGCAGCAAAGTAAATAAAATTACAATTCTTGCTTATTACCATCAAATAGTAGTAAATAGTCAGTGAGGCAGTAAGTGAAGTCATTCAGTCAGTTAGTCAGTCAGTCAGTCAGTCTATCTATCTATCTATTGGCGAGATATAAAAACAAACAGAATACTTAGTTCAGTTCTGTTGAAATGAGTTAAGTTGAGTGTAGTAGACAAGCAATCACTAAGAGACATTGGACTACTGAACTGAGCTGAGCTTATGGCACAACGAAATTCTATGCCTCAATTGCCATAGAAAGATAGAAAGCCAATTTTATGACTCAACTTAAATAGGCACTTTACTTTAGTCCTAATGTCGTTTTATGCGCGCACACACTTATTGAGCCTCCTCGAGAGCCCTGCCCAGCCCAGTCCAAGACCAAGGCAAACATTGTACAAGGATTCCTACTATTCCGCTAGTGATGGTGGCAACAACAACAACATAGTCACGGCACTCGACTTAAGTTCGAGCATTAATGATTGCATGGCAGCGAGCGAATAACCTTTTTCAAGTATTCATTTTATTGGCAAATAAATGACAGGATTCCAATCTTGTTGTTGTTGGTCTTAGGTTTTGTTGCCAAGCAAAGGCGTCTAAAAGTACCAGTGGCATTTCGTTTTACATTTACTATTGAAATTGTTTGTTCTTTCTGCTGTTGCTGTTGCTTTTGCTGTTACGTTATTATTGTAATTTTGTTTGTTTGTTTGTTTGCTGCTCAATAAATAAAATGAAATGACTATCGTTGTAGTCACAAAAATTAAAGTTGAACATTGCCGACAACCAAAGAACATTTCTATCTGTCTGCGAATGTCTTCACGTTACGTGAAGTCATTAAAAATGTAAATAGTCCATAAGCAACTATGTGAGAAACTTTACTCTTTAGATAAATTTTAGTAGGTAAGAGTATATAATATTTTTTGTTTTTGTTTTTATTTTTCATGGCTTTCTTTTAAAATGCTTTTAATATAAGTATTTTTCTTCTATTAGCATTCACTGCATTGCTGCCTTTGTCCACATTCCAAGAGAATTTTGTTTTAATTTTAAAATGCTTTTGCAAAATTGTTGCTCATTATTGTTGTTGTTGTTCTTATGATATTTCCTTAGAAAGTATCTAAAGTACTAACATTTTTCTGCTTATGAGTATTTCACAAAGTAAAGTTACAACAACTGCAAGCAATATTCTGATATTTTACCTTTAACTATTTGCAAAATTATATTGTACAATACTATGTAGAGAAATCAACAAATTGCCCAAGTAAAACATTTCTGTTGAAAGAAGAAATTTGTATTTTAAAAAGATATTAAAAATATTTTCTATTTCCTTTACATTATGAGTGTGTAAATGGTAGTAACCATTTGCTTGTGATATTAAATTAGTGATAAAAAGAGTGAAAATCTTGCTTAAAAACATCTTTTGATTCGAAATAATACCAGGTGACCGAGCTATTACTAATTAAATATAAATATTTTCCAATCTTATCTACATATGAACGGGTTATTTAAATAAAAAAAAATCATAAGTGCAATTAGTTTAACATTTTATTAGAATCAATTTGCTATGTTATCATATTTTTTCAGTTCATCTGTCAATTATTTGAACACACTCAGTTTTACCAAGACGAAATCAAGTGTTAATATAGCTGGTATGCTTTTTTTAATGTAGTTGGTCGCTTAACTCTCGAAAATTCTACTTACATATAACATGCCACTAAAAACTGATAATGTTAGGTTTACACCGACAAATCCGAATATTTGGCATTGAGATTTGTGTACTGTCATGGCAAATGCACGTTTAGTTGGAAATTGATGCCGCTGCATGGAACATCCTATTTGACATTTTGATGAGTTAAGAGCTACTCTTACAATACCATATGTGTATTAATTAGTTGGTTCCGGGAACTGCACTATGTGCATAGATTTGGAATTATACTAATTAAATCTGAATTGATAACAATATAGGGAGTTGCACTATGTGTAATCGTTTGTTTGTTTGGCGGAATTTGAATACCTCAGCAATTTTCTGCTGAAATATTCAGATTCCACAAATTAAATTCCAAGAAAATGTATGTAGATAGTGCAGTTTCCGGAAATGACTGATTAATTTGTATTGTACATCTTTGCCAGATTGTTCACCAGTTTCACAGATTTCTGATACATCCAAATTACATAATTTTCATTTTATTTCAATTCTTTAAGAAAATCTGTTGTAAATTCAAGTGGTCCTTCAGATTGGACTTTTACCGTATCATGACTGTGATAGATTTTGTACTCTCCAGGAAGCTTGGAAACTATACATTCCTTAATTTTGTCAACATATTTTAAATAAATGACAACTCAGCACTCTCCTCTCTCTCTCTCTCCCCCACTCTCTGTAAAACACCATGATTTGGTTTTGCCAATTTAAAGGCTGTTTTTTTTGGGTATTCCGACTTATATCTTTTTTTTAAAACACCCTAGTAATAAGGCGAACACAAAAAAAAAAAGCCAAATTGGTTGAGCCATTATTGAGACACTCGAAATATGCATACATTATACAAGAATTGCTCCTTTAAATATATGTATTGTATAAAATACTTTGCCCAATTGATAAAGTAGTTTTAAGTTAAATGATTATAAAAGGAAAAACATATTGTTTTCTATTATTTGTGAGAGAACATTTTTATAACAGTGAAGCTTCTTCAAAATATTCCAATCTGGTCTGATGATGATGGACAACAAGAAATATAATTCATATGAACAAATCATGTGTAATTTGATTTAAGAATTGACCAAATCTACATATAATTCATTTAAAGCGATTTTTATATTAACAAAACTAGAAACTTCAGTCAAGTTTTATTATAGAAAAAATATTCTGTTTTCTTTTAAAGCAAATACTTGCTTAACGGTAATTATCTAGATATAGAACACGCAAGTCATTAATTTCCATCATTTTGAAGCATTATAGAATGACGAGTAATTGTCCTTGATTGTTTTAACAAAACATAAGTCAGTGACTGTTAAGTAATTCACTCTAGCACGCAATACTAGATGATGGTTGCAGATATGATTGACTTTAGCTAATAATGAATTTAGTTAGTAGTTTCAAAAGCCACATCAATCAAGTTAATGAAATCGATAGTAAAACATGATAAATTCCAACAAACTATGTTTCTAATTAAGAAAATGTTAAGAAACTTAAGAATTGTTATACTGGATTCCACATTTTATTGTTGACTCGAATCTACTAAGCAGCAACCGCTCTTGCCCACACATTTGATTCTTCTTGCATAAAAAAGATGTAATACTTAATATGAAGTGAATTCATGAATTTCTTTGTTTTGCTTACTATATATTGGATCATATAAAAAGAATTTTCTTTATTCAAAATTAATTTCCATCAAGTACATATTGGCCATTATTATCTATGACCTTTTGCCATTTTCCGAGTAGCTTTATAATTACATCGGTGTTGAACTGCTGTGGTTTATCGGCAAAAACTTTGCCAAATAATTTTCAGAGGTTCTTCAGCCAGCCAATTTTTTACCATTAAGAGAGTTTTGTCGAGACCGAAACAAATGGTAGCCAGAGGGTGGAAGGTCCGGGCTATACGGTGGATGTATAAAAATTTAACAACCAAGCTCCGTCAATTTGTTCCGCATCATCAAAGATGTGTGTAGCCTAGCATTGTCATGATGGAAGACAACTCCCTTTCTGTTGGCCAATTCTGGTCAGAGTAGTGTTGCTGGACACCAACAACATCTAGTAGCAAAAAACCACGGACTCTTAAAATATGACCCAATATATGGCTATATTGCATGTTCCTAAAATGTTCAGATGTATGGAAAGACGTAGAAGTGTCGCCTACAAGAATTCAAAGAAATAATAATAATTTGTGTATTTAAATATTAAGTTGTATAATTTTCGTTTAATTTCACTGCTCTGTGGTTTAAACAAATACATATAAAAATTCTGTCATATTCATGGAAATTAAATTGATTTCTTTTAAATGTAATGGAAACGAAAAATTCCCATTAAAAATATCGCATTTTGTTAAGCGAAAATTAATACAATAAGCAATTATATTTAATTTGCATGAATTTTGTGATAAAAACAAAATTGGAGATTATTTTACTTTATAACAATTCTCTTAATTAGAGTAATTTGTATTTTTTTTTTTTGAAATATATTCCATATACATATTTATTTGAATTGTTTGGAACAAAAACCATGACTTCATTTGTTTTAATGATGGTGATGTAATTATATTAATGAATGAATGAATAAAGGATTATAAATTAAATTGTCATAAATTCTAATTTAGAAATTTTTGATTTGCAATAAATTTAATGTGTAATTTACTGGTTTCATTCATTTAGTTTTTGATGCAATTAATTAATTTAATGAATCAGTGAATTTGCAAATTAAATACCATGAATGCAATTCAATCCCCAAAAAGTATGCAAAGAATTCATTCATTCGATTAGTTAACACAAAACAAACAGCAACTAAATCTTATAAAGATATTTCTTTAACATTTATTTATTGTACTATGAATATTTTCATATATGTTGAAACTACAGTTATGTAGAATGTTGTCAGGTGAAAAAAATGCTCACAATTACAGCAACAACAACAACAACAACTATGTAAATAATAAGAAAAAGTGTTCCTTTTGTATGAATCGTTCGCATGCATGAATGAAGCGCTGGCATGCATATTAAGTATACTGTATACACCAAGTATGCCTCTGCAGGCAGGCAGGCAGGCAGGCAGGCATTAGATGAGTTCATTGCCATGAACTACAAGAAGAATTTACATATTTCTTTCATTCTCTTCATCTTTTTCATCCATGTGTGTGCACGCATTGAAACATAAACTAACGAATTCCAATGTATGGTATGTATGTTGAATTCTATGCTACTCGTATCCAAAGCCAGTCGAGAATCATTGACACAGTTTCCAAACGACAAACCAAAAATCGAAAAATCTACGATAGTAGAAAAGTCAGAATACAAAAGGAAAAAATAAAATAAATTCTACCAAGTATGAAACTCAGGGACATGATAATCATCATCTATGTATGTATGGTAAACACACATACACGTATTGTAGATAGTAGTATGTTGTAAGTAGTATGGAAATGGATTCTGTTGAAGACACCAAACTCAAAGCGAGCGAACGCAAACGAATGAGTAAACAAGTAAAACAGTCAGCGAACTTTTGATTAAAATGTCATCGCAACAAAAGCTTACAAATACACAGAATACAAATGCGTAGTATAGTGTCAGTATGCAAGCAGTATCTATGTGTGTATGGTATTATTGTGGTGCCTGAGATGACTAGAAATGTACGCGGTTTCTGATAATGCAAGTAAAAGTTGAAAATTCAAATTTATCATTTTTACTGCATTTCGCATTTTCTCACAATGCAAAGCTCAATCATTGTATGAGTGTGTGTATATGCATTTTAAATTACTACAAGAAGAACAAACAAAAACACAACACAACTCAACTCAACTAAACTGAACGTTGACGACGAGCGTAAATGCTTGAATATAAATCCAAATTTCGAAAGTTTTTTTATTATTTTTTTAAGAAAAATGGCAACAGCAACAACAATTCAATTACACTCAGTCAAACAAAAATGGAAATGTTAAAATGCTCGGAAATGCAAATTGTAAATTCGTCATCAGTTCAATGTATAGTTTTCACTTCACTTCAGTTCAATTCAACTCAGTTTAGTTGAAATAAGTTGAGTTTGGTTTGGTTTGGTTTAGTTTGGTTGAACTCAGTTCAGTTTACTAGTGGTGCGGTTATTTTGGCTTCTACGCACGAGAGGCCAAATCACGTTGACACGTTAACTGCCAAAGTCACGCGCGTACGTGACTTTATTGCCACGCTGCATTTTGGTAAAGTCAAGCGTTCGTCTTTGTATCAATCGATACACTACTCTACTTCAAACCTTCTCCGCATTACTATCCCTTTACCAAAAGTTTAATATTTTACACGTGGCAATAAACAGAGGTGATATTGTGGACTGATTGAGTGTCTGTGTAACTCTCTATCTGTCTGTCTGCCTATCTATATGTTTGAATCATTGACTAAGTTTTTGTATTATCCATACTCCAATCCTCCAACAAATTACTCATACTATTGTACAACACAGGTACATAAACATCGTTAAGTGTTGTCATTGAACAATCGCAAATAAGTATTGTACAAGTTTGACTTTACTTACTTGGATTGACATTGAGATTTGTATAGAGAAACAAGCCAGTATCTCCATCATGTATCTGCTTTATGCATCTTCTTCATGTTGTTGGCATCATTATTGTTTACTTCTGAACTTAAAGCATCAATTTGTAGCATTCGATTTGTGGTTCAATCAGTGTTACTCCTATCTGGCAAAGTTTTGCCATTAACAACGTCAATGGTTGTAATTGAAATAGAAATTGAGACAAAAGAATTGATTTATTGGTTTCTGACTGAAACGAAACAACAAACTTCACTTCAATTCTGTAGTTTTTTCTTTTTCTTTGTTCTTTTCTTCATTTCTTTTTCAACGTTAATTGTTCACTCACAAACATAATTAGAAGAAGAGGCAAAACAAACAAGAATATATGGTCTACAAGGATATTTAGCTAAATCACATAGTCACCACATATGCACTTAGACAGATAGACACTAAAGTCTTGCAGGAATTCATTCACAAGCAAACATATCCAAATACATTCGACAGTTCATTTCATTTCACATGAAACTAATATGCATTTATTTCATGAATCCAAATGAATCAAAAAAAAAAAATAGAAATGAAATGCCTGGTATTTGCTTTATTTTAGAATATTTGAAATCATCCAAGTCATTCTTAAATGGTCGGCTTCAGCAACTACTATGACTGAAGAGCTTTGTATGTGCGATAGAGAGAAAACAGGCGAACAGGAAAATGCATACGAAAGAGACAGTCTTTTTCGTCGTAACAACCCTAATAGGGTTACTGATCAGCATAATCATTAGCTGAAGAACGACTTCCATGTATTCGAATTCCATTCATTTCATATGAATTGAAATTTGGTTCATTCGTATGTGGTTGGCATTTGGTTTGTCTTAGCAAGTACTTGGTATTTGCAAATGTCGGCACAAAAAACTATTCATTTTATTTTGTCGAATGAGTGTTTTAATCTTGCTTCTCTCATAACGAAACAAATGTCTTGTTTGCTGTTTCAATTGTATTCGTGGAAGATGATTTCTGTACCATTATACAATACTTTTCACTGCAATTAGAAAATGATATTTTTGAATCTTTTAGATATATGCAGTCTGCCAAATGGCAGATATCAAAGTTCTGTCATATTTTGTAATATACTCACAAATTACATTAATTGGGCAAATTGCCATAAATTCAATATCAAAATTGATTAATTTTCTTTCTAATAAAATCTAAAGACTCTTCTTACCTTCACAAATATATGGTTAATGAAAACATATTTGAAACTAATTAATATCAATTACATAAATATAAGAATAGGAGCTAGTTACCTCATCATTGCAGCCCAAATTGGGTACAAGGACTCAACTGAAATTCTCCTTCTTAAAAAGGTCTTTTCTTATTTTTAAATTTAATTGAATTGAATTTTTAAATTTCGATTAAACCAAAACTTAAGGCATATTATCAGTTCAGAATGAGAAGAAATACAGAAAAATAGTAAAAAATTACCAACATTTAATGAAATCCATTTAAGCCAGCTTAAAGTCAAGCAGCACATGTGTCAGTTATAAATTACATAACATTATGGAAATCTCTTCCACATTTCCTATATTTCTATTAACAAGGCTTTTCGTGCCAGGACAAAAATTATGTTATGTAATAGAAGAGAAACTCCCTATGTAAATGCTAATGAAATTCTTAAAATTTAATTAAATGTTACTACACGAATTAAAATTAATTGACTTCACGCTGCTTTTGTTTATTTAACAGACTGTTTAAGTATGTAAAAGGAAAAAATACAAAATAAAAAAAAGAAGTAATGAAAAAATAAATGAAAATGAATCAAATATTTACACTTTGTCCCACTGATCTTATTTACAGCTATTGGTGTGGTAGCATCGACAACTACAGCTACAACAACCATTGCGACGACGTCGGTGGTGACTACGATGACTACATCTTCATTCATAGCACAAGCGCCAACGACCGCACATTCGGCAAATGATGGTGTCTTGGGCCAGAATATTAATCAAAATTTAATTATGTCGCCCACTGTCATGGCAAAAGTCACTTCTGGCAAGAACAATGATGACAGTGGCTACACAGGAGGAGGAGAAGGAGAAGAAGCTGAAGCTGGAGCAGGAGCAGCAGTGCCCACGGCAGCTGCTTTAACTTCACATAGCGTACCATTGGCATATCCGCCGCCTGGTACTATAACAGCAACTTCGACATTATATCAAAAGCAGACAGCGGGAGGTGGCAGTGGGAGCAGCGGCAGTAGCATAACGAGCTTCGACTCAACGAATTTGATCGATGACAGACGAGAAAAGCAGCACCGGCATCAGCAGCACCAGCAGCAGCAACAACAACAGCAGCCGTATCAGCAGTCTTCAGCTTCCGGGTCGCGTATACAAGCCAAGGACACGGCAGATGAACTGCACACCATGCCAATGCACAGGCCCATGCAAGAAAATCATCTTGATGGTGGTGGTGGTAATAATGGTGCTGGTGAAGGTGCTGATGATGTTTTTAGCACGCCAATGTATTTTGGTACTGAGAACTCAACCGTGGTGACGACGCAGATTGGCGCCACGGCACACGTGCCCTGCTCTGTTCATCATATTGGTGATGGCGTGGTAAGTGAATAATGTTCTTTTCTACCTTTTCATTTCATACATTTCCATTCTTTTCTTTTCGTAATTCATTCTCACCTTCCGCCATGCATGCTTCGTTACTCTTGCCTTGTCTTTGACAGCAGTTGAGGAGTGGTCACTACGGAGACTTCCTCAATATATCATTTCCATCATCATCACCACCTATTGAAGTTGATTTCTTTCTTATTCATTGCATTTTATTTGCTTTCATCGATCATGATTCATGATTGTGCTGTTGCTCCTACTCCTTATTTCTTTAATTACCTTTTTCCTTTTCGCATTAAATAATAATAATTTAACTTTGTTTTGTTTTTTGTGTATGTTCATTAATTACTCATATGGGGAAAATACAAAGATACTCAGTCATGAGGAAGATGTTATTATGGTTTGATTCAACTAGTATGGACTCAATATAATCTTCATTTTACGCTTGTCTGCATTTAGCATGTATTCAAATGTATTCACATTCATCTTTGTGTTAAACATATATGATCTATATTAAAATCACTTTCCCAATGGTAATTCTCATCTTAATTTCATACATAAGTACATAACTGTGTGTTGAGAATTCCATGTATTGTACATTTAATTGACAATTTCATATTTTCATGCAAAATATCAATTATGTGTACGAGTATATACTAATTCTATATCTTAGACTATAGGAGAGAAAGCAAAACCATTAATTTCTTTGTTAAGAATAACTTTAAGATACTTAATTTTGTTCTTAAAATTTGTCTTGAATAGGAACAGCATTACAGCATTACTATATATCTATATATGTACGTCGTTGATGTGATTAAGCAATTGCTAGATGAAATTACGAACAAGTAGTTTATGTAAGATATACTCGTATTAAGTTGGCCTTGTTATTTTGATATTTTTCATAAAATTTAGTTTCTAAGCTGCTGTTGAAAAATTATCTATTTTATTTCTCCTGTATGTAGCTGTGGACTTAAATTTGTTATTAAAACTTGTCTTTTCATCTAAATCTATGGTATGAAAAAGCAATTGGATCTTGACTTGACATTATAACTCTATGCCATGGTGAACTTGGTTTTTTGATAATTTTCATTAAATTTTGTTTTACAGTTGCTAGATCTCCATGTGAAAAAAAGATGTCTGATTCACATGTCCAGGATTAGACATAGATACAGAACTTAGTGACTCAACACGATGTAAATTGATCTTTGCATCTTTGGCAAAAACATTGAATTGATGCAAATAATTGTTTATCTACTCTGCCGTTTCTTTGGATAAGTCAGAATTGAGCAGGTGTCATTGTTTAAATATTCTCTCCTTTTCACTTCTAAATTACCAAACTTAATTTTGATATGACAGTTTGTCAGTTTATTTAAGGTAGCCAGATTTATGTAAATATATCATTGACATTATATCAAAGCTTTTGAAGTTGGACAATATTATTAAAAATCATTTCAATTGTGTGTTTATACCGTGGTTTCCTTCAACATAGAATTTATTACGATGAACTATTTGTCCATTTTAAAGATGACAAATAGGCATAGTGCCTGCCATTCATGTATGTATTTAGATAACAACAAATTATCTTCATCCAGTACTCTTTCTTTCTGTTTTTAATTTAAATACGAGTACGACTTACTTTCTAAGTATATGGAAGGCATAAATTCATCATCATTATCACCATCTTGTTCATATCAAATCTTTCATCTACTAGTAAGTATTTTTATGTATTTTCTTATCATATATTGCACTTAATTGCAACTATAGTTCCATATATGCCTCAGATGTTGTTGCACAATCTGCACGTTACAAAGCAAATCGGCAATTCATTAACGCTTTGACGTTTACATTATTTGCTGCAGCTGACATTGATGATGCCTCCACTAGAAGGAGAAATATCAGGGAATAGTAGTAGGAAAGTCATCAACAGCAGGTTTTCTCATATGTACTGATATGACATAACGATGATGTATGATGAGAGAAACTACTCTGTGGCTTTAGCAATATACAAACATATATAATTACTCTTTTATACATATAATTTGAATGTTTTTGACTATCAACAGTATTCGTATTGTGCATATGTATGTATGTATATTTGTATCTTTTGTGGTATATCTACATGTGTATGTTGTTTGTGCGAAACCAAAGTTTTTGCCACAATTTTCCGCACTAATTACTGCCATTTTTGGTTATATTTTGAATATGTCTATCTCTCTGTCTGTCTGCTTGTCTTTTTCATTGTGCGTGTATATATATATATATATATTTGTTATTCTGAATTTGACGTTTTACTACTTAACTACACACTCCTGTCTTGTCAAAGTCTTTAATTTACATTGACGTTGCTCATACGCACTATAGACTCGACTCTATTAAAAACTCTTACGCTTCACATATCATTAATGTGCCTAGAAGGATGTGTTATTATTGCTTTGAATCCTGTTCAAAATACTTGTATCTACAATCTCATACTTATGTATAATAATGTGTCAAGTACAGAAGAAGCCTGTGAAAATGCATAGAAACTACGTTTCTGTTTACTCACAAATTATGTAAATTAATCCTCAAAGTGTTTTGATCAAACAATTTGACAGTCAGTTTATATTTGTATAATGTACTAACTTACTCAGTAGAACAGTTATATCGTGTTCACATTAATTAGTACGGAAATAATTCTAACACATTTCTATTGTAGAATAAATCAATAGACAGACACAGACACAGTTTATGTATATGAATTAATAATTCATATTTATTTCATCCAAACATACTTATAACTTTAAATGCCATAAACAGCGAGTGGTTTTTGTGGTTTAACAAGTGTCGATAAAATGAATATAGAACCAACAACCTAAGCCAACAAAATAAACACAAAATCAATTAATTAATTAATTTATGCTAAGTCCATGGAAGGAATTTATTCTTATACCACCACTACATAGTACGCAAGAGTGTATGGTATTGTTTCTATTAAAAGTTCAAAGGTTGGATATAAGATAGTAGAATTTAAATTTTAGTCTTATGGAAATTGAAATGACTTTCATACACTCAAGTAGAAATCCGAAAGGTTAAGTTAAAGTAATTTCATTTAGTACTTTTCAACAATTAAAATGTTCATACTCCATACTTGTTTTAATGAAGAGGTGTTGCACCTAAAACTGAAGTAATTATATAATATATAAGTATGTATAATAATTATACATGATATAGAACTTACATGGGACTTAGCAAACATATGGGTTTTCGATGTCATACTCATCTATCATTTACCAAGCACAGTTTTCTTAGGAAGTTACCTCCTCCAATTATCATTACAGCAATTATAAGCTTTTGAGAATAGTTTCATCTCTTTAGCTGAATAAGGGAGAGACTGATACTAGCGAATAAATGAATGTATTCCATAAACTTTTTCAAATTTCAAGCTAATCTCTCAATTACCAAGCCAAGTATTCTAAGGAAGTAACATCTTATGATCAGAAGTTTAGCAGTTTTTGAGAATAGTTTCATCTCCTTAGCTGAGCAACGGAGAGTTTTGCATACTACCAAACATATGAATCTGTTCCATAAATATGTATAATCGATTCTCAATTTTAACTCACATTTACTAATCATAGTTTCTACTTTCAGTAATCATAGAACTCTTCTGAAATATAAACCTTTGCTGAACAAGAAAACCCTTGTCTGAATAACATAATGAATATAATCTCCAGTATATACAAGCTATGAGCCTTCCAATAACTCCTTCAATTGCGCTACAAACATCACCATAAAATGATAATATTTCCTATTTCTATTCCTTATGTGTGAAGGGAATAAAATTCTGAAAAATCCCTTTAATCGCTTGCAGTATTTTTGTGTTGAGTGCACAATTACACACGTCCACAAAAGAAGTCAAACCAACACACACACACACACATAAAACACACATACATTCAGTCACTCACTAATACCCATACACTTACATTTTAACTTTTAGTTGCCAGTGTTGTGTATGTGGGTATTTATTTATCAACATTTCTTTGCTTGAGTTTATTTAAATAAATCCAAAGCAATTACAACTTTTAAAAGCAAAACCAGCAACACACACACATACTTAGACTCACTCAGCCTCATACAATAAAATAATATCTACATTAAGGGAGGTAGTGGAAGCGGTGAAAGTGGAGAGACATAGATAACATACAACACATACATAGTACTTATATAGGAGTGTGTATATTGTAAAAAAGACTATAGGAGCAGCCTTAACTTTTGTTAGCATGGCTTTTGTTGTTTAATGCTCTTAGTTGTTGTTGCTGCTGCTGTTGTTGGATATTTTGACATCAACACCAACATTTAAAAGAAGTTGCACACAGAGGCAACATGACTTCCGTTTCCTTCTTCCCGTGTTCTTACCCATATTCATCGTCAGCCAAGCTGCAAGTTAACCAGCCACCCAGACACAATTGCAACCAGACTCTTCTCTCTCTACACGCACACACACACATACACACACACACATGCATATGCATAGATTTTATTATTATATTGTAGAATGCATTTTGATATACTTTTCTTTTGTATTTGAGTATCCCTGTGTGCATCTACATATGTCTATGTATGGGTTTCTGTTTTGCTTAAAAAGTCAACAGTAATGCGGCAGACACCCATTTCACTTCATTCACACTCACTTAGAGCATCACATTTTGTCTGTGTTCATTCAACAATTTATTTGTCTTCTGAATGACTTTTCCCTCATGCTACTACTACTACTTTGTACTATTGTACAACTTAAATCCTTTGTGTTGGCAACTTCGTTGAATTTCTCAGCCACAGAAAAAGTTGCATTGATTATTAAAATTACTTGCGCGCAGAACAGAATGAAAATAGTGCAAAGGTGGCTTACATTAATACTATACGTCTTAAATTCTATTCCTAGGAATTCATTTCAATCATCCCACACACAAAATGAAAAAAGGAAAACCGGATTTTTCATTATTTTTATAGATTTTCCTTTATTTTTTTCTCTCTCTACCCCTTTTCTATTTCTGTTTAACAACAGAATAAAGGAAATGCAATAAAACGAAGTGAGAATGAATGCTTAAGTCGAGTGGTCTTCATTATTGTATACCCTGCATATTTGATCTTGAGAGTTTTATAATGTATTTCTAGTAAAAACGTAAACAATTTTATAATCTGTATATTGACTTTATCAGTAATCTAGTATTTTATGTCAGCATCTCTCAGCATTTCAGAGCTTAATTCGTAACTTCAAAGCTATTCGAGAAATGGATACAAAAAAGGCCAAATATATTTTAATCAATAGATGATTGTTTTCGATTTTTATCAAAAATTCCTTTATTTTCTGCTAGCAGTTTAACCCGACGTTGTCCGGAATTGAGGCTTTCATAGTCTTTGACGAAACACACTGCTTCTCTCTTGACCCCCTCTCAGTGAAATTCATATTCAGAAAGAAGAGAACGAAGAGCGCAAATGAGAGGAACAAATACTACAATAACAACAAGAGCACAAAATTCAAGAAACAGCAAATCATAAAAACCGAAAAAATAAAAATATTCGTACGTGCATAAAGGCAATTTTATAAATAGTATAACATAACATTTGTAGGATCTCTAATTTTCTTGAAAATAAAAAAACAACCTATGGGTACTCGCTTATATATAGCTTTCTATAGGTGAAAGATTTTTTAAAATCAGTTAAGTAGTTCTTAAGTTTATTCATGTCAAATAAACACACAAACAGTATCAGTATAGATTTCGTATAATTAAAAATTAAATCCATTGCTTGAAATCATGAACATAGGAAGGTGTTAACAGGATAATCAATTGTGATATCAAATTCATTGTTTTAGTCTTGTAGTCTCTTAAGTATGTCTTAATAAAATGTTTTCTGAATTGGAATAATCGTTTTTCTATTACATACCTTATTGTATTAGGATTTAATGTAATCTTCATTATTCATTCATTTTTCTCTTTCTTCGTTAACTATGTGAGTGCGACTCTTTGGACAAAGTCTCTCGTGCAAACAATTCTAACCATTCATAGTTGCTCTCTAATAATTGGGTTTTCTAAAAGACAGAGTTTTTCGTTTATATTTTAAATTCCTAGCTCATATATTTTCCGAATCAATAGAAAGGAATGTATAGTTCGACTTGACTAGATCGTTTTGTCTCATCATGCTATTCACTCTTAATATAATTTAAGGAAGGGTCATAACCCACTTCTCTACTTCTGTGTATTATTTGTATATAACTTAATATACCCTTCTTGAGTGATTACTGGGAGTAGAGTAAAAATAAAAATAAGAAAAATGATTATTCTAAATGTACTGAATATTTGTATACTCTTAGTATAAACGTGCTGCTTTGAACTTTGTTACTTATTGTCGGTGATGGTTTTGGTGTCGGTGGCGGGTGTCGTAAATTTATTTCTTTTTTGCTCGAACAACAATAAAACGCAGGAAACATTAAATAAATGAATTGCTTCCTACAAAGAACAAAACTCCAAATACTCCCCACTTTGAATGCCCAAGTCACAGAGCATTTTTGTATAAAAGGCGTTACAAAGTGTCAATAGGTTGGTTGACAGTGGAGAAGAAGCAAAAAAGAGGCTTTATTTTCAAATATTTTTCATTTGTTGGTAAAAATTCATTTCACTTCATTCCTTTTTTTTTTGTTTTTATTTTGTTGTAGAATATAAATTTTATTTTGTATTTTCTATTTGAAAATAAAAATTCTTTATTAGCAAAACGAAAATACATAAATTCCTATAAATATTTTCTAATTATCTTTGGCACGTTAAAATATTTAAATTCATTAGCGCTTTCAAGAGATTTTATTTAATAATATTGTACTTATATAAAGTTAAAATCCTTAAAACCATCATCAACATCCATAGTGAAATGCGCAATTGCATTTTGTTTGTGTTTCTATGTGTGTTTTAGATAAGTACTAGTACATAGTCAAAAGAAGGAAAGGATAGATAGTGGAAGAGAGGACGAATGAAGTTAGAAAATTGAGGTAAAACTCAACTGAATTTCGCGACTCTAGCGTTTAATTACTTTTTAGATAAATTATCATTTAAAATGTCTAGACTCGCGTTAAATGTAGATAGATTCTATAATATACCATAGAAAATAAGCAATAAGGCAGCGAGCGTGAGAATACTGAGTAACTCAAACGGTAATTAAGTTGAACGTAAGGCTTAAGTGAGTAGGCTATGAATGGATGCTTTAATGCTCAAGACCCCAGAAGCAGCAACAAAATGAGTCACCGAGCTTAGATAAAATTAAGGATATTAGGTTATTTATTTGTGTGCCTGTGTGTTCTAGGAAATTTTTGTCGCCATTTTCAATCCTCTTCCTCACCAGCTTCTTCTATTCCCATATTTCAATCTTCATCATTATTATCATGATTATGTTGTTTGTTTGCTTAAAAGCAAACATAATTAACGAGGAGGACTCGTATAGAGATGCCGAACAAACAAATATACAAACAAAGTGACAAACTTCACCAAAATAAAAAGAAATTAAATAGAAGAGAATAGAATAGAGAATAGGACAATTTTCCCGGAAGTACTAGATACTTTTGCTATCTAGAATCTATGTCTATCTGTGTCTATCTATCGTATGAAGAAAACAAAGCAAATATTTATTAAGCAACATATGTATGTATGTGTGTGTGTGTGTGAAAGTATTTAAGATAAAAAAGAATAAAGAAATTTTAGCATTTTATTATTGTAGAATCAAATGAAATGCTTAAGGGTAAAAAGAAGCTGGTGAATATCATCTCTTTATCATTTCTTAAAACTGAGCTAAGTCAAACTGAGCAAAGCTAAAAACAAAGCTAGTCCAAGAGTATTTGTACAATACCATAAAATAGACCCTAACTCAGATGAGCAATAAAGATAAATGAAAAAAGGTTAAGATGAAAATGAAAAGAACAAATGACACAACAAAAACACAATCACAAACACATATCACAAGTCTTTACTATATACACATTCACAAACACATGTAGCATAGACACATGCAGATGGATTCATAGATACATTTTTAAGTTTTCAATCAGATAAACATTAAATTAGAATGAAATTTTCTTATATTGTTATCTATGTTTTTATATGTTTCTGTTTCTGTTTCTGTTTTTGTGTTTCTGTGTTTCGTTTAATAAATAAAAAATATGGTAGAGTTTAACAGAAGAATATCAATTGCAAAACAAGGGATCACATTAAATTGGTTTAGATACAAAAATTGTATCTTTAACTAGATACTATATTGATGTTGGATAATGCTGATGCTATTTCAAACAATTGTTTGTCGTAATCCAATTTACCGTATTGTGTTCTTTTTATTTCAATACATTTTTTTTTTATGAAATCACATTTTTATTTGAAAATTTTTATTTATTTCAGTTTTTATTGCACTTTGTTTTCGTGTGTGTATGTGTATGTGTGTGTGTTTTGTTTCATTGCTTTTGTTGCATATACATATACGTGCACAAACAAACAAAGGCACACAGAGTGATATATGTAAAGTTTGCGTTGATACAAAGTGAATTTCTCACATAAAATAAAATGTTTTACTGCCTCGCACACACACACACACACACACGCACACGCACACACATGCTTATGTTTGGATAGTATAAAAATATGGGCATATGTATGAATGTCAGTGTTTGTGTGTGTGTGTCTGTACATGTAACCTATATTTTCTTTTACTAACATTTTTGCCGGTGCCGCTGTTAGCTCATTGTGTTGCAATGACCTCCGAGCGACATTTTTGATATGTGCCAACATTTACTGGCGCCTCTCACTCGTATTCGCACTTATATTCATCTTCTACTATATTCACCAACCACCACATCTCTACCATATCTCTCAAACCTTCTTATTTCTGCTATCATCCAACAACTAACAATAACATCGTCGACGATGACTGTGATGATCATAATAATGACTGCTCTGATGATGATGAGGCTAGAATGACTGCGTCCTCATCATTTTTTCCTTTAGAATTTCAACATGAAGAACTTTTTGCACTTTGTTTCAGTTTCAGTTGTGAGAAGCTTTAAAAACACAAAGACAAAACAAAAAAACAAAATTAAAAGAAAAAAAAGTAACCTAAAAGTCAGACAATAACAAAGAAGTAAAATATACTCTTAGTAGTAGTAAAAATAAGAGAGAGTAAAAGATACGCGACAAGCATTAAAAATCATATAATATCTTTTGTCTATTTAAACACAGCATTTTATGGACTTAAACTAAGGATTTTTTTAGGTTATGAACTAGATACTAGATATTATATTTCATCCTCATCATATTCATAACTTCAAGTCAATGATGGAATGAATATTTTTTATATTTATGATCAATATTTCATCATTATCATCATCATTATTATTATCAACAAAATGTTAATTATTTTTGTTGGCATAATTTTTATTCCTTTTATTTATTTTTTTTAGGATTTTGTTTTCTGATGCCAACATTAATTAATGTGACCGGAAATTGTTGTTGCGTAAACCTTTTTTGTTTTTACTGACCGATATACTTTCTTCTACAATTTAGTATATGTATGTATTGTATAAGTAGAACAAATCATTATCAGTTTGTATTCTACGAAAATCTTTAGGAATAATTAAGCCTTGTAGACCATTCAAGAATTCCAACACCTATTCCTTTCTACCGGCTATCTGCCTTCCTTAATTCCCACCCAAATCAAAGGATACGAGACGCCTTTGCCATTGTTGGTTAATAAGGCAATTTTTTGTTTTATTTTGTTAGGTCTACATTGTTCTCGTATTTTTGCCCTGTCACGCTGTTTATTTGAACTAATTTTGCACATAATGGACCCGACATGAAAAGTCAACCGTAAAAATGGCAACTAAGTAATTTTTGAGGGAAAACATACAACAATTTTCATATATTGTATGGTAAACCCTTGTAATCCTTACATGATTTTTGGGTTTTTGTTTTTGAACACAATCAGCACAGACGTCTGCTGTTGTTAACATATTTTCTTCTTTTCAACTTATGTATTTAAATTATTACAGACACAACATATTGGACACATACATATAAATATATTAACACAAATTTACAATCTCCATATTATTATTATTATGTTGTATATTATGTATAATTATAATGAAGCTGTTGTCTTCAATTGAATCAAATTGAGTTCAGTGCTTTACAAATTGAAGGAGGTTTTCACTCATTCTCAATTTTGGTGTGTTAGACACAGGATGTGAAAACTATTAAAAAGTGTTGTGTATGAAGAAAATTTTTGGGAAACTGATGCTATACTGAGCAACTCTTAGAGTTGTTTAGTAGGATTCTTGTTTCCATTTTTAATTATTTAAATTGTTTTGTTTGTTAAGCAAAAATGTATACTACTCATAGTTCTACTCACTGGGATTTTTAATTGGGAACAATATTCAACATTGCTTAGATCTGCAAATTTCAATCTCCGGTTGATATTTAGTATAACTAGATAGCAATTATTTCTAACAAATAAACATGATTGCTTAACTCACTTTATCACTTCTCTTCGATAATACGAGTAAGTTTTTAAATTAAATATTTTATTTAACAAATTAAATATTTCTTTAATCAAAAAGAGTCTTGACTTCCTCTAGCAGATTTCTATATTCAAATTCTAAAATCTATTTTGGTAGCATGCTTATATGGAAACTCTGTGTTTATTGATATGAAGCCTTCACCTTTATGAAACAGGCAATATGAATATGAAATGTGAATAGAAATATTAAACAGATACCTTCTTGAAACCGAAGCAGTTGCGATACTAAAAGCTATCCACATAGCGCAAGCAAATAGAGGAAAATATGTAATCTGCACAGATAGTCTGTCAATTGTTTAAGTAGTTAAAAACATATATAACATCAGCAACCTTCTTTGCGAACTCCGCAATCTTTTCATTTAATACCAAAAAAAAAAATACAACTTAGCTGGTTTCCCGGTCATGCGAGAATTGAAGATGACGCGCTGATAGAGCTGCTAAGAAAGCTGGCTGAGACCCATTTCTGACAGTCATTCCAGGCATAGAACATGACATTTGGAAACATATAAAAGATATTTTAAGAGATATGGACTCCACTGGCGTTCACTAGTATAAAAAATCCAGCCCTTCCAAAACTCCCATCCATTTCCCTGACACCTGACACGTCCAACTTCTTTAGCTTTTGTCCGATTGAAAACGGGACACAGTCAACTGACACACGAACATCTCCTAGACGGTAAAAGCCGTCCTCCTTGCCCATTCTGTGGTAATACTGTGTCAATCAAACATGTATTGGATGATTGCATACATCTTGTTTGCACTAGAACACAACTATGCGGAATCAATCTGCCGTCCACAATTATCCAATTTCCAACCGTCAATAATATCCACAAAATATCCTCCTTCATCAAATCATCTAATCTTAGTAAATTAATATAATTTTCGTAATAAAACAGATGAGTCAAAGGCTTTGTAGCTAGTACATTTTAATTTAAGTTAGATTGTATATTATAATAGTATTTATTGTAACTATATATATAACCTAAACCTGTAAATGAAATAATAAAATAAAACTAAAAACAAACGGGAAAGAACTGATGGTTATTTGAGTTGTAGACAGTTTGAAATCTGATACTCGATATTATGAAATTATTTGTAGTTTGCAAACACTCAGACAATAACTCTTATATGAATAGGCATGATGAAAAAATCTTGTCTTTTTAGAAAAGAGAAAATGTTTTTCTTGATATCGGTGGTTTACTTTATATTCCTACAAATCATTTGATTTAACTTACTCTAAAGATAGATATTTTCTTTTATTGCAATTATTGCTTATTTATACCATCTCGGAGCTCAGTTCTCTGCTTTACATTCATTCATTAATATTGTATATCGATTGGTTTCATCCTGTTTAATCTCTTGTGCAAGTTTTTGGATTAGAAGAGCTTAAGAAATTTCTACGATTAATGCAATTATCATGTGTTTTTGTGTGTCGATGCTTCAAATGTACTAAGAAGCTTTAATAGCATTTCTAAGTGCTTTAGTCTCTGGAATCTTAGAAATAAAATCTTGTTAATTTGTGTATTTCTTAGTAAAAAGGAGAATCATAGCATAGCCAGGTTTAAGAAGTTGTTTTTGTATGAGCAATTTATTGTCTTCTCATAAGTCTGTGCACATTTTGGTATTTCTATTTTAAATCTTTTCATTTTATTGTAAAATGTTTATTTAAACGGTGATTCATATAACATATACATATAACCTACATACAGACGGATGACTTGACATACATACATATGTATGTACATGCATACATTATCAATTCTGTTTCTCTCTAAGATGATGTATTTTATCCTTTTGCTTAACCCAATTAAGCTATCAATTTCACGTAATTCAAGACATGCAATGCATCTACATATAAGTACTATAAGAAATATCATAATGAAAATCTACAAAACTTTTACTTCCGAAGTACTCACTCCTCTTATGCTAATGGACTGAGATTGCAATCATTTTATGAGGTTTGTTTTCTAAAGTATCTAGAATTTCTAGGTTCATTGGTTGATGTGCATGACTGCAGTTTAATGCACCCCATTGTTTTGAAAAGCTTTTCAAGGATTTTTCTATTCGTTGATTTGAATGTGAGTGAACAGTGGGGTGTATAAGTGAGTGTGTTTGAATGTGAATATCTGTGAGTGTGTTGCAGTTACGCCCACACTTAATTGTTGAATAAATAATTAATGCTTTAATTGAGCAGAAAATGCATTTCTCTTTTCTCTTCTCAAACCTCTTTTCTTTCCCGTTTCCCTTTGTCAACCAACATTTTTCTTCACATCAGTTCACTTCTCTTCACTACTCTATTCATTATTTTTACTGCTTTTATTTCCATTTCATCAAGTAATTTAATTATAATTTGTGGCTTGTAATCAGAATGAGTGAAAATTTACCCAACCAAATAATAAAATACAAAAAAATAAAAAAAAAAAGAAATATAAATCCATCAACTCGAGGGCCTTTATTAAGAGGAATGAGGTCAAGAGCTGCGGAACTGGAGAAATTTTAAAATAACATTTCAATGTGTTTTTCTTCTACTTATTTAACAACAACAACAACATCAACAGTAATAACTAACAAGAAAAAAATTATGAGATAAAAAATTTATACAATTTCGGTTCATTCGAATTTGGATCATATGAAGTGTAAGCATTTTCATTTAAAACCTTCAAAAGGTATAATATGAGTAAAGTTAATGAATAATAGTGATGCAATTCATAGACCTAATCATAATTTAAGAGATACTTTTTGCTATAAAGTACTGTATAATATATTAAATAAACAAATGCTTTTCAAATAGACATAGTTTTAAACTATTACTACCATATTATTGATAATGCATACGAGTAGAATCGTATTTGATGATGTTGTTCTATGTTTGATTTACCATCCTGAACTTGCTTTCTACAAAACTGCCCCTCAATAAAGATTTGATTTAGTATTTCTAAACTACGTTAATATTTTTTGCGTGAAAACGTTTCTCTGAGTTTCTCTGTATGCATCGTGCTTAACACAATGAATCAACAACTGTATTTGTCCAACACAATCTTTAAAGTCATAAAATGCAGACACAGATGCACACATCGATATGCTTATGACTAATTTAACATTCATTTGGTTACACAGTCAACGAGTTTCACAACAATGACTCGTGAATGCTAAGCAAACTCACATTTTCTTTACTAAAGTGTAATAATTTTGGCCAAAAATGACTTTTAGTATTTATACTCACCGTATCGCCAACCAGTCACGCATACGGATAATTACCGCACCCTACATTGCTTAAATTTTGGTGATCACAAGATATCCGATGACGATGACCCGAATGTAAAAAATAATTTCACCAAACTACAAATGTTTCACATCAAAATATCTTTAAAAAATATGGTACCCCTAAAAGTATACCTTACTTTTTATGCAGATTTTAATACAAAAAATCCATATTTCCAACTGTATAATATTCTTTCATTCTATTTGGCCTGTATCGAATACAACAAAAAACAAAATTAGCCAAATCAGGCAAGAGATACGCTAACAAAGCATTTTCATAATATTTTATACATTTTTCAACGCCCCTCCCCCCTTGATAATGTATGCTCCAAATGACAAAAATTTCTCTTACAGGCACCGTACATTCCTCTATTTTCAGAATATATCAATTACAATGGCGCTACGGGTTTTGAGTCACGAGATATATTAAAAAAATTGGCGACACATTTAGTGTTTCATATCTTAAACAGCGTCAGATCCTGACATGACTATGGAACACTTTTTAAAATCATTTTCACGTTTAAAAGCGATATTTCTCCTTTTTATACTCTTCACGGGAGTGAATAGTATTATAAGTTTGTCATGAAGTTTGTAACACACAGAAGGAGACATCGTAGACCACATAAAGTATATATATTGTGATCAGCTCGATGAGACGAGTTGATTAAGCCCATTCCCTCTGTCCATCTGTCTGTCTGTCTGTCTGGCCGCAAATTAGTCCCTCATTTTATGAGCTAGAGAGCTGAAATTTTTCCCATACGCAGTTCATTTGTTGAAATCAGCCGAATCGAACCACTAGGAGGGGTACCTCCCATACAAACCTCCCTTTAAATTAAAGTTCTTATTAGAAAAACTTTATTTTTTGATGTATCGATCTGAAATTTGGACACTATAAGTTTCTGATCTATGGCCATGTAAATTTCATGGTCCTAGGGTTACCAGAAGGGGTACCTCAAATACAAACCCGCATTTAAAAAAATGTTTTTATTAGAAAGAGTTTTTCTTCTTTAACTTATCGAACTAAAATTTGGACACTATAAGTTTCTGATCTAAATTCATCAACCATGTAAATTGCATGATCCTAGGGTTATCAGAAGGGGTACCTTCCAAACAAACCCACATTTAAATTAATTTTCTTATTAGAAAAAAGAGAATTTAGTGATGCTAAGAAAGAAAGGTTGGATGCAACCCGGAGTAACGTGAAGAGTATTACATCTGTGGCAAAGCCAATGATAGCCTTCCTTCTGATTTTTATTTCTGAAAGATATGGAAATGCATTTTAATTTTCAGCAGTTTCGATATCATTCTTAAGTCTACATACTTTATAGTAATGTCGTCCTATAATATAGCTATTAATGAGTAGTACTTCGTTGCTTTGAGTAGGTTTTTTCACCGGCTATAGAGAATGTATTTTAGTGGAATATGGTCAGACTTCTATCTATCATATCACTTCACTATGTCCTAATCTCTTGATGTTATCACTTCATATTGTAAGCAAATGGTCTCCTTTTCTTATTTTTCAGTTAAATCTTACATTAAATTGTTTTCCATACACATTTTGAAGTTTCCTTCAAGATGATGCCACACTACAAACTTTTGATCAAAATTAATAAACCATTTTTATAGAAACTTAGGAAAAATATAACAACAAACTGGTGAACATAATTCAAACTTCGACATTATCATAAAGAAAATCGGCATGGCATTTCAAAATGAGTTTCCAGAAGTTTTGTGTTTTTATTTTATTTTTTTTTTTTATTTTGCATGTTATGTGTAAAAGTGGTAGAGAGTAAAGTAGAAGAAAAAGAGAAAGAGGAAAAGAATGAAAAATAAAAAAACATGGAGAATTGATGAAGGTTTGACATAGTTTTTTTGTAGCAATTTTTTTTTTTTTTTTTTTGTTGTTTTATTCTCGACCCAATTTAGTGCGAAGAATGCAATTGTGCAAAACAAATTGTATGTACGCACATACACACACACATATATACATTTGTATATAAACCAATGAATGTGGAAATAAAGAAATGGACCAAGTGCAATGCACTTTCTCTGTCCATTGTGTTGTTGTATGGTTTTGTTGATTCAGCGCCTACACACATTTCATTCATTCAAAAATCCACAACATCCAACCAAGCCACCAACCATCCTCAACATTGCAAGAACATGAACCCAGCCTAGGGGTTTTTGGGTTTTTAATGTTTTGGTTTTGGTTTAGCATGAGGAATGTTTATCATTTTATCATTCCTTTTTTACTATTTCCCATGCACTGTGTGGCAATGAAATTGCACAAAATAGTTACAACTTTTCTGTTAATATTTTCTTTTTTCTTCGTCAATTCTTTTTTAACAAAATTCAACCAAAAATAAAAAATTGAGATTTCTTTTTTACGCTTTGGAAGTAAAAAACTTTTTCATTTTTACATATTTTTACAAAATAAACAAGAAAAAATAAAAGATAAATTTTAAATATAATGCCAAAACACAAAATTTCAATGGATTTACTAAAAGCAAAAGAAAGAATACCAAAAAAATGCTGTGAAAATTATTTCAAAATAGAATTTTTATTAAAATCGCTACATGCAAGGTTTTTTTTTTTTGTGTTTTTTGTATTGAAAAAGTTTTACTTCATAAATGCGGTTAGCAAGGATGGAACAAAACAATTGCTAACAATAAAAACAACAATTGAAACATGAAATAACAAAAGATACAAAAATTCAATAATAAAAAATTAAAGAGAAATACACAAATGAAATGAATAAGAGATTAAAAAATACCATTTGAAATACAATTGAATGTTCAGGGAAACGAAACAAAATTAATGGCGCTGACCTTAATTTATTGTCACATGTAATTAAACGCAGATTACACAGGAAGAATGAAAGACAGACAGACAAATAGACAGAAAGATAGACATAAGCATGGTAGAAGAAAGAGCCATTAGCTGTCAAAAGATTTGATGTTACTGATAACAGGTTTAGAGAAACATTGGAAACTCCTGGGTAAAAAAAGAAACATAAATTCTTTTGATTTGCGGTAAAACGTCAAAAATTGTCAAAAACTCGCTTACAGCAAACAGCTGCACGTGAAGTTCTAAGTAAACTTTTATTTTTTACCTACTCATGTAAACACACATACACACACACATGTGAATAAGTGAGTGTGAGAATATCTAGATACTGTCTCACTTGTTTTCATGAATATCTGTAAGTCTGTCTGTCTGTTTGTGTGTATGAGTGTTTGTCTGTAACTGTTGGCGTTGTTACAAAAAGGACATGTAGTTAGCATAAATTTGCCATAAATTTTGGTAACAAGTGATTTGTGGCTGAGGTTCCAGCTCCATTGCCAGCAGCCATCCAGCGAGGCAAGTAAAGAACGTCGCTGCTTTTGGTTATAAATAAAAGTGGATTCTTTTTTTGTTCAACTCTCAACTTCTTTGTTCTTTGTACTTTTATTTTTTAAAAGGTAAAATGTAAACAATTATCTGTACCGCGCATTCACGCACTCATATGAGTATGAGTATGTGTGTGTGTGCGTGTATGGTAAGCCGAAATGACTTTGAAGGCATGAATAAGTGAGGGAAATTCATGACAGCAGCAGAGATTTATGCTACACATACTAAACTCACATACTCGTGCACATAAAGTAAAGAACAGAATAAGAGAGACATACAGTTATACACATGCTCACAGAAATACACAGATATATGTGTGTGCACAAATAATAAAGCAACAATACAATGCATTTACCGATGAGAAAAACCACTGCTTTTGATTAATTGCCTTCCACATGGTTTTCATTTTTTTTTTTTTTTTGCCTTACTGCAACCAATTTTGCGTTTTGCTTGACAGGAAACTCGCTATTTTGTTCTTTGCTTTTTCGTTATTTTATACTTCAATTCTTCTCTTATGTGTTATTCACTTTTTATTATAATTTTATGCCTCTTCTTTTATTTCTTTCCTATTTTTTTTTCTTTATTTTTTTTGTTAACAATAAATTTTTACTTAAATTTTTTTCTTCATTTTTGCTATCAGCTTCTTTTCATTCCATTCATTGTGGAGATTTAACTTAAACTTTATTTTTTACTCACATGTTTCCGAAGGCATACATTATTTTTATTTTAATTTCCTACAGTTCTCATGCTTCCATGTACTTGATTCATTATAGGCAAGTGTAATAAAAAAAAAACCCAACAGTTCAGTTCCATTGAACATTATGCACCATTTCCCAAGATAAGAAACATTAAGAAAAACTTTTTAAATAAAAAGTTGTGTGGATACTACCTGAAATCGATCACAATGAACTTTATAAGTTTGCCTAATCGAATAAGAAAATTATAAGATAAGATTAGATAAAAAGTGGGACATCATTACTGCTTAGCATACTCTATAAGTACAAATGCCCCGAGAGTGTGGAATTTATACAAAATTCCAGGGATTTCTTAAGAGATATCTCCACAATGCTCATTTCTAGGCAATGATTACCTATACTGGTAAATGGTAAATTCACATTGGCAGATGAAAAGCTCTGTTGCTTCCATTTATGCTCTATGTATATAACCTAATTATTGGCTTTGATCGACACTCTTTCCCCTATACAGAAGAGTATGTTCAATGTTGACGTTCTTATTTTATTTCATTTATGGTAATTTAGAAGTTCAAAAGATTTCTACACAACAACTTATATTTTGTCGCAAATTTTATTTATTTTGATATATATGCGAATCGACTTAATCCAATTCTTAAGGCTCAATTACACTTGGCTAGTTGGCGAACTAAAAGCCTGAGAATTGGCTAATTGCAAGCGAACTCGCGAGTTGCGAACTTGCGAGTGTTAACAAGACACCGAGAAAAGTTGACAGCCGTCCAACTTTACTCGCAACTCGCTGCCTGTTAGTACTCTCTCACAAACACACACCCTCTCATATTTTCAAAGGGAATCACTATTGAGGCAGCTGTGCGTATTTGAATTGTTTACAAAATGACAACAGAGCAAGTAGAATTTCTTTGTGTAATCGTTACTAGCGCACTCACCAATTCGCTAGTTTGTACACTCATTACTTTTCAGCACGCCAATTAGACAAGTCTAAGTGAGACTTTAGATATGCTATGTCAATTGGAACTACGTTTGTATAGTTTCGATGCTCAAAAGTACAAGTAAACGGTTTAAACTAATTTTGCAGGTTGCGATCAAGGTTACCTCTTTCAATAATATGAGTACTCCACCTTTGACAAGTTGCCAGGACATGGCAATAAGAAAGCATAATTCATAGTATGTAGTTCATAAACAGATGGACTTATTTGTTTCAAAACGTAATGACAACCTTCTTATGACGTTCATCATTTTTATATGAAACTGGTTCTATGTTTTCCATGCATGACAACACAATTCTAATACCTAATCACACAAAATGTAGGACATAAGCCAAATGTTAATCCAATTTATGTATCATACTAAATAAACATTTTGCAATATAACAAACTTTTGATAAAGCATTTATCATGTTTTTGAACTAAAAAAAATTACACAATAATAACATAAATGCCACCACCACCACCATCAACCTCTATTGGCAACCAATCAATTACGGTTAAATTGTAATCCACAAAAATCAAAGTTGTTTAATTTGAAATTGAATTGAAATGGACAATACTTAGAACGAACAAACATACCATAATGTGCTTGTTAAGTTGGCTATTTATTCTATAAAGTGCTAATTGAATTTATTTCTACTTTTTAATTTAATTTCAACTTGACTGAAACTTATGTGATTTTTGTTCAAAATTTATAATTCCAATCAGAATGTATCTGTTGTGTGTACGAGTACGAGTTGTTTCCATGGAAGTGTCAAAGTGTATCTCAGCATGTTTTCACTTGTATCAATATTTGTACAGGAAAAGGGCTTAGCTTAGTTTGAAAAGTTCATTGTTGTATATAAGAACAAAAAAAAGAAAATTGTTATCAATTGGAAATTGATTGATACACATGCGAGCAAGTAAACACTTCCATTCACTCACTCAAAAAAACATCAATACAACAACTACTAATATGGATTGGAATGAATTGGTTACTAAGAAAAACTTATGGGTTTTTTCTCCCTCTTATGTTTCGTTACACATTTATTTATTTATTTTGTCTCCTTTATAACTTTTATTTTATTTCTACTTTTTTTTGGGAGGGAATTTTGTTGTACATCGTGGTATTGGCTATGACAAGTGCCGAAGGGCATCTAAGCGAAATTCACACAAAATGATTAATGGTTATTGGGGATTAGTGCATGAGGAGAGGAAAAGTCAGCAGGAAAATCGCACGCTAAATCTAAAGTCACGCATACTACGTGTAAGTCATAAACACGTGAAAATGTGTAGTAGGAAAAGGAAAAGAAACAAGCTTAGTTATTTTCCTTAGGCAGAGATATTTGTCTATTTACAGTTGAGCATTCAATTTGACCTTTGACCATGAGATCAATCAATCTCCTATTATTCATTTCATCTACAATACTACCTACATATAAAACTATAATATTTATGTTGATGTTGTTGTTGTTGTTGTTGTGTTATCATTCCTAGACATAATTGCATTTTATATTCATTCCTCTTTTGTGTTTTCCTTTTCTATTTTTTTTTTATTTGAAATTATTACGCCATCATCTTTAACTTCATTGTCATCGTCATCATTATCATCTACCTAATGAAAGATTTTCTAATAACTGATGATTGATTGGCAATTATTTGCAAAAAAAAAGAAATTTAGAGAAAGATTTCCAACAATAGATGCTATTAACTAAGATATAAGTAGTAGTAAGATATTGGCTATCATCCGCCTTTATCAGTCGCTGCTACAAATATGTTCAACTTCATTAATCAAATGGTGTTTTCGTTTTCATTTCGTTTCATTTATAGGTATCCTGGATACGCAAGAAGGATTATCATCTACTGACAGTTGGCCTAACTACTTACAGCAGTGATGAACGTTTCAGTGCTACGCATTTGAAACATTCTGAGGTAAGTTGAACCCAACTAAAACCATTTTCAACACCAAGACCAACATCTTTTTTCTAAGACATTAAATAAGATTCTCATACAAAAATATCCAAGACTTAAACCAATATCAAGTAATCTAATATGTATCGCATACACTTAAGTAAAAATCGATACAAATATTTGCTGTCGATTGCTCTTTAAGAAGCAAATAATGATGATAATGAAAATTGTCTCCTGAAAATTCAATAGACCATTAAATGCAAATCGAATTGCAGACTTTGCAAATATTCACCTTTTTGTGTGTGTATACTTTCCTTCTTTAAATTATTAGCTATGTTGTTTGTACATATATCCTTTTATATTCTTTTCCAGGATTGGACATTGCAAATAAAATTCGTTCAGTTGCGTGATGCCGGTGTCTATGAGTGTCAAGTATCTACACATCCGCCCACATCGATATTTCTGCATCTAAATGTTGTCGGTAAGTCAGTTTGTTTAGGTTCAGGTTTAAGTTTCTATCTATATTTAAGTATAAGTAAGCCTAAATTGTTTTATCCTATAAGAAGAGAGAGCATTCTAAAGAAACCTTAGCTGATATTTTGTATTCTATGCTATTTAAGTGAAGCCCAGTATGGGGTAGGATTATGTTTGTCTGGTGACAACAATTTCTTTTCATTTAAGACACTTTTCACTCTTGGGCGGCTCCTTTACTTGTTCTTATAATTTCATGCTGATGTGAATTTCATGGACTTGTTATACTAGTACAGTAGTATGTGTCAGTAAGTGTCTTTGGGAGTACATTACAAATCTCAATATTCTATTGACTTCAAATGGGCTCTCATCATACTCATACATATGAGTCTAGAATTATATATACACATGTGTTCCCATCTGTAAATGTGTAGAATAATGTTTGTTCGCTCAACTTGAAATTAGAATTACAAGCAGTAAAAAATACAACAAAGGAATGGGGCTTCTATGTTAGAAGATGAAAGCCTGATATACAAAAAACACACACACACATACACAAAACTAGTGACGAGTCAGCAGCATTCTACATCATCAGTGAAGCGCAAGTGTGGCACATTATTCTAAATTTAACAAACAATTTACTCCAAATGTGCGTTGAGGCCTAATGTGTGTGTGTGTGTGGATCATCATGGCAAGCATTTGCTCTTTATGTCAATATCTACATACACATGTATCTATGGGAATGTGTATTGATGTGAATGTGTGCATTCCATTTGACATGCAAATGCTAAAAAGTACCATCCATTAACATGTGTTTGTTTATCAGGGCCACTATTCGGAGTTGAATAAAAGAAATTGAATAATTTAAAAAATAACCGAAAACAGAAACATTAAAATTAAAATAAAAACTTTTTTTTAGTTAGAAATCTGAATTTTTAATTAAAATTTTGACCTAAATTTATTTACACAAAATATCAATAAAATCTATTCAATGATTCTTTTTACATGAAATCATCTTTCTCTCTGAACATCTGACCACATTGCAAACTAATTCAATTTGCATAGAAGCACGCGCCGAAATTTCAGGACCGCCCATTCGATATTTGACGCCCGGTTCAACTTTACGTTTGCAATGCCGCGTTGTTCAGAATACCGAAGCATCAGAGTATATATTTTGGTATCATGATAATCGTATGATTAACTATGACATCGATCGAGGCATTAATGTATCAACTGAACCAGGTAAGTGCGAAATAAATAACAGAAAATTAATTTTGATTTATGGAATGGTAAAATTTAATCGATATATCCATATGTATCAGTCAATTGTTGTAAAAATTTTAGTTGGCTATAAGAGTGTAGACACATTTTTTTCACTACTGTTACCATGCAGAGATTCTAATAAAGGTAAGAAGTTGACCGAAATCTAAAAATATGTGCTTATCACTCTTATATTAAAGAGGCACTTGTAGCACAGATTGTCGTCTTCAAATCGCCGTTTAGTGTGATCCGATGCGATAAGTACAACACAAGATATGTTTAAGTGTCGTCATCTATTGACAAAATACGACATTACTTTTTCCCCAACCCAATATTTGAGGGGTTTTATTGTAGTTTTTCTCCTATCATACTTATTTGATTCTATGGCTCATTCTGGAAGCACTTTATTGTACAGGCCATTTTTGTCTAAGCTGCTGGAACAAGTAAATTACGATAACCGTACCACCATCATTGAGATTTTGACGTGAAAACGTTTTTAAAAAGGGGACACATGTCAGAATCTGTTGCACTTTCAGAAATTTAACAAAAACGTCGCCAATATTTTTAACATATCTCGTGACTTTTAAGCCGTAGTGCCAAGTAATTTATAGAGGAAGCGAAAATGCTTGTAAGAGGTTTTTTGTCATTGTGCGCTTATGTTATAAAGAGGCATTCAAAAAGATCAACAATAGCGTGAAAATTCGTTTTCTTTTCAAGCTTATCGCTTGAGAACGGCATGCCCTATTTGGTTGATATCTATAATATAACATTTTTGCAAAATCTACCGGAGAAGTGGGTAATTTTGACTTTTTGTATTATTTTTTATTAATTAATTTTTAACATTCTAATAAATATATAAATATTTTGATAAATATTTAATATTTTAATAAATAATTACATAAACGTGCTAAATAACGACACACAGCACGACGAATGAACGCACGAACAAATACAAAGTTAAACCAGTAGAACAGAACAAAGTTCAAAGCGTGCATCAGACTATGTGTCATTTGTATGATCTATTAACACCAGTATTTGGATTCTCTTGAATCCATGATACAAAGACAAAAAATTATATTGACTGCAACAAGTTGCTCAAAAAGTGCGATCTCTTCTTCTTCTTATTTCAAATTTTGGCATACCCAACAACAAATCATGTGTTATCTCGTGATACATAACAAAAAACGTTATCATGCAACAACAATTACGGTAGTGTAGCGATTATTTTCCTTGTGATATGTGTAATGTTAATTAAATATAACCTCGCGACTCTTGAATATCAGTAGTGTTAGCGCTAGGCAGCGTCTTACAGCGTCTAAAGTTCCATTGAAGTCTCTTTGTATAGGACTGATAAGATCAAAAGCAGGGCAATTTGACAATCTAACTTCTACATTGATTAAAAAGTCATCTTTTCATCTATCTCCTTTTTATATTCCTAATAAATTCACATGATAACATGAAGTCGACCATCTATGTATGTCAATTTAATAAACCTTGCTTGAGTTACTCCTGCAAACTAAACAACATGACTCTGTTCAATAATAATATAATAAAATGACAAAGCTATAGAGTATAACTTTTTGTCCTCCAAACTGCATCATAGAGTGGTAACTGTAAAGATATTTTATATTTTTATCAGCATAATTTGAACTTTTTTTCTTTCTAAATCAATCGAAATTGTAAATTAGAAAATATTACTGCCAATTTGATTACTATTGAGTCATTGTTTGAATGGTTCATTCTATACGTATAAAAATAATTAATTTTACATACAAAATTTTATTTTATTTCAGATTTTCAATCATCAGAACTAACAATTTTACGAACACGTCGCGAGCATTCCGGTAATTTCACTTGTGTTGCAAGCAACACACAACCGGCAAGTGTCCTCGTTCATATATTCAAAGGTATGCAAGCACAATTAATTCAATCCAAAAAACTATTATTATAATTACAGACCTAATCTAGTGTCAAGTCAGATTAATCACAAAGTAAAATTATTTTCAATGTGCAAGGATTTAATTTACCACCAATGTTCTCTTTAACTACTATAAAAACGCGGCATTTGCATCAATTCAATTAAAATTGCTCACACAAATCGTTTGCTATGATAATTTAAATGTTCCTTTTTTTTCGTTTTGATAAAAACTCATTAAAATGTTCAATTTTCATTCCTTTTGTTTATGTAAACCCGACAAATATCTTAACACTAAAAAAACACAAAAAAAGAAAATAAATAAAACCGACCGAAATAAAATCTCACATTTAAAAGCCTTTAATACCCGCGTGCCATTGTTGGAAGCCATTGTCAGAAGCATTTCACAGTTAATATTTCAAATTGTCACTGTATGTGTGTATTATTATAGGTGGTTTATCTGTGTAGGTGTTGGTTGCAATAAAAGTAATTTATGAAAATTGTGCGCCAACCACAAAGTGGATTAAAGAGCAACAAAAGCTATTCATATTATACTAAGAGTTAGAATGAGATTGGTGTGGTCTGTGATATGGAATGGGATATGGGATTGGATCACATGCTACTACTAGAATAACAAAGCTGACAAGGACCGGCATAAAAGTAAGTTCCAAGTACACGCTTAATGCGCTCTAATGCCAGAAAGTTGAGACAAAAGGAACAAGTAGAATAAAAAAAAATACATTAAAAAATATAAAAAACCAGTGACAACGACGACATTATGTGGCATAATTTATATTACCAAAACACCCACCTGTTTTCATATGCTTTCTTATTATTCTTTGACAGACCTTTAGAATTTTCTGTTTTTTATTTATATAACTTAATTTAGCCAAAACAGTGCAGGGCATGTGGTCCATGTTCATAATGACAACACCAAAATTGAGAGGCCTCAAGGCATTACATCACATTTAGAGTGTTTTAGGACACAGTGTTAGCATGTTGTGTTTTTATGTGGGATTTATTATGTATTAATTAAGCGCTTTTGTTTTGATTACACAAAATTAACATACGTATGTTACTCACCTGCATACACAAGAAGTATATGCTGCTTACATTAACTATCTTTTCTCTGCTTCTGTATGTGTTTGCTTGTTTTTACAGGTGATAATCCTGCGGCCATGTATCACGGACATGTCGGTGCATCGACCAAGGCATATCAGACACAATTGCACAATATTCTTGCAATGATAGCCATCGGTTATCGAATACTCCACACTTACTTACTACATATGAAAATCGTGTAAACAGTCGATAACAAGATACAATAGCAATCAGTAATGTCAGCAAGGAACCGCAACAACAACAACAACACCAAATGGAACGGAAACATGAAGCAGACAAATGCTTCAGATAACAGTTATTATATTATATGGAATGGTAATGTATGGAATGAAGAGAATGAAAGGAACGATGATGGTGATATGGTGGATGGTTGGATGCATTGCTGAAAAAGACTGCGCGATTTCATTCATAGAAGAGCAAAAGTATGGAAGATATGTTGATTGGATTTTCATGTAATTACCATGCATACAAATGTACTCTCACATACTTGCATACATAGATACATCTTACACATACTCATATGTTATACTAAATTACTATTGCTGCTAATTAAAAATTTAGATAAATGTACACAAAAACACATATATACGTAGATATTATATAGATATAGATGCATTGAGTTCATGCAACTTGGATGTATGCAAACACACATACATATGTTACAACATACAAACAAACAACATTGATACATGTATATGAATTAGATACAATGACACACAGTTACTCATATTCATACTATTATTAGTCATCATGTGTCTCTGGACAATCTTTCTAGCTGCAACTTCTTTTCCTCTCTGTCTATACTATTTCAATTTATATAAACCATAATATTAAACAAACACATATACTCACTGCTGAATACATGAAACTATCAAACTAACTAACTTTTTCTACTACTCATCATATTCATTATTATTCATACACATATACCTTGTCTATATGACGCTCATATCGCTTCTGTGAGGTTCGATGCAACGGATATCGAATTTTGTGCAACTCTTATGAAATAACATTCTGAAATACAAATCAAAATGACAGTGCCAAGTGTATACATGACATCGGAAATCGATTTACAAGACCGAAATCGATTCTCATATGCGGGTTTCGTCATATCAATTCGTGCGTGAAATTCGATTTGAAAATGTGTTTATAAATATGGTTTTCGTTATATCGAACCTCGCAGAATCGATATGAGCGTCATATAAACAAGGTAATAGATACTTTGTTTTATCTAACAAAAACAAGAGAAAAAAAATATAAATGAGAAAAATATGAAAAATTTAAAGAAAATCAAAACTTAAATTATGGAAATTTTGTATGTATGTGCATGTCCTTTTCTATACAATATATACAACATAACTAATTAACTTATGTCTGTAGTTGTGTACGTGTTTGTATGTGCTGGTTATCTTTTATCCCTAGATATAAGCAGCCTAACAACCTAAACACGTAAATTTAATCAAACATAAATGTAAATCAAAAATTTTCAATGGAATAAAAATTGCAAAAAAAAAAAACGAAATGAAATAAATAAAATCCAAAACCAAAAATCAAAAGAAGTCTGTATGAACATAAAGAAATTAAGGTTGTTTTCTTATTTAATTATTTATATATACAAAAAGACTTTCAAATGGATGATGAAAATATAAAAATATAGAAAAAAAGCCAGAAAGAAGGTTATCATTGGCTATGCCAAAGACGTAATACTCTTCACGCTCCTCCAGGTTGCATCCAACATTCCTTTCTTAGTATCACTATATTCTCACTGTTACAGTTTGAGTATTAACAAACAACACAGTTTGGGTAAGGTGCCACTCAATTGTACTATTATTCTTTATAAGTTTGTCATTTAATTTGTGTTTGTATGGGAGGTACCCCTCCTGGTAACCCAAGGAACATGAAATTTACATGATTGATGGATATGGACCAGAAACTTATAGCGTTCAAAAACTTTTTCTTAAAGAACATTAAATTAAAAGGGTGTTTGTATGGGAGGAACCTCTCCGATTCGGCTGATTCCGACAAATGTGCAGCGCATTGTAAAAAGAAACCTATGAAAATTTCAGCTCTCTAGTTCAAAAACTGAGGGACTAGTTTGCACACATACAGACGGACATGGCTAAATCAACTCGTCTCATCGTCTTTATGTGGTCTGCGATGTCTCCTTCTGTGTGTTACAAACTTCATGACAAACTTATAATACTATTTACTCCCGTGAAGAGTATAAAGAAGTAAAAATATTTAAATTTAAAATTACTCGGTTCTTTTTTTAATTTCTTCTTAAAACTTTTTCAAATATTCTTCTTAATAAATTTCAAAACTAATTTACCACAAAAACAATTAGTTAAACATTATTAATTATATAATTAAAAAACTTTAAGAAACATCAATTGCATTTATTTATTTAAATAAAATATCGTAAATGTAAAAATAAAAAAAAAATATATTTAAAAATTAATCCAGAAAATTAAAAGGGTAGAAACAATTAAAATAAAAAAAAACACGTGTGTATATAAAATAAGTTAAAAAAAAATGATAAGAAAATGATTAAAAAGACATAAACTAATTAAAGGTAAATGCAAGACATTGGAAGAATAACCAAAAATCATAAGATATTTCTTAATTATTTAAATTAAGAAAAATAAAAAATTGAATAAATACTTAAATGAAAACTAATCAAAAATGAAAATAAAC
This sequence comes from Amiota communis, assembly GCA_037043315.1. Taxonomy (NCBI): domain Eukaryota; kingdom Metazoa; phylum Arthropoda; class Insecta; order Diptera; family Drosophilidae; genus Amiota; species Amiota communis. The sequence goes on from JBAMAV010000657.1 coordinate 1,613,894, forward strand.
ATCAAAATAAATGATCAAAAAACTACTAAATATTTTTATTAATGTTTTACTTTTATTAAATTATTATAAAAGAAACATAAAATCAATAATTATAAAAAACGAAATAAAAAAGAAATAAATACTAAAAAAAAAAAGAAAAAAAGAAAAACATTTTTAACTGTGAAAATATAAAAAATCTTATAATTATAACTTCTTAAATACATATAAAATTAAGTTAAATTATTATAATTGAAATAAATAAAAAGTAATAAATAATAATAAGTAATAAAAAAAGAAAAATGAGAAAAAAAAAATTAAATATTTAACTCTTAGCATCAGAAGTGAAAAAACAGAAAATGAAGAAAGTCAAGAGAATGGTATGAAAAACAAGAAATAAATTAATAAAATTCGGTAAAACCGAACATAAAATATCCTTCACAAAAGTGAATAAGTTAAGAGAAAGATTCAAAGTTCTTAGAGAAAATATTTAAGAAAAATTCTGAAAAACCAAAGTCTATTAATTTAAGATTTATTTTTGTCTTAAACATTGTTGGTTATTGCTGGACATTCGATGAAAATCTATACAAGTGTCTAAGCATCTACTTTATTGTATTTGGAACTATAACTGTCTTACATTAGATAGACATTGATCCCGACAAAGGTAGAAGTCATATGACCAAAATAAGTATGACTCGGAAATTGGTACCTACGGATGTATATCCAAGGGGACCGTGGTTTTCAGCCAACAATTGGCAGTTGGCCACGTTAAACCAATAGTCTTCTTCTGTCCGATATTCATATTTCTTAAAAGGCCACACTGTCTTGGTTTCGAAGATCATCGCTGTTTAGAAACCACTTATCTGAGCTAAGGAAACACTTTGCTTAACACTAGACTTTGAAGTTATTGCTGTACATTTGTGATTAATTTCTTTATGGTTTTCATTAAGATAACCTTAACATAGTTCAATGAGCAATCTTCAATCGTGTACTTTTCAGCTAAGCAGTAATGGTCTGTTTATGACAAGTTTAAGTTTTCTTATCCAAAAAACTGATAGACTTAAATAAAAAGAATAGATTAATTTGAATCAAATTTATTGACATTTTTTGAACTTCTCCATATTAATTTCATTATCTTTGCTGTAAAGGATATGTACAATATATAAAAGTATAAAAGAACATCATCCAAAAGATTGAATAAGAAAATTGTATATAAAAAAATTAAAAAATTGATTAAATTAAAGAAACATGGTAGATTTTCTAAGTTTAAGAAACAAATGAAAATCCATAATAGATAAATAAGAAAAGTATTAAAAAGAAACCTTAAATATAATAAAAACATTAATAAAAAAATGAAAAAAAAATACATGATATGAAAAATAAAATAAAAAAATTAAAAAACTGTTAAACTTAAGTATGTGTAGTTAAATTATAAATGTAATAAGAATGTGTAAAATCAACAACCAAACAAAAAGGCAAGCGCAGAAAATTAAACTGCGTATATGTGGTTTTGTGAATTCATAATAAAATTATGCATAAAATACAACAAAAGACTTTTGAATTATTCTAAATGACAATGACACTGATGAATTAAAGTGGGTAGCATGGAATGGGTGGAACGAAGCGAGTGGAATCAATTTGTTCAAAGCTTCGTCAAGTTTGGTCGACTTATTGAAATGTAATACGCTTAAGTGGCAACAAATGCCTAACGGTATTTTTTCCATATTTTTTCATTTTTTTTTTTTTTTTATTATTAAAATGTGCATAGCGTTGAGTGAAATAGACCAGGACAAGGACAGCAGCAGCAGCACCATCAGCTTTTGTTCACCATCAACAAGTTTGCTTTGCGACTTTGTATCAACATGACTTGGACTGCAGATGTGGGTAAGTATTTGTGTGTGCATATCATCAATATCAACCTTACCATCACCATTCTCAGCATCATCATCATCGTATTTTATTCACTTCTCTTTGGGTTGTTGTTTTTGGTTTTCTTTCATTTAAAAAACATAAAAAAATGGGAGATTTTCTCGGACGTTGTCAATGCGCCAGAATGCTCTCCTTGATAGTAAGGCGGCAGTCAACTTGGCCATTAAATTTAAGTCACTCCGTTGCCGCCATTTTGCATGCACATTTTTACTTGTTCGCTTCACTACGCTTCCGTTTGACTCTAAGCAGAGCAGTACAGTACAGTGAGGATGGCAGTCGTTTTTGATTGCCATTTTGTGTACTCGTTGTGTTGAAGGACTCTCGCTATCCCTCTCGCAACTCTTACCCGATCCTCCTACTACTTAGGATTGTAGTACCTTGTACCAAGACTACTAACTAACTAACTAAACGAACTCAAGTTACTCTTAGCTTTGTTTGCCGTTTGGTTCAATCCTTCTGAGTCGCTTACTGAAATTGTGACAAATAAATACTGTGAAATGGCCTGCTTGCGTCAAGTGTCATTTACAGAAAATAGTATACAACAAAATAGTGTATAAAAAATAAATAACAAAAAAAACATTATTATTTTCTATATTCTCTCTACTGTCAATTATTTACAAAATAAAATCCTTTTAAATGGCATGCAGTTTAAATATATTTATGTTATAAGTACATATTCTTTACTTCAACTATATCAAATGAACATTTCAATGTTTGTATATTTCAAATTTGTATTTAAATGTTAAATGTCAATCATAAATGCAATTTTAGTTTTGTTGTATAATATTTTCCATTGAGTTTTGCTCATTCATTCATTCAAAAATCAACAATTGCAAAATCACAAATCAATTCAGAAGCACAAAGACAAAAAATCATTTATGTTTTTGTTATTAAAAGAATTTAAAGTGATTTCTTTGATATTTCAATAACATTTTGCTTTTTTTTTTCTTTTATTTCAAATTTCATTTTTTAATTAAACTTCAATGGTTGATGAATTTTCACTTTTTGATTTTTACTTATTTTTTGATTAAATATTTACTTTCTAATTCAAAATCATAATTGATGTTTTCCTTCTTTTTAAGATTTAAATATATTTAAATAATATTTTATTCAATCAAATTATTTTCACTTGATTTTTATAAGCTTCAGTGTGAGTTTATTATGAGTTCTGTCAATGAGTTTTGCAACTGCATAGAAAAATTAAGCTGATGAATGCAAGAGGAATCGATTAAGCTTAAAAATATTGTAATGATTTTCATTTTATTCTAAGAGTAAAGGCAATCAAAAATTGTATCATCAAAAATATATAATAAAGCACATTTTTATTCACTGAAACATTTTCTAACATTAAACAATGTGACAATACAGTATCAGTATACAGTCTCGAAAAACGTGACTAAGTCAAAATATTTGAGTTTTTTTTTTAATTTATTATTCACCTTTCGCTTCAATACAATTATTCAATGGTGATTCAATTGCGTGTTCCAGCTCTTTAGGCTTCGATAATCTTGGATGTACTCAATGTCTTTAAAATTGCTTTCATTACGCATTTTGCCAATTGGTTTCTGGCTAGTATTGAAAGACTCATCTTTCTCACCCCTTAATAGTTTCCAGGAAGTATTGATCTTCTCTTGAATAATTGACATAAAGTGATTTTTGTTCACATGTCAAAGTGTGGGGAATAAACTTTGTGCAGACCCTTATTTTAGCCAAATCCTCGTGAAGAATGTGTCGAATTGTTTCTCTTCTTTCAAAAACCTCTCCCATCATTATTAACCATCATTTCAGGAGTGTTAGTTAAAATTGGTTTTCCATCATGTTTCATTCTCTAGTAACTTTCTGTCAGACATGGTTTGACCGACAATAAATTTAATAACAACTGTTTTTTGTTCTATGATTTTAATTGTTCAACGAAATTTTTTGGCTTGAAAACAAAACGACCTAAAATCAACAAGTGTTAACTGATTGTGGTAAATTTAATTTCCTTAGATCCAGGCATGTTAAATCTTTGAAATGATGCTTCCCATCTAAAAATTGAGTGACTGTTTGCTAAGATATAACTTCAGTCACTTTGTATTTCCTCGACTATGAATTTAAAAATTCTTAAAGCATATCTTAATGACTTTTTCTCGTATATTTCTGATGAAGATACCTGAATAAAATGAAAACATTTAACTCTCCAACTTCTAATACACAAATGGCAATAAAAGATTTGTGTTGTTTGAAGAATAGCTTCGTCTTTTTAGAAGCTTTTCAGAAACATTTTTCAAATAATATGCTTAATAAAATTGATACATATATCGTCAGTTTTGTTCGATTTTTTTCTTCCATAATACCATGTTAATTAAACTAATTGCAACTTTTCAGTTGTATTACTTGTTTTCTATCTTCTTGATTAAAGTTTTTAAAGTTCTTCACAATAGCAAAGATATATGTAAGATGAGCTAGTGGGTTAATATGCTGGGGACCTTTGGCTGAAAGAGAAAAGATGAAAAGCAGAGATATGAAGCTGTCGAATAAGTAGATCAGTTGTGTAGTTGATGAATAAAGCAGTTGAAGTAGTTACTATGTTAACATCGTTTATATATATAGTGCTTATACAAATACAAAAATATTGAATATGTTGAGGAAAGAATATGTCATACTATTTGTAATTTCCTTATAGATATTGTATATCATATTCAGTATTCTTTTAAATGAATCTCCAAAAAATATTACAATCAATTCTAACCAATTCTAGATTGATATTAAATTTTAATATTTCTTGTTATTTTACATTTCTTCTTAAAAGAAAGAAATTAAAGGGTCAAGTCAAGGAAGTCATGACTCCATTCTCACATTCATTTAGTATTCATTATTCAGTATGAGCACTTAATTACTCTAATATGAAAAAGGAAAAAAACATTATTTAAAGTCTAAACAAAGTCTCAGAGAAAAACATTTACATGTACAAAAGACATAAAGCACACACTAAAGTTGGGGACACTAACAAATGACCAATGGTTTTACTGATGCCGATGCCATGTTTCTCGACAATTTGTTGCGAACGCAGCTCGTTAATATTTGCCATACTACTTGCTGATGCTGCTGCTAACCATATTGTAGTTGTATGACTTTTAAATAGTAGTATGACCACAGAAAGTCAGTCACGTCCGTATGATAAACACTAATTAAAGTTGTGACCCGCGGCTTAGTGTCTGACTGCCGTCCTTCATGCATGTCTGACAGTTTGCCAGTTTGCCAGGATGCGTGAATGTCATTGACAAAACCAAAATGAAAAAATATTTCAATAGACAAACAAATAATGAAACAAAATAAAAAAAAACTCAGAAGAGACAAACTTCGATGGCGCCACAAAAAAATTGTTGTAATGGCAAACAAGAAAAGACCAAAAGTAACAAACTGTTGAAGTAATTAGTTTCGTTTCGGTTTTTGTTTTTGTTTTCTCCTTGTTCATAAATAGTAAAAACATCAAAAAGGAAAAGAAAAAGAAACTCACTCACTTTGTTTTATGAATGACAAATTAAATTTTATATGACAGTTATTTATTTATTTTATTATATTGTATATTATTCATAAATTAATTAAACATCATTAATAATACCACAAAAGCCAAAAGAATCTTGGGAATTCAAAAACCACAACAACTGCAAGTTTACGAAAAGCAAATATGATATGGCAAATAACTTCTAATGATAAACTATTGTATTGTTCTCATATAGAAAACGAATGAGTAGCAACAAACCAACAGACTGAAAAACAAAGTCATGATAAGCACAAGAAACTATTCTACAAAGAAAAAATCTGTTTGTAATACACTCTGTGTATCTCATAATGGAATTGGTGGTGTTGATTTTACAAATGCTAACGGCAATTTCCATTACCAAATAAATAGACATACTTAGATACACACTAAAATTAATGTATGTGTGGCATACTAGAATGTGCTTCTGAATCATATCATTGTGAACTGTGTATTTACACTCAGTTATGCATGCCATTGAAATTTGTGGTTGAGATATTGTTTCTCATAGTATTTGTTAGAGTGTGGTGCACACACATATTACACATGCCACAAGTCATTCGCAAATGTGTATCTATGCAAAATGTATCCTCACATATCCTATATGTAGGTACATATACTATATTTAGTAAGATTAAATCAGCTTCAAACTTAACACCAAATGAAAGTAAAATCCACATATCATGCTCTATTTTTGTTCTCATCATAGTTTACATATACTTCCCATACCATTTACAGATACTTTTATTGTTAATTGTTGTTTCCTCCATCAGATAGTCAACATTATGGGTTTCCAAATACTTTTACATAGGTAGGAGGTCATTAGCTCTTGTTTACGAACTTATCCCTTTTCTAAGGAATTTCAGTGTAATTCTATTCAAGTGCAAAATTTCAGCTTAATACTTCAAAATCTGTGGACCTAGTTTTTATTTTACATTGTGACATGTGGTGTTTTTTTTTTTGTAAATTAGAAAACAAAATCACTAAATCTGTAAAATTGTAAAAAATATTCCCTGCCAATCAACTACCACTAATAACCCTTCAATCTTCATCAGACATCACAAAGTGCCACCAGAATCTAGACCTTGTGGCCTCTGTTCAGCCTGTTTATCTCATCTTATCCATGGCAGACGAATAGACCGAAAAACTTCAAACTAAAGTGAAATACACGCGTATACATAGATTTCACCCTAGTATAAAAAATCAAAGACCCTGATGTCATATGCACCTCAACCTCCCTCATTCATTTCCTCACTTCCTCCGTCAGCTTTTCATTCACTCATCCATTCATTCATTGAATTTGTAAGAGAAAAGAAAAGAGCAACAAATGTTAAAAAAAAAGTGCTACTATGTGGCAACTGCAAAGTGTTTCTTTCAATTGCATGAGTGGATAGTGTGAATGTCTGATAAAGTGAGTTAGTAAGAGTGTCAGAGACTGAGTGAATGAAAGAATGTATGTATGTATGTATAAGTGAAGTGAGTGAAGTTTCAATTAAAATCATGACTGTAGTTTAAACAGCAAAAATGTAAAATCAAATTTACAACTAACACGCTTAATCTACTCAGGCATGTAAAGAGTTTGTATCTATACACATATCTATGTTTCTATCTTCACTTTAAGTAATGAATGAATGACCATTATTGGCTTAACACTTTGTTATAAATAAATTAAATTTCATTGATTTTAATGATACTTGACAATTCTTTAACACTTTCTATTACATGAAATCTTTCCAAGTAAACTGTTACAGTTTGTGGTAAATTAATAAATTCGTAATTATTTTCAATGAATGCTTGACTTTCTAGATTAAATAAATCTTTAAATAAATACCTTCATTTATGTATACAAACTCGAACACGTAAAATATTTAAATAATAATATAGAAATACAAATAATTGTGTCACACATTAAATCAAAATTGACTTAGAATTTTCTTCAACAATTATATACTTGAATAGATACTTCAAGCAACAGCAACAAAAAGCAATCATACTTATGTGTATGCTATAAACCATTAGAATATCTTATGATATTCTACTATGTTAAATTCAAGTAAATTCATTCAATTGAGTTAGTAATTTATAAAGAATTTTCACTTTTTTTTGGCACTTTATCATAATTGCTAACAAAATTCCAATTCAATTTTCCACAATTTTGAAGCATATGTTATAACAAAAGATATGAAGGCGGTGAAGGTCAAAGGAACAGGAATGAATAAATAAATATGTGATGCACTTAAAAATCAAATTATACTACACACACACACACAGATACACAACAGACTTTCAGTTATGATCAAAAATGAACACACACACTCTCGCACATTCATGGAAGATAATAGTAAAATGCAGTAGAAAATTATTTTTGCTGACGTTGCTCATACGGCACATGTTCACCATTGGCTTGCCTACTTCTTGACTTGGTTGGTCGGTTACTCGGTTGCTTTTCTTACTTCATTTATTGCTTTGTTCATTTCGAATTCTACATTGTCTTGTACATACTAGTACTACAACACTTTCCACTTATTATTATATCTATGTGACTGTGTTATGGTATGTGTATCATGGGTGTGGGTTTCGAATTCAAAATGTCAGACACGTACTACTATTGAGAAAAACAGCCTGTTGAATGGTTTTGCAAATGGTTTTATTAGAAAAATCCAAAAGAAAAAATTCTCTCTTTTTCTAAACGATAAAGTTCATCATTCAATGATATGCAGAAGCGCACGTCTTCAACTTTTAGCAGCTCAGTAGCATCACTTGAGGCATTATTAACGCCATTTTAAAATTGTCCACGTCGTCATTGTTGTCAAGTCAACATAACTCAAGTCAAGTCAAGTTGTGCTTCCTCAAAGGCAAATTTCTCAATAATTCCAATGGATGCATTCATCCATGTGAAAATGGTGCAAGTATTTTGCATGAATGAAGAAGAAGTGTACATGATATTATTTATTACATTAAGTCGTAAAGAAATGCATGCATAATCAACTGAATTAAGGTGCATAATTTCATTGACACAAGTTAGTGAATATCATATCACCTTACATATTTACATAAACATATATATATTGTAGTAAATGTACCAAGCCACGAGTCATCGTTCCAATGACTCATGGATGGGTGAGTATAAGAGTTGAAGAGTATCATGAATATACCAACCAACCCTAAGTAAAGGAGGTTAATTGAAATAGATTAGCAGACACACGCATCTACTTTATCACCCACATTCTCATTCACTCACTCACTCACTCAGTCACCAGTCGCTCACCCACTCACTGACACATTCATTTAATCGTTTGATGTTCGCTTGATGTTTGTACGTTTTAGATGATGTTTGCTTGTGCGTTTCAATTTCATTTAGCTTACTCAGCATTGTGCCTCATCAATAGACCCAGCACCCAGGACCATTTGACTAGCAACTTCTCGTACCACAAAAGTTGAAATTTGCTTCTGCATCACATTCTGATTGCCACAAATTCACATACATACATACACAGATACAAATAGTATTGTAGTAAAACGAAAAAATACCATTGTGCACACACCCTTAAATGGAACTCTTTCAATGAAAGTGTAATAAGCAATTAGCAACTGAAATAGTACAATGCTTGCAATGGAATCGCAGATACTTTTGTTTGTTGTCTGTTCTATGTTCCTTGGTTTTCTGTGAGCAACTTAAGAAACTCCTAAAGTATTATATAATTGCAATGCTGTCTCTAGTCTCTAGTAATAGGACAATATACTTAGACATTGTGGCTGCTACTAAGCGTTTAATGGGTAACATTTTCTATTAGCGAGAAGTTACATATGTCCAACTAGACCATACTCGTACTTTTTTATTGGATAGTACATACATAGATGGTGTTCAGCTTATGTTCACTTGCAGTTAGCCATACTTGACATATGTTTTCGCAATGCCAGATCTACTTGTACAATAGAAAATTACATTCTGACTGTAAGCCTGTTGCACATGGCTAAAATGGCTTCATAAAATAAATATTTATTTTTATTTTTATTCTTTTCTTTATATCAATTAAAGCTAGAACTTAAGCAGCATGGAAAAACATTTAAAGAAAACACATTTGAACTACACTATTGTATTCTGTTTTGTATTTATGTCATTCAGTTAGCCTTTTTTGCACGAACAGGCTTTAAAAATAAATTAAACCCAATAAAACAGAAGGATTAACGCAATGGTAGCCACACACAACAATCACATATGGTATCTATATAAGTATAAATGAGCTTAGTCAAACTGGCTGACTGACAAACAGACAGACAGACAGACAGATGGAAATATAAACATTCGAATGACTAAAGTAAAAGACACACGCATCTGCACATACACATACACATACTCGAACACTCATCACTCTCACATGACACTTGAACGCAGATGTAACTTAACCCAAAGCAGAAAACAATAAAAACGCTTGTGGCAGCAAAATAAAAACGAAAATAACTATGAAGCGTAGCCAAAGGGAAATAAGTAAAAAATGGCACAACTTAACATAAACCAAACACAAAATGGCTTGGCACAACAGAATACAATTGCTAGTAGTATAAAATACACTACTAAGACAAGACCTATAAAGATACAAAAAAAAAAAAAACATAGTGAAAACAAACAAAAATACACAACAAATGAATGAATAAAAAGAAAAAGGGGAACGAACATAAAAGATATGAACTAGAAATAAACAAATATTTTGCGTTTAAGTACGTACATACTCATACATACACGTATATAGTTCCTCACATAGATACACAGTTACATATGTGACTAGAAATACAAATATCTAAGTAAGTATATACTCATTCATGTGTGTGCGCGTGTTTGTTTGTTTATGAAATTAGTTGGCAATGATAGAGATAAGCAATGTGAAATATGTGGCCTTCGTAATGTTCCAGCAGGCACCATTCAACATTTTCCCATAACCAAACGCATCCTTTGCTTTGCTTTTTCTTTACTTTACCATTCTTTGTTTTTTTTTCCGGTACACATACTCTTACTTCTCTTTTTGTCCTCTCTGTATCATCATCATCATCATCATTTTTGCTTGTCGCCATATTTGTTTGTCTGCAATATAAACACACACAAAAAATGAAGAAGAACAACAACCTCACCACATATTTACAATGAGGCCGAGAAATGGAAAATGTAGTGTTTAACTAAGACAAAATTCTATATTTAAGAACAATAAAAGAGAGAAAGAATAAAAATTAAGAATACTCATACAATAAAAAATAAAATATAAGAAAATACGAATAAAATAAACTTGCTCAACAATATGGCGTCGGCAATAGTAGAGTAAAGAAAACGCTTTTGATCTCATGAATTTGAATTTTTCTATTTCTTCTCTTACTTTTTCATAAAATTTAAATATTTTTTGTATTAAATTTGAATTATTTATACAAATAATTGATTTTCTCATATTTGGAAATTGTTTACATTGTAACTTTTCATTTCACATAGAAAATGAAATTTGAACAAAACTGAAGTTTCAATTTTTGCACAAATCAAAATATAACCTCATGAAATGAATAAAGCAAATAATAGATAGAATGTTTATAAGTATATGTATATATATAACCATACATCATGTTATTGCATATATTTTTACTTTATAGATATCAGGTATCAAATGTACAAAATGAAAACCCTAAAATATTACAAAAACGTATAAAGAATCACTACACGAGCTGTGAAATCATTAATTGGATTCAATGTAACTAGAAATGCAAATTCAACATGAATAATAAATTTAATAATCCAAATATATTGTACAATATTAGCATAGATACGTATGTCGATTTGTTTTAGAAATACGAGTATAATGAGTGTTATAAGCCATTTGATATTCATTTTAAAAATACGAGAGATAAGAAAAAAGAAAGTATCCTAACTTTACTATATATTTAAAATACCCTCTGTGCTGAGAAAAAAAATAATAACTGTCAGTTGAATTTGAAACAACAAAGATAAAGTAAACAAAGAATTCAAAATGATATTAGAATGGGCAGAGTTGGCAATCACAATAAATTCACACCATTAACACCGATGACTTGGATTTTAACAGTTAAACATACTCAATTACTCAATCCACTAAATTTAACAAATGTAACATATAACTTTCATAGCAGGTTTAACGCGTTGCATGAAGACTTCTAGTATTTTACATCTATTTTGTTATCATTTCAATGTGAACCTAAGTTTAATATAAACTTTATTTTATAGTGATTTAATCTAGAATATATAAAATAATGAAACAACTAACATTTGCCCACAGTTCTAGATCTAGAGGAGAATTTAAAACTGGAAATTTCATTGTTCAATCCTATTTCTAATGTGGCTACATTGCTTGTCACTATACAAGCAGTATACAGTCATTACAATAATCTTAATTTGATCGACTGGTGGAATACACTTGAAACTGTATCAACTACGAATATGTACTCTCACCTTACTCAAAACATATGCAAATGTGTTCCAAGAATCTGACTACTCTAATCATAATATTGAAAGAAACAAATTTAGTGATATATTTAAAATCCAAAAGAAATTAGCTTATTGTCACTAAAATTGAACTCTTTAAATTGTTAGGCAATAGTCAAGAATTCCTCCATTGACATATGTTTAAATTAAAAAAAAATGGACTCATGGGCATTAATTATTAACTTTTTTTAAGTTGCTTTAACCTTTTTTATAGCAATAATTCACTCATCTTTTAATGCTCTCAAAATTTATATTATAATTTACCTAAATGTAGCAAACATAACAGGACTAAAGTATGAAGAATTTCAGAATGGTTCTTGAAAAATCAATTAAAAATTACATAGCTTCATTCAATAGAATTTTTCAAATATCTAAGATTTTATATAATTTTACGCATTTTTTATTTTCGTCTTTTTTTACTTTTTTTTAAGACTTCATGAATTTAATATCAATTCATTTATGGTGTCCCCCTTTTTATATTGTTCAAAATGAAATATGTATTTTTTTGCTGATTTTTAAACATTTTCCTTAATTATTTACAAATCTTTGATAAAAATCAATATGCCATTTAATAAAAATTTACAAAAAAAAAAAACAAAAATAATAAATGTTTTATATGCTAATTTCACAAGTGAATACGTGCGTATGTGTATGTGTGTAAAAACAATTTATCAATATAAATTACATATATGCACCGTTGCAATATTTCAAAATGAAATTAATTCATTTTATCAATTGAATAATTTAGTATAATTTGATGGATCAAAAATAAACAAATATTGAATTTCCAAAATTTTTGAAATACACGTAAATTACAATAAAATCAAAAGAAAAAAATATATAAAAATATGTATATGAACATATGTAAAAGTATTTAAAAAAAAAGAAAAGTTCTTTATATCAGTGTTGCGCCAATGAGTTGTTTTTGCTATATGAAAACGATATAGAGTGAAGAGTGAAGATTGTCAGCTGTCAAACTGTCATACAATTACTAATTGCAATTAGATACACTAACCTACGCACTCATTCACTCACTTACATACATAGAGACCTACAGATATACAGCCGCATCCAAGTTTGTAATAACATTAAACGCCAGTTAGTGTGGCCTTACAAGGGATTCACTCTTATACTTCACCATGAAAGTCAACACAAAATGTTCAAACTGCATGATGTCTAGTTGCTATGCATCTGTATCTTTCTATCTATATCTGGATCTGCACCTAATATACTACGCACACGTGTATGGTATACATCTACAGATGCGTGTGTGAATGAATATTTGTGTATCTATGTTGTACCTCAAGTAGAGCTTCAGCTTAGTCAGTCTGCGCGTGTGTGTTAGTATGTGCATTACATAACTTACCATAAGCTGTATTCATCACAATTGTCTGTAACAACCACTTGATTGTCTTTATGACTCTCACCATTCCACAGTATGTGAGCCCATTCTGTGTCCATTTGGTATGCACATTGTCATCGTAAATGGTATTTATTCCTGTTATTGCATTGAGTGTATTTCGCATCATCAGATTTTTCATTTCAGTTATTTGTCATTCATTCATTCTTTCGTTCACTCATCCATGTTTTCATTCAATCTTTCATTGTTTCAAGGTTTCGCATTTTGTATTTTGCATTTTCCTTAGTACTATGTACATGGTATATGAAACAACATGAAAAATGTATGCACAGAGAATTATATCAACCAAAAGGGTAGTAGAATGAAAACTGAAGAATGTAATGCAATAATAACGAAAGAACGAACCAAATAAACTGAAATTAAATGAACTACTGCAGTGTCCTTGAACAAGATAAGAGTAGTCTAACTAAGAGTGAAACCCTGTCACTTCTTGTGCCCGATTGGATTGGATTGGTTTGTTTATTTGATTATATATCTATGTTCTAACTCTTAACTATTCTAATTGAATATTTCCATGTAAAATTCTAATCGTATTTTCGTTATACCTACTATGAAAATAGCAATATCAACAGCAACAAGAACTTCAAGAACCTGATTGGAAAATACTAGAATAGCAACAACATTAATGAAAACAATTTCAAATATTTAGTGTATTCAAGCCAAAATAATGTTCAATTCGTTCCTATAATTCACTGAATTCGCTTATTTAATAGCTTTATATAGGTGATGTATATGCACCAAACACACACATGTACATGCTTAACATGTGTATAAATCTTGTTTCAGTGATAATCATAGGAGTAGATTAGAGTTTCTTATGTGTGCTAAGGGGATTAAATATGTTAAAATTAGTTGCTGATTGAAGCCAATTTCCAACTTAAAAGTTGTTAGGTAAAGTTGTAGTATAGATTTCCTTAAGAAAGCAATGAAATGCCGGAGAGAAAGTTGAGACTTGATGATAATCCTTTGTAAGTTAATAATTTTTATACCTGCATCTCTTGCTTTCACTATTATTTTTCACTTATCTTCCTTCGAGAATTTATTCTAAAGCACTTGGGGCATACTCCTTTATTGAAATTGGTCTCTTGCAAGTAGGAAACAGGGTGACTGTGACACCACAATAATATAAAACTATTAAAGACTCTGTTCTTAGCATTCTTCAATTCAATTCAAAAGACTATTTAAACAAAACAAAATGAATTAAAATACAAGTTCATATATCATATATATATAACAATTTCATAAAATCTCCTTTAACATTCTATTACACATGGTGTAAATACATGTACACATGTTAAAATATAAATAGAGATTAAGGACAAACACTATTGGGAATTAAATACAAATCTCTGAAAGCCCTTTTCTGATTTCAATCGAAAAGGAGATTATACATATTCACAAAAATTATATTGTATATCTAGTGAAATGATTTCTAGGAGCCCCTATTATGTTAAACTACACCTATGTATGCTTATCCTTGATATACATACGCATGTAATGTAATCTGCTCTTGCTGTTGTTAGTTTATTGTAGTTGGTGAAAATAACAATTGGCAATGCAATAGTCAATGCTTAGTTACGCCTACCTCATTAGACAATTACGGTAATCCTTGCCATTAAGGACAATCATTATTTACGCATAAACATTCTTTACTTATTTATGCCAGACAAACAGCTTGACTGCCTGCCCATAAGCTGCTCATCTGCCTTCCTATCTGCCTATAACTGCCTGGGTGCCTATTTGACTGCTTATCCTGCTCAGTTGTTGTGTTATGTATGTATTTTGCATGTCCTTCTTAGATTTAATTTGTAAATCTATTTATGTGATTTTATATTTGTTAGAGTCTGTATGTGTGTGTGTGTGAGTGTACGAAAACCAGATTTAGTAGATAGCTCACTAAATTATTGTACAGACAATAATTTTGTACACTTAATCTCCTTCAAAGCACTTTGCATTATTAATATAAACTTGGGTTGGATCACTGCTTGACATCCATCAACTGTAACCAATTAGGTAAACAACCAAAACAATCAAATATTTAGAAATTAATTCATTCCCTCATTCATTTATTCATTGATCAATCGATCGATCTATCTATCTATCTAAATACACTATATCTATATATTTGAAGTCCTTGGATTGTTTGTATTTGTATTTAATTAAAATTCAAATATTAATACAAAATTTACTTTCGTCGAAGATAGTACGTATAAGAAATCAATTAAAAATCATTTTGTAAATAACTTTTGTTCATTTAGCAATCAAATTGACAACTTTTTTCATAAAATACACGTTAGATATATACATATATAGATATTCCTTATTCTTCAGTACACAAACGATATGAAATACTGAGTATAAATGAAATGAATTCGATATTTGTTGATTTGTGGAATATTTGAAAATACAAACACAAATATGCAATATTTTACAATACCTGCGAGTGTGTGTGTGTGTGCGTGTGTGTTGCATAAATAAATCAACAAATATTGTATACTACTTTCTACAACAATTTCTTTTTTCAAATATTCTATTTATACTCGTACATATATTTTATATTATACTACACGTTTGCACTACTATAATGGTGTGCTGATGTTGACTTTTCAACAGCATTTTTACTTTTCTTACTCAGAGGGTTGTTTAATAAGTTAAATATTTAGAACATGGCAACGGTTTCGCAATAATATCAATTACAAATACTATTGAGGAAAAATTTAGACTCAGAAAAGATTTGCTTTTAACCTAATCGGATCTTTAATTCACCTTTCAAGTCTCGATTCAAAATAAAAATTTAAAACAATAGATTAAGAGATATTAACCACTGTCAAAGTCATTGGAGAACTCATTCTGAATGAGTTTTTCGCCAAATACAAAGAGAATATTATTAAATGACAGTAGGCAAAGGATAAAGGATGAGTGGACAGCAAAGGATAAAAACCGTCTAAACCGACCAAAAACGAAAATGTCAGCTTATAAGGTTTTGGCCTCCGTACATATTTTGGGATGTGCACAGTATTTTATTCATTGATTACCTTGACAAAGAAAGAATCATCAAAATCAAATATTATATGGCGTTATTGGTACGTTTGAAGGAAGTAATTGCTAAAAAAAAACGACACCAAATGAAGAAGGAAAAACTGCTCTTTTACTAAGACAATGCACCGAGTCGATGGCAACTATGTCGAATTGCTCCTCAATCCACCTTATTCTCTGGATCTCATTCACAGCTACTACTACCTGTTTGCAGATCTAAAAAAAATGCTCCAGGGATACAAATTTGGCTCGAATGAAGAAGCGATTACCGAAACTACTCTTTAGTACTTTGAGGACAAGATCGTTCTACAAAAAAGGCATCGAAATATTAGAGAAGCATTGGAATGAATGTAGCACTCTTAAGATGAATAAAATCGCATTTTGTCCAAAAGTTGTTGTTTTATTTGTCATCCTAAGAACTAATTGAGTGATATGTTATAATATAGTACACACATAAATCATCACTGAAAAAAGTTCCCAAATCCAAAGGATTGTGCCATCATGACAATGCATTAGGTGATGTTACTTCAGTGGAAATGATTGAAATCACCACATAATCGAAAGCATTCAATGCATCACATCATCATATCTCTACAGATACTATAAAGAATGAATCAAATAAATGTAATTATATAATTGAAAACTCCTTATTTCCGATGACAAGGGCTGTCAGTGAATATTGTTTTATTGTATTTGGAATGAATAAATTGACTTACAGAAATAGCAATTATTTATAATTGGCATGAGAATATGCATCAGGCTACTGGGTATCCTCTTTATTCCTTTCCTATTCTATTTTGTGCTATCTTATCCTGTGTTATACTCTCATTTGCTGTCCTATTCTATCCTTTAGTGATTGGATTATGAAAATTCAGATTCTTATCTATGTTAAGTTCAGTTCAGTTCAATACTTATGGATTATCCCTCTATTTTTTAAGTCTATATTTGAAGAGTGCACAACATTGACATTCATGACGTCAACGTTAGTTGTCATGTTGATGGAAGAAACTAAAGAAGATGAACAAAACAAACAAATTTTCTAGTAATCTGATTGTTTTTTTTTTGTGCTTTGGTTATTGTCATTGTAAGAGGAGTATCCAGGAGTAGTTGCTTGACAAACTTATTTGATTTTGTGCGAATTTTCATTTTATTTTCTTCACAATTTTGTGATATCAAAATATTGTCAGAAAAGTTCAAGAAGGACACCAAGAAAGCAAGAAGATGAAATCACTTTGAAGGTCTTATAGAAAATTTCATTTTTTGGAGCATCATTTATTAAATTATTTTATAAATATATAAAGAATATACTATTGTATATAGATTTCTTGTTCGTACAATACTTTTGATGTTGTTGGTGCTCACAGCTGTCCAACAAATTTATTTTTGGTTGAACACGATTGAAGTGCAATTTATAACGAAAAAACAGCACGTCGATTTATTTAATAAACCACAAACGAATGAGTTCGGTTTGATGAAGCAAACTATATATCTGATACTACTTACACATATGTATATGCATATCCTACATATGAGGAGAGTATGTAGATAGCAAAAGAGTTAAGCAATGCATCGCTTGACCGCTTTGAATGTGGCTAACGAAGCACAATTCCGTTGTTGCACTTCAAACCAATCACCAAATTCTTCTTTTTTACTTCATTTTTTCTTGCCAAAAGGGCAATAGAAGAAAGCAAGCAAGGAAGCAAAAGGAAAATTGACTTTAAGGTTAGTGTCCTAGTTTACTAGTGTACTGAGCAGTACTGAGAATACTGAGGAACTGTGTTTAGAAAGTGTTATGTTTCCTGATACTTTTTTGCTACACTTATCTTCTGTACTTTTCTTTAGTTCCTCGTTTGTCCCTTTTCCGTTGTTCATGCAACTTGCGCTTTAGCAAATAATGCAACATAAATAGACTGAAATAGAATTTTCTATTGCTGAGTTGCTTTGTTCGGTTTGTTTAAATTGCAGCGCAAATGACAACAGCTAAAATGGAATAAAGAAAATGACAAAACGAAAAAAATAAGGAGTACAAGAATTGTGCCACGAGAGAATGCAGTGCAGAATGAAACGATGCGAAACGTTGTAAGGCGCCAGCCAGCAGCACGCAACGTATTCTGAAAATTTTAAACCATATAAAAAAGTATGTATCTAGTATTTATAAGATAACATCCCATCCTCAGGAAGATATAGGAGAACAAGTGGTGAGACATAGTGAAGTGACACTACAGCGAACATGTTATGCTAGAAAAGTACTTTTTCTCAAGTTGTAAACTTGCAACTTAAACGAAGAGACAACATTTTGGCGTGCACAAAATATCGAAATACTACTATACATAGTAAATATGAGCTGATGAAGGAGAACAAATAAACAAGCAAAATGAAAGCCGCATGCAATGCCACATGCAACAAGCAACAACCGGAAGTCATGCAGGGAGCTGTGTATAGTATCATATTTGAAAAAGAAATATAGTAATGTTGAACCCAACAAACCACACCAGCAGCGTATTGATTTTTTAATTTAATTTTTCATCTTAAATTGAATTGTTCAATTGTTGAACTTTTTTTTAAAACAAAAAAATAATTCACAGAAATTCACTCACGATTCACGAGGGCAAAGACCAACCAACAAAAAATGTTAAAAAAAATTATAAAATTAATATGAGAGAATTTAAAATTTAAACAAAGCGATAATCGCTGATGGCTCAGCGAGGAGGTAAACCGGATGGTTGAAAGTTCGTGCACATGGATATTATGTCCGACAGCTTGAGTGACCGCGATATCCGCAACTATCAACACCAAAAGCCATGATTGATAACATCTCAGCACTTACCTACATGCACAGCTCACACAAAATGGCACACACGACCAAAAGTCGGTTACCTATACAGCGAAGCTTGCTTGCCTGCCGGAAAAACGCTTTGCGGAAAAACATACTCACATGCTCAACACCAACAACAAACACATACTCAAACACACAGTTACAAAAACTTGCATCATACATACACAACAAACAAGCAACATGCCGCATAATATTGTTCCTGCAGTTGCGATTATTGTTGCTACTTTTCATGTTGTTATTGTTGCTGTTACTGTTGTTGTCGATATGTTGTTGGCAAAAAGTTTGCTGTTCTTGCCTCTAGCACATCACAGCACAACACAGCTCAGTGTGCCCTTATGTATC
This sequence comes from Amiota communis, assembly GCA_037043315.1. NCBI lineage: Eukaryota > Metazoa > Arthropoda > Insecta > Diptera > Drosophilidae > Amiota > Amiota communis. The sequence goes on from JBAMAV010000657.1 coordinate 1,633,452, forward strand.
TATGTGTGTTGTTGTATTTCTGTGTGTGCATTTATATGTTGATTGCAGCACTTAAAATTATGCTGACATATACACAATATCAGCATTCGTTATACACATCCAGACAAACATAATATAGACTAACAGACATAAACAGGAAGCCATGTCTGTGTTTGAGTAGACAGTTTCTATAGTTGCCTATACCCCTCAAACCGATCTACCTATCTATTTACAGAGTAGTTTATTTGTATACTCAATGTATGTTTGTATGTTGTATGTGTGTGTAAGCGTGTTAAGGTATGTTTTTACCATTTATTCTGATAATTTGATAAATGTGAAAAACAAAAAAACTATTGCGAGTGTTGCTTTACATTCATGAATGCGCAAAAAAAAAGAAAGTTTATACCTATAAATGTATTTATTGCGACTATATTATATAATTAAGTAGATTTTTAAGGTATCAGACTAGCACGGGTTCAAACACGAAAGCGCGAGAATTTGTTTTATTTCAGTTTCAGTGATTGTATTATACCTTTTGAAAATATGAAAGATAATAATACTAAAGTATATCTAAATAGAAAAGCATATACTTTTCAATGATGATGGATGATGACTCTTCGGATTGAGTTTGTTTAATATAAAAACATTGTATGGTCAAAAAGTGTTTTAATTGAAGAAATTATAGAAAATTGTTCACTTGTTGATTGATTTATTGAATACACTTTAAGGGTAAACAACTTCGGAACAGTTTGTCTGACCAGAGACTCTCGTATGAAAAACTTTTGCTTACATGAGTATGGTGTATCGTATGACCTAAATGAGAAAAAGTTTTATCATTATTATAAACGGTTCACAGAGCATCATAGACTACAAAGTATGAAGTTGAATGACTGAAAGAGTACCATATACATAATTTCGATATGTGGAGCGCTTCTTATTGCTAATTTTTATGGCATATGGCAATATGAAATTATTGATCTTAATTTCAGTATTTTTTTATAAATAGGCAGACTAAAGATACAAGTATCTCTATTTCTGTTAAATTTTCTTAAGAACTGAAGTTCTCATAACAAAGATTTCATCAAAAGACTACGGTTAATAATGAAATTATAGCATTATATAGAACATATCCATTTCTTTAAATATTTTCTCATTTCTCACATATACGTACATCAGAGATGTGCAGTGATCATCACAATGATGTTTATGATGGCTTGGGAAAAAACAAGCCTAAGCAAGACAAGCATGAACGCAGAGAATACCAAGCCTGCTTGAGCTTGTGTATTGTTTTGCTTCACTTGCTTAGGCTTGGCTTGGCTTGAAGTCGTTAGGCTTGGTGTATGTTTGTAGTACATCACATTTTTGTTTCTATTGTTTGATTTCTTTTTTTTTTTTTTTTGTTTTTTAATAGCAACAATAACACATACCAATACAACTATAATATCAACGAACGACAAATACGTCACTGTTGTTATTTTGTTTTTGTTTAAATGTAAAAATGTGAAGTTCTATAAACATACACCAAGCATATCAAGCCATTCACAAGCCTTCGCTGCACAACCTTGATATACATACAGTTTTGCTTTTCAAGATGACTGATTGACCAATCAGGTTCTTGGCTCACATCATCATAACATACCAATATCAATAATTTTTCCTAGATACGCTACTTTGATTCCCCCGTTTGTTGGTGTTTGTTCATTTGAATGCTTCCTGTTTGCATTATCGAAAAGATGAACGCCTACTCCTCATTGATTGTAGACTCTCAAATCACGCAACGTGACGTTACATGAGGCTTATATTTTGTAGTTAGAAAAAAAATCGCTATGTCAAAGTGTTAGTTTTTCCACATGAATTTTTTTCTCTCATCTCAATATTCTCCTTCATGGTTCACTTGACCAGAAAGCTGTGTTATGCGTAAACATTGCTGATAGATTCGATGATACCCATATATCAACTATGGTATTAAAAAATTCTTTTGAATAAAAACACAGGCAAAGTTACTGTTTGCAAATAGCAAAGATGAGGAAAAAACGGATTTTTTCAAACTGAAATTATCAACACCCACTCTCAAGAGATTTTAATAAAACCAAAACAGCATTATTTTCAAGACCATGGCATAGCATGTGAAAGTATTTTTTATGTGGTGAAAAGGCTTGTGTGTCATTGTAGCTCGTGCAACTGGACATGCACCGACTGTATTGAAAAACAAATAAAGCCCTTTAGTTGGATGTTTGTCTTTTTGTACTACACAAACAGAAACCACTCAAAGGGTGCCAAAGCGAGCAGCGAAATTCTTGAAATGATAAGCAAATTAAGTACTTGACCGATGTTTTTAAAATTGAAGTTCCACATAAACAGTAAAAATCTCCACTTTACATATTCGAAAGTTAACTCGTGTACTTCAATAGAAATTGGCAATCCAATCTTTATCTCAACCATATTATATAATAATTTGTATCTTTATCTTCGATTTGAATATAACGAATTTCCTGTCTATCATATGTAGCAACGATATAGATCTTGTTTAAGCTATGTTTCGTTTTCGAAACAGTAGGAAGAAATTATTTAAAGAACTTTTGTTACACTTACTTTAATATCTGATTATACTTTACTTTGATGAAATTGACTTCAATAACTTAAGTACAAATTCAGATCTTATTTTTTGTATAAAAATAAAATTTTATTAAATTACAACCAGCTTGCTATGCCTCCGACTTGATGTAAATGCGAGATTTTTGTAGTCATTGCTTTTAATTAATTATTCACTTGAATGAAAAATATATTTTGATATTCCATTCGCATTATAACTGGAACACAATTCCGTGAGCTATTTGTACAGTTAATTAGTTAATAACACAAGCCTGGATAAAATTTATTTTTTTTTTTCCATTACTTGCTTCAATCGCATTAATTATTGGCAGTACACATTCGAATCTATCATTTGATCAGACGGTAGTAGATCGTGATGGATGACACCCTTCCAATCCAACGAAACACACAACATTACCTTCTATTTCGCCAATCCTGGTTTGCTTCGCACAACAGTCTCGTCAAATCGCTGTAAAAATGGTTTGATTTTGCAGCGACCAATTTTAATAAAATCACAGTGGAGGGTATAAAAAATTCAATGAAACCGATAATAATTATATATTTACTTCATACATGCGTTAACATGACATTTGTCACAATCACGCTTTGCAAATGGGTTGAAGTGATTTTTATTAAAATATTTTATTTAATTTCTTTCAGTTTGCAGTTCTCATTAAATCTCATTTTTTTTATAAAACTTTTGCTTTTGCTGCTGAAAGTTTTATAATTACAATTTGTCACCATGTATATTAATTATTATAAATATATTTCTATATGAATTCTGCGAAAAGGAATAAAATATCAGGAAAATGTAATTACAGTCTGTCACAAGAAATCAACATTCAATCTCGTTTGTCCGATACTATTGAAAAACAGAAAGCAAGACCAAGTCAATGCCAAAATGTAGTTCATTTATATTATAACATATTTATTTTCTTTTAATCAAAGAAAGCAAATCACACATTAAAATAAACAAGAAATACTTTGAGTTAAAAGGAACAAATTTCACATTAAAATTAACAGAAAATACTAATGAAATATACGTGTACGTAAAAGAACAAGTGAAACCATGTGAAAAATAACAGAAACATAAAGATTATGAAAATAAAATATAAAATTTCATGGTTTCATGTTTTTGTCATTCGGTTCATAAAATAATGAATGATAAAACATCTTTAAGAATAACATTTACACAATCACATATGCAATTCACCCACACACTCGCCTTCAGACAGATATGCTTACACATATAGAAACATGGGATCTGTGAGTGAGTGAGTGTATTAAGTAAGCAGAAAATGCAACTACTGGAAGTAAACATTATGCAAAATTTTACTTTTATAAGTATACAAATGAGTAGTAGTAGCACTAGTGTGTGTATGTGTGCATGTGTGCATGAGTATGTTTAACATGCACAACATTGACATTGTCTGCCATCATCTTGCTGTGCTCTTCATGCACCCTACCTTGTCCTGTTTTACCATGCTTTAACATGTTCCTGGTTCACGAATATGACATCGACTATGTAAGTGCGCAAGTGTATATACTATGTGTGTGTGTGTTTAATAACATAACGTGCCACTCGCATTAAATATGCTAATTTTTACAGTGAATACAATTTCAAAGTGAAGCAAACCCACAGCAGCCAGCTCAGCATCACAGCATGAGTTGTCGCCTGATAAGTGACGCCATTCATCGCTACCGCTACCACAATTTGCCACCTATCTACATACCCTCCTAGTTACTCATGTACTTACCTACCCACCTTTCTTTTTTCATATGTTTAATTCGCCATGCCTTGCATTAGTTTCCCCCCAAGAATCAAATGATGTGTATGGTAAGCACCCACTCAGGTATCATCGCAAAACTTTATTTTACATTTTTCACCAACATTACTTTTGTGGCCCCTAAAAGGCGACTTCGAAAAACTTGAATTGTGAGAAATTACGCTGCAAATACCATAAGAAAAATTATGAAAAATTTTTGACAACATTTTTGTTGTTTCCTTTACTTGATTTTATCATTGTCTTCTTTTTTTCGTTTTGTATGTTGTCCTTGCTATTTTTTTTTTTTTTTTTTTTTGTCTCTGTTTTGTCTCTCGTAGTATCTTAGTAACTCTGAAACATTTTTTTAAGTTGTTTTAACATGATTGTCGTTCTTGTTGTTATTACAACCGAAGCATGTTTTCCACTTGCTTTTCCCCCAAACATTTTTTTTATGCCAAAAATATTCAAATTATAACCAACAACGACAAAGAAAATGACTGCTCAATAGGGAGATTTTTTAGAATATTTTTTACATCCCTTCCCTTGTTATCAAATAAAAGTATGAAATAATGGAGAAGTGGAATTAAGGAGAATATAGTAAGTATTGTACATATATCTAGGTGAGTGTGTAGTAGGTGTAGTAAGTGTTGTATACGTGTTGTTGTCATGCCATTGTCAGTGAATTAAAAATGTCATAGGGGCTTATTTAAATAAATTATGAACACACAAAACTCACTTCAAGTTGAAAACATAATAAATACCAATAAATATAAATAATTCAGAAAGTAAGTGACAGAGATTAGAGATCGAATCGAAAAGTAAAAGAAAAAAAATAATTTTTAACAAAATTAAAAACAATCTCCTTCCTCAACAAAACAAAGTTTCTTTTTCAAATTTAAAACTTTTATATTTTATTTTACGGCCAATTTTCTTTGTTATGTCTTTTTAACTTTTAATTTACGAAAAAAAAAAAAAACAAAATAAATGAAGGAATTTAAACTTTGAAGACACCAAGTCTGGCGTTACAATAAACTTAACACAATCTAATATTCTAATAATGCACTCAGTGCCAGTCGCTGGCAAAGAAGCCTTCAACAGAGCGATGCACTTCAATAACCTGAGCCCCGAGACTTAAGTGTATGTAGCCTTTGAGATTTTCCGAATCTTCTAAATCTCAATCTCGGCTTTCCTTTACATTTCTTTACCTTCATTCTTCGTATTCTCTCTGTTATTTTATTTTAATATCGACAAAAGATTCCAATGAAAGAATAAACGAACCATTGCATGAACAAGAGAATGCACTTTAGTAGCAGGAAGCATAGAATAGCAGAGTAAAGGCAAAAGGCATTTAAAAAAAAAAGAAAAAAAAAGTAAAAGCAAGAATAAAATGGAATAGAATAGAAAGTGGCACAAAGAGTGACAGACAGGGAAAGAAAACAGAAGATTGTATGCTACACAAAAGGTGAAAGTGAAAGTGGCCATGCTTTGTTCAACTTCATAGAACCAAATTCGTCGTCATCGTCATCGTAGTAAAACATACTAACCAACTTACACACATATATATTAGTAAGTACAAAGGACATTAGCATGATGATGCACCTAGAAAGAAGCATGCATGCATCAAGATAAACTTCTTTACTTCCTTAGTTGCACCACTTTCATCTTCACTTCACTTCTAAAAATGCAAAATACACAAATCGCATAACAAGAACATCTCAGCAACAATAACAATAATTTAGGTCAAACATGACGATGCAGGTTCCTTGTTGTTATATTCTGTTTTTTGTTATTTTTTATTTTGAGTTTATCCTTTGCTCCTTTGAGATCAACTTGTTGAGTTGCTGCCGAAATTGTTTTGCATTCACCCTTTCACTAACAATTTACTTATAGTCACTTATTGTGTATCTTAAAACATTGCAAACAAAACAAAATAAAAAAAAGAAACCATCAGGTGATGATGAAATTTATTATAATTTACATCTTTAAGAGAAATTACCCATTTTCAGATATAAGTATTTATAAGAAAATCATATTTGAAAAACAATTCTTTAGCTGTGATTACATTTTTCTTTTTTATTCTTCATAATAAATACAAATTGTACTTACATTGTCTTATTATGTCATATTATATATTTATAAGACATAATTCTAAATATTGAGACTTTCAGATAATGTGTCGAGAATTGTTAGAACTTCAAAACAAGTAGCTGTATTTCTTTCGTTGTGAAATCGATGGCAATCTTTGATAAAACAGAAAATGTTATTATTTGCATAATCATAACCAAATCGAATTGGCCATCATGTATGGCAAAGGGTTTTACACAGAATTAATAAAGCAATATGTGATATATCTGCTCTTGAAAAGTTTCCATGTTTGAATCATCAATCTAAGCACAAAACGCAGCTTATAATTCCAATGTTCAACAACAAAATGCACACAAACATGATTTTTATATCATACATGCCCTTCCATTTAAAAAAAATGAATGGCCATTTAGGATGGAATCAAAATAATGGATAATAGTTTATCAAAGCGTAATGAGCTTAAAAATGATAACATAATAAAAATCATTAACGCACATTTATCCAGTTCATTTAATAAATTTAAGCTAAGGGAAATATTAACCGAAATATTCGGGAAAACAAATAATTTGAATTGTAATATGTTGTCAAAGGACTATGAAGCAAGGGCGTAGCCATGATTTTGTTCAGGGGGCAGGCTAGGAAAATCAAATAATATGCATACTATAAAAACGTTTATTAATGGAATAAAATATTTAGATTAGATTAGGGGAAGGGCGAGAACTAGAACACTTCTCCGATGCAGTATCAAATGGGCCGTAATTACAGTTCCTCCGATATTCGTGAGACAACTGGTTTTAAGTACTGGATTCCAAGGTGTAGGAGTCTGGTCCAGATTAGGCCATAACAGTGACATCGTAAGTGCTCTGCTGCCTCCTCTTCCTCATTACACAGTCTACACAGATCGCTACGATTGATCCGCTTGTTATGTAAATGTTTCATTACTCTGATATGTCCTGTCAAAAAAACTGAGACTGTACGAATACCTGTCCGTGTCAGTCCCAGTAATTTCTGTGTTCTTTTGAGAGTTTCAGTTGGGAGTTCAGCCACTCTAAAAGTCTTCGATTCTACCCAATAGCGCTACGATTTGTCATCGAGCCATTGTTTAAGTCTAGTTTTCGTCGAACCGCAAGGCAGCCCACAGAATAATCCAATGAGTACGTTTACAGATCCTTTCCCGGCGAGTTCATCTGTTTTTTTCGTTTCCAAGATGCACACTATGTTCAGGTCCCATACAAGGTTAACATGATTGTTCTATGCTAGTCTTTTGAGTAACATCAAGCAATCCCAAACCAATTTCGAATTGATTTCAATGAGTGCTTGTAGTGGAGCCTTGCTATCAGAGTGAATGTACATGTGCTTACAAGCAGTGTCACACTTTAATTCTTTCCTGAGGCATATTTCAATTGCATTGATTTCTGCCTTGAAAACTCAGTTCTCTTTTCCCCGTAAACACCTGCTCCAACACCGGTGTCCGTTTTAAAATCATCTTTATATACTATTCCCAGCCTGGAAAATCAAAATTCACTTCAATGTTGAATGTCAATTTTGTTATTTTTCGCCATTTTATATATAAGAATATACTTATATACATTGATGATAACAGTTGCCTTTATTCAAATGCACACAACCAGAAAATATTGTAAATGTTATATCAACTTAACGAGTCACAGAATTACATTGATATAATGTACATACATATGTATGTATGTTAGGCTGTGTATCTGATTGCGAATTTCGCACACCTGTTGTTCTTGCTGCCATCAAGATACATACTACTATAATACATCTTTTCGATGCTATCTATAGTATAATATGCCACTACTGCCTGATTTCATTTGGTTTTCAATTTCATTGAAACGCCGTTTATCGACCGCAAAGTATGTGATATCGAAAATGTTTATATCTACACTGAGTTTTATTGTTGTATTGATTCCTCTTCTTGCTACAATAGTATTGTTGTTCTTTTAGCTAATGCGAAAAACAGACAATTTTTTTTTTTCATTTTTCGCATTGCCAATTTTTTCTTTTATTTTCCTTTTTATGCATACAAACTTAAACACAGACTTAACCAGAGCTTGAAAACAGCAGTCAATGTCAACACAGCACAACACAAAGAACACTGTCTTGAAATGTCAAAATTCGATAAAAAAAAAAAATGGATACACCACCAACGACGACTGTCTCTCATACCCTTAACAAATTTGATCTCATAGTATGGAAAAGTACAGGTGTTGAAGTTGTCTTGTTCTCAAATTAGTTACGTGACATGTTTCATATAATATTTAGATTTCTTATCTTTCTTTTTATTTTGTTCTACTACTACTTACTGAACAACACTGCATTATATCGTATTGAGAATATAAAACAAAGTGAAAAAAGGCAAGTCCTACTTTCAGAACAAAGCATTTGCACATATTATACACATATAATACTATCTATCTATGTATCTATTTACCTCCTATTGTACATACATATTTGTCACTATTTGTATTTTTTACAGAAGTATTTTAGTCACGTTCTCAATTATGGGGCGTGAGACTAATTACATACACAGGTGTACGAACTACAACTCGTAGATGCCAATAATTTGAAAAGTACACAATGACATACTCAGGAAACAGGACAATTAGATTACTGACAGTTACAATAATAATAACTACAACAACATTTTTTACATATTGATATAGTAAATAACACCCCTCACATTTTTGTTATATTTCTGTAGATAGAGAAATTTCATTTTTATAAAAAGAAAGAAAAACAAGAATGTGCGCTGTGTGGTGCAAATTTATTAAATTCAACTAAAATATGTACAGCATATATACAACAAGAACAATACAGCATTTCATTATATTGATATTTATGCACTTTGCAACACTAGTGTGAAATAGTATTGCCACATTAGTCTAGTGTTTGTAACGCTGTGATACAACTCATTGAAAATAAACTATGTTCATTAAATTGTATACATTTTAATATTCTGAGATACAAATTTGACCATGGAATCAATCACTATAACTTAATTTTATTCATATATTTAAAGTTTGAATCATTAAAAATTAGCATCTGTGAAGTAAGTAATTTAATGAGACCAACCACAATACGATTGAATCAGTTAATTTCAGTAGATAATTGTTGTAAATAAATTAACCTTGTTACATTTAAATCAATCAAGAATTCTTGATTTTATATCAGTTTAAGATGGCTATGATGTAGGGATGTTCATTTAAAACTATATACCTTTACGTTGCGTTACATCGAAAACAAATATCGATATTGTCGATATATCACATGTAATTTGTATGCAATTACATTGCCAAACCATTTTATAGACCCATCCATTGTCAAACAAGCTTGAAGAAATCAAGAATATTAACGATAAATTTGGCTTGATTCAAACATGATTGACTGAGTGGTGATTGAGTAAAGTCAAATTCATTTTGATATTCTTGGCTCAAGCCAAATTTATCGATATCGTTCCTCATTGGTTCAAGCATGGTTGATAATGGATGGGCCCTATTAGGCAACAGCTTCGTCTTCATTACCAAAACTCTGTTAAGTAGTCTACAGTCGCAAAACCACGAAGCAGAATTCCCTTTGTCACTGATTTTGATCTTTTAATTTCGTCTTTGCATCCAGGATCTTAAAAATTTCGAGAGTGGTACGTTTTCGAGTACGATACATCAAATAAAATATATCGATAATAAGTATTCGATATTTGATGGTGTGGTTATATCGGATTGATTCGATGTAACGAGTGTTAGATATAGATATTTATTATATACATCTATATCGACCTTCTCTACTATGAAGACTTTTAGCTTTAATTGAAGGGAGAATTTTAATAAGAAAACCTTAACTTTAGGAGTACAATAAACAAAAAACTAATAACTCAAAACTAAAATATATACAATAATGAATACAGAATAGCTTAACACTCACATGAAGTGTACATGAAGATATGATGGGACCAAAATTTGTGATTTTTCCTATAGTTCAGTTTTATGACAACTCACAGTATGCATTTTTATTTAATAAACAGAAACCAACCACTTGCATCCATACACATGTTCAACACAAAACATAAGAACTTACAATGCTGCATGCTGTGTCTTGTTGTTGTTCCTGCTATTATTCTTGTTATTGGCATCACATATCAAAATCATGTGGCAACAAAAGACCATGGTTTATGGTTCTTTGAAGATAGAATTTAATCCACATGTGGTTTGTATTGAATTTACAATAATTCCCAACCCAAATAATCTCCTTCAACCTTAACATAACTTATACATTTGTAAGAATATATACTTACTATCTTTACAGACAGTGTTCAATAGTTGTAGGATTTCAAACTGCCAAAGCTGCCATTAAGGAATAGAAGATTACTCTATTGTTAGACAACCTTGACAGGCATTGATCTGTTTCAGAAAATAGTATTAAATTTCAAACATGTTGAAAATAAAAAATTAAGGAAAAATTATTGCATTCGACTTGTATCTTAATGTGATGGCTCTGAATGCATTGCATATGGGTTTATAATAAATTGTATACACATTATGCTCAGTGAATCGCTTAGTACTTACAGTTCCAGCAAATCGCTTATAAAAGTCAACTCAAGATGCAAGTTACAATAATTAGCAAAAGACAACGACTACTACATAAAATGTATATTTAAATATGCATCTATGCACAATAGAAGTGCACAGAGATTTGCCTCAATTGTTGGCTCTCCATGAAAACAACGACAAAAGACGGCAACTAACTGAAAGACAAAGTGAACGCCAACGTTTCCAAACCAAACTGAACTGAACTGAACAGAATAGAACTGAAGCGAACCAAACTAAATAGAAATCTTACTGCTTTTGCTTTTCTGTTCAAATAAGAAGAAACTTAGACAACTGTGAATGTAGAAATGAAGCAAAGTGGTTGAGACCAGTCAACGAAAGCCGAGGGGATGCCAGGATGAAAACCACAGCAGATGAGACTGGCGCAGCATGTGCAGTGGGAATGCTCAACATGTGCAGATTATCTTGTATAGGCACTTAACAACGCAACACAAAATAACACAAAACAAAACAAGGCAGCCAAAGGAGCAGAACACAACAGTAGGACAGAAGGAGCAGAAATCGAAGGAATGCCAAGAGAAGTCAACTGAAAAGGCATTAGGGAAGTCAAACGCAAGCAAACAGACAACGAATTAAGAAGAAAAACTGACAGCCAAACAGACGAAAAGACAGACCAGTAGATAGACAATAAGACAAGATAGACTAAGGGACAGACAAAAATCATCAAGAAGCATTATTTGCAAGATGATGTGGACAAGGATAAAAGCGCCAAATGCATCACTTGACAACCGAACAAGACAAATTCTGAAGTCAAGCTAAAACTGAAAAAAACCAGAAACAAGATTATCATTGGCTATGCCAAAGATGTAATACTCTTCACACTCTTCAGGGTTGCATCCAACTTTCCTTTCTTAGTATCACTATATTCTCTCTTTTAAAGTTTGAGTATCAACAAAGAACACAGTTTGAGTATCAAATATGAGCACAGTTTGAGTGGAACTTTTATTGTACTTTTACTCTTTATAAGTTTGTCATTTAATATGTGTTTGTATGGGAGGTACCCCTCCTGGTAACCCTAGAATCTTACATGGTTGATGAATATGGATCAGAAACTTAAGGTGTCCAAATTTCAGTTCGATACGTCAAAAAACAAAAAAACTTTTTCTAATAAGAACATTAATTGAAATGGGGGTTTGTATGGGAGGTGCAGTATATGGTAAAAAGAATCCTATGTGGGAAATTTCAATTCTCTAGCTCAAAAACTGAGGGACTAGTTTGCGGCCAGACGGACATGGCTAAATCAACTCGTCTCATCGAGCTGATCACAAATATCTATACTTTATGTGGTCTGCGATGTCTCCTTCTGTGTGTTACAAACTTCATGACAAACTTATAATACTATTCACTCCCGTGAAGAGTATAAAAAGAAGAAATGGTAAAAATACTTGTGATACAATAAAAAATGCACTGCGTGTCTTTGTTGGCACTGGGACCAACCTAGACTGACTGAGCTGAGCTCTTGTTACCAATGCCAGCGGGGTGACAGACAGATAATCTGACAGACAGACAATAAAATTACACTACATAAGCAAGAAAATAAATGCCAGAAAGCAAGCGGAAATATTTAAGATTCGCGCGCGAAATAAAAAAGAAATGTTAAAAACTCATTTAGCGTTCGAATGACGAAAGAGTGAGAGAGTGAGAGATCACAAAGTGAAGAGGGTTTCCAGTGTTAAGGGAGCATGCCCTCTGCATATGCATCATGTAAGTTCTGATATTTCAAGAGGCATAGTACAATGCCAGCGGGAGTTGCATTGAATACGACTGAAGTGAATATGTCTTTCTCTACACAAATGTCTGCTGGTATATAGCAACGATGCCATGACATTTGCTCACTCCCAGACATGCAAAATGAAGTGCATGGAATGGTTAAAAATGGTAGAAAAAAATGCAAAAATATTATAAAAAAAAAATATTACAGTACCCAGACATAATAAAATGTCAAAGAGAAAGAGTCACAGAAAGGTAGGAAGGCAGAGGATATCATGGTGTATCGCAATCAGTGACAATATGATGAGGTTGAATCTGTATTTTTATTGCATACTTTTATGCGCACATCTTCATTACGAAAGTGTCAGAAACAAACACATGCTCTCGAGCCTAATGTGGGCAAATTGCATAATATGCACTTGCATATTACGATATACTTACTATAGTATGCATATCCCGAGATAGTTGCCTATGTCATTATGCCTGTCCAACAAACAACATCATCCCAATCATCCTCATCATATGATGTTAACATGCGTGCTTATTTAATGCGGAAGTGGTTTTTGGCTTCCTCTCCATTATTTCTTAAACAAATCACAGTACAAATACTTAAACCCCTTGTCATTATTGTAAACCCCTCTCGTTTCATTTGACTGACTATGGTAAGTCACCACTTTGCTTGCTTGCTCGCATAATTTATTGTATAACAACAATATTTTGTTGTTTGTTTGCCTAAAAGATTGCTACAAAATGTCAGCAAAGCTGTAAGTAAGAAATTTGCATCCTGCCAAACGAAAGAAATGTAAAGAAAAGAAAAGAAATAATATAAAAAAAGGGATATTCATGAGTTTGTTGGAAAACTTTATGCTCCAATTAGTATTTCATCGCAAGCGAAGGCGATGACGAAGGCAATGACAACAAGAAAGCAACCAAGAAAGCGAGGAACAATACGAAGAATTCTGTAGCAGGAAATCAAATAATATTTTCATGCTGATTTATGAATTTATTTAGATTAGCTACGCACTTCTTTTATCCTCATCATCATCAACATCAGCATCAGCATACTTATCATCATCATCATTATCATCTCCTTTGCATTTCTTATAATTTTGTGACTTTTCTTTTGTCTTGTTGTATTGTATTTCGAATTTACGCTCTGAAAACCATAAATGATTATTTTGACTTTTTACTACAAAATGTTGATGTTCCTGCTGCTGTTGCTTTATCGCATCTTCATTTTACTATACGCAAATATTTGCTGGCCCAAGGACATTCATCCTTTTATTGTACTATATGCACTGATCAAGGACTGGTTATTGTCTGTAGCATGTCTTGGGGTCGGCGGCATTGGTTATAATTTACTGCCCAACTGACCGCAAAATCCTTTTTACGCATAAAATTTATTACTTTGTTGTTTTCAATGTTTTTCCTTGGTTCGTCTGATTGTCAGTCGGTTTGTTTAACTGACTATTTGTTTATTCTAATATGACAAGCTTGTTACAACAACTCAAAATCATTTGTTTGTTTCCTTTATGATTTATTTATTGTAATTTTTTATATTTTTTTATTTAAAAAACTGTACATTATTAATTTCTGAAGAGTCAGAAAAATTTGTAAAAAAAAAATTAATTGCAACTGAAGCATACTCGAATTGACAGAATAACAATCACTGCTATTGTCCTCAATCATAATTCATACAAATACTTGTACAAACATTTACTTCAATTAAAGCATGTTATTATATTTTATTAAAATAATTAATATTATTTAATTAAAAATATTAATTTAATTAAATTTACAAAAAACAAAAATATATTTATATGAACATATAAAAAACGACACACTTCCCATAATGCAATTTATACTGAGCAAACACTGTTCCGGTTAGAGATAAAAAGTACAGAAGATAGCCTTAACATATGTAAAATTGAGTTGTTTATTATATCCAGGTGGAATTTCACGTTAATCGACCATAATAAAAAGTAAGTCCCAGAAGAATTTTGAAAACATGTTGTGAAAACTCAAAGTCAGCCATATAGAATGTATGTACTAGTAATGGCAAAACAAATTTATTAATCGATTATTTGATCATATAATTAATTGAAAGAAAACAATTATTAATTGCAACTAATCGCCACAAATTAATCGGTTAACCGAATAATTGATGAATCAAAAATAAAAAGGTGTTTTGCCAGGGAGTTTTTCTACGAATGCAACAAAATTAACCGATTCAATTTCGTATTGAGTACCAAATGCGAAAACAATTGATTATGATTGATTGATTATGAAAATTGAGCTATTCAAACAAACATAAATAGCACTACAATTTGTTTTATGTAATATTGAATTCAAAAATAAAAGTTTTGATAGGCACTTAGTAGTTCATCTGTTACGTTTGTCCGTAGGGGTTGCTTTGGAAAAAAAGCTTTCCGATGGAATGTAACAATACTTATGGGAGAGAGTGTAGTTTTCATTTCGTCGCAAGCGTGAACCATATTACGTTTCAACTCATAAACCGGATTACTGAGGAAGAAGCTAAGTTTGTCTAGAGGTTGTTCTTACTCATCGTCCTTTCACCTTCGTTTGTGGGCCAAAGTCTTATGACTCTTTATAAAAAAACATTACAACAGTGGTGTTAATTATTTTTGAATTAATCGATTATTTTGTCGATTAATCGAAATAGAATTTTCGATACAATTAAATCGTAATTTAAAGAAATTTATCGATTAATCGAATTTTTGCATGCATTTTCAAGACGATAACTGTTCGCATTTCTGCTATATAAGATTTCATTTTTTGATTGTTTAAGTAGGAGAATCTTCTTCAAAAAGATATTTATTGGTCTAAGAATTAAATCGTTGAATGTCCTGTATAAAGCCTTTTTTGGGCTCATGGAAATACGTTAACCATGCAATAAATATACGCTGTTCGTTCTATGGAATGACATCATGACTAAAAAAAAAAGTATTCGTATTCCTATCGCACCTCATTGAAGGCCTACAAACAAAGAGTTGATCTTTCGATAATGAAACGGATAATTAAAAAATCTGAATGCCCAGCACAAAGTGGTATTGTCTACTAGTCAGCAGCATGTGCTTTTGATGTTCAATGCTTATGAAGTATTCAAATGAATAAAGTGTACCTCAACTCATTTATATATGTAAGTAGAGTAACTCGAAAAAACGATCGAACTCAAACACCAACATTTAGTGGAATTAAAAAAGCGAATCGACCAAGTGGCAAAATGAATAATATTGGATCATTATGAAGAATGAGAATGATAATGATTGTGATATTCAAAAAGGAATAAAAATATATATGGTAGCGATCGACAGGTAATAGTCAAGGAAAATTATATTGTGAATCAATGCAAAATAATGAAAACTCTTCAGTGACATCGAATACTTGTCTACTTTTATAAATAAATAATTTTATCTCGCTAGAGACCAAAGAAGTTAAATGAATTTGCATAGGTTTTCTCGGGGTAGAAAGGTTAATTAAAAAGACCTTAGATAGGTGATGTTATAAAATGAGAAAAAACGGGAAAAGACCGATAAGCGATATTTTAAATCAGAAAGAAAGAGCAGCGAAGCTAAAACACCACAAAGTTGGTGGCACATGTTCTATAAACGTGATCTTGTTTCTCAATGATGACTACAATATTATTTAACTAAACCGGGGATAGTTATACGAGATCGTAACTGCAGACTATGGCCTAATATCAGACTTACCATAATTATTAAGACTTAAAAGATATTTAAATAAAATAAACATAAATGTAAGTTAAATAGTAAAAAAAATTAGACCATGAAAACAACCTAAATGTTTGGTCAACAAGGGTCACTGACAACAAAGACGACGGCGATGATATTAACAAATAATATTCTATAGTATATGTTACATCGATATAAAAAACTGAAATACAATAAATATATTTTCACTTCATTTTGTCGTTTTGCTGTTTTTTTATTGTTGTTGGACGACAAAAAAAAAATATTTGGCAGCAGACAAGTTCAGCAATCATAACGAGACGTGCAGACAAACTGGAAAAGGAAATGAGTACACAAAGAAAAATAAAAGGCACTAAACTTCTACTAGTTAAACTTAACGAAACCCAGAATCTATTAACTGTCGCAATTTTGTATTCTTTTTATTATTTTTGAATGCAATATGCAGTTTCAAGAGTACTGCTAGTGTACGTGTCACTTTTTATACCCTAAAGAAACAGGAATCGAAAAAAAAAGGAAATGAATTCTTGACAAAAAGAAACAACTACTACTCCATGGTGGTGGACATAGCAGGACTTTGCGTTTGCAAGAATGGCAATCGTTGCTACACAATTCTAGTGTATCGCATGGCACGACAAGACTTGTAAAAGAAAATATGTACAAGTTTTTCTTTTTATTGTCAATACTCGTATTTTTATTTTTTTCCTCTTCTTAAAATCATATTTTTGTTCTTTATATTTAGTCGCTCGTGCGAGAAATGCTTGAGATACATACTTTCATACACACACACAAATACTTACTTTAACATTTACAAGATGAAACATGTTTCGTGTGCTTGAGAAACTTCCGAACATGTTCTCTTAATGAAATGCGTTTGGCATTTCCAAGTGCATGGCACAATTTATGATTTTCTCAACCACAAGTCGAACTGCGACTTTGACAGAGCAAAAATTAGTGAGAAATTTTTTAAATTATTGTAAATTGAATAAGAAAATATCGAGTTCAAAAGAAAGAAATCTTATCCAGTATTCTCTTTATAGAGATATAAATCGTTTAATTTGTTTACCCTTTTTGTTTTGTTATGTTCTTTTTTGTTTTTTTTTTTAAAAGATTTCCATTTTTCCGACTATTTCGAATGTAATAAAAACCAATAAATGATGTCAGTCCAAGATTGTTTTGTTGTTTGTTGGTTGTCGTCGAGTGAGTCTAAAGTTACTGAATGTGAGAAAAATGTTATGAAGCAGAAGAAAAGAACAGAAGGACATGGATGGCATAATGAAATTGCGGCAACATCACTTTCAGTTATTAGTTTTTGTCTTCTCTTCATTTCATTTTGTTTACATTCATTGTCTTTCTTCGTCTTTCTATCTAATATTGTAGTAGTCTTTTCTGTCTTCATTTATTGCTGCCATCTTCCATTGCTTGCTTGTATATTTCGTTTCTCGTTTCAGCGTAAGTTCATTTATTTTTATTGTTTTCAGGGATTTTGGTGACAATTTATGGTGAGTCAAATATATTTGTATCTGTGCGAGTCTGTATGTATGCGTGAGTGTGTATTTATATGTGTGCGTGTATATGACATTTAACTATTCCAGTATCCATTGCCGTTAGCATCACTTGAAATATTCAACTTTACCCGTCTGCTCTTGCCTTGAGACATCTAAAATAAAAGGAACAAAAAAGAAAGGCATTTTTCTTTCTTTCTTGTTTTTTTTTTTTTTTGGAAATATAGCAATTTTTATTTTTTAGTAAATTTTTGAACAGAAATTCTTTTTCTTCGTTTTCGTACCCACTCAATGTCAAGTAGTCAGTGAATTTGGTTGAGTTAAATTGAGTTGAGATGAGATGAGTTGAGCTAAGATGAGTTGAGTGGGTCGATGGTGTCTTGGCAAGTTGTGATGAAAATCCGCTTATGTTTTTGCCGCAAGAAAATTGTGATGTGATGTGATGTCATTTCTTCTAAAACTTTCCCTTTGTTATCCTTTTCCTCATATATATAATTTTCCCTTTTTTTTTTTTTTTTTTTTGAAACTGGACATAAATAAATTTCATAAATCTTTTGCACTTTAACGCTTTCACTTTAACTCTGCCTTGCCTTGTCTTACCTCGCCTTGGGCTGGTTTAATTTTGTCTCTTCTTTTTCTTTTCTTTACTTATTTATTTTTTTTTTTCGTTTTTCCTTTTTCTTTAGTGCAAATTACTTTTGGTCAGTGAGTGCGCGTGTGTTTGTGCATTCTCAACCGACCAAAAAAAGATAACAAAATAAATATTGGACAAGAAAAAGTTGAATAAGATAGGAAAATGAATGAGGAAAGGAAGGGGGATAATGTACATAAATGAATTGACAATTTGTGAAATCCTTTTAAGCCTTTAACAAATAAAATTCTTCTTAATTTTAATGTGACTACGTGTCTGTGTGCGTGTGTCATGTTCTATATCATCTGTATATACCTACATATATAATATTTTCTTTGAAATCACAATTCTTATAAATAAATATTATAAGTCACCTTTAAATATTTGTTTATTTCGTATATTTTTTATTTATAAGAATATTTTATGGAAATATTTTCTTCATTTTTGAAGTATTAAATAAATACATACAAAATTCAGAAATTATTTCATGTTGCCAATGGCCAGCCACTTAATGTGTGTATATATGAATGAAAGTGGTTTATTTTAAGTAAATTAAATAATAATAATATTGAATTCAATAATTATGAGTATTATTTGCTTTAATAATATACTTGTAAATATTTAAAAAGTGAAAATGAAATGAAATCATTTCAATCAATTGTTATCACACTTCAATTTTTATTGTAAGTAGTAAGTATTTCATTTTTATTGTGCAATTAAATTATTATAATACAATAATAAGTATAAAAAAGCCGCTTATGAGAACATCGCATGAGAGATGTTAATGCAATGAGTGTCAAGTGTTAATACAATCATGAGATTTTCATATTAAAGCCCTCTCTGAATTACCTCTTAGCAAATAAACAATGAAATTGATTGAGTACTCATATGTAAAATGAAAACCTGCAAAAGCAACAATTGAAAATTAAATACAAAATTTTCTTTAAACAATTTTTTTCACTCTATAGCATATAATAATGATACACAATATAACCACTGAATAATATATAAGACAACGGTATTAAAGCTTCTAGAAAAGAAATTTCCATGTTAGGAAGTTGTACAATCATTAGTTCTTAAGCTTTTTTTTTTAAAGGGCTGTGAACTTTATTTAAGATCAGAAATTTGTGCAATATCATATGAAACTTATATCATTTCTATCCATAGTCTTTAATTTATTATTCCAAAGCATCAGTTCGACTTTCTCTGTTCAACCGTGTTTTATGATGTCACAACACACACTGGTCTACTTAAAAAGCAAAATTCATTACTGTCAAAAATAATATTGTGAAATTTTGCAGTCGTCCTTATGAAATCTTTACTTTCACATTAAGCAGAATGACTCATACTCACAAATCAAAGCAAAAGGCTATCTTCTTGAGCCGCTACTATACATATCGTTCACACATGATCTACCACCCTCTGATTCCAATTGCACCACAGCCTCATTCGTAGAATATGCCGGTCTGTTTGCTGTTGGTGACACCGAAAGCAACTCAATAACAAAACTTCAAACAATAGCAATAGCGTTTCCAAATAGGTGTAAAAACGGCAACTAAATGTGAAACTAGACAAACGTATTTTTCTGCACGCTTATTCACAGAAACGTGAAGAGTATTACATCTTTGGTATTTCTGATTTGTTTTCTATAAATCAACAAAGTCACCTCACTTGTGTTGTTCAACGTCGATTGTGTTGTTGGAAGTTGAAGTAGCGCCAGTATCGAGAATACAAGTTATTCTTGAAGTCGTTTGGCTTCATCAGCTTCTTCACATATAGTAAAACACAGTATATACTACTTTAAATAGGTTCACTATTCTATATAATCATCTAATAGTATTTTGCGACAGTATTGTAACAATTAAATAGTTGGGGGCATACCCATTTTAAAAATGGGTAAAAATATTACCCAAATTTTCTTACATACTGGGCAATTGTTTGGTGGCCAGCTCTAGGAAAGAGCTACTAAGTGCACAAACTTAGCATGGTGCAAAGGTCGGCATGTGTAGGAATCACAGGAGACATGCGCACGTGCCCCACGGCAGCACTGAATGTACTGCTATATCTTCTCCCAATTGACCTCCATATCAAAAACATGGTCTGCAACAGCGCGGTAAGGTTAAAAGAAATCGGCTGCTGGGCAGAACGACCATATGGACATAGTAAAATACTAGGAGTGGTTAATAATCCTATGTTCAAGAAAACGACAGACTATATTGTGGTGCACAATAGCTTTGAGAGCGTCTTCAAGGTAAATTTTCCTACCAGGATGGAATGGAAAGAGAACAGTTTTCAGAGTGACTTTGACATATCAATCTTTTCGGATGGGTCGAAGATGGAATGCGGTGTAGGAGCAGAGGTGCACTCACCACAAATAAGCTTAGACCACTCTTTCCGGCTACCCGACGAGGCCACAGTCTTTCAGGCGGAGGTCCTTGCCATTAGGGAAGCATGTCGGCTGGCCAGAAATAACGTACCGGAAGGTCGTAAGATAGCTATCTTCGTTGATAGTCAGGCGGCACTCAAAGCACTGCAATCCACCACTGTGAAGTCGAAGCTCGTTAAGGAATGCAGGTCGACGATGAGCGAGCTAAGTCGTCAAGCTGATATCACTCTCTTATGGGTTCCCGGCCATAGGAACATAGAGGGGAATGAGAAGGCTGACTAATTGGCTCGTTCTGGTACTTCTCTTGATGTATCGTTGGCGGAACAGGAGTAACTTCCTGTTTTTCCGCCAACTGGCTAACAGACGGTGGAAAGATCTTGAATCTTGCAGAGCGGCACGTGCTACGTGGAAACGTAGAGGAAGAGGAGTCACTCGCCCACTTTCTATATCACTGGCAAAGACTTGAAATAAGATTCTGGGCAAACACATCATCGACAACCTCTCGGACTGTTCAGTCACATGCCCGGGTGATTTACTCAAATACATAAATTCGACAGGTTGGATTTAGTAATACTGATTGCGTTCGGCGAGGAAGTGGTATCAAAACGGCACTCTAGTGCATGGAAACCTACCAGCCATTACACAAATTTCAGAATCAAAACAATTATGAATCATAAAGGAGCTCACAGATAAAACTATTGTATTAACAGTGGTGGACTAAACTTGTGGGAGCCCCAAATTATCCAAAACTTAACGAGTCACCGATTTAATTAATCATTATTAAAAAATTTCGCTATCGATAACAAAGATAACAAAGATTTGATCTTACCTTTTTATGCTTCCATGCTCTTCGTACTCTCTTTTTACTCTTATTGTTTATTGCATTACGATAATAGTAGACAATTGCAATTGCAACTCACTCCGTCACTCACTCTCTCCTTTTGTTATTTGCAATCAATAAAAGTGTTTAGATTAAATGAAAGCCAAGATGCGAATATGTACAATCTGCGTCACCAGCATAGAAACATTTAAATAGATGCTTAAAGAAGATGTTAACATGAGAGAGTGATTTATATCTGTGTATTTTTATTAACTTCCTCAAAACACGCATTTCAACTAAAAAATTTGCAAAAAATACGGTTTAGAAACGTAGTTATTTCATTCTGAGATTAAAAATCATTTTACACAAAATGGGCAATATCTCCAAACAAAGATTTTCGATAGTCAAAGTAGACTTGTTGCCACAGATATGTATTCGAGGAAGGTTAATATTTGAACATGTCGTCGCCACTTAAATAGCTCCACTCTAAATTAATTTTTTAAAGCTGATTAATTTCCTATATAGTTTTTTACGAGTGAAACCTGTAAAAATATTGTATATTGGCTTGATTAACAAACGTATTTTTAAGTGAATTGGAAGATACCGAGCTTCTTCAGCACCTTTTTATTTTATTTTTTTTTTTATTTTATGAAAATTCAAACCTTAGCTGTGTCTGGGGTTGAACATTTGAAGATTCGATCGTGGGCCGATGTTTATCACAATGCGCCAACGCCAACTTTAACTTTGTTTCGACAAAGTATGTATAATACCAATAGCAACAAATAAAAAAAAAAATTATTTTACTCCAGCCTGAGGTAGAACCTCGATCCAATGCGTTGATAGACAAGGTTTCATACGATTCACCACAGACTATGTGTAAAATAATGGAATGAATGAATGGAAACACATTTTTTCTAATGCAACCTGGCTCTCAATAAATAAAGCGCATCCTGGGAAACACTATAGGAGATTACTAGGAATGCAGTAACATCTACATAAGTAGCAATTAGCATATTGTTGTCCCTAACACCCTGCATGTCCGCACGCTACCCTGCGGTACAACACAATTAAAGTATTTCAGATAACATTTTTGTTTTTAAGTGAGACCTTATGAATTGTAAATTAACAACTGGCTGGAACTTTTTCAATTTGAATATCAGATCTGCATGCCAAGAACTGTACAAAATGTGCTTCACTTCAAGGAAGACTGCAAAACAATGGTGGTTTTTTTCGAAAATGTCCAGAACGCACTGAACTGTATAGTAATACTGTTCAGGCATTTCATGATATCATCTTAAACTTAGTTTATAATCTAAAATCAAGCAGTTTTCACATAGTAGTGGCAGAAATATTCTTTAAAAGTTTTATTATATGATTTCTACACATTTTCAATGGAATGGCAAAAAAATGAATTGTAAGATATTGTTGTAGATCTCCGTTAGAAGTTAAAGAACATTGAAAGGAAATACTCCGGTTGCGGATGCATCAAATCCATCATAGTCCAGATATTTGATTACCTTGACTTTGGACGGTATATCTAAGGTATCTAAGCTTCAGTAAACTGAATATTAATGTTCTATCTTGTATTTCAATTTATGTATATATGTATACAATAATAAAATTATTTAATTTTCAATCAATTATTTTTTATAAATCTCATAAATGTTTCTTTATCTCTCATCATTATATTTGAATATTATAGTTTTTCTTTTAGTTACTTTAGTTTCTTTCGAAAATCATATTTAATACAATTACAATGCGTATACGCAATGAATTTATGATGAAGTATAAGAAAATAGAAAACGACAGCTCGTGCTTATGCATCATTATTGTCACATTTAAGTTCTTAGGAAGAAGCCAACGTATTGCCATAGTTCTGTTAGGTTAGAGACAACTCATATCAACGAGATTATTGTATGAAATGTGCGCATGACTGATTTCTCAGAAATGCTTGAAAAAAGGAATTTGACCCCAAAATAAAAAAAAGAAATCAAAGAAAGACAGCTTGCTTGTGTGTCACAACAATAATAACAAGTAACTTAACTTTACACTAATCCCCAAAAATTCTTACAACAACTGTGATGAATAAACTATTGTATAGACGTATATACATAATATACTATATGTATATTATGAAGAGACCCGACCTTTTCTTTTCAGTCAGTGATTATGATGTCGATTATGTTCAAATCATATGGACTGCAAAAAAAGAAACATGTCTGAGACTAGAAGAAAGCAGAAAGGTTAATGCCAGACACATAAGGACACACGAGGCAACAAAACAAGAAATGAAAATAACGATGACCGTTAACTTGGCATTCAGTCACGGCCTATTTACTATGATCTTTTTTGCTCAATCGCATGCATTAAACATGATGCCGAAGCATACTTACTTAGTAAAGAAGATATGGTCACTAAGTCATAGTAAAGTGTTTAATTTTGCATACATTTCGATTCAAATCAATTGAATTTTTAAGCATATGAGATACAAAATTCGTGATTGTTAAATATGTTATGGAATTTTATGACACAAATTCTGATGGCCTTTAAAAATTCTTTTTATTATTGAAACGAGGCACAAAATTAGGACAGTCGCATGGACTCATGGCAACGTTTCTTTCTATATAAATCAGATTGGCTATGCTTACATCAACTTAACTTCAAATAAAACTATATTGGATGCAAGTCTCAATCTGTATCTGTGTATTTTGCTAGTCACTTGTCATGTTGAAGTAAACTAAGTAAGTAAATGATGTTTGTACTCAACTCTGCTTATATACTACAATAGTATAGTACTATCTGTACTAAGTTTAACTCATCTCTTGTATAGTTTTGTCTGGTCTTTCATCCTGTTCTGATGCTGCTGATGCTGAATGCATACGAAAAATATTTCAAATACTTTACAGCACGCTCGAATAATTTAATACTCGGTTGTCAGTGAGAGAGTGTGTGTGTACATGTGTGTGTACATGTTGCATGAGATTGTGGCAAGTAGACAAGAGGAAAAATATAGTTATTTTGATGTGAAAACGACAGAATGTACAACTTCATCGTATTCTCATTCGCATCATCTTCATCATCATTTGATGTTCATGTTGTTATATTTAGTTCTTTATACATATAAACTTAATGTCCAACATATCTATATATATATATACATAGTATATATACTTATAACAACAAGAATAAGTTAAAAAAAGAAACTGAAACAAGTTAAAAATTTCGAATGCATTCAACGTTCGTTTGACTGCAATTTAATTCGTACTCAAAGCGCATATAGTCTTATTTACAAAATGACAAATCACATTTATTTATCTTAAAGCCATGCAGCGTGATATCATGACAAAATATTGTACAACATCACATTGAAGTTAAAGAAAAGTGCAAAAACTAAGCAACCATCAAGCAACCTTAAAAGTGTTGCAAATGAGCAAAAATTCTTAGTAAATCAGGTGAATGTATTATTCTGATAATATGAGTTTATGATGAAGATATAT
Source organism: Amiota communis (assembly GCA_037043315.1). NCBI lineage: Eukaryota > Metazoa > Arthropoda > Insecta > Diptera > Drosophilidae > Amiota > Amiota communis. The sequence continues at coordinate 1,658,776 of JBAMAV010000657.1, forward strand.
GAGGAAATTTGTTAAATGTTTAACAAATTCACATTTCGGTCAAGTCAAGTTAAAAAAAAAAAAAGAAATGCATTTGCAACTGAATAGCTATCATGATAAACAAAAAATGACACCAAAAGAGTGAAATATGATGAGGAAAATCTACTAAAATCTGTCATCTTTTTGTAAAGATTTCTAGCTTTAATACCATGCTATCAAAGTAGCTCATTTCCGTATCATTTGAGTTTGAAGGAAGCCTGCAGAATGAGTAACAAAGGATTGAACGAAAGAACGACAACCATGGATACTTTTACTTTGACTACAATAATGCCGATATTGCAATTTCCTGGACGACAAACTCATGCAGCAATATAATAAGAGCACGAAAAAAGGGTACAAGGGGATTGGAGAGAGTTTAAGCAAGTAAAATACTCGTACTACTTTATCAAAACCAAAAACCAGAAAAATAAACATGAAAGACTATAGAAACTTTTAACAAACACAAAGGTGACTTCAATCTTGGTTTATTTGGTTTGGATTGTTGTCCTTGTTATTGTGTTGTCATTGTTGGTCTTGATAATGATGATGATGATGGTCCTCATTGAACTTTGTCTCAAATCACCTGAAGAAGATGAAATAAGTAATTAGGTCAGTTACAAGCACAATAGATGAGATTGAGGATAACATCAGAACTGTAATATGAGATACCACAGAAACACATTGAAGAAAAAAAGCGTATTTAATTAAGAAGAAAATCGCTTATCAACAAAGCAAGTACAATAAGTAAAGTAGAACAGAATAGAAAAATAGAAGCTGAAATGTCAAACCCTGGAATGCAATAATTTGAGTTTTCATCTTTGGCAAAATGATACGAAAAAAAACCAATAATGCTGATGATGAATCTTCTTTCAAAATTATTACCATTCTCTCTAGCAGAGTAGAGATGAGATTAATATAATAGTCAAGTCAAGTCAGAAAAGGTTCAAAGTGTAAAGAAAACTGGAGACTAAACAATAGAAGGAGATGTTAATTTAAAAAACTTTGACAAACTGAGTCAATTTATTTGCTTCAAAAAGGAGGAAAAAAAGCAAAAGGAACAAGGAAAAATTAAAATTAAAATAAGATAAAACAAAGTTATTAAGTCGCATTATTCAAGGCAATCTTATAATTTTCTTTATGGTGCCTTCAATTAGAGAACACAAAGTAAAACAGACAGACAGACACACAGACAGACAGACAGACAGACAGCAAAGTGTGCTCACCATGAAGGTGCTGACAAACATTAAAATGACGGTGATGATGATGATAATGATAGTATTCTTAATGAAGATTTCATAAGACAACAATTTGACCTTGTTGTCAAAGGAAGATATTATGTAAATGACTAAAAGACAGTGGAAACTGAAGGTGAGATGAAGTTTGACTGACTTTGAAATGATTGACAAATGTGAATGATCAATTTTCATTTATTGTAAAAGCAATATACACAAAAAAATTAAATAAAAATAATAAAAAGCAACAAACAAATATAAGTTACTTATAATAATAGAAAAGAAAGAAGGAAAACTGACTTGCCATAAAGAAAAGGCAATAACAACAAAGAAATAAAAGTTGAAAACAGTAACAAAAATAGAAATATTAACTAAAAAAAAGTACAAGAAGAAGTTGAGTAACTCAACTCAATCAAGTTAATGGTGACCAAATGGGTTTTTGATGCGTTTGCTATTCCTTTCCTGTCGGTTCGGGGTCTCAGTCTCATCATAATGCAAGACTACCATTTTGTTTTGTCACACACACATAGATAAACAAACAGATAGACACACAGGCAGCCACATAGATAGACAGACAGCTTCTCACCTCATTGCCTACACACGCCTTCACTCATTCACTCACTTACTCACTTAGTAAGTTATATTTTTCATTCTTCACATTTTCTGTCTGTTGTTCGTGAGGCTCGTTTACTTTCTTTAACTTTCACACAAACACAAAATGGCCACATAAAAAATGATTGTTTCACTTTCATGGGCCAAAAATGTGAGGCTAATGAAGAAGAGTGGACATTTGGATTACGGTTAATATGTATCAACTGACGCACAAAGGAAGAATAACAGCAACAACAATAATCAGGAGGCCTGAGAGGAGTATATAAGTTTTGTTTTTAACACAACTTTTGTGTGTGAGAAGACACGCAAAAAGTCAGTATAACGAGCACGCGAACCTGATGCAAAGGTCCTTATTGACAATTTGAGGATTTGCGCATGAAACCCTTATGAACAAATGTTCCAAAAGTCGTTGCTCGCTCGCTATATTTAATAATGGCATTTCATACATATACCTCGTACAAACATACTATTGCAGACGCTGGCACACAGATACCGACAAACCCATTTCCAGTGATAGAATAGAATGGAACTTTAACATTATAAACCGAATTTTCTTTAATATGCTGCGCTTTAGGAAATTGGCCGGTGGCTTTAACATTTACTTTCCTATCTTTATCCTCTCTCTTTCCCTCTCTCTCACCCTCTTTGTTTAACCACTTACGCCATTTTGTAATAATCAAACAAAGAAAAAAAAGACAAAGAAAACTGGGAATATAAAAACAAAAATGAAAGAAAATGTCTAATCAAATTAATGGAATTCCTTGCCACTTTTATACTTGAATTGAGCGTTTCTTCATTGACTTCCTTTATTTCCACTTTTTCTTTCCATTTCTATAGTCATCTAAATTTACTGGTGCTTCTTCTCGTTTCTCCTGCTAAGTATTGTTGTTGATTATCTCTTGTTTTTGTTTTTTTTTTTGTTGTTGTCATTATTGTTTTTTTCTGGTATTGTTTTTTTCTTTTTTTTTATTGTTTTTATGTGGTTGGTAAATTTAATAAACGGTACCAGTTTGTGCCGCTTAGGAAATTATACTGTTAACTTCCGGTAATATGTGGCAAACGCATAAAGCCAATCATTTCAATGAACCCCCGTCCCCACTAACCTCCAACTAAGCGTCCTGTCATTTCGTTTCCGTTGGATTACAATATTGTAAGGCCATCTCACACCACCACCTCCACAATATTATTATTGTTATTGTTCTTATGGTTATTACTCTCAGTTTCGTAGTCTTTGAGATTATCACAGTAAAAGATTTTGCTAAATAATTTTCTTTTTTATTTTGTACACTTCTTTGTATTTATTAACATACTACTATACAAACACATATTATTAGCTCCTAAATTTGCAGAATAAACATTTAAAAATATTATAATTTTGTTCTCAATACAATAAATAATAAAATCGTATTTCACTCGAAATTGTCCTAAGACGCATGATCAGCATAAGCCAATTGAATCTCATCTGCCATAAAGCATTTTAACGTCCTGATGTGTGCTGATAATGTAAAGTTATGCTTATTTATTGTATCTCTCAATCAAGATCTTGATTCCTTAACTCAGTGGTGCGCCTTGAACTACCTCACACTTAACTGTGACAAATTTAAAACTATATCCTTTTACCATAAATATTTAATTGTAAATACTTAGTTCCCTCACACTCTAAAACGTAGAAATTCAGTGATATGGGTTTAATGATCCTTACACTTCTAAAATATTATTCACATCGTTGATTAAACTAATTCTTGAATACGCATCATATGTATGGGACCCACAGTTTAAAAAGTGTAGTGATACTTAGTATTGAATCTGTTCAAAAACATTTTTTGCTTTTTGTACTGCGTAGCTTACATTGGGATCCTAACATTAACCATCCTTTCTACCAAAGCCATCTTAGGTTAATCCACATCCCGAAATTATCCAGTCGTACAACAACTCTTAACGTCACCTTTTTGCACAATATAATTGTTAGCAGTATCTTTTCCCATTTTTGCTTGGTAACATAAATTTTAATCTTCCTGCTCTGGCGAGGGATAGTTACTTTAAAAAAAAAATAACTTTCGCTTAACCCAGATGTGGAAATAAAGAAAAATATACTAAGAATTGGATTAAAAGCAAAGCAGCTCAATCATATATTTTAAGAGAATTTTCAGCGTATTTATATAGACACCATTATGTAAAAAGAGAGTAAATCAACATACAATATGATAAAACACAAATAAGTTGATTCGATAAGTTTGCAACTTAGGAGATGACTAAAACAAACAATTATAGATCCTTTCCAATGATTTTTCCAACCTCCGTTTAAAACTTAATATTTAGATAAGCGATTAGCTTCCTTATTTAATGCCTGATAACTTTCATACTTTTAAAAAATAAAAATATAAATGACACCAGACTAAATAATCAATGTGTCTAAAATTGGGCAGTTACTGTGCAGACATGTTTATCAACACAACATCGGTGGGAAATCCTGAAATTTATTCCAACTTTTCATTGAACATAACAAAAATTACACAGGCCGACAAAATTTAACCAACATTCAGACCCAGAAACCAGACTATATATTTCCGAAGGTTTATGATTCGCTGAATCCAAATCTGGCCTCAGAATTGCTCTATCAGCACCTGAAAATCGATTGAGATAACATAGGGGTTAAGTGGGTTAGCCTGCTTGCGGTATGATAGGGGTGGTTTCTAGGGGTTAGGGCTGTGTGTGACTCGGTACCCGAGGGTTAGATAGTGTAGGGGTGTGGTGAGTTAGCACATTTATGGTGAGAGACAAAATTTTAAGAAAAATAAGACTCAATTCAAAAAAATTAGTAATCGACTTTATCATGTCTATGTTATCTCAATCGATTATCAGGTGTAGGAAAATTTAGAAACATGAAATATATATTTGAGCAAACTCAACGCCATTTGAAAGAAAAAGACTTGTATTTAAAGATGCCATCCTTTTATTTTGGTGAAAGAAAACATCTGCAGGCTACATAACCTCAAATATGGGCAAAACTGTGTTTTTTGCAATTTTAGGTTAGGATATCTCGAAAACCAGATAGAGCAATTCTGAGGCCAGATTTGGATTCAGTGCATCATAAACCTTCGAAAATATATAGTTCGGTTTCTGGGTCTGAGATGCTGTCGGCCTGTGTTATCATTAAACTAATCTCTGAGATTAAGAAATTTCACTATAAAGATATTTTATTTGAAGGCAATTAAATCTTAAAGTAAACTTGAACTCATTTAATACAATTCTTTGACTCAAAATTAAAATATGAACTCTATGATGATGATGATGATGCTGATGCTAATATGAGCCGAGCCCACTTTTCTGTACTTAATTTTTTTTAACAGTTTAAATTTACCAAATATTTTTCTAAAGCGTGGTTACTTAAGATTTGTCAAACACTTTAAACTAATTGCAAATTTCTTAATTAATTAAATAATTTGGTTACAAAAAATGAGAAAAAACAAAATAAAGACAAAAATAAAACATGACTACTCAACACAAAAAAGTGAGCGAACGCATCAGAAGAATGTTTTATTAAATGATGACAAAGGAAACTTTTAATTACTTGAAACAATTAAAATTCCACAGCTCCTTCGGTCTCGTACTTAATATTTAATTGTGACTTGAATTGGGTGTTGGATGCATTGGGGTTCCGCGTCGTGGTCTGCAATGCAAGGTTCTTTAATAATAAAACAACAAGAACAACAAACAGAAAACATTCAATGGACTTTATTTGCAAAATGTTTTGATGCTTACGCGTTCTCACAGTAAAGTAAGTTAGCAAGCAAGGAAGCAACAAATGACAATGACAACGACAACGACAAAACAAGGACAATAAGGATGAGAACAATGATGACGAGGTTGATAATGATGATGCTGTTGACGTCAAAGGCGCTACCAGAACAACAATTGCTATGTTGATGATGACAAAGATGGTTATAGTGCTGGTGATGGTAATGATGATGATGATGATGATAATGAAGATAAGGAAAACAAGAGCGTTGAGCAGTAAGCAAATTATTCAAAGCGTTGTTGAACGACAGCGAAAAGCAGCAAAGTAGCAATTTATCAATTAAAATGCAACTGCTGCGCCAAGGGATCGGCATACAACAATGTACAGTCGTCCCCCCACGGTTGTTATTCCTGCTTCTGTTGCTTTCCTACTACTACTACTACTACATCTGAGATGCATTGTTCCTCTGATTCAGATGCCACGATCTTAATGCTTCTTTAGTATATTGTCATTTATATTTGTTACAGTTTTCAATGGCAGCTCAGCTCAGGTGGTCTTTTTGGCAATGCATTTACTTTTAATTAATATAAATTTAGCTTGTTGCATAAGCATTTTGTTCTTGATTAACTTACCAACTCGAGCATTTACGTAATTACTTATAATAAAATCACGTTTAACTTGAGTGCTAGTCTATGCTTCTTGCTATAGTCAATTTATGCCACAAAATAATGGTGATTGTGATAGTAGTGTCACCACAACCGTAAGCCAGCTCAAGGACATCTTCATTAACTACAAACACCACGAGTACTTTCATTCTACTATAATGCAGAGCAGAGAGAGAAAGTCAATGATAATAATGTAGTACTAGAAGAACAAAAGACAAGGTTAAAATGAGGAAAATGAGAAAGTGAATGAAGCTCCAGCAAAGCGGAAAATATAGGAAAATGAGTTAAGCTTCCATAGCTTTGTTTTTTCACCTTTTTTGTTTTTGTTATTGTATTGTGTTGTGTTGCTGTTCTTGTTGGCAATATCCTTAGACATTACCATGACATTGAGTTAGCAATATCTATTTATGGTGTTAACCTCAAAGTGCTTTTAGTAGTAGATTCACCTTTTGCAACATCATAAGTAGTATGAGCATCCTACATAGTATTTGTAGGCAACTTAATTTCGTTGCCAAGATGCCTTTGTCATTGATATTAATATTCCACTCATCACACTCACCACACACACACACACACACACACACACATACTAAGATATTACCAACACATGTGCATAGGAGATGTATCAATTTCTGTTGGACAATGCGGCTAATAATTGGCAACACTGACTATGCTGTCTGCCATCATTGTGATCCGCCATCATGCCTTTTTACCTTCATTTCTTCTTGCCATCATGCATTTATTCATTAAGTCATTAAGCATCGTTTTTTGGGCGTTGGTTGCTTGCCAAACTGATGAAGGAGCATTGGGTATAAACAGGTGGCCATTTGATTGTTTAAGCAAATTATCCATGGTTCTGAGGATGTGTGCATAGGATTTGATTGTTTGTATAAACGTGTGTGTGTACGAATTTTATTTGGTGGTGTTGTATTTTGGGTTAATCTACAATGTTGTTATACCAGATGCTTGGCATTTAAGTTTAGTTTGATTCACACATCGAAAAAGAGCACAAATTTGTTATGGATAAGTTGATGCTGCTACCTTTGCTCATCCTTTCTTCAGCCTAATGAGTTAACAGGTGAGAAATTACTTAATTGTTTTTTTAGAGCCATAAGACCCTTGCCAAAAATGAAACTTATCATATGTGGCGTGCATACCCGATGAAGAAAAATTAAATATGATGAAGAACCAACAGTCGGTTGACCCATGTCAAAGTGCAGAAGTATGTGTAACTGAATGAGTGAATTGGTGAGTGAGCTGGTGAGTTCATGGTCATGCGGCATGACTAATGGCCATTTTGTATGAGGCGATTAATTAACTGAGCATGCCTGTATGTACATACTATTTTGTACCCTAGAATCTGTGTATGTGTTACCATACACATTTGTTAAAGCTTTTATTGGCACTTTTATTAAATTGTGGCAATGAAGTCTTTACACCATCTAACTAACCATCACCCATTCATCCTACTTACATTCATTCATCCATCTATTCATCCATCCATCCATCCATCCATGCATGCATTGACACGTGACTAAAGAGCATAACTGAACTGTCTCTAAATGCCCGTTTGGCACTTCTTTGATAAAGAGCCATATAAGGGTCTGTCTATCTATCTACTAACACGCTTCCGGCACTGACATATGCATCCACATATACCTACATATATACATAATGATGTCTGTCTATTTGTCTTTCCATGTATTTGTTGAAGCGTAAGTTTAAGCACAACACTCTTACTGGCAAGAAGTCATAGGTGTCTATATGTGTATATGTATATCCATATAATTAGACAGGTGTCGCTTGTCTATGTGTTTATAGCGGAGACACTCTTTGCCTGCCTAACTGAAGTTATATGTCAAGTAGACACAGTAAAGGATCTCATTTTTGCTCTAAAGATGATTTTTAATACCCTGCCTAAGAATCAAAGGGTATATCAAATTATATGAATCATAAATTATACAATCATAAGAAGAAGATGGGTGAGATCCTATTAACCCTAAGAATTCTTGATCAACATAAAGAAATAAGATTAAGCTTTTTATATTCAATCGCTCGTGTTCGGGTTTCTGTTTTTCATTTAATGCTTCCTTGATGGAAGAGACTTGGAATATGATAAATGATTATTCAAAGCCAAGAAATATATTTACAATTTCCACTTAATCCATGTTATTTCTTTTCAATAGAAATTCATTTTTGGATATCAAAATATTAATATTTAGAAAGCTTAAATTAGGCATGATGTTTTAGTAGCTCTTTAGTAATTATTACAATGATTTCCTTAAGATTGCGTTCACAGAAATTAAACTCAAGGAAGTCAGAGCATGAATATGAAGTTCTGAAACATAGCAAAGAGCTCTCTTAACATTGTATTCCTCTACGCTGTTGCTTAAGTATTGCTAGGATCATTTGACCTAAACGAACTATGCAATTAGTTAGAATCTCACTTCTTAAATTCTCTAAAACGTTGTAAGGATATTCATCAGTCGAACATATCCGACTATATCAACTTCTCATGTCATGTGTCCTTATAAATTTAGCTTTGCAGCTAATGAGTTACTCAAGTTAACGACAACATTTTGACTTAGTTTCATATAATTGCTATAGGTGATGCGGGATGATGATGGTGGTGATGGTGATGATGTTTATTTTGAGCGCGTTCATTGCACCCGTCCGCTTCAATTTTACCCCCATGGAAACACAAAGTTACATAAATATCTAGATGAAATTTATATAGAAAAACAAAATTTGGCAACTGTTGCTAGCAAGAGAAGAATCCATAACAAATTTGATTTTGGTTTTTTTTTATGTTTAACAAATCAGAATATACACCGCTGGGCCAGAAGTTACGATAAGAACAAATAGCAAACAGCAACAGTAACAACAACAACAACTACGAGGACGACTATAGCGACAATGTTATGTCACAAAAGTTACTCATATGTGAGTTGAGCTGTATGAGCACATAATAAATGATACACTTTCCCGTAATTTATATCAATAAGTTTTTCATTTATTTTCCACTGACTGACATAGTCTCAGTGCGTGTGTAATATGTGTGTGTGTGTGTGTGTAGTGTAAGTGTAAGATGTAGAAGAAACTCACAAATAACATGTAAAAGACATAAAGAAACAAAATTCATGGAACAAAAAAACGGATTTATTACATACACACACACACAGAGAAAGAGAATCAAACATAAATTCATTTTGTTGGATGGGAAAAAAGTCAGAAAAGCGTTAAAGGACAATCCTCAACCGCGCCTTATCAAAAACAAAATTCAACTTGAATCAACTCATTTCAACTCAAAGCTCAAACAATAGCGACAACGCATAAACGCGCAAAAACAAACAATCATGCAACTTATATGGAAACCGTTTTTCACCATTTTCTTCGTTATGTTGTTTTCGTTTTATTGTTCCTTTTTGCTTATTTTTCTTAGTGTTTCGGATTTTGTTTCTGTTTCTGTATGAAAACGCGTTCATTTTATCGTGCTGGCAGCATTTCGTTGCCGTCATTGTTTGTCAAATTCCTTCAGTCTATCCACGTGTTGGGGTGAATGAGTAAGTGGGTTACTCACTAAGTGTATCTATGAGTGTGAGTATCTTGGGTGTGTGTTTATGTGTATCTATATGTGAGTGTTGAATTCAGATTTTTGATCTAAAACCGAAAATGAAACCGAACTGAAATCAAATCAATACAATAACATATGGTTGATGGATGCCTTTGAAATGTCACACATGACAAACGTGAAGCCTCTTTACGTATCTTTGTTTTTCGTATATCTTTGTTCTGTATGTGTATGTATGTGTAGCAAATCTTTTAAAGTATGTATAAGTGTTTGTCTTATATCACGCATACGCAATTTTATTTTCATTTTGGAACGTGCGTTTTTATTACCGTTTACCACACTTAAGCCATTTTTCTTTTTATCCTTCATTTTTATTTCGGGTTCTTTTTAGTTTGCTAAGCAATAGAAAACATAACAACATCAATAACTAAACAGCGACAACACAAGTATACGAAAGGAAATTACTGAATCAACGATGTTCGCACTACCAAATCAACCTTGAATGAATACCTACACAGATTATACGAGTATTGTAGATTGTAGATTATACGGATCACATTGATTTTGTTGATTGTTTTATAAAAAGCTTTTTTGGATAATATAAAATGTATGGATCACATAGATACACACATATAAATATAGTACTGCTTTAGTAAAAGATTATTTTATTAGAATAGAAAATATTGGCTAGGCAACGATGGGAACTTAGTTGCCAACCCAAAATATATTGGAAATTTTAAATTATAAATGGATTACATATACTTATGATGAAAATCACATGGATTTAAAATTTACAAATAAATTTTTGATTATTCCAAAAAATGGATTAACGAATTTATTTGAAATTTTGCATGGAAAACAAAGTTAAGTGCGCGAACCCATTCCGAATGTTGACTGTGGCATATGATGAAGCTACAATTTCTCAGAGGGCCGAGAAGATTTAAACGATGAAGAGCGCGTCAATAACAGACGAAAACATTGATGAAGTAAAGAAAATAATATTGGTTAGAGAAGATGCTGAGGACCTACACATATCGATTGGCTCGTGCCTTCGATTTTTACCAATGATTTGGTCATGAGACGGGTCGCCGCTAAATTCGTGCCATAAATTGCTCAAACAAACAAAAACAGCATCCCATTAACATAGCCTAGGAGCTGTTGGACTCGGTTCGCGATGACCCATATTTGCTCCAGAGGGTCATAACTGGTGACGAATCATAAGTTCATGGTTATGATTTAGAAACAAAAGCTCAATCGTCCCAATGGAAGCTGCCGGATGAGCCAAGACCGAAGAAAGCAAAAACCGAATACGAGCCAAAACACGTCCAAGCAAAACAGCTATCAAAAGTTATCTAAACAATCCAAATGGCTGACTTTATCAGCATAAGTGGGGGACATGAGTACCACCACAAAAAAATCGAATATACGTAACTCGTGTAAATTCAAAATTCGTGATAGTATTTCAACATATCCCGTAAATATGTTTATACCCCCTTAGAACTATCCAACTTCAAATGTCCACTTCCTCATCAAATTGAATTAATTAGGAAATTTGGCTCCATATTGTTCCACTACCTTTAAATGGTAATCTTTGTAAATGCAACTGTCTCATGTTTGATATTATTAGCGTAAGCCCATCCCAAACGTTTTCAATTGGCTTTAGATCATGGGAGCTCACTAACATGGGCCATATGATTAACGGAATAAAATTTCTAAACACACATTGTTTGCCAACACATATGGAAACGCTCATTATCCTATAAGAAAACTAGAGATCCTATTACGGGTTACATAAATAAATTATCATTTTATACAGCATACAGATTGTTCATATTATAGTACAATGGAGTCATTAATATCAAGAATTATATGGTTTACATACAGGTGACATGGGCAAAACAGATATTATTGACTAAATAGATAATATTGACGACATAAGTTGTGGAAATTTGTTGAGAGTTCATTTAATTTAAAATGTTATAAGTAGTGTTCATTAGGCATTGGTAATGTAAATTTAACTCTACAAACATATATGATTATTAAGGAATATGCTACAAAAACACAATATTTACAGATATGCTTCAATATACACATAGTGCAATACAAATATACTTTCTGCCTAAGAACATGACAATCAAGACGCATAAATGTCTGTTCAACAACAACCACGAATCCAAAATAACCTAGATTTCCATTCACAGCTTTGAATGCATAAGAGCCTTAGCATAATAAGTGTCAATAATATCAATTCTAATGATTCTCAGACGATATTAATTGAAGTAGTTAGTAGATTTCAAATTTAATGATAATATCTACAGTTCAAGGTCTCACTTCGGTGACTTTTCAAGGGTAAATTTAAGCAAATTCAAATTTCTATGATCATGAGAATTTGCAATTACATTTCTGTCCTGAAAAACTCATGATGCGCAAACAATTTGAAATCAGCTAAATAACTTTGATGGTGATTTTAGGCACCAAATGTCTGGGAATGTGTACATATGAGCATGCAAATATGTAGTTTATATATATATATATATTGTGTGTATTTGTAGTTGAATATTTCTTTTTACCTTTTACGTGATGATTATCTGCACATTGACAACATTGGCATTGTTTACAAACCTGAAATGTCATTGACAACATGCCGCAAATATGACTTACATACATACAAACACCGTCAGTTGTCATTTACATAAACAGACACGTTCATACTACTTATAATAAAAACAAAAGAACAATTTTCTCTTATTTCAAACAATTTTTATTGTAGTACTACTATTTATGTACTTTTTTTACTTAACGAAAATCAGAATTTAAAGAATTAAATTTTACACAAATAAACAGAAAAACAACAAAATTTGAATAAACCTACGCAGTTTCCAAACTGTTTATGAAAATCCATATAAAATATATACATTTATTCAATTTTAAGATGGAAAATTTAAGAGATAAAATTTCAGATAACTTAACATTGCTATTTTAAGCTTAAGCTTAACTTAGATACAAATGAATTTTATTGAGTTTTTAGCTTTTACAATGTTTGGATTATTGTATTAAAATTTTAAATTATATACCTAAACATTGCCACATGCCCACTAATAACAACAATCAATTTTAAAACATTTATTGTTGCCAAAAAGCGGAAAACCTTAAGAAGCATTATAATACTGAAGGTAAAAATAATCGCAAACATTTAGGAAATCCAAAAACTATAAATTCAACAAAATTATTAATACTTAGAAAAGGAAAATGTTAAGGTTACACTAAATACAATATAATCAATAATAAATAAGTTCACTCGATTATTCAAATGCCCTGTACATCTAAAATACTGAAAGGTACTTAGATGGACATCAAAAACAAGTTGATTTAACGTGAACACCTGTCATGAAGGCCCTATATCACGGTGCCAAAAAACGTCAATAAACGCTTCTTGGAGTTACACTATCAGTAGAATGAACAGTTAGTAAGCATTTATTCATCTTATTGGGAGATCGTTAATCAAATTTATCACATTTAAGATATTTCAAGTCAATATACCTCAGTATAGCGTCTAAGACTTGTTTATTTTTTGGTATCAGCTTGGGTTTTGTTTTCCATACCGATACCTATTAACTTCATTCCATGTCAAAGAATGGATTGATCTACTATATCTTAACACCAGATGAGCTGTTGTCCATGATCTGTTTTATGCCCTGTTTACAGTGCGAAAAAAGTAACAACAGGTAAATGACCAAATTTCAGAGTTGCTTTGGCGAATTTTAAGCAGTTTATTTGACTACTTAAGGAGAAACAATGGTGATTTAAGCAACGAGGGATGGCAAATGTTGGGTACTGTTGCCAACTGTTTGCGTATTGCTACTAACAGTTTGATCAGTCTCTACTAGGTAGCTTTGGTCATGGTTTTTGTAATAAACTGCTTTTAGGCTCAATGTAAACATGGCCTAATTTCGAATAAAATTCTCACTTTTTGAAACAATTCAAGCAGAGACGTATGTCATGCCCAAAATGTTCTTCAAATACAAAAAAAAAATTCAATTGTGAATAATGATTCTCATCAGTTAAAAATGTCGATAGTTGCTTGCTACCTTAAATGCTATCTTACAATTGAAAGCTTGTAATAACAAATATTTAAGGACCTTTTCCAATATTCTCCACGGTTCATTTAGAAAAAAATGTTACTTATTTTTCGGTTATAAACGCTTTAAAAGTTTATTTCGGAATATATATTCTCAGACTATTGTAAGACTCGATTTACAAATCTAAGTATATTATTGTATATTAACTAACATCTCAGTGTTACATATTTTTGCACCAACTTAATATACCATTTTCCCAATCATAGTACAGTACAAAGCTTAGGGATTTGCTTTCGTTACCTTCAATGCCTTCTAAAACAATACAAAATTATTAATTCAATACGGTTTTATATAGCACACAAAGAAAACTTTCAACATAGTTTCCAATTTAACTTGACCTTAATAAATAAAAAATAATAAATAAAAATATTAAATTCTTCTGTATTCGTCTGCTGGGTTTTCAAAAAGAAAATATAATTAAAAATAATTTATTGTATCTCTTTAACATACAGATATATTTACATATTTATAAAGCTACTTTGATATTTTTTCCTTTACTAAAAAAGATTAAAAGAGATCAACTTGCATCAAGCAACAGCAACATTGTTTAATGTGGTTTAATGCCCTCATTTTTTTTTTTTTTTAAGAAAAACATCTGGAAATATCCAGTAAAAGTCAAAGGAATAACAGCAATTTTCTTCACAGGTCAAATGTGTGCATTAATTTTATTCAAAGGATATATAATGTCATATAATACTTACAATATAATTGAAAAATCAAGTAAATATCAAACAGTGAATAATTAAATACTGAAATTAATAAGTATTTCGAATTTCATGTTATTATTAATGCAAAAATAAATACATTTGTAATCCGCAATTTAATTAAAATTGATCAGAGGCAACAGCAACAACAACAGCAACAGCAAAAAATATATTTATTTTTTTTATTCCACTGGCTTAAAGCAAAATCCCAAATCATAAAAAAGAATGAATAAAGTTGAACTCATGGCATTAAATTCAAATTGAACAATGAACTCAATGTCATGGCTTTGTGGTCATCATTTCTGTTCATTTTTATTGTCATCATTATTTTTGTTGCTATTGTAAGTAGATTTTACCTTAAATATAATATTACAAACTGCTTCATTCGTGCTGCATTGAGTTTGATTTGATTTGACGTGCAACAGCATCATTAAATCAGTGAAAGCAAATTAGCCACGCTCAGACACCTTTTCATTGATATTGACACTAACAAGAAAAGAACACAGGATGGACGGAAGGAAGGCAGACAGTCAGTCAGTTGGGCCAGCTTCATGATACCATATTCCTTCTAACATCTCCTCTCCAATGATTGACAGTTAAAATATATTTTTAATGCTTGGCGCACGCAAATTTAATGGCATCGCATTGGATTTAAAAATTAAGCGCCATAAAATTACATTTTCACAATAAAAATACTGTACTATATACAATAGTATCCAGGCAAAAGTCGGGAGTCATGATTATTCCTCATAACATTCACTGTCATAGCTTATCATACGAGAACAGAGAAAACACTTCCCTCAACGATTCAATCGTTTGTTTTTTGTATCCTTTGGTCAGGAGACCGCACCCAAGCAGCCAAAATTTTCTTATTTGTTTATTTTCACAAGTTTATGAGTTTTTCTCCTTGTTGATTTTATTGCCTAACAGCAGTAACAGCAGCAACCACAACAATGAGAAAGAAAATGGGAAAAGGACTAGGCTAGGACAGGGACAGGGATAGAAGAGGACAGGACAGCACAGGCCAGTCAAATCCTGTTATGCAATACAATGGAATAAACTTCGTTTTTGCTGGAAACTTCAATGCACCAAACAAAATGAAATTTATTTTTTTCACGCGCCAATAATCACGTGAAAAGCGAACGTAATCAAATTGGGCGCAGCACAGAAAAAAATTAAAGGAAGAAAACCAGAACAAAAAAGATACAAAACAGGAGCAAGAACCAAAGCAATAACACCAACAACAACAGAAATTGAAGAGTAATAAATTATTGAAAAATAAGAGCAATAAAATCGCAAAACCACTCACTCCACCATTGACAGAGAGAAAGAGAGAGAATAAAGGTGACATTTGTTTGGGTAAGATGGCATTGAGCCTTAGTGCGTCTCTTGCCAGGATTTGGCAATTTGTTGCGGCCAACAGCAACCAACCAATGTTGTCATCAGTTTCGACCGACACTTTATTATTGTCAATTGTATTATACCATACTACTAGTCGCTTCCATTACTTTCACATACTTTCATCTACTTGTTTCTGGCTTATAAATTTTTTTCGATTTCACTTTTTCTCTTTTGCAATTTGGTTTTTCACCATTTCCACATTTTTATTTTTTGTCTTTTGTAAATTTCACGGGATTAATATTAAATCCAATCAAAATTGCTTTCAGTTTTTATCTGCCAAATTTTATATTATTTTCCTTTGCTATACAAAATTACTTATTTTTTGTGTTAATTTTGTTGTTGGAAAGGTTTTTATTTTTAGTTTGCACCTGTTTATTTTTAATTGAAACATTTTTTTAAATTTACCAAAACTTTATAGCTTCTATTGTGTATTGAGTAGCCAAATCGACTTCTTATTGTAATTCATTAAATTGTTGAATTTTAATGGCATTTTATTTACTCGTGATAAAGAAATTTTATTTTATTTTCCAAATACATACAATATTACAAATTACAAATTTGTATGCACTTGGCAGTTTTGATTTTATACTTTTTTGATACTCGTATATACAATAGTTTAAGAGCCTTGTAAACCGCTTAAGCAAAATGGTCATGGAAATCAATATCGATAAATTTCTGTTTCAATTTTTGCAACAAAATCGAGTAAAATTACAAATTTTATTAAATTGTTTAACAAAATCTTAAATCAATTGTACTTGTATTAAATCAAGCATTTTATTAAACACAATTTTAGCAACAATTTCATTCTTCATAGAGCAGAAGAGTAGAAAATCATTTTAAGAGAAGCAATTCAAATGGATTATATATAATTTGTATTGTAATTAATGCTTCAATTGAACTATATATGTATTATGGTACACTGTGTGAGTTACTTCTAAGTATTTTTTAAAGTTTTAAATGCAATATTAACTTATAACAATCTAACAATTTTTTTATTATCTTTTCATTTGTCAACAGTGTTCGATTTAAGAACTACACATTATTTTTAATCCTAATCCTTAATTGGCTATGTTCTTCTGTAAGGAAGATCTGACTGGCGCAATCTCTTGATTAGCCTCGTTGTGCGAAGACTAATGGACTAATAGTGTGCTGGTCGAACATTGCGTTGTACCTTGTGCTATGTCCTTATCCTTTTAGTTGACATTTGACATCTGAAGATCTAGAAGCCGTATGTCCAAACAGACTTCAGCATAGCGTCGTAGAGTACACATATGTTTTCTAGACTGAGCACGGATTTCGGCCCAACAATCAATGCAATCGGCGCGTTTTCAACTCTTTTGACAACGATGTGCTCTTTCGATATCAGTCTACTATCAATTTCTTTTGTGTATTTCAACACCGTTGAAGTTGGCTCGATCATTGCCTTCATGCCGAAGTGCAAATAAAACATGAACGGACTTGTCTGCACTTACCGCTATGTTCCATTTGATCATCCAGTCTTGGACTTTGTAGCATTTGCGATGCCAATCTTGCAGTATCATTTACTAATGTGGCTATGGTTATCTTATCGAACCTTGGGTCCGGCATGCTGACAAGCTGTGTAGATGGTATAGAGCAGTGATATGATATAATTTATTGTTTACTAGCTGTGCCCCCCACTTCGTACGTGTGGTATTTGAAATATGTTTGTAATAGCCTGTATTTTGTGATCTTTAATGTTGCCCAGCAGGAAAACATTCGAAAATCAGCCAAAAAGTAGGCAACAGAATGAAAAATATGAATATCTTTTGATTTAGTAAGTCGATTTCGATAAAATAAACGCTAAAACGCTAAACGAAGCTTGCTACCATACACCAGTCAAAACCGCATTCAAATAGATTGAACCTTTTCTGAGATTAGCGTGCACAGGCACGAAAAGGCTTACGATTTTATATATAAATATATAGATTTGATTTGAATCCTTTCTATGCTAACCATATCTTCCACTTATTGAATTATCACTTCTTGAACAAATAGTCTGAATAAAATAAATAATTAGACAAGTAATGAAGAAAAGCAGCTCACTTAGACCATATTTAGCACTTTGTGTTGCCATTGACTCCTTTGAAAAACAACCTGAATGATTTCTACATAACATCTGTGAATACAGTTATTTACTTATCTGCTTTGAAGTTAGAAGACATTGTATAGTGCCCTGGCATTCAAACAAGAAAAACATTGAAATCTTGTAACAGTTTGTCATCATTGCCCATTAAATAGATTCTGTTATAATTGTCAACTTTTTGTCTTAAAACTGAAAAATAGATTTTCAAGATATAATATAATCTTGTATAAGCAAAATTTTAAACAAAACTTATTTAAGTTTTTATGCAATCCGAACTAACTTCACTTTTGTTTTGTTGTGTGCACTTCTTGTTGAGTTCCCAACATTCTGTGTTTAAATATTTGTGCCAAATGTTTTCTCAGCCGCAGTTATTTGCGGTAAAAAACAAAGCAAAAAGGCTCATTAAAATTAAAATTGTTGAACTAAAATATCTAAGAAAAAGATTCTTTAACAAGAATATTTTTAAAAACATCCATTGTTTATTCTAAAAATATAATAATTGTAAGAAATAAAAATAAAAAAATATCATATACTTCTATAAGCTAACAAATCTATTTAGTGTCTTAAGATAGATTTATAAACAAAAGAAAAGTATTTCTTCGCCTTTTTGAGTAAAAAGAAAAATCACTTCTTTCCAATTTGATTTTTCCTTGACTTTATGCTCCATACCCTTTCGTGGTTCTTTTCTTATTGTGGTTGTCATCACTCAGATTCATTTTAAATTTATTTTCGCACAACAAATGCAATTTCACTTTCAAATTGAGTTAAAATGTTGTGTTGCACAAATAGAGGGGACCAACTTCAAATGGTGTGATTTATTACAAAAATCTATTCAATGAACAGCAGAAGTGAACTGTATATAGTATATGGTAGTTGCAGTTACAGTAAAGTAAAGTAAAGTGGAGTGGAGTGGAGAATCCTTGAACATTTTGCATGCAATAAATGTCAGCGACACTTCATTTGTCTTAGTCTTTGTCATTTATAGGGTAACTTAAGCTCAATTCAGTATGTATCTCCTATGCAATAAGGAATGAAAAGGAACGCAATGAAAAGGATGCAGCCAATGAAGAATATCTAATTTTAGGTTATTTGAAATTAATTTTAATTAATTGTTAATTATAAAATATTGTTGTATAACAAGAAGTCAAATCAATGTCAATTAGTAGTGAGAGGAACATATGTGTGCATCCTTATTATCCTTTTCATATTAGAAGAACAATGAATGTTTGGTTTCAATCTGCTCAATATGCTTAGTATAAATAGAAGAAGAAAGTATCAGCAGCAACACTTTGCCATGTTTGCTCAATCGGAAGTAATTGCAAGTCATTCGTTAGACGCAATAATAAATGAGTTCTTTCACAGCGAATGTCCGCCCTTTTGTTGCACTAAGGCAACCTCAGCAAAAAGTATATCATAGTACACTGAATCCGAAACTTGATTCAGTTCATCTTCATTGCCCATAGATATTGCAGAGTCATAGTCAAAGTATTGTTGCTTGTTGTTAGTCTGATGTCAGAAGCAATCTTGAAACATCTTCAAATTGAGTTTAAGCTGATTTTGGTGTTGGTATTGTGTCTGCTGCATGAGCTGATGTTGATGCTACTGCAGCTGCCTGGATGTAAAACCAAGTAAGGCAACAATTCACCGATTCAAAAGGAAAAACAAAAAAAAGAAAGTAAGAAAGAGACAAGGAAAGTGTGAGGGAGATAAGAAATGTATTGTTGCTCGTTTGGACGCTATTATGTCACAAATGATGCCAAAGGCTTACAAATGAATGACTGACATTGACAACATCGGCAGTTCATCACTCAGATACACTTAGGATACACTCAGCTACCAATAGTTTCAGACACACACATACACATACATGTTGTATACAACATTGTTTCTATGTTGTTTTTGTAATCAAATTCAATAAGACACATTAAGTTAATAGAAGCAAAACAAAGTAAGAGTATGACTTTCCAAGCGCAAATGATTTAAGTTCATTTGCTTGAAGATTGCAAACGAAGCTTAAAATTATTCATTTTCACCAACCAACTTTGTGAGAGTTCAATAAAGACATAATAATATTCTAATAATACTACATACATACGCATATAATAAATAGAACCCCATTTAATAAATCTAATTACGCAAAATCGAAGGCTAATCAGGCGTATATAATTTATGAGTTTGCGCTTTTCACTTGCTTTTCTTCGTCCGTTGCACACCAAACAGCAACCACCAAACAAACACCAAAGAAAAAATAGGGAAAATAGAAAACGAAAATTGCTATTTTCAATAAATTCAACTGGAAAAACGCAACGCCAGCGTAAATTTCACTTTGCAAAGTGAGTGTAAGCAAAAAAATACCTCGAACTTCATTTGAATTATGAAAGAAAAAAAACACGCAAAAAAAAGGAAAATTATAGAAAAATGATAAAGGAGGCTGTAGCAACACACAAATTATATTAAAAATTCAAACACTTAATGTAAATTCAATGGGTTCTTTAAGCGAAGAGCACTTTACATTTAATAAAATCACTTGCATCTAAGTATCTTTATTTACTTTCACACATAAAGTAGTACATGAGTATTTCAACTTTGTCATAATGTTTGTTACAAAATTACAAAATTTAGGAGATAATGGTGACTTCATATAGATAATTCATTCAACTCTAGGCAAGGTAGGTCTTTGGTATTTGAGATATAGCATTGATATTTTAAACAAAAACTACTTATTAACATATGCTGCAATATCTGATTGCTGATAAAGGGAGCTTCCATAAAAACTTGTTAATAAAAATACTGTTTTTTATGATACAAAAATTACAATTCAATCAAACATTTTAAGGTGTCATAAAGCTCCTAAAGAATTCTATGGTGATAAGCTGATAATATGATTTATGCATATTTCCATCAATTTTAACATTCCATTACCGCAGTCTTGCTTCCCGATGTGCATCTGTTAATGATATGAAATACTGATATATCACTGAAGTATTCAACAAAACTATTAGGTGTATAGACTAAGAATCCTAGTCTCTTGCCACATAAACAAACAATCGAACCGATATATTATTTTTATTCTCTATAAAGTGTTATAAAAATTATATTCTATATTCTAGTTTTCTATCAAAATGTATATTTAAGTTATAACATTTTCCAATATCTTCCTTTATTGTAAAAATTAATACTATTTTCAATGTGATGGAATACAATTCCTAGTTTTATTTCTATTATAAAAACAACAACAAAACAGCAGAAATAAGCATAAAAGGCAAATATTAATTAAATGGAAAATTTTATTAAAACCTTCCAAAGTGAAACACAAAAAGGATTTTATTTATTTGTTTATTTATTTAATTTTCCACTTTTATGAGCGAAACAAATCGAGATTATATCAATACATAGAAAGAAAGCAAACAAGGAAGGAAATAAAGGTGAGTCATTCATTTAAGACTGATAAAAATGAATTGGAATTGATGGCGACTCACCTTACTAACAAACAAACAACAGCAATGACAATGGTAATAGTAACAAACAACCATAATAATAACAAGGTGACTTCATTCGAAGCGTCCGACACCAACCACAGCAAAGATACGGAACAAGTAACAATCAGGAGCGGGCGCAGTTAGTATGTTTTAGAGAGCTAACACTTTTCCCGATGGAACTGCAATATGACCAAGATACTAAACATACTAATATTTATTGTATTTTTCTATGATCACATCATGTTCTGTATTCCGATATAATCAGTTTTCTCATTTATCTTTATCTCATTATCACCTTATAGCCGAGTTATACAAGGTCATGATTTAAATCACTCATGATGCGACGCATTTGACAACAACAACAGGGAAAATGACAACAATGAGGGGTTGTTGTTGTAGATATGACTCGAGTGAAGGATCGAATCTCAAATTGATACGTTTTGATTCGGTTTTTTCGAAATATTACTCTTAGCAGTGTTGGGCAATTTTTCCATGGAAGTTGGCAACATTTTGACAATTTCATCGTTTTTTTTGCGATTGTCAGGTGTCTTTTTCTTCCTTATTTGTTGCGCGCCAAGCTTTATTCAAACGATACGTAATTGCAAGGTGTATCATCGTCATTCAGTCCTGTCTAACTCGGCTATTGAATGTCCTCCTGTGGCATAAAAAGATCTAGTTCTAGTTTGTCTATGTATATAATCCCAGAAGACTGTCCATATGAAATAATTTTTTTTTTTCCCCATCACCAGTTATGGACTTCAAAGTTTGCTTATATATGATATACTATAAAAACCTTCTGACTCTGATTTATTTCCCATGGACTGCGGGGCCTTTATATCCTAAATGCATGATCTGGCCCTGCTATCACTGACAGAGAATATGCCAGGTCAAAAATGTGTAAAATAGCACCAGCGCCACCACCAGACAAACACGATGTCCATGATGCCCTTTTCAAGTACATTGAAGACTGAAACGTGTTGAGCGCGGCATTGCCTTTAATTAAATTAGAAACATTTATGCAGCACAATCCAATATTTCTATTGTTGATATTATTTTATTTTATTATTCTATTTCTTTTGCTTCTATTTTGCTTTTTCTTTCTCTAAGCTTTTACGATTGCTCGTAAAAATGCAACGAGTTTTGGCATTGTCCTTTTTTTTTCGTTGCTGGTTGACTTTGTTTTGTTGGCCTTGTTGTCTGAAGTCCTTAGAAGTGGAAGAGAGTACTTATTTTGGATGCGTAGTCATAAATCTGTGAGCAATTAAATTTTTATGTTTCTGACACTCTCTCCTCACTCTGTTGGCTATGTGATTTGTCAAATAATTTATTACGTGTAAACAGGCTTTTGACAAGAAAGTAAGAAAATCTGATTTTTCAATTTCAATGGAAATGCAGTAAGTTCATAAATTGAATTTTATTCCTGGAAATTTGAAACTAAATTAAGCTCAATGAGTAAATTATAAGAATTTTAAACAAAAAACAAAAAACAAAAAACCAAACTAAATAAACTTTTTGATTTGGTGCAAAATGAAAATGAAAAGTTTCCAATAAACTGTCAATATAAGTACAATATGTTCAAAGGAAATGATGCTTGCCGTTAGTTCATTTTGCTATACTCCAATTTCTCCCAACTCATTTCATGACTACTTTTCTCCTCTCTTCTTGTGTATTTTCCTTTTAAGAAATTCATACACAGTTTAATGATTCACATCAAAGTCACGTTATGAATTTTGTGTGCCTCATTTTGATCCTGATGCACACAAATATTTACATAGAAATTTCACTTAAACAAAAACCGAAAATGAAGAGAAAAAAAAAATTAAAATAATATTGAAAAAAATAGTAATAGCTTTCGTTCGTTGCCGTTGCCAATAAAAACTTAGGAAGTCAATGAGCACGTCGCAAAAACAAAACTGCGAAGGGGGGAGAAAAGTAAAGCGGAATAATTATGAAAAGCGGCATAATAATTTCGCCGAACATTTGTTCATTCGCTTGATTGCTCAAGCAAATGAGGCATTTTTTTTTTTTTTTAATTAATTCATCAGTTGAAAAATCAACACACGATGACGACGATGCCATAAGCAAAGAAAATGAATAAACGAACAAATGAACAAACGAAGAGATATGAAAATGCGTAAGATGAAAACTGACAAAGCAAATGTTGAAGCAAATAATCGAAAGTGAGGAAAAATAAACAAAAAACGGAAATAATATCAAAAATTGTTGATCAACTAAAGTTTGTGCTTTTCTTTTCTTTTATTTTTTTAATTTTTAATTTTTAATCAAATTTGTTGCTTGAAATCAATCAAAAGGACAGAAAGACAGATAGGCAGACAGGCAACCTTCAACTTCAGCTTCATCAAAGTCCCAGCATACGCACATTAAAATCGTCATCATCATCAACATCATCATTACAAGCATTATTATCATGTTGAAAATTCGCATAAGCATTGTCCTTGACAGCAGTTTGTCCTATGTCTTATGTTTCCTTTCACAGAAAATTTCTCTATATACACAACTTAATAGCAAAATATAAAAATATTTGCTTGCAAATTGCTTTCTCTTCATCGTCATCATTATCATCATCATGGCTATCATCATCATAGTCTCCCGTTGATCATCATCTCCCTATGGTACTGTCAAGTAAAACTTTTTGTTGATTTTGTTAATGCCATCATAAATATTTTCCAAATTACTTAAGATTTTGCATAATTTGAATATTGCGAAAGCACATTGCACATCTCAACTCGCTCATCCATCCACATCCATACTCCATGAACTGGAGACATTAGACATTATCATCAGGAGCAGCACTTTGACAAAGTCTATCATTTGTTGCCATTGCAAAAACGGAGCTGCTACGTCATTCATACTATGCCATGCTATGAACAAAAGGATTTGCTTAATTATAATCCTTACACATCATCAACTAAACAACTAAATGTGAAAGTATAAACAACAATTTAGGGTGGCACTTGTCAAAAATTTTAACTTGTCATCTTAATTGTGTGTCCTTGCCGTCCTCCTGGGGAATAGAGAATGGGTAAGTGAGATGAGTGATTTAATTGTGATGAAAGGGCAGATGATGCAGATACAGAACATAAATTGTACTTCGATTGCCTATGGCCATAGTCAAGGAAGTCTGTATCCATAAGAAAAATCAACAACAACAACACCATCAACACAATTGGTTTAGGAGATGGTTTGTTTCTCGGTTTGTCTGTTGGGAAAATCCTGGTGGACGACTTGAATCTGATGGGGGACTTATGTTTTTTGAATTCATTCACTCATTAAAATTCAAGAAAATTGTTGCCAAATTAACTCAAACATAAGCGAACAATAAAATTTCCATATTTTCTTATTTACTTTTTATTTCTCATTCTAAAACTCTTCTTCCACTTTCCCATCTCATTTCATCGCAAAGTATATCTCTTACCCTAATTCTCATAGAGTTCTAAGCTTTTTTGATGCTCCTATATGCCAAAGAGTTTTATAAACTTAAATAACAACTAAAAGCAAAAAGAGATTTAGAATGAAAATGGGCAAAACAAGAAAGACAACCAAAATCCTCATTCTCCTGGCGAACTGTATATATTTTGATACAACAACAAACACAAAGTGTTAATTATTGTTGTTATTGTTGTTGTTATTGTTACCTAAAGTGTTAATTATTTTTTGTTTAAACACACTAAGCTCTTAAGACTCATTTTGCGAAATTTTGTTTTCACATATTTTCATTCACTTAAGCTTAAAAGCATTTTTCCTCTTCATTTTTAGTTTATTTTCTTAATTTGCCCAAATTAAGTTCAAAGTTCAAATAATCAATACAAATAAAATCGGATTGCAATGAAAACAAACACATTTCACACAAAAAATAAGGCGAATCCCTAAAGTATACAACAAATAATGTCATTGACTTAACCTACAAATACATGATAAAAGGCAAACAAATATTGTAGTAGAATATAATTGTATGAACTTCATTCGGTTTCACATTGAAACTTATTACATACCTTGCACATGTTAAATTATTTTACTGCATCCCTAGCGAAACAATTAGAGAAATTATGCTTTGAAAAATTCATAATCATTGTAACAAATTAGATGCAAATGACCTAATATTTGGATATACGAGTATAATGTTTTAAATCTAATATTCAAACTTCTTATTAATTAACATATTTTTCTGGGAAATCAGAAAAAGATCGCTGTCTGACATATCACTGACTTGATAAAATTTAAAGTAAAAAATCCACATAATCTTTGGTTTTTGCAATTCCATGCATTTATGTGAGAACTAAATAATATTTTTGTCCTATTGCCCCAAAAAGATTGATCCAATTTGTATGGGTTGTGCAATCAATTGATTTTTGCCTTAAGATCATCATTGTCATTGGACATCTTAACAATTAAAAACATATACAGGCAGTGCCCGAAATCTCTTTTGATGGTTTTCAAATCTCTGACATTAACTTAACTTTGTTATAATATTGCGGCAAAAATTATTTTGAATTAACAAAGTCTTTGTTATGAGTCGCATATTTTCGCATATTACACAAAGTCGCAAACACTTCTCAATCAGTTGTTCATTCGTACATCAAAGTTCGAAAAATGAAATCTCCGCGTTTACTAGCACAACTACAGCGAAATTGAAATCAATAGGCATAAAAACAGACTTCGATTGATAGAAATGGAGAAATTAACTTATGTACCTAAATAATATGTATTTAATATACTCCATGGGATTGTAATTATTTGTAAAGATTTTCTGTATCATCTTTTTCTTAATATGTTAACTTGAATCTTTAGAAGTGATTGATGTCTATTTCAACCCAATATCTCATATATTAAGGACAAAGTACTCGTAGCTTACATATTCAATTCTAATCTTCATGCTTATTATTGTATAAGTTTGTGGAATTTCTTAAGTTTGCAAAGATCATAGAGTTACAAACCTTACACCATGATAATGAGACCCACACATAGTGTATGTAATTGGTATAAAATGTGTTATGATTGTGTTTGGCCCAACTTGAACTTGGCCAAATGCCATTTTTGTCTGTTAAATGCATTCAAAAATAGATATTTCTATTTGTTTTCATTTCATTCTTTTTTGTTGAAGTCCTTTCTTTACTGACATTAACTGCTTTTATATTTTATATTGTATTATCGCCTCGTTTTTTGGTTGGGATTTTTCCTTTTTCTTTTTTGTTATTCTGCATTCTACTTGGAACAACAATACGATTTTATTTTTTATTGTTTTGCTTTTTTTGCACTGCGCCTGAAGTCATCATCACAACTGGCGATAATTTACTATTGATTGCTTTTTGTCGTAAAACTTTTCTATCTCATTCAAACTCTTTCTTTCCCTTGTTCTTCTTCTTCTTCTTCTTTAGCTCTCTCTGTCTCTCTCTATCTCTATCTTTATCACTATATTTATTTCTTATTTTTACGGCTTGTACTATTGTTTTTGTTATACTTTGTAGTATTTAAGGAATCTTCCACTTGTTATTTTTCTTCGTTTTTTTTTTTTTTTTTTTTTTGAATTTTGCAGTTGAATTGATTTTGTCTGGCATCTTCATTTCTTATGAGTTTCCATTTGGTATCCTTTTGAATGTGTCAATTCCCATTTTTTGAAGCGACTGCAAAATCAATAAAATGCCAATGAAGATCAAAACAAAATTAAAGTAAGAAAGAAGGAGGAGAAAATTAATGTTGAATGCGACAAAGTCTGCGTCTGGTTGACATTACACAACTTAATCAGGCACACAAAAAGTCAACAAAAATGTCAACAGCACTCAGCACAACGCAGCTTCATCAATTTTATCTTAATCCCCTTTTCTTTCTAAATTTAAGTCTTCATTTAAGTTTTTCATTTTGATTTTTTGTTTTTCTTTTCTGTTTACATATTTAATGGCAGCAGCAACATTTCTTATAATTTAATTAGCTTAAAACACAATTAACTAAAAACACCCAACATCCAACACTCACAGGCACACAGTGATGCACACTTTATTTTGCTCCTAAGCAGCCATCACTTGATAAGAATACAAGGCAAGACAAGAAATGGCTTAAGTCCTTAATGGACAATGTTGTTGTGTTGTTGCTGTTGACTTGATTTGACCTGTTTACATACAATTTCGCACCATGACACACTCACACTCCTCGTACCATTGGGTCATGTTTTTCATCGCCCCTCTATTACTTTGTATATACTAGTATGATAAAATCCAAGAATTCATCTCCTTCTTTGTCTTCTCCTTGGTAACTTCAAGCATTCATGCATATCGAATACTTGAATTGCAACGCACCAATTACGAACATCGTCATCATCAAAAGTAGCAACAGCAGCAATGGTACCAGTTATAGTAGCAATAGTTGCAGTTGTCGGTTGGTGAAGCCAACAACATCAACAGGCAACGCACACATTGAGTTATGCAATAAACGCATAACTAAGCCTCTTCCCTCTTTGTTGCCATGACCGATTCAACAAAACTCATTTCTACTCACTCCAACCTCTTTCCAACAAACTTCCCATAGACCCGAGCATAACAAATCCTTTGAGATATCCAATTAAAAGTAAAAAAATAACCTTTTGACGTTGGCGACCTCAATGGCAGTAGCAGTACCTGCAACAGCATCACCAACACCATGTCACCTTCGCTTCTCTTCGCTCCTCTTATCTTCGTCATGATCTTCATCGGAGAAGCTTTTTGTTGCTGCTGCTGCTGCTGTGATGGTGATGGTAACCAATGTTTTACGCTTATTTTTTCACCTTTCTTCTTTTCTTACTTTCTCTTCACACTCTACTCATCATTCATGCTTTTCATGCAACGTGTAAAGTGTCTAAATTAACAAGAACACAAAATACCAAAGTGAAAAACTTTATAATTATGTTAAGAATATTTTCTCAAGAAGCAACAGCAAAAATACCTTTTTATTCTTCTCTATTTTATTTTTTATCAACTTCATCATCATCATCACTATCCACAATCATCATCACCATCTTTCTTGTTCCTTGTTTTGGGCTTAGAAGCTTGCGACGTGATTCATCTTCGACTCAGGCTCACTGCAAAAAAAGTTTTATGCAACAAACTTATTTTTTGTATGACGCAGCCATAAATATGCACAAATAAGAACGAGAACAAAGCTATTCTCCTCTATTTGAATCCTGCATGCCCCAAACCAAGCCAAATCCAATCCATTCACTGACTGACTCAATCTCAAGCCGATTTTAGGTTTGACTTTTCTATGGCTTCGTCTTTATTAGTTGAAGTTTTCTTTGTCATCATTATCTTCGTCATCATTATCACTATACTCAGCTTTCTCTTGCATGCAACAACTAGCAAGGCATTACGTATACGCCAAGTCATCTAATGAATTCATCATACTAAACTTACGCATTCACTTCTATACTTAGTAACATGGCGTATGCGTAACATAATTAGAAAACTTCATACGTCACAGAAACCCACACATGCATGTATAGTTAATCTCTCACCATACACACACACACACACTCTAACAGAGTGAATGATAACCACAAAGAAAGAAAAGAAAAGTATTATCAAAGGCATTTTCTTTTGCTAATTAAAAAGAAAAGCTGTAAAAAGATGCTGAAAGCAAACTAATTTTGAATAGAAAGAAGAAAAAAAGTAAGTGAATTCAGTAAAGTCGTCTTAGAACTACTACTATGAATATAAAAGCAAATTTCACAAAAATTAATAAAGTTGCGAATTTTGGTTTATCTTTTTTTTGGGGTCTTTGTCTTATACATTCATATCCTTTCAAAAGAAGCATCAGCTTAAAAGACGTGATGGATTTCATTTTGTGATTACATACAATTTTTACTTCTTTCCAAGTCAGTGCAATCAATGAAATGGAAGAATTCTAGTGTTTAACAATCAGCAATTGAAGTGTTTGAACGGTAAAATCCTTATATCCAAACCGTTATTATATTCTTCCTTCAATTTGATTCTATTTTTTTGTTTTGTTTTATTGAATAAACCATTTTTTTTTTTTTTTTTTGTTTATGGTCAAAATACATTGAGGAAATAAGACAATGAGTACAAGAAATAAATAAAAATAAACCCAACTCGTCATGCTAAATATCACCGGAACATATGCGCACTGACGTTAGTAACCGATACCAAAACCCTAACCGTTCGATGGGTATACAAGATGAGATGAAGGATGCTTATAGAAATTGAATGCCACACCTCAAAACAACCATAAACAATACTAGAAATCACTCATGCCAAAAGTAAGCGATTTGCAATCCTTACGCAGAGAAAGAAAAAATTCCTAAATCAACAAGAAAAAAAAATCCTCAAGAACAACAAAAATTGGAAAATCAAAAAAAAAAAACATACCTATACAACGTTTAACTCAAATCGATTTTGAGTTGTTTTCCTTTTTTTTTTTGCTTGCTTTAAACTTCACAACAAAGTAGTATAGTAGTAGTGGTGGAGAGAGAAGAGAAAG
Organism: Amiota communis; assembly: GCA_037043315.1. NCBI lineage: Eukaryota > Metazoa > Arthropoda > Insecta > Diptera > Drosophilidae > Amiota > Amiota communis. The sequence continues at coordinate 1,688,924 of JBAMAV010000657.1, forward strand.
TAGAGAGTGAGGTCAACAAAACCCAATAAATGGCAACTGATAGAGCTGGGAAAGAGTAAACGGAAAATAAATATATATCCGTTGAACAAGCAAATGTTGGTGAATCATGTTCAAATAACAACAACCAGAATACACCAAATACTTGAATAGACAACAACTAGCTTGGACAACATGATGGCAAAGGACACTAGTAGACAGCAGCAGTAGACTATGGTAAATGATGATGATGATGATGACGAAGATGGAAGGTAGAAGAGAAAGAGGTGTGAAAGTACATGAAATGAGGAAGTGAATGTGAACAAAAACGTATGGTAGTCTGACAGTTACCCATTTGTATATATAATATATCTATCTATCTGAGTGTGTGTGTATGACTTCATTTTTTATTAGAAAAAAGAAAAAGGAAAAAAGAGAAAATGGCAACAAGATGAACGCAACAATGAAAATCGGTGACGCTATTGGAAAATGGTGAACATATTTGTCCCTGGACAGCAATTATTGTTATCGTTATTGGCATCGCATGAGATTGACTGAAATTTATTTTAGTTTGAGTGCGAACACGAACAAAGAAGGGCAACCAATAACCAATGACTGAAACTACAACTACTAAGATTTGAACAAAATTTTCCAAATGTTTGTCATGGTCCAGCAGAGAGACAACAACAAATCAAACAAAAAAAAAAAATAAATACAGTAAAGGAAATATACACAAAAAGCAAACAAAATAAAACAGAAGAGAAAAGAGAAAAATGTTGAAAACAAAAATAAAACATAAAAATTGTATTGTAAAATAGCCGACACATTGTGACAAAATGAACAAATTGAGAGTGTGTGACAGACTATATAGTTGGGATAGTACGTACAAATAGTAGCAACAGTAGCAGCTGCAACTAAAAACAACCCAGAAAAAAAAACAAACAGATACATGAAAAATTGTCTATAGTTTGCTTTATAAACCAGAACCAGGACCAGAGTTGTTTGGTTGGGAGTGTTAGATTGTTGTAGGCGTAGCTAAAGGTGGCTGGTGCTAGTCGGCATCAAATGTCCCACAATTTGAATCAACAACATCAACAGCAGAGTAAATGGTTTAACCTTTTTTCAAAAGACCAACTGAGTAAAAACAAAAACATATCTGTAACATTTACAGTGAAATGAAAGTGAAACAAGAGCAGCAACCACAGGACTAGAAACAGCAGCCACTAGCAACATTTAAGGTAAAGAATTTTCTACCCCTTTCCTTTCTTCGTCTTTTCTTAACGTCATCATCATCATCATTGATTTGTTGTGTTGGTGTTGTTCTTTTTGTACTTTTACGAAGGGGGTATCCCAAAAGTATGTGACCAGCGTTCACAACTTCGCACCAAAATTTGTAATTTACAAAAGGTCTTTGGGAACAAAAATATGTGAAAAGTGTAACCCGCGTTTTGACATATCTTCGAGCACAATGACCGCAGAAAATATTGAGCACGGTCGATTTGCCTTTAGTAAAAATTGTCGTTTAACTGTTGGTGAACTACAACTATTTTAAGAACACTAAGCGATATAAATTGCATAATTGCTCATGGTGAACCAGATATACATAGATAGAACAACTTGAAAAGTATAGCCTTTGCAATGTTTGCTGTGCTGAAAATTGAAAATTTTGCTCAAAAGGCACCACATAAAGATGATTGTAAAGTATACAATGAGTGCTCTAAAATAGACTTCCATTTCGCATAATTGACTTTTAGAACTGCTTTAGGATGTGGAAGCACCGATCGAAGTTGAATACTTTTGATATACACCTCGTATATTTTCTGTTGTTTTACTTTGCCCAGGAAGTGTGAACGAAATCTTTAGATTTGTTTTTGTATGTTTCATGAACTCGATTAGTTACCATATGCAAACCCAACATATTAGTGTAACAACAACGACAACAGCAACAACAATTCCACCTACTCAATTGTTGCTATTTCCTTTTACATACGCCCACAAATAACGGTAAATGCTATCGATTCATTTCCTTAACTTTCCCTTTCCTTTATTGTTTTTCTTTTATCGTTTTGAAAATTTGTTTTGGTTTTTCGTTTCATCTGTGATTTTTGGTTTTCTCTTACAAACGAGTATTTTTTCTTTTTGTTTCGCATTCTCATTCTCTATTGATGATTTAATGAATTACTTTGTTGTTATTATTGTTGCAGTAGTAGAAGGTATTTATTCTGTATTTACAGAAGAATAAACACTTAAGTAAATAACATAAACTTAATTAACAAAAATGTTCAACAAAATTAAATTGATAAACAAAAATAAATTTAAAAAAAAAAACAATCAAAAAAAGCATTGAAGCATTGAACAATTGAATTGTTAAAGTTAAAAAAAATATTCAGAATATTTAATCAATTTCATTTAAAATTACAATAAAAATAAATAAATAAATAAAAATTATTTCAGTTTGATAACAAAATAAATACCCTTGAAGTCAATTTGAAATTCATTTTGGTAAAGAAAGAAACAATTCAAAATGTACTTTATTATAAGACGATTGTAATACAAATAATATTCATTCTTCTCAACAATCTCGTAACCAATGGTAAAGGTTTTTGGTTGAGAAATTTGGATATGGCGAGTCATCGGATAATAAATGGAAATATCATCGCATTTTAACTGCATAACTTACTTACTATACTGTTGCCTCAGGTACTTTCATAGATAGTATAAGTCTATCAGGCAATGAGAACTGCATATTCTGTAAGAAAGATCGTCCGATCAGCTAAAATCTTATCTTTTAACCCATCTTAACACATACCATTACATGAACCGATTAGCTTAATATCATTTGCTTTATTTATACTATGTTTTAAGTCTGTTGATGTGGCTAATGACGTAAGATCTGTAGCCACAAAGTAGTCACTAAGTCCCAGAGCAGCGTCCAATCCTCAACATTTTCGAAGTCCGACAGTACTGTTCAGTAGCTTTTTGGATGTGTGACAAGCGTTTGACAGAGTGTGGCACCTCGGAATCTTGTTCAAACTCAAAACAATGTCACCGGCACCTAACTACTTGGTATTGAAGTCCTTTCTTCATAGAAAAACTTTCTACGTATAATATGATGATAAAGAATCAGACATTAAGGCCATCCAAGCTGGAGTATCCCAGGGTAGTATGCCATCTACACGTTCCTTACAGCTCATCTACCTTTTTTAAGTCTTGAAATAATTTTGGTTGCAACATATGCAGATAATAATCCTTTTTGGGCTACTGATAGCAAGATCCCAGGGCAACATCACCCATTTTGCAGAACCAGATAAATATTCTGAAACCGTGGCTCAAAAAATGGGACCTTGCCGTGAACACAGAGAAATTCATACATGCTATAAACCTTAATGGAGACACGAAAACTATATATGTAGATTGCAATTCAATTTTAGTCATCTTTACAAATAATTTCTTAAACCTTTTAAAAGAAGCTTTCAAAGAAATTAACCCTCCAACTAAAGATATAAAGAAGCTTATATATATATATCTCAAAACCTTTGTACTAATTTTCATAGACAGATCCCCCAATATGTTTCAAACATCATATCAAACTAAGAATACCATTCATGCCGAATACAAAATTTCAATAAAATAATGCAATAAATAAAAAAAGAATACTTTACTTCAGTCGCAACAACAATAATAACAACAACAACAACAAATAAACAATACTTTATGCAAACATTAACGTTAAATCTGTCAATAAAACCTTTAAAGATGCAACGAAGCGAAAGAACACCATAACGTATACGTAATTTACTTTTCAGTATCTTTGTTTTTATTGTGTATATGCAAAGTAACAACAAAATCAACAAACAACAACAGCAAAAATAACAAAAACAAAAACAATAAAAAACAGGGTTAATTCTCGGTAAATTTTTGGTAATTTTTAAATGCGCAACGAAACAATAACAAAAACAAAAGGTTACCACAAAAGAATATGATAAAGAAGATTTTGGGGCATAAGAAACCGACAAATTAAAATTAAAGGCAACACAAAAAAAAGGGTTCACTTGAAGATGCCGCTTTTTCTTTTTTTTCGAATTGGTCATCAATGAAGCAAAGCAAGTCAAAGATTTAAATAGAAATTCATTAAGGCAACATAAGCGTCTCATTCTGCAGAGAAAATAAAGGGTTTTCAAGGGTTTCGTAAATAAAAAGTAAAAAGAAATAAAGTAACCAAAAATGAAATCGAAAAAAAAACTGAAATAAGTTGCGTCCTTGAGAATATTTATTATTGCGAGAAAGTGCAGAGGAGAGACAGACATACATACTCTGGGTTATTTATGCTTCAATGTGCCTTTGGGCTTTTCTGGACAGCAACATAGATGAAGACTCAGACGGAGGCAACAGCGACCGGGAAGTGGAATAAATGATTTTAATTTATTTATTTTATTTGACTTTATTTTATATTTCCTCCTACTTGTTGTATTTTTTTCATTTTTGTTTTTTATATTGAGTTCCCACCATGGAAATTGAAGCAATTAAATAAAACTGAACGTTCAAGTGCAGCAATTAAAGGGCGGATGTCATACGCCCCCGCACAAGCGTTTATTTATTATTCCAAAAGCGCATTCACAAAGGAATGGAACGAACTAGTTTAAAATGAGGACACGGAGGATACGCAGACGACGATGACACAGCAATGACGATGACAAGCTGCTGGCAAATCAAATATACATTTTAACCTTAATTAAGGATTAAACTCAACTCTCAAACGCTTGCCAGTTCTATGTACACTTTTTCTTGCCAACCTACTTCACAACTGCCTCATTTTGAGACCACACCGAAACCAATTGGAAGATACTTTAAGTAAGGATGCGTAGGAACAGCAATGGCAACGGGAACGACACCATCTAATTGAGTAGCCTAAACCGACATTGACAAATGGCGGCAATGAGTTTGACTTTGGCCTATGCCAAATACCCCAAAAAAAAAAAATAGAAGAAACCCCTAACAACAATAAGAAAAAACAATTCATTGTTCGAACAACGAATGGCGGCGATCTACCACCAACAAGCGGAAATAAATCGTTTTGCAACTTTTGTAACCATTTTTCCGTTTTCATGTTCCCCGCTTTCACTTCTTTTGTCCTCTTTGAAGGATGATGGAACTTGTTAGGGCAGAGTAGTGCCCTTTTTTGTTCTACGCTTATTTTCTACTTAAACATAAAACTTACATTATTGCGCGTGTTGCTAGTACATGGAACATGAATCTATGACCGCCGCTTAAAAGCGTTTTAAATTAAAGGCCGCGGCAGCTGCCATTGTGGCATGGCTGTTGGTTATCATGAACTGACATCAACTGACCGACAGACCAAACAACTGTCAAATAATTGAACGCACGAGAGCGCGAAAAACCCCAAAATGGTACAAAACAAAAAAAAGAATAAACGAAGAGTGAAGAAAAAAGTGAGCTTGAAAAAGTGCGAATGTTGGAAGGTATCTAATAAAAGTATCTGCATGCTACCAAAAACCAAAAAAAAAAAATAAATAAAAATAGTAAAAACAAATGAAAGAAACGCAGCCATCGGCGGCAACATAACATGAACCGTTGCCAAATGTACGCCAAAGGCCAAAACAATCGCGTCTTGTATGCAGGAAAAATAAACAGACACAAATGAAGCAGAGAGAAGCAGCAAGCGAAAGGCAACCAAGGGGAAAGCACAACCAATCCTAGAAATGTTGGCCAATTCCACCACTTCTAATTTATATGCAGACGGTTTTCCCTTTTTTTCTAACTCTAGGTTGAGTTATTTTCATCCTCCGAGAAATTTTCGCTTTTTCTCCTTTTCTCTTTTTCATTGTTTTTTTGTTTGTTTTCGTTGGCTTTACTCATGTTTTTCGCGCTTTTATTGTTAAAAATGAATGCTGTTACTGCTTCCACTTGACCAAGTGTTGCCAACTCAATTCGGTAAATAATGCCACAAACGACTAAAAAAATGAAATAGAATAAAGTAAAATAAAATAAAATAAAGACAACTAAAAGAAAAGAATGTAAAATGAAGGAATTCAAAAAGCATGCAAAATGTTGCATGTCTGTGTGTATGTTATTTGTGTATTCTAAACTCCTAATCCCAAACAAGAAGGGAAAAATAAAACAAAAAAGGGGTAATTTTTCATTTGACCCTCTGGGTAAACAATTAAATCAGAATGTCTGTTAATCTGTAGAATATTTTAACCCACCACCACATCACCTTTTCCTCCCTTTATTCCATTTCATTTTAATATTTTTTGCTTATTTTAGAAATTGTCGAGAAAATTATTTACTTCGCATAACTTGAGATGTTTTAAAGCATTTGCAAAGTAAATACACGCGTAAGCCTTTCAATTCAAGAAGATTTTCACAACAAACAAAGCTGCATTTCAGCCAATTAGGCACACAATTTACATAACAAACGATGCTGCCTCCACATCTTCATCATTAACATCATTATCATCATCATAACCACCTTCAAAAGTCAATCATTGACAACAACTCATGCACTGCATGGTGTATGTCAGATGTGGCAAGTCAAGCGTTTAACAAACCACATAGAGAATAACTAAATGCCCTATCACAAAGCGGAAAGTGTGGCAAATATCTGGCATCCTGTGTTGTAAGAATCAACATCTCCACATTGTCACTTCATCACCTATCCCCTGTTCCGCCTTTAAGCTTCTTTTAATATTCAAACATGGAAAAAATTTCCACTTAAACGCTTTCGAATGAAGTTTCATGCGTAAAAGTCATAAATAAAAAAATATAAAATAAGAAAAAATATTCTCAAGTGTGAGTATGTGATTGTGAGAATGTACATATATGTATGTGATTGTGTATGTATGCGGCATATGAAAAACTCATTTAGCTTATAAATTATGCACTAAACAAAAAAATATATCTAAAAAAAGTAAAAAACTCAACTGAACTCAACAAATTTATGTGCTGTCTCGTCTTGGCAGTTTCATATGATATGAACTCGCTTCATTTCATTCTATCCCATATTGATCCCCTTTGCCACTCTTCACTCTCTCCTGGACTTCCTTTTGCAGGAAGTTTTCCTTAAGAAAATCATGACTAGAAATTATTGGCACAAACACTTGAGGCAACAAATTACGAAGAACGAAGCTGTTTATACAACATGACATTGCATGGATTTGGTTGTGACTCCTTGCTAAATGGTAAATGGTAAATGCTATCCTATAATAGCTCAAGTAGCATCTCTCAGAATATCTAAGTGTGTGTGCTCCATTTAAAATTCAGTCTCATTTCTTCAATATTTCGAAAAACCAAAAATATAAAAAGCATACGAAAAAAACCAACATAAAATCATTTTTCAAATTTTTCAAATTTCTAGGCGCCTTCAGGCTGCCATCATTTCTCCTCCACCCATCAACATACCATACCATATCTATCCTCCATATGGCTGGCGTATGGTTGAATGTGTTTTAAAATTTATGACTTGCCTATTAAGTGCGAATTAAGTGAGTGCTTTGCGCATAAAATCATGTTTGACAAACTCAAACAATTTCACATAAGTAAAAGTGCTGCTGCTGCTGCTGCTACTACTAAGGACTAAGGCCGAATGAGGGCAGGAAGATGAGTTGCTGAGCCTCTAGCAAAGGCAACAAATAAAGTAACACAAAGTTAATATTAAGAAACTGTTGCACTTCTGCATGACTCTTAAGAATTATGATTTTTTCTTCTGATTTTTCTTCAGAATTTTTTTGTTTAATTATTCTTTTCAAGCAACCAGTAACAAAAATAATAAGAAAGAAAGCTATCAATGGAGAGAATAAGCATGATTTTATCTTTTCTTTAATAAACTTTTTCCTATTTTAATATGAGGAGGTTGTGAGTGTATGTGTATGTGTAGTTTGAAAATTGCTCTTAATTGACGAAAGTTTTTACATAAATTAAAATATGATTTTTTCTCTTTTTCATTTTTATTTTTTTTTTTTTTTATATCTTTACTTTGAATTTAGTTAGTAGTAGTAGTAGTAGTAGTTAGTCTCCGTAAAAAGTCTATCGACACCGAACTTTTGCTGGTTTGCTAATCAAACCATCCAATCCTTAACAAACTCAACTCAACTCAACTGCTGCTGCTGCTGCTGCAACTGATTTTGAAATTTCACTCACAACTTTTATTTTTACTATAGTACATAGTATAAAGAATATATTTTTTCTAGTTTTGTTGGCTGCTGTCATCTGGTGTCGCCGGTCATTGCCGCCTTTTGCTAATTACTCAAATCCCTTTAATACTATTAGGATACTACCAATGGGCGACATGATTTTATTTCCCTTTTTTTCCATTTTTTTTATATTTAACTGCGTTGTTCGGTCAACTCTGACTAATGAACCGCACATTAGTGCATTCGTCGTCCTTAGTCCTTGCTGAAGTTTCAGCTAAAACGCTGCTGCCAACATTTTTCTATAGCCAAGCACCAAATGTATTTAGCCCATTGGTTAAGTGCAAACGTTTGCCTTTATATTATTGAACTATAGCAAATAATACTCATTCTCCAAAGAGAAGTGGAAAGTTGTCTACGTATTTTCTTTTTTCCCTTATTTTTATTTTCTTTGTTTTTTGTTTTTCTTTTGCTGCCGCCATCCTTAAAAGTTTGAACGCATCCTATCCCTCACTTTCTCTCTCTCTGAGCTCGTTCAATCCAACTGCCATTTTATGTGCCGCTTCATCGATTACTCTCAATGTAATTTGCTTTATATTCGTTTGCTTTACTTTACTTTACTCGACTCGTCTTTGCTTTGCTTTGCTTTAGTTTACTTGGGTTTTCTCAGCTTGACTTAGCCTTTGCCTTTACTTAAAATAAATTAAAAATTATTGGAGCATTTGTTATTGCTTGCGTTGACCAACTGATCTACTACTCATTCCCAATGCATTTCCTAATTTTATTTTGTTAAAAGCGGTCAGTAGACGCAAAATATTGTATTATTGCATTGAAATCTGTCCACTTGATGTCACTGCTGGTGTTCCTCGAGGAAGCCATCTTAGCCCATTATTGTTAATCCTTTTTATAAACGATCTTCCTCTTTTCTTGAATCACTCTCATGTTCTGATGTATGCCGATGATGTCAAACTCTGTCTTTTATTTAATGATATCTTTTCGCAAGTCAGATTGCAAGAGGATCTAAATTCATTGCATTCATGGTGTTTATGCAATCTTCTAAAGTTAACTGCGCAAAATGCATATTTATGACTTTCCAACGGCGGAAGCCTCATATATTTTCTCACACGATCGACAACGACCCATTGGCGCATGTCTCTACTTTCAGTGACCTCAGAGTCATTTTTGATCCAAACCTGAGCTTTAACCATCACATTTCTTCAACTATTAAAAAAATTAAAAGTATTTTTGATCGCTTATAGATGTGACTGAATGGCTATGCAATAGCCATAGAATAGAATTATTGAGCACTTGAAGGCCAGTATTAATCCAAAATATCAAATAAATCATAAATGTATTTATCAGTGCTAGATAAAATCATTGTCATTTCAATGAAAGCCAGATTTCATGTCATAAAGTTTGATTATTTTCTTTATGCGACATTTCATTTGAGAAAATGATTCTCAAAGCCTGCACATAGTATACATATATAGGTGCTGGTCCATGATGTCTCTATCTCTTTTCAACTGCTTTCATTTCCCTTGTTTAATTGTCACCTTAATGTGTTAAAGTGGTTCAGTTGAAGTAAGCACCCAGCGAGCGATGCCAATGGTACCCAAGGCTATCGGTTGATTTTCCCATGTCGGCTGGGTCAAAAACAAACACTGAAGGCCTCGGCAGTTCATTCAATGTATCACAATGAGCCATAAGACTTGTGGGGAAACTTGCCGCACAGGCGAACAGCTTGTCTCTCATTTCCTATCATATTCTGTCTGCTTCAATCTCACCTACAAATGATCAATTTTATTGCACAAACCCAACAATTAGTACGATTGATATTGTACTTAGAGTATATGGTCCTTTAAAATTCAATTGATTTCATCATGTTCATTTACAAATCTTGTATTATTGTAAATTTGATTTGCTTTTCTTTGGCAAAGACATTACAACTAAATTAGTATAAATTTAAAAGCAAACAACTATATACATTGAAATACTGTTCTGAACAATTAAACACATTTAGAACATAAAACCAGAACCATGAGTAAGTATGCACTTAGACATAGTCTGAATTAGAGCAGAAATTATGTTTATGAATATGGTCAGCCAGACCCAATGCCAATTGATGTTGCAACTGCTATTGCTTACTAGACACGCTTTAGTCGCCTCAACTCAACCCAACCTGACTGGAATTGACTTGACTTTAGTAGTTGGGAATAGGGTTGGCATTGCTTGTGCGTAATCAATATCGATTGTTATGTGCCATGCCATCATTAATACTATGCAGAACATCATCTGCATTTAAAGACCCCTAATATAAGCATACGAATACTAAAGATAGAGACGGGGGCCAAAGTATAACAGACATAATGCCAGACAAATTTCCATACGATTTGTAATTAACATAAAAGCCTCATTTACCAAGCAGCAAAACCAATACAGGAGCAGCTCATCTAATTGTTGCAATAACAACAAAAATTGCATCAACAGCAAGAACATAAAGTTAACTGTCCTTCAGTATGGTCCAAGCAAGCTACATTATAAACAAAGCAAAGTTTTGCTTAAATGCTCAGAAGGACATTCTAAAGTACATTCATTGGGCTGTTACTTTGCAATTTTCAAATGCATTTAAAGTTGTCTAAATCTTTATGGCACATCTACTTACAATACTTAAAGGCCAACTCAGTGTTTATCTCTAATTTTTGAAAGCATTTTTACACCCATGATTTCAATTGTTTTTTGCATTACAAAGTTGTCAACATTTAACTGAAAACAGAAATGTTTGTCGTTTACCCTTCTCTTATCTCCTTTCATTTCCCATTTGGTTTTCTTTTTGGATGTTTCACAAAACATATTTGCAATCCTTTCGGTTAACGTCTTCAATACCGAAGTCACTGTAGATTTTTTGGTGGATTTTTTTACGCGCAACTATTGCAATAATGAGACGGCAATGAGTTTGAAAAAAGTTTCAAGTTATTAAAACTTTTCAAAATATCAAAGGAGGAAAGAAAAGACAAAATTTACAAAAACAAAAACAGACAGACTATCGTATAACGGATAAGCGATAAGTTGTCATGATATTGAAAAACATAAAATGAAAATGTTGTTTAAAAGATTTATACAGTTTGAATGATTATGCACGCGACGGCGGTTCAGTTGGTGAATGTAATTCAATAGAAGCACATTTCTAATGGCCTACTTCCCATTGATCTTTTATGAAACTTTTGTATAAATGAAACATCAACACCAATATTGTCATCATCATATGTGGACAAAAATTATTCATGTATTTTCCCAATCATGTCTCACAATCCGATATCAAAGAGAAAGACTTTAATTTGAACATAAAAACTATCACCAAATTTTAACCCTTTCAGAACAGGAATACATGTCAAATGTCGTGTATTTTCTTCGTAATATGAATTTCAGATTTTAAAAATCAGCTGCCAAATATTCATTATTAAATGCATTATACAATGTATTAAGTTTTTGTACTTAGTCAAATACACTTATTATTCAATTGCCTCATGTGGGTTTGTGGGCTTAAGAATTAGTACTCAAAATAAAGTTTATAACAATTATATCCTCAAACCATGGTTAAAATGATTGAAATGAAAGTGAAAGCTTTCTCTAAGCTCATAACCATAGAAGAATTCAACCATTTCATATTCATGGAAACAAATCATATTTGATGTCTGAGTTGCCAACTTTTTAGTATAAGAAATATAAGTTGAAATTACATAATATAATACCAAAGGCAGCTTTCAAAAGCTTTGAGGAAATTGATATAAGAGAGTGAAAGAATAATGAAACTTAATACAATTTCTCTCAATTTCTAATCATTTTTGATTGCAACATTGATGTAACACAATGTAACATTTTCAATTAAATCCAGAATTAAAGCAATTATTATACAATATTATATTTCCAGTTCACTCAAGCACATTGTTCTTTAATTTTAGCTAATTTGTTCCATTATAAATTAGTAGTATGTAAATGTCTTTGGCGTCAAATAACAAACACACGCATAATTGTAACAAATTTACATAATTTTAAAATTAAATCTAAACTTGATGCTTCAAAAATGGAATCAAAAAACAAAAATCTTTAATGTTTTTCTTTCCATACTTAATCAGTTTATAGCCTTGAGCCTTTTTGCTTTATGTTGCTTTATAATACAAACGAATAAAGGGACAAATTTTGTTGTTACTTTGCATTAAAATTTCTGACTTTGTTTTTTCGTACTCTAGAGTGAATATGTGCATATTATTGTGTTACTTTTTTCATGGAACCGTGAGTTTCTCTATGAAGTAGAGAGTGTTTTTATTTAGTACTAGAGAACCTGCATATATTGTCCTGCCCGAACAATGAAAAATATCGCATCATTTCCATTACAGGATTTTTTCCTCTATCTAAGCTTCATATGCAAAATTTTGATCCACCAATTCTGACCTTTCTGGTGGAATAGCAACCAAATCAGGCAAGCCGTTCTCAAGTTATGGGACTTCGAACAAGTGGCATTTAATTTAGGTTTAAATACATAGATAGATAGATAAATACTAGTTTGTCAGTTCATCAGATTACGAGTTTCAATTCTGCTACACATTTCTCTATTCAAATCGAACTGAACAAATGTGTAATATACGTGTAGATTCCATATAAAACTTTAAGTATTTATGAGTTTTTGTATAGAAAACTTTTGTAATTCTAATATAGTATATATATATAAAAAAAACTCTTCAATGGGACCAATATTTTAAAAAATTGCCCTATAAAAACAGTTCTTAAAAAAGCAATTTCATTAGATTGGGGTATGAAGGGTATGTATGTTTCAGTAAACCAAACTCTTTTTTATATCTTACCAAAATTTGTAGGCAATTTGGCCTCAAGAGAAGGCAACCAACAATAACGACAACAACGATGATGACAGAATATGTCAACGCAGCAACTGTTGCTTATCGAATACATATACAAACAAATATGTATCTATGTGTATATGACTGAGTGTATGTGTGTGTCCACGTATGTTTGTATTCATTTTTTTTTTTGCCGGCAGCCTAGAATTTTTTTTACTTTGCTCCTATAAACAAATTTGCTGACTAAGGCAAACAAAACATCAAAAAAAAAAAACATATTTCTATTGCATACTTTCTGGAGTACTTAACGCTTCCTTATTCTTCTACCTTTTTCTATGCCCATTTTTTTGACAAATAATAACCTAAATGAATAAATAACTCATGTGGGAAAACAAATTAAATGCCTACGCTAACGACTGGGAACTCTTCACAATCTTCGTCCTCAAGCTTCTTGAGTTTTACACAAGTATTCTACTGTATGTATATAGTACTTAATGCTTCAGTGCATTATTATTAAATCTGTTGTGTTGTTAAGCGTACCAAGAGCCCTTGGCTGTGGTGTTTATTAACCAATGTCATTGTCATTTATTATTATTGTTGTTGTTGCTATCATTTTCGTTGTTTTATGGTTACATTTTTGGTTGCTTATTAATATTTATTATATGCCATAAGAAAGTCAAAAGAATAATCACAACAAAAAGAATAAGGATCTCAGAGAATAATAAATTCAGTTTTAACAAAAATTATAAACCCTTTATAACAAGAAAATAAACATTCAATTTATAAGAAAACAATATAGGTACCATAATATGATAAATGAAGAAATGTTCTATGACAAGAAATTTCTTTAGACTGCAGCAAAAGCAAAGAAAAGTTTTTCTAGTTCTCATAAGTGGTCTTCATACCAGCATTATCCACATAATTTAAAGGCATGGATAGTAATATGTCTACGGTATTTCTATAACCATAATAGCCAGCTATTAAATCTAAATTGTATCCAGAGTTACTTAGCGCAAATCATTTTGGAGATTTATCCCATTCACCTTTGTTAGCTGCGTCTTAGTATTATTAACGTAACAGGAGAGAATACAATACAAATAGTCAATCAAACACAAAAACTTCTATGGCGATAAAAAAATTCATAGTTTACTAAACTTTTCAGAAAATTAATTGTAATAACTAATGCTGAATATACGAAGGGCATACAATTTTGTGCTTAAAGAACCTTCCTGGAGCAAACCAACATATTTGCAATACAAACACATTTTTGAGCGGATTCTTTCCTTTCTGTGTATACTCGTGTATTCCTAATAAATTATTTAAAACAAAAGCATGCAATTGGCCTTTTAAATCCACAATGATTTGCTTAAAAAGCAATAAAAACGAGCCCGAAGAATTGCATTTTAAATTTGCACAAAATTTGATTGAAACAAGACACATGCTTGTGTAATTCGCTTGAAACATATTTGAAAGGACAAGGTCCCGTGATTGTTAACAATAATTATATTAAAACGTTTTCAAATTAGATTTTCAGTGACACTGTCTTTTAAATTCGTGACGACAATTTTCTTTTAAAAGTTTTTCCTTAATTCTATTCTATAGTATATTCCACTTCCACTGACAACACAGCTAACACAATTGGACAAATTTCCCATGCCATAAGGAAATCTAATAAAAAGGAATGATTGAAATATGATTTTTTCCCCTTGCAAATTCCTTCTGTTGTTTTACTTTGATAGCAAAAAAAAAGAGAAAATTTTATTTGCTTAGTTAAAAGCAGCGAAAGCCGTTTTTATAGTGTATCCACGGATTCTATTGCATTCCGAATTGATCTTTGACATTTAAACTTGAACTTTAAAAAAAGTAACCATTTTTATCGGAAGTAAAAAAAAGGCACACGAAATCAAAGAAAACGCATAAGCAAATAAGTTTCTTTGATGTATGAACTATGCTCATTTCGATTTCGAATAACTGATGCATCTAACCTATCTCATAGTTTAGTTTCGCTGTTGTTTCAAATTATCACTATTCAACAAGATAGAAAATAAAGTTATTGCAATTGCAGATTGCACATGCTTCCTGTTAAAGGAAATGCAAACGGAAAGGAATCCTAAAAGCAAATACGAGTTTAGTTAAGTGCAACAGGAACGAAGTGACAGTAAAGTGCACACAACATTTCCTTATTATCTCCCACGTTATGCATTCAATGCTTCTATGCATATTGTATAAAGCTCAATGTTGAATAGTGAATGCAGTGGATTGCAATAGGTTACAATAACTGTTGCTGGCATTTTGCACACGCAAAAAAACTCTTTGTATAATATAAGAACCAAAGGTGTCACATGTCACATATTTTATTGTTATACACATATCGTATGCGTAATGTAAAAATGATGCAATGATAAAAACTGAATATATATATATGTGTGTATAATGAAAAACTATTCAACTCTATCAACCAAGGAAAAATGCAAACATGTATTGAATTTTGTATAACATAAGTCCATATACGAGGATCAATCGATAAGTTAACAAGCGTGACATCATTAGGATAAGCTATGATCACCTGATAAGCTTTCCCTTTATAACCACAAAATTGCTTTTACCGTTGGTAAGTTTCCACATCGGGAGAACAATATTCAGTGATTCCTTTGAAAAAAGCAAGATATATATTAATTAAAATGATTTTATGGTATGATGGAAGAAAGTGTTGCAAGAACATGACAAAACTTCTTTGCATCAGGTATAAATATCCAGTTGGACGTTGAGGCAAGTGTCTTAATGATAATGGAATTTATACTGAAAGAGTACAGCAGGAATGTAATCAAGCTTAGTCAATACTAAGTTTGAAATTTTAGTGAAAGTGAGAATGCTGTTGTTCTATCAAATCACAGATTTCCAGTTTTTGTTAGGGCCAATGTTTGTTAGATGTCCTTTGTAATTCATAATACCTGTGTATCTGTGTGCTTTTTAAGTCGTTTTTATTGTGCTGCGCTGCACTTCTTCCTACTTAACTGATAGGAAGCTTGAAGTTCCATTGTTACTTCACCTGGGATTAGAATGCTGGCATGCGAGTCAACAAGACTTGTGACTTGCAAAGAAAATGCCGACAATATTTATTATCAATTTATGCTAATTTAGAAGAAATATTATTAAACTTCACTTACCGTGCTCACTCTGAAAATTTATCTACAAACATATCTGTTAGAAGTCTTTGACTAGCAGCTCTTCAATTCGCTCTTAATAAATCAAGATAATATAGAATAGAGTAAAGCAATAGTAAATAGTCAATTTTGACTATTTCTTATGTTCAAGAAAAATCTGTATATATTTCTAAAAGCAATCGTTAATAAATTGTCAAGCATTACCCACGTGGCGTTCTTATATCTTTCGTTTCAGTTTGATAACATAAAAATGGGCAGCAAAAACGCTTGCTGTACCCTAAACCATATCATTTATCCTTTTACTCTTACGTATGTACACATATGGTGTATGTACATATATTTAGTCACAAAATATTTGAAAAATAGTATCAAATTGCACCAGCAATAGCAACAAAATAGTCAGTTATTTCCACATGAGTTTGTCTCATAATATTTTGAATGACCCTTGCAAACGCTCGTATTTCATTATCCAACTTGTAGAAGGGGAGAAAGAGACAAAAAAGTACACTTGTGGATGGAGGAACTAATCGGTCTAATCCTGTTTTTTGGAGACAAAAAATAGTTGCAATTTGGTCGTCTCATTGTAAATTTTCAAATATCGATAGGATCTGCAATAGTTAAATTTTGTATGTGACATCCCTCTGAAAATCTATTCAGCTACTCAGACATATTTCTTTTTTTTTAAGAATAAGAAAAGATAGATGTCACTTTCAGACTTTAAAACATCTATCTTTATTCAAAGATGATGGAATACAGGGTACTCTATAGTCTAATCTCTTCAACAGTATCGTATATTCGTGTTTATTTAATATTGCTGATTTTATTAATCTGCGTATAACCATCAACCAATAATGCAGAAAGGCTTTGTAACCCGCTGAAAAACTGTTGCGACACACATCCCTTTACGCAATTTACTCTTGCCTTTTCAATCAACTCTCTATTTACTTGTATAATTTTGCATTATGCGGCTGCTACCTGTAACTAACGTTAGCAAACTACTTTCATATAACATTTGTGTGGGTGATGGTAATGCCACAATCATTTCGTACTTGTGAGTTTACCCAATGAACTTGACTTTGAGCGTCTACAAAACGTGTGCCAAGAACAAAAAAGCCACTTGATGTTGAAGATTCTTGTAAGGCTTTTAACAAAAGCAACTCAAATGCGGTGATATCCTGACAAAGTTTAGCAGCACTTAAAAGTGATTGTCTGTTGCCCGCTCGTTAAGATTATCAATTCACTTAGCGGAGTGAACAAGTGACTAATTGAGTGAGTAGCTAAAGAGGATTAAAGTATGTGTTGAGAATTTGAAAAACAATAAAATGTATTTTTATTATTGAATTGATTTCTTTAAAAAAAAAATTATCAAATTAATGACAACATTTTGTAATTATAATAATAGCAGCGAGATGTTAATGAACCCCAACTGAAGGAATATAATTACTATAAACGTAGGATGGCGTGAATTACAAACAAAATAAAAAATAAAAAAAATGAAAGGAATGTAAAGCACAACAAACAGAAGAAGCATATTAGGTCCCAAGGCTATGACGTCAACAAGGCGTGCGCTCCTACTAAAATGTTACAAAGTGAAGTTTATCTGTATGTGTACGAATCTATGCGTGTGTGTGTGGGTATGTGTGCATCTGTGTGTGTGTGTGTGTGTGTGTGTGTGTGTGTGTGTGTGTTTATGTATAGTAAATGCTCTTTCATACGTAATGAATTATTTGATGGTTAATTTTTTTTTAGGGGAATCATAAACAATTTAAAAATCACAAAACGCTCACAACTCTTACAACAAGCAACATAAGAACATTTTTGCCTGAGCATAAGAGCGTAATACATAAGCTTTTAATTCATAAAATGACAACATAAAAAGCTTTCTAGGTGACAAAGCTTTTGCTTTGTCTTGATGCTTATGCCGACAGGTGTTGCTTGCTTGCCTTGCCTTGACTTGCTGGCCTGTTTGTCTTTTTAGTTGCACGAAGGATGTGCTTGCTACAGGTTCGTTTTAGTTTAGTTTCGGACTAAAACAGTAAACCATCAACGGCAACAGAAACGGAAGTGAAAAAAAAAAACTGAATTAACGCAAAGCTGTCAGGACAAGACAGGACAGGATAGGATAGGACAAGAAAATATCAGAGAGATACGCTTATTTGTTTGTTGCTTTATTTATTCTTTGTTGTCACTACTTCAATTTGATGCGTGTCTAAAACGTACGCAGGAAGTGTCGTTTCAACAACAATTCGTAGAGGTAAAAGTGAAATTAATTTGTATCTCTATGTGAGTGAATTTGTGAGTTTGCAAGAGATAAAATCCGTTAAACGTAGTCAAAGTGTCATGTAAATAGAAATTGTAGACTATAACATCATTATCGTAGACATCGTCAACAGCATCATCATCATCACAGTGGTGGTGTGCTTAATGAAGTATACTTCATTAATATTCACTGACACTGCATATTTTTTACTAAGTAATTAAATGCCAATTTGCATATTTTTTTTTCGTTCTGTTTTTGAAACATAATTAATTTGTTTGACAACATCGTTCGCATATTCATTAAATGTGTGTGTTTCTCAAACGTTTGTCACACTGACTTTCTGTTTGTCTGGTTGTTTTCGTGTCCATCATTGAGCTCATCATCATTTTGTTTGGTTCATTTTAAGTGCATACATATGTAAGTACTATATATCTCATCACATCACATCATCATTTACACATTTTCACATTTGTAGTACAATTAATTTTTGGAATTTGACCCAAGTTGAAAATAATTAAATATTTTGATTGATTTACAAAATGAATGTTCTGCGTCACTTCAATGGATGGATATCAAGTTGTCAATGAGCGTTGACGTGTTGCATTGACATCATGATTGTCAGTCACTGGACTATTAGTTCAAGTGATAATAAAATTTCATCAATCTTTAAGCAATTTTAATTAACTTCATTTCATTATGTCATGTTCCAATTAGACCTTATCTACAATACTAAGTATAAGAAGAAGTAGTAAGTTAAGATCATTTAAACTTCCGCAATGAAATCATTAGCACAACATATCATCGTTTATATTCTTAACACATAACACATACCTACGATATCTATGTAGTTCACACTGTATGTATGTATGCGAGTGAGAACTGATATTCTCATATTGCTTTATTTCCTTGCTTTTAATGAATGATGTTGGTTGTAACTAAGGCAACCTGCCTTATGACCTTTTGACATTTAACTAGAAAATGAAAATGAACAGCCACGTCAACAATAATAAAAAAAATAGTAACAATAAATGGATCAGTTAAAGACCTCAAAGTTGATTCAGTTAGTTAGTAGCTGCTTAGCAACTTGTGATGAACATAATTTTATAACAATTGACTGAATGAATTACATACATGAATTCAGCACGTCACTTAATTATCTACTTCTATGAATATGAAATACAATTTTAAATAAATAATATTAAAATGTCATCTAAATTTTTGTTAATATGCCACACTTAAAATTTGACTTCCTTAAAAATTAAATAAACTTCATCTAATGCAATTTTATTTTCATTATAACTTCTTCAATCTTTCAGTATTCATCAGTCCGTAAGTCTTCAGAGATTTACTTCTTCGTAATACAATTTTGTTGCCAAATTTCTTTTAATTTAATTGGAATTGCAAGACAACATCATCAACAGAATTGAATATGCAGTGAGTCCAGGTGAAGGTGGAAGTAGAACGAGAACATGAAATCATCGACATTACTCTGGTGTTCTCTACTGTTGGCAATTGAATTGCTGGTATTGCTGGAAGGTAATACAGTCAATGCATGGAACCGACAGGTTTTTAATCGCTATTCACGTAATATACTGAGACGCAATGGATTGGCTTCAGGTAATGTTGGGCCTGGCAATGGCGGTTTCAGCATTGACGGTTTTAATGATGGCATTGGCTCTGAATTTGTTAATGCCAACAACAATAACAACAACGGCTACGATGAGTTTAGGACTTTGTTTGGATTAGGTGCAAATGCCATGCGTGCTGGTCAACAGGTATGTACTACCACAATATATTCAAGAATATATATATATATATGTGTGTGTGTGTGTGATGCCATTTTTCAACTTTTAAGTAACAATAAAGAGAAAATTAATAATAAAAAGTAATTAAAAACCGAAAGAAAAACTTTTCTGCCAACAAAAAGGTCACAAGTCTGTGACAGGTGGAAAACATAAAAGACAAAAATAAATCAATGGGGAAACGTTTTATAAAAAAGTCAAAAGAAAGTAATTAAAAAGTCTCAGCTTGGCAGGAACAACAGAGAACAACGAAACCTTGAAAATATATTTTATATGTAGGAGAGAGCTTTTCAATTGAAACATCAAACCACAAAGACCAGCATAACGGATACGTAATTTAATTTCGAAATCACTTCACCAGACCAGCAGAGACTATCAAAAACTATACCATACCATGGTTGTAATAAACATGGACTTTTGTTTAACAAAATGCATCCTAAAGGCATAACAACATGCTGCACGCATGTGATGTGTTCTCTACATCAAACGAAGGTCAAAGTGGGCAACATTTTTGTTGAAAGTGACATTTATCAAAAATCCATTTACACTTCATCACACATCACTTGCATCTGCTCTGGACATTCTTTTATGCCATGTCAGTCAGTTCAATGTGAATAAAAATGTCATTAATTGAGAATCATAATTACGTATCAGTCAGTCCAAGGGTTTAATCATACGGCTACATCATGACATTTAGGTCATTCATATGTGGGTATCAATTTAAAGTACCACTGATTTGAAGTTTATAAATGGGAAAATTAAATTCTAAAGAGAACTTCACTATTTTTGAACATTATATGTTACTTATAGAACCTTTCAAATATCCAATTCATTTTAATTTTTTATTTAATCCAAAAAAAATCAGTTGATTACAATTTGTGTATTTTAGAGTTATTCTTTATTCTTTACAACTTTTGGTCATATTGTAGCATTCGCTTCACTTAAGTTTACTATAGATACCATGAGAGAAATGGTGTTAGGTAATGGATATTTTCGGATTCTACCTTATCTCTACAGCAACGATAAAAATCTTGATGACGACCATGCATCCTTTGAGCCAATAATTCAATGACTTAATTCCCCTTTAAGATTGCCGTCATCATCTGAGTCATTTTCTTATTAAGGTATAAATCAATATGTTTCTAGTGGTCTCTTCCATGGAGTTTATCAACTTTATTTTTCAAAGGCCCTTTATAGTAGGTTACATTTTTGTTTCTGTACTTATTATTAAAGAAAACTTTCTTTGTTGTACTTTCCTCCATATGCCAAACAATTGTTATCACTTCATAAATGTACGATAGCTAATCATTTAAATGTGGTAATAAATATTGTTCTGTAAACATGGAAGTTTATTCCAAAGCATAAAACGTAATAATAAATTGCATTTTACTAATGTAACATTTAAATAAATGAAAGTTGAAATATAAAATTCATCAAATTAAAAACATTTGCATTTATAAAATCTACAATGTCTTTTGAAGCATGCAGAGGCAGAGGCAGAGGTGGAGCCTGAGGTTTATGGTATTGTGGAACCGCTAATAGAGGATACGCCATGCGCAGATCGTGCTTGCATTATTAACGAGGACTGTTGCCCCACGGGTGTTTGTGTGAACACATATGGTGGTACGATATATTTAATATTTAGATATTAGTATCTTTTGTGCAATAATATTACAGAAGTTTATTGATTATTCTTTTTCTCCTTATGCCAATAAAAAAAAAAAAAATTAATTTAATTAAATTTTCCCCTTCACTTAACAAATTTCAGAAGGAAAATGTGTTTATATCTTTGGGCATAATGGAGAACTTTGTCACCGTGATACTGATTGTGATGCAAATAGTGCATGCGTTCGAAATATCAATGGTTTATGGTTATGCCAAAAGAATCCCAGTTTTAATGTTGCACTACGCAAGATTGATGAGTTGACTCCCTTTAATAAATTATGTTCTAGCTCATCGGATTGCAATGTGGCCAAGTAAGACGATATGGTGGATATATTGGGTATGCTATACACAAATATAATAATTTTTTTTTATTTAACAGAGGGTTTTGCTGTCAAATGCAACGCAGGCACCGCAATCATTTGCCAAAGAAGATGTGCGCCTATTTTCAGGATCCATTTGTTTGCATTGACATTACGCCACCAGCGACCATTAATGTCAATGATGAGGTAAGTCAAATAGATTCATCGATTGATTTGGATAGATAAATATATTGAAAAATACACTGAATGTTATTTTTAGGTAATGCGTGGAACTCATTTGTTGAGTTCATTTAACAAACGGCAACGCATGTAAACAAATATCTAACCCGATGACGACAACTGCAAATCAACTTAAGGAAAACCAACCCAAACCACACGGACAAATAAAATATTATATTATCTAAAATTAAAGATTTAAACATATCAAAATAACCAAAATTAGAATAACAAGTACCCGTTAAAAGTACAAAAAAAAATATATAAAAAACATATAAAAAAATCACAAAAAAAAATTAATCCTGAGCATATCAAAATCAATAAAGATAAAAGTATTTTAACAATATTCATATACACTGAAAGAAATAATACGAAACTTATTTACATTTAAATGTTAAAAAATCTATTATACTACATATAACATATTTTTGCTGTAGAAAACATATAATAATTATCATGTATCTCTCAATGTACCAAAAAAAAAAAAAAAGACAAAGTATCTATGAACTTGAAAAAACTATCAATTTAAAATTAATTGATTAATTTATAAAATGTTTATTATACTGACTGGGGCAACAGTATTAACTTAAAAGTATACAATTATTTTAGAAATTTTTTAATCCAAAAATAAAATCTGTTTACTCATGGTATTGGTTTTAAAATTATAAAGAAAACACAAAACGAAATTCTTAATCAAATATTGACAAATAGTGTTGTAATTAAATTACAACAAGAAATATAAGTATTTCAATTTATTACTCTAAATGTCTATCAAATAATCAAATATTAAAAGAAGGTATAAAACTTCAATGACAAAACATGAGAACTGTTTCTTAACAATAAGAAAAGGTTATATATGTATAAATATTGAAATAATTGCAATGATACTCTACACTCTACATATGTATATTCAATAAAGGCACGACTAATTTCAGGCTCATAAAAAACAAAAATGCGTTTTTATTTTATATTTTAATAGAATGATATTTATCAAGAGATAAGATGAAACAATGATATGAAAAAAGACGGAACATGAGTGGAATACATACTATACAATAATTTTCCACAAACTTAGGTGTCATGACCAAATTTTCTGTTATATTCACCGGCGAAGAGGATCGATTCACAAGCCAGTTACCGTACATCACCTCCCAGATTCCTCAAAAGACACAAATTTAATCATGCAAATGTCTGTTCTCCTCAAACCAACTGGGAAATACCCGTTATGTTCTCATGTATTGTTCCTAGTTTGTGCACCTCAGAGAGTTAATCACGTCAGAGGTAGTTGGATTTACTTCATGCTAAGGGATGAATCGTTGCAATAATGCAACAGTTCCGAAAACATGACGAAGTCATACCATTTATGTGCCATAGCCATTTTAGTGCAGGGATGGTTTTGGTACGATGGCACAATATGAGACCATTTGGCCTTGAATTCACACTTAAAAGGATATTTAAAAGATCTACAACTATTGCATCCAAAAAAATTTCCCAGATCTAGGCAAACATCTGAAATTGTAATATGTATAGCTTTCAGAGTCGACAGGAATGGCTGGGCAGTGGACAATGTTATCTTTCGGGTGGAGCTTCCAACTTTATTGCCACTGGATTGCAGGTCTTCAGAGATTCCACAGAATGATATTCAGTCAATACGGAATGCCCTTTTCTAAAATCATCCAGCCATCTAGTTAACATATATATCTCTTATAGATCCAATCATTAATTTCATGATTTTCTATACATAGTTTCAGGTGCCCAACATTATATTGTCGTAAACAAAGATGAGTTCTCTAGAGTTCAATAGAATAGAGTAGATTAAAACTATAAGGGTTTTGATATACTAAGTATTTATTTGATTGAAAAATGCTTAAGGCAAGTTTCTACTTACAATTTTACTGAGACCGTTCATTGTTGATAACAGATGACAAATATTAAACAATTAACTTCTCAAGCTTTAGAATAATACAAATATATGATTCTCCAAGTAGTAATAATAGATTCTTTGAGTACTACCCTCATATAGAATAGAATAGTACTATAAAATACGATATTATAGGAGAGGATTGGATATAAATGAGACTATATAGCCAAATATTTAATGTAATACAGTTGTTAAATATATTATAGCATCCGATAGGACTTTACCATAGAGAATTCAATGTTATACAATAGAATGAAAACTGTTTATAAGTAGATTAGATTAGGCAAAGGTGAGATTCTTAAAATTATTATTAGTTCCAAGATTTTCTTCAGAAATGAGGCAGCAATTTCTGTAGGTCACTGGTAATGGTTGCCTAGATATCGGAGCTTGGTCCGAAATAGATGTATGATTTAAATACTTACAAGTATAAGATAGACAGTCTGCTGTCGGAGCATGAACATTTGATTCAGGAGCAGAGCAGTAGCAGGAGCATCAAGAGCAGTGGCCGGAGCAATAGCACACAAAATATTTCGTTTGCTCTGTTTCTGATTGCACCAAATTTTTTGCTATTACTCCGACTATAAATAGTATTTTTTTGGAGTTCTGTCAAGTGCTCTTTGCTCCGTGCTTCACAAATTGAGAGCAGGAGCAAGAGCAAATCATTTTTCCTGTTGCTATTGCTGCTATGGAGTAAGCAATACAAACCCTGATTGTATAGATTACTACTTATTATAAAAACTAATAGGCTGCAAATGTAATTTATCTTTTAAAATGAGTTCAATTTTAGAAAGAGATCTTATCTTTTAAAGTACACATGTACGGACTAAGCAACCGAAATTGTTGAGGTTTGTTTATGAGTTTGTTGATATTTATAAAAATAAATTCTAAAGTAACTATAACATTGAATCATTTGTTAATATTCTTTATCTTTTAGCATTTGTTGTAGATAATAATTGAGATTAGAATATGTACATTCTCATTTCAACCATTAAAACAATTATCTAAATTACACCAACGAAGCATGGGAAGATAACAACATTTTAACATATGTATATTGAGTTTAACATAAGTCAAGTATTTAACCAGTTACCCTTAATAATGTGTATAGAAATAAACTTATTTAGAATTTTTCCATGTTTTTATTGAAAGTGACATTTTTTAAAACGCAGCTTAATGCTAAAAGTTAGACTCTCTTTAGACTTTAACGCATTTCAACAACATTAACACATGTTGCTTAACAAAGTGCAGCCAATCTGGTAGATCTGATGATCCTCTACTATCAGTTTTGTTTACCATATATGTAATTTATATTTTTTTATAATATATAAATAAACTCATAAGTCAAATGTCTTTCTTACTGCTTCACTTAATACATAATAAGTAGCTTGTATCTAGGTTTTTTTTCCTTAGGTCTTTTTATACTTTCTTTCAATTGTTTTTAACTTTTAGTAGGTATATACCCTTCACTTGTATATGTAGTACCATAAACAGTACCTTATATGCTGGTATATTATTATGTTTGTTGTGTATTAAATGATATATCGGAGACCTCATAAAAAATGATTCTTAAGGCAGGTATAGTAATCTGTTTACCCTTATGTTATCTTGATTGTTAATTATTGAGATATTTTTGATCTGAAATTACCCAATTATTGGAAGGTTGAAAATTGCATCTAATAAACCGGGAGCTTTGTATAAAAATTTTATTATTTGGTAGGAGCCTAGGGAACTAGGACTTTGGCAATTGAATTCTTTTTAACAGATTTTAAATAAGCTTAATAGAATTCCGTTTTTCAACTATGTCAAGCTCATAGCTCACAACCTTAGCCCTTCTAAACTATTCCCTCGCATAGCTTCCAATTGTTGAACGTTATTTTTCTTTTATAAACTATTTAATTTTTAATCATTTCCGATATGTGTTATGTATGAGCTTCTGTGAAGAGTAATTTATCTTTGGTCCTACCAAAGTAATAGTGTTTTTTGTTTCTTTTCCTAATGTTTGTCATTTCACACTGTTTACATAAAATATTTTATATATTTGTATTAACAACCAAATTTTGTTTTGTTCATAATTAAATGCTTTAAGATGAAATAATTTCATTTGAATAGATACATATCTACGATTATTTAAATAAATTTAAATAAATCCTTTGTCTTTGCATTAAGTCTTTTTATGCTTTTCTTCATTTTTATCATAATAATTTTTGTTTTCTTTTTTGTTTTAGGAATTAGTTTTTTTTATAAATCATATAATTTGAAATTAAGGAGATTCACAAGAATATTGCAAGTATAAAGTGTTAAAGATATAATTGACAGTTTTAATAAAAACGATCACTTATAGTTCTTCCATAGTCAAAGAGTCTATATTTTCGGTTAATACCTGATGTTTTCAAACAATTTATCATCTTGGATACAAATTGTTTCACGAATATGTCTTTTATGACAAAAGAGATACCAAGTTCCACAGATAACTAAGATTAAAACATTGTAGCAAATATTACTTCAATTTTAATATGATTGTTAATAAAGGATATCAAGTCACATAGGAATAGAGGATAATGCAAAAGCTAGGATAGTAGCTGCACTAGCTTTAAATGTTCCTGAACCAATCCGTTGTTCATCATTCAAAACTGTTTGATGTCTGTTAAAGTAAGTTACACAAGCCTGAGGAAGTGAATCTAGGAAATCTCACCCAAAACACAGACAATCTGTGAAATTTATATCCCAAAAAAGGGCTTAAAAAAAGTAGGCATGACAAGAAAAATCTGAGAATTCCCACCAGTATATGGAGTTCTCCATGTAGACTCAAGTAGCACTCGACATTGCTTATGACTCTAATTACAGATTCCGCTAGAAAAAATAATGAAATCCAGCATAACTGATAAAAGAATATGGAACACTATCGCACAAAAAGAGAAAACATCTCCTAAACTGGATTATTGTAAATTTGTACCCAAAATTTTCAAAATTGATAATATCTTTAGGTACGTTGAGTGCAGAACCGTAGCTTCACGTTTGTCAGAATAAATGACGAGCGAAGAAAATACTATCACATTTACATAGCTTGCTTTCCTTGCTTGTTGATCCAGCTTTATGGGATATAAACGGCTTCAATCAAAACCAGTCTTGTGACTTCTCTAAAATTGAAAACATATATTCCGATCAGCGTCGTTTATGCCAGTAAATATCTTTCAAAGAAAAATAATTAAGTGAATTACCGAAATTGGTTGATTTATTCTAGAAGTAAAAGATCTGTATATTTTGGGCCCTGTTTGGCATTCGGTCTTTTCGAGTAAAAGACCCACTTTGAGAACCAACGATTTAATGACTGGAAAAATGCAGAGCAACGAGTTGTTCGGTTCGGGTTGTTGCCGTAGTGAAGCGACTGTGTTCAAGAGGCCTCGCTTTCAGAGGATAAAATAGTAACTTCGGTGATACGCATAAAGGAAATTTTAGTATGATTTTGGAACTGATAGCTGACCCTTATTTTTTAGCGATTTGGGAATCAAGGATCTGGGAGTACTAGTTACTTATCAAAGACCGTTTTCGATGAGTCCTAAAACTATTTCGTTTGCAATCTTATCTAAATCGTGGAGTTTTAAAAATAATCTAGGAACTAACACATCGATTTTCTAGTTCACAATCATACTAATTACGAGAAATAGGCGGTGTATGGTAATTAGGACGAGGGTGCACAAATCAAATTGAATTGTAGAAGTCGGTAGGGGCGGCAAAATTTGAATAGCCTACTGGCGGCAAATGTGTAAGTCCGTCACTGAGTGTACACCACCTTTTAATCAGTAATCTTATCTTAATACTTCCAATTAACACATTGCACAAATTCTTGTGAATTCCTTTGTTATATTTTTCTCTATTTTTTTTTGCATAAATAATTAATTTTATTTTTCATAATTTTTTTTCTTTTCAATTAAAATTTTAAGAAAAACACACAAATAAATTTATGTAAATAATAATTATACTAATTAATAATAATAATAACAGCAAAGCATAATATGATAATAAAAAAAAAAAACAAACAAAAACACGCTTAAAATTTTGCTTATTCTACTTTAAATATACCTATATAATTTTCTTTCATTTATTTTTATATATATTTAGTTATTTAATATTTAAGCTTAAATAAAAGTATCTTATTTTATTAATTATATTTTTTTTTTATATATGTAAGAGTCCATTCATATTAACCTTCAAGGTTTGCACATTTAAAATGTTTTTTTTTTTTTTTTTATATATTATTTTTCCTTTTTTTTCTTTATATTTTCTTAAATTATTTGTAAATATATCTAAATATATTTACAATTTGTAATTTTTTTTTTTATATAATTACAGGATAAACTTAAAAATCTAAATTGACTTTCATCAACATCATCATCGTTTTCATCATTTTATATAGACAACATATATTTTATAGGTATGTATATATTTGTTATAGGATTTATTTATTTTACTTAATTATTTTTTCTTATTGATTTTGTTGTGCCTAAATTATTTAATTAATAGGAAATCATATACAAAATTTTGCAACACCAAAAATTTCTTTAGTTTTTCTTTTAAAATACAAAAAAAAAAACAAATTTAATTTTATAGGATCTCTTCCACATGTATATATTACTATATGAATAATGAAACTTTTTATAAATAATTTTATTTTGTTTTTCAAAATTTTTATGTGTTATTTCATAAATCTCCTGGTCTCTTGTGGTTAAAATGAAAATGTATACAAAATTGACTGTGACTTGTGGGACACTAAATAAAATTGTTTGAATTTTGAATTGCTTGAATGACTGAAGATTTCAACTATTGCAGCAGTGTATTTTTATATATTTTATAATACATAATTACTTAATTAATTAATAAATTTGTATTTAGTTTTTAATATTCGGATATGTTTGAAGAAACTATGGTATTGTATTTTTGGGGGACACACATTAATATTAATTATTATTTCTTTAAAAGTTACACACGCAGATCAAGTTAAGCATTATCATTTTACACACACAAATTAATTTTCTTTATTTATTTTTTTTTTATAGCCTAAAATTATATTTAGCTTTGTTTTTTTTTTTTTTTTTTCTTTTGTAGAAGATAAAAGAGAGTTTGAATGTTAATACATATGTATGTATGTATGCTAAAACCCTTTGTCTATGAATATGACTACGAAAAATAGGATGAACAAGCTTTGGTTATAAAATTGGAACGTTACTGGGTTGTTTTTTGTCTGTTGTTTGTTTATTTTCTATGCGATGCTGGCTGGGATATTTCCTTGATTATTTCTTAGACATAGAATATTTTTCATTTCTTTCCTATTTATTACATTATACAATATACTAGTAGATAACATATAAAATGAGCACTTAATTATGATGCTTTACTGTATTAGTTTTGCTGTTTTACATATTACAGATTTAATCATTCATCATTAAATATTAAATAATGAATGCATGCAATTCCTTAATGAAATAAAAAGAACCTAAACTTATCTTATTCAAAGTTAACTTATGGAAATATGTACTATTATATTTATGTTGAAAATTTGTTTGTGATTATTGGTACAAGTGCTGCTAATATGTTGCAAATGCTGCCAGGTTAAAACACCAGTTTAGTCTGAGAAGTATGAAATGTTTGTTTGTTTTGTGTTCTTTTTTTTTTTAAAAAACTTTTTCCTGAGTTGTTTATTTTCTTTTGTGTATGCCTAAAATGGGATTTTTTTTGCATTTTAATTGATTGATTGATTGGAGTGTTAATGAGTTAATGCGAGTTGGTTTGTTTTGTGCTTAGTATGTTGTGTCGTCATTAAAAAGTTATTATGTATTCATAGGAGTTCATTTCTTTTTTTTTTTTTTTTGTAGTTGTCAGTCTTCGATAGAGTCCCTTTAGTTTTTTTTGTGAATTGTATAGAGTAAGAGAAAATGATGGCTTACACCTGCAAAGCATTTGCAACACATTCATCACATAGACCTTGGAAATCTCATTAAAATTAAAATTAAATAAAAAAAAATATTTACAAAAATAAAACAGAATATTTTTCTTCTTTAATAAATTTGCGCCAGAAACTTTAAAACTAAAACATTTATTTACACTTAACACAGTCACACACACACACACACACACACATACAGTTATACATACATTCCCACAAACAGATAGTTACATACATATTTACAACATTAAAGTTTATTTTATCTGCACAATTTAAAGCGCAAATTAAATATATTTAAAAAATAACAAAAATAGAACTAAAAAATAAAATTAGAAAAATTACATTAAAATATTGTGTAGCTCTTTGTTTATGCCTCGCATCATCATATTTGTAAACGAAAAAACGAAAACAAAATTAAATGAATATCAACAATATGAAACACTTCAACTTGGTTTTTGTTTGATTCGCCTGCAACGCCTACAAATCGGCGTATGATAAAGAATACACATATTCTGGCAGCGAGGCCACAATCAGTTCTTGAGCTTATCCTCAGCTGTAATGCTAGCAAGAGTCTTCTTAATACGTAAAGCAGTTAAACGTGCTACAGGATTAGGATACCAACATTCCTTCATGACTTTTGCCATACTATGCAATACATCGCATGCATGCCAACGATTTGGTATATTCGGACGCATTTTATCTATGCAAACCACCTGTGCACAAAACATTAAGACAAATCATTAATAAGCTACACACATAGATATGTAAATGCATATAAAGTGATTATACCTTTTTCATTTCATCAATACTTGGATCAGGTTGCACAACATCATAATAGGGCAATTGATATTCATCATAAATCATGCCCATATTACATCGACGTGCAATTTCCCAGAGTATTAATCCGAAGGCATAAACATCAGCACGTTTATATGAATCAAAGTGTTGGGCATTCATGCTTTCGTCAAGCACTTCCGGAGCCATGTAGCGTTTTGTGCCCACCCGATGTGTTGATGGTATATCAACCGAATCATTTTTCTCGACATGACGTACAGCTAAACCCAAATCACCAATGGCACAACACAAATTCGATTTGACAAGAATATTTTTCGATTTGAGATCACGATGAGCAATGGCAGGTTTACCGCGTGTACCCAAAATATCCATATGCAAATGAGCCAAGCCGGTGGCAATAGATAGCGCCATATTCAACATGGTATTTGTGTCCACCGTATGCGTAGTGAGATAATCAAATAGAGAACCATTCTCATGATAATCTGTGACCAGCCACAACTGAGTCCAAGTACCATTATCTATTAATAAAGTAAAACAATCAAAATCATCATAGCAACAGCAAATAATTAACCTGAATTACTTACCTTTATTATCTGCTGCTATAAATCCAAGTATATTCTCATGACGCAACATAACAGTTTGATAAATCTCTGCCTCCCTAAACCAAGAGCATTCTTCACGACTGGAGAATATTTTTACAGCAACATTTTCGCCACGCCAACGTCCACGCCAGACCTCACCAAAGCGACCCTTGCCAATGACATGACACAATTGAATCTGTCGAGCTATCGATCGTTGCACCAGCAATGGTAAACCAGCTACGAAAGAAGTATTGCCAATTCAATTTAAGTATTAAGTTTTGTAATTGTCTTTAAGTAAACTTACCTGATCCTGAACCAGATGTTGTCATTTCAATAATATCCTGCAGTGTATTACCATTGAGTATTGGATCGTAAACTGAATCCTCTTTAATGAAAGGTCGCCCATTGCCAATCCGCTTACGTCGCTGGCAGTAATACCAAGCAATTGTCAATGAGATGCAAACAACAAATGTTGCACCAAAAATAATAGCGACCAGCACCCAAGAACTGAGTGTTTGATCAGGTAAGAAGTCTATATAGGAAGTAGGAAAAATCCATTAGAATGAAATCATAGAAAAAATCAATAGAAAAAAAATAAGAATTTTTGTTAATGGAAAAACTTTTGAACGGAAAATGTAAGATAAAACAAACTACATGCACAAAATATAAGTGAGGATAAGTGAA
The DNA here is from genome assembly GCA_037043315.1 of Amiota communis. Taxonomy (NCBI): domain Eukaryota; kingdom Metazoa; phylum Arthropoda; class Insecta; order Diptera; family Drosophilidae; genus Amiota; species Amiota communis. The sequence goes on from JBAMAV010000657.1 coordinate 1,721,249, forward strand.
ACATTAATGCGCGTGTGTTTATGTGCGTATGTGTATAGGCAAAGCAAAAATCAAAATGCTACTGATACTAAAGTGTAGTGTATAACAAAACACTAGTAAAATAGTAGTACTTACTAGTAGTCAATTATTATGTGCATTATTAGTAACACAACCAAATGTTAATACAATAAAAATTAGTGATTTCAAAATAAAGGAAACATAAAATAAAGATATATAGTATATGTTACAACAACCAACAAAAGAACCAAAAGAAGTATTGTATTTTATCTCATGTTTTACCTGAGAACTCATTAATATTGTACATTGTATATATGGTCATGACGTGTTTATCTTCTTCTATGGTATTGTATAATATTCAAATTTACAAACCTTAGCATAGCATACTTTGTGGCGCCCACATGTCTGAAACCCCCCAAAATAAAACAAAAGGAAAAACAAACCAACACCACAGAAACGAGAAATACATAAAACCAAACCAAACCACGACGACGAAGACAATGACTGGAAATAGCAAAATACATCCATCATTATCATCAACATAATAAACAACGATAACACTTTTGTGACTCCTCCAATGAACGCAGTTAAAAATTTCAAGCAAAAACACAATCAGCAACAGCAGTCTAAAGGATAAAAGATACAATAAATTTGTAAAGTCGAGACTCTCAGTTAGTCATCAGTCAGTCATTCAACAGAAAGACGACTTACAAACCGACTGACAAATGGTGGTAATGTGCTCGAAACAGTGCTTTAAGAGTAGTAAAATAGAAAATGAGCTCAAAATTATTATTACAGACAGGCGAAAAAAAAAAGAAACCAACAAACAGAAAACATCCACAAACCCATAGGAAACAGCACATGAAACAAAAACAAAAAATAAAATAGGAAAAACTGATGAGTTCGCATGAAATCATAAATGAATTCCATACCTACATAAGTATGTACACAGGATGAACTTCGATAACAAAACGAAACCTTAAAACAACCTACCATATTCCCATCAATGTATACTCTTGGCTAAAATAATAAGTACAATTTCTTATATATACTAGATTGGATTGACATCATCAAGACAAAATTCTATACATCATTTAACAAAAGTCAATCATTATGTCATTATGTTAGGTTAGCTCAGAGTTGCTCACGGAACAACTTTTTAATCATAAAATTGGCTTCCCATCATATGCTCTAAGTCAGGGCTGTCCGTCTGAATGAGGCCCAAGTCGGCCTAGGCGAAAATTTATTTAGCCCACTGCTCAGTGTTTTAAAAGTCATATACACTCAGCGTAATCCTTTCATTTTTTTGTTTGCTCGTTAGGGGATAATTAAAAAAATATTTTTTTGCTTCCGCGTCCCAACTCATCACAGTTTCTTTTAATGCAGCCCAGGGAACCAAAAAGGTTGAACAGCCCTGGTCTAAGTGCTCCGCGATGCACAGTTTAAGAAACTTTGGGTTATGTAACGATGATTGGTCGACTCATCTTATAAATCTGAAATCCTTTGACACATCAAATAATTGTTCTCCTTTTAATTTCAGAGAAAGTTTGAGAATAATAAAAATGCGTTAACACTTTCCTTTGTTGGACTGTCAAACCTCCTAAATGCAATTTCTTATGAGTGCCAAGTGAGAGAAGCATAAAAGATGATTCACTTCCCGCTTTTCTTAATACCCGTAAGTTTAAACACGTGTGATGCTATCAATCAGTGAGCACAGATCATCAGTCAGAAATACTCCTAGTATCGTCCATCCGATTAATCTACTCTGTCGAGTGGAATTTAAATTCTACTGTTCCTCAATTTTTTTCATTCCAAACTAAACTTGTTTAATTAAATTTCATCCTTTACCCAACGAAAGTGATTCGCTGTACACAGGTATCCCACGACACCTCTGTGACTTTTTATCAGCTTTGATTTTTTCACATGCACTTCGCTGATTTGGTCCTCTGACTCTGACTAGTCATAATATAACCTACTTGCATTCAAATTATGACGAATTGAAGTCTTCGAAACAACTAATTTTTTATTTTATTGAAATAGTTAAATGATGATGATATATTAATTGATTCGAAAAGTTATTTATTTAATGTCTAGATATACTTATTATTTTTCACCATGAGTGTATAATTAAACCAAAGTTTATTACCAAAAATAACGCTTATTCTAAAGAATGAAACGTCTAAGGATATTTTATATATATTTTCCTTCTTTTTTTTGCCAACAACGTAGAATGACTAGAAATGAAATGGAGATGGTGATCATAATGATTATGATGATTATAATGATTGCAATGCAAATTGTATGTAGTAGTAAATGCATGAATGCATATTTTGAATAAATGAGCAAATGAATGAATGAATGAATGAATGATAGTACTGTACCATAAAACAACAAAAACCAAGGGCACATCAGAGACGTCAGTCAAGAAGAGACGAAATGGTGTGTATTCAAAACAAAAAGCACGCATTAAGGCGCAAAACCAAAGCATATAACACGTATAGACTAGACAAATGCAGCGCTCTCTTTCTATTTTTGTAGCCCAACAACAAATTGTGTGCATGTTTCTTCGAAATGCTCCTCGAAATTGGCAAATTTACATACAATTTGTTGTTGGGCTAAAAAATAAAAAGAGAGCGCTGCATTTGTCCATTCGATACTTTTTATAGTCTTTGGCAAAACACAACATTTAAACTAAGACGCAGCAACACGCAAACAAAATAACAAAAAAAAATAAAAACGCAAAGTCAAGCCCTTTTCAATTATTTTCCTTTTCGTTTTGTTGTAGTATGAAGGAAGTTTTAAGGGTTTGTTATGACTTAATACAGTATGTAAGTAAGGATGTTGTACTTTCTGTCAATTCATCTTTTCATTCATTCGACAACATTTACATCAATTCTCTTTTTTCATTTCTTTAATTCTCTTTTATGTTACAAAATACGAATATGAATAGTATGCGTTTTTATGAAGTCAATGCAAAGGTCAGCAGACTTGTTTACTTGTCTCAATTGACAACTTGAAGAGTATTTAAGAATGAACAAAAAAAAAAAAGAAATTGTTTCATATTTTTTGCTATGAAAAGACTACAAAAATTATACAGTAAAGTGGAAAAGCTTGAATAATTAAAGTGAACCACAAGAAATATATACACAACAAATGTGAATATGTCGTCTGCTGTAAGTGTACAAATTACACACATATGCACACAACAGACACAGACACAGGTACATTTAGTAGAAGCTAGAAGAATAAGATGGTGGTGAAGTAGACGAAGAAGAAGAATAAGACGAAAACAAACCGCACACCACAAGTTAAACGAATAAACAAACAACTACACGACACCGAACGAGAATTGTAGACTGAATTTGAAACGAAACAACGACGAACAATGCCGATTTGCATACACACATATATGGTATATACTTATTATACATGTGCATATGTAGTGTAGTAATGTATATCATCATTCGTAAGTTTATAAAAGCTTTAAAACATGTGGGCGGAAGTGTGTGTGAATTTGTTTTTTGGAGTGCGTAAGCAGCAAGAAGTCTATTGCTCTTTATGCTTGCTAACTAAATGTAATGATTTGATATAGTACTATTTACGAGTATACGTGAGTGGTTGTGTTTGTGTCTGTGCTTTGAGTTTATGGATGATAAGCAAATGGTGTATTAATGGAGGATTGATTGTGAGAGGATAGTAATAAGAACACAAATAATATGAGAGAGAACGTGCGCAAGCGTCTAATAAGCTCATGTGTTGGTGTGTTTGTGAGTATGTATTTAGCAAAATAAAAATGCCCAATGCAAAAATTGAAGAAATTGCACATGTTGGTTGATTTTTGGGGGCGATAAAAACGAAACAAGTGTCTTGCATTTTTTGTGTGTTTTGGTTTGGTGTTCTTGTTTTCCTGTGCGTTGGCGTCAACAGTTTTTCATATTCATTATACACATGTATTGTTGCTGTTGTTGTTGTTGTTTTTGTTGTTGTTAAGAAATCAATTAAATGGAGAAGAGAGCTGCCCCTAGTACATTTTGTGCCCATAAGGTAATAAATACTTCAAGTTCCTAGTTTGTTACATGCAGTGGCACATTTTTAGTTCTATGGATAATATTGTGGGCAAAATAGAAGTTTTGGTCGCTAACTAAATAATTTTCACATTATATAAATTTAAGAATCAGAGGGTGTTGCATTACTCACTGAAGACCCTAAACCCAGTTACCTTACACGTGACTTTTAGTGATATCTGTACCCAAAAGTGTGTTTCACCATTTCTAAGCCTACGCTGTCCGTCCGTCCGTCAGTGAGCTCTATCTCATGAACCGTAATAGGTAAAAAGTTAAAATTTTCACAGAGTATGTAATTCAATTGCCGCAAAATAACAAAAATAAAATAAATCTAATAAATACAAGAAACGTGTTCTCCACTGCACATATTTTTTTTTATACACTTTTAGGTGTTGTTTATATATTTCACTTCAAGACAAAAGAAAATTAATTTTACATAACTTCATAAATTTGAACTATTAAAAAAAAAACAATTTCAAAATATTTGTGTAAAAATTGGAATCTTTGAGACCCTGGGGAAACTAAAGAACACTAGAATAAATATTAATAAAATCTCATACTTTGAATCAATTTGATATTCGCCTTATTTTTAAAGCAAAAAATGTACTAGAAGGATCCTCTACTCCTTTGATTAATCTTTTGGTTGGTAGAGGTTGGATGGTGGATGGAAATAGGAAATGTTGTTTTGATATCTGATGTTTTTGAATGTTTGAAGATTTGTTGTTTTTGTTTTTCAGTTGTACGAGAAATGGTGAAACAGCGAGCGAGCGAATGGTGATCTTGGTGGTAGTGGTGGTGGTGGTGGTGTTGTTGTTGTTGTCAATCTTTTATGATGTCTGTTGCTATGAAAGCAATCAAAATCAATCAGAGTCTCTCACCTGGTATGGTACCATTATAATTTGCTTTCGTATTGCAAAAATCTTCAACACAACATTGTGACGAGGATATCGGTGTTTTATCATGACACCAGGCGGGATCTTCGGGTGGTATGTGATTTTCTAAGTGCAGGCATCTAATTTGTTGTTGTAGTTGTTATTGTTATTATTATTGTTGTTGTTGTTGTAGTAGTAGAGTAGGTTACACATACATAAGTAAGTAAGTAATAGGAATAATAATAATAGTAGTAGTAGTTATAAGAGTAGTTGTTGTTGTAATTGTTGTTGTTGTATATAGTAAAGTAGTAAAAAAAAAAAAAATAGCAAGAAAAAATTAAGTGTGTTTGTTTGATAGCAGCAAAAAGTTATAATTAATTGTAAAATAATATTTCATTATTGAGTTATAAATATAAATTTTGTTTTTGTTGTTGTTTTCCAAATATGAAAGCAATTTGTTTAATTTAATTAATTATTATTATTCAATTATCTATTTTAATGATCATTTTGTGCTTTTTTTCTTTTTAAATTGTAAAACATTAAAGCCAAATGGTAATAGTAGCTGGTCAGGACTTCGGGGGTGTTGGTGGTGTTGGGGGTGGTTTTTAAAATTGATTTTTGTGGATTTGTGTATATAGCGCCAAAGAAGGGTTGCTTGCTATTTTTATATTATAACATATTTGTTGTTGTTATTCGGCAATTGTTCGTTACCAAGGGCAATATCACTTACGTACATAAATAGAATAAATAAAATCTAAAAAACTAGACAAACAACACTCACAGTATAATAGAATACATACAGAGACAGTGGAGGCGGAAGAGAATGAGTGGGGGAACAGTAGCAGCAACACAAGGCAGGCAGTGGAGTGGAGAAAGCATATTGGCAGCAAGGGTAGTCAATAGAAACGTTGACAAGCAACATTAACAGCAGCACCAGTAGTAGTGGGAACAAAGCCTATCCCAACATAAAATAGCTTAAGCGAACCTTACTACATAACTACAATACTATTTTGCAACAAATGGAATTCTTTTCTTATCATATAATGGATACTGGGAAACATAAAGTGCATTATGTTGGATTGTTATATTTTAATTAAAATATAATCTTTTATTTCATTGGATTGCATGATTTTGGAAAGAAATCAATGGTAACCGAACACCTTTATATACTATTCAGTATTCAAATTATTTTTTTCATAAATTAAATTTAGTAACCAATTATATAAAAATAATAAGATTATATTGGGTTCAAAAGTAAGAGCTTTACCGATTTATTTCGAAAAATTTCTATTCTTTGATGTGATACCTTAATAATTTTCAACTAAAATTAACTTAAAACCAGAAAGAAGGTCACCTTTGGCCGTGCCAAAGTTCTAATACTCTTCATGCTCCTGTGAATGAGCATGCAGAAATATTATATTATTGATTTGACTTAGGTTTAAGGTCAGTATTCATACTAACTTCAATACACCAATAGTCACATGTAGAAGGCGCATTTCATACTAATTTCATTACACCAATCATCACATGTAGATGGCCATGGTGTATTGTAATTCTAATATCTTGAAATTAACATGGTTGTTGAATATGGATCAGATATTTATAGTGTCCAAAATTCAGTTGGATAAGACAAAAAACAAAACAAAAATTCTAATAAGAACGTTAATTTGAATTTGAGTCTGTATGGGAGGCACCCCACCTGGTAATCCTATAATCTTGAAATTTATATGGTTGGGAAATATAGATCAAACTGATTATAGCGTCCAAATTTCAGTTCGATAAGTCAAAAAGCAAAAAGAACATTAATTTGAATTCGGATTTGTATGGCAGGTACACCTCCTAGTGGTCTGATCCGACTGATTCCGACAAATATACAGCGTATGGTAAAAAGAAACCTATGTGCAAAATTTCAGCTGTCTAGCTCAAAAACAGATTGAATAGTTTTCATACACACAGACGGACAGAAGGACATGGCTAAATCAACTCATCGAGCTGATCAATAATATACTATAAACTTTATGGGGTCTGCGATGTCTCCTTCTGTGTTATAAACTTCATGACAAACTTATAATACTATTCACTCCGGTGAAGAGTATATTGAATGCATCTCATTTGTATCTTATACATTTCTTATACCAATGCGGCCCAGAAGTCAGCTTATCATTAGTAACAATATAATCATGTATGAGGCTATAGTGATGCCAGCCTGGACATATAGTATTCCCCTATGGGGTATTGCTGAAACTAATGTATATCTTATCTCTAACTTAACGCTGTGCTATCTCAGATCGGAAACGCACCTTGATATGTGCATAATGATGTTGTTTCCTGGAACCTGCGAAAACTCTCGCTCTGTGAGCAGATCAACAGTCACACAAGTCGGTTTAATGACCAGCTAAAGATGCATTTCAACAGGTTAGCTCCGCTCTGGCTTCAAACAGTAGGAAGCTCAAACCCCTTCTCCTTGCTGACCTGACATGGATGCCAAAGAGAACAAAGGCTCCAGTATATTTCTCTAAGACTCTAAATCATCTGCCAATTTCTAACCAGTTTTTAGCACTACTACTAGACACTAGAATATTCATTTTATAATACTTAATTAAATGAGCTTGAAAATAAACTACCTATTTACATATGCAATTGTTCTGTTCTCATACTTATGATATATGTACGTGTCTTACTGGTATATAGGAATCAGTACTACTACTAAGCTCATCACAACTATTGTATAATAATTTCTACTCTCAAATTTTGTTTTTTTGTTTATTATTCGGCTGTTGAATATTGAAAACAAGATCACTTCTTAAAAGTTGAGCTCGAGTTGTTGTTATTGGAAGTACAAATTTTTACGAAATAGAAACGAAATCAAACCAATCTTGCAACTCATCTAAGAATACACACAGATTATATCAGCTCTAACAAGCCAAGATACATGTACAATAAAACCTTTTTTAATTTTAGGAAACTTTGAAACCCAAAACCATAATTTCGCATTTATAAAATAGAAAACTCTTCTCTTCGGGAGTGTGTCATCATTAAATCGCATTAAATCCTTTTATTTTTTCTTTCTTTTGTAATAGATATTTTTATATATACAAAAGTAATTATTTAATATGAGAAACTTCTAGTACACCAACAAACGAGTAGTAAACCAAAAATATAATAATATTTGTTAAAAGAGAAAAATAAACGCAAAATGTGTAATTAATAAAAAAGGAAATATGTTTTGTTTTTAGCATGCAGAACTACAAAAAAAAGTTTTTGTATCTATGCAGAAGTTTGTTTATTTGAAGGTATCTGTGTATTTGGCTAAACTACAATAGAAAGTGTTGTTGTCTGTGTGGGTGGGTGGGTGTTTGTAGAGAAAGAAATATAGTAGAGTATTTTGCGAATTGTGCAAACTAGTCAAGCATAAATTCTATTTTTTTACTCAGGCATCCAGGCATCTAATAATACTACTACTACAAGACAAAAAAAAATGGATTACAAGCCTTTAGGAAAAGATACAAAGATTACAATTTTATTATAAAATAAATTAAAGAAAATATGTTAAAAAAAAAAGAAACAAAAAGAGTTGTTAAAGAACAAAAGTGCAAAACAAAAAAATATACTAGATTTTTCTTTTTCTCTATACTATGTGTGCTTACAGGTGTATGTGTGTGTGTGTAACTGTGTGTGTGTGTGTGTTTTAAGAAAAATTAACAAATTTGTATAAGATAGAAATTAATATTGTAGAAGAAAATCAAAAGATGGCAAATTTTAATAGAGCGAGCATAGCAAAAATTGTTTTAAGTGATAGATAAGATAAGATAAATAGATTGATTGATAGAGTAATTATTTTGATTGATTGATTGATTGATTAATGATTGTATTTTCTTTTTTCTTTTTTTTTTTTCATTGTATTGCATTTAATACCTGTCGGAAAGCTCAATTTCAATAGCTCATCTTTATTGCAGAAATCATCACTACAACATTTTACTCTATATTTATTCTGTTTTTCGCGACTCGTGAGGCACTCCAAGGGCTCGCGTTGCAGATCATATTTCTTATCGAAGCAACTAGAGTATACAAACGACCGACACACACATATTCATTTGTATTTTAGACAACATTTCGAGATCATTTTCGATCAAAGTTTATAAATTTGTTTTAAATTTTCAGGGACGAGCAGATGAGACGAGACGCGCAGGTGAGTGTGGGCAGCGGACAGGCGGGCGGTCAGGCGAATGGGTAAATGGAAAACAATATAAACGATATAAACAATTAATTAGTATTTGCAATTTTTGTATATAATAGAAATAATTGTTTTTTTTTTTTAATTATTAGTACAAGAAGAACACAATGTCATGTCAACAAAAAGAAATAACCAAAAAAAAAAAAAAAATATGGGAGATAGCAAAAGTTGTGAGGATCAGAGAGAGTAACAAACATTTCTCAAACATTGGCAAATCTTTCACTGATGTTGTTTTGTTGTTGTTGTTGTTTTAGTAAAGTTGCAACAAATGCAAAATATAAACAAATAACATCACAATTCTTTGCTTTTTGTTCTTAAGATTATTTCATTTCATTTCATTTATACCCTTCACATTTTATAAGAGCAGCATTTAGTTTTGAAGATATCAAGCCTAGTAAAAATTACCATTTCTTTCAATTGCAATTAAATCAATTCTTGTAATATTAATAGATTTCACATAGAATTAAAATCAGGATAATTGTTAATGGAATACAAAATCTGTAAGAATTTCATCAAATATAATAAACCAGTAGATGATCATAATCATAGAGATTTGATAAAATATGATACGAACTTTGATATTCAAAATTTGATATAGAATTTTATCGTATTACTTTAGATATTAATTAATGTAATAATTTATTAAGAAAATCCAGAAAGATCTTTTTATAATATTTTTTATTTTTATATTAAAACCTTCTGCACAAAATGCATGTATTAGAAAGTGAATAATCGGACGAAAAATAGATCTATATGGTCCTATGGTACATTTAGTATGAACAAAGACTATAATTTGTATATACTTGACAAATCACTCTTAAAAAGAGAACTCTTGTGTAGTCTCGGGATATGTAACAACAAATTGTGTATAATCTCGGGATACATAAGAGTAAAATTACACACACTTTGTTGTTGGGTTTAAAAATAAAGAGGAACACCGCTTAAATTATGTGATTTATCCACTCTATATTTATATATATTGGATTGGTGGAAAACTAACTACCGAAAATGAGAATCATCATCAACTTTATTTCATAAAATATTTGCCATTGTTATTGAAAGTCTTTTGCCATCTTTCTGGGTAAAACCATAATCCCATAATGAATGGTAATCAGATGGTGCTAGATCTGGACTATATGGTGGGTTCATTAACATTTCCCAGTTTTCCCTCAAGTTTTGCCGAGTCATCAAAGATGTGTGTGGCCTAGCGGTGTCGTAGTGAAAGACTATGCCCCGTTCTATTCACCAATTGCGGCCGTTATTCCTTCAACGCTAGATTTAGTCTTGCAAGTTGTTGACAATAGAGTTCCGAATTTATCGTTTTCCCAGGTGGTGGCAACTCATAATGCACATGACCTTTGCAATCGCACCAAATACACAGCAACAACTTCCTCGTAGTTAGCGCCGGCTTTGCAATGGTTTAGTCAGGTTCACCTTGTTTAGAACATGACCTTTTTTTCACATTATAGTCGTATGTTATCCATTTTTCAACCCAGTTGTCAATTTGGATAGAAAAGTTTGCAAATCATTTCGTTTCAGTAACATTTCGCAAATTGAAATGCGATCAATAATTTTTTCTATCAAATTGTGTGATACCCAAACATCCAGCATTTTTGCATAGCCGGCCTTTTTTAAATGGTCTAAAACTGTCGTGTGGTTGATACCAAGATCCTTAGCAATGTCACGAGTACTTATGTGCCGGTCATTCTCCACTTTTTCAATAATTTGGTCCACTTTTTCGGTGCAAGGTCGACCAGACGCGCCTCAGTCTTTCACATCGAAATTTCCCGAACGAAATCGCGCAAACCATGTTCTAACTGATCGTTCTGATAAAGTACCTTCTCCATGATGTGCACAGAATAACCCTTTTCATAGAAATACAGTAAATTATAGGTAATTTTCTCTGTTTCGGCATTCATGTTCTTTACGCAAAAACAGCAGATTTAATAATCAAGGTTGTCAGCATTTCATTGTTGGATGTTAGATCGGATTAATACTTACAGAGATGTCGCTTCTTAAATCCAACAATTCAAATTTCCGGAAGTTACTTTTCCACCAACCCAATATTTTATAAAGTAGTAACCCTCAAATGATTTTGTGTTAAGATTCCATTCACAAATCAATGGGTTGAGATGGAAAAAATCAATGTCTTGATATATGTATTATGTTATGGGGACTATGATCTATTGAAAGTAAGTACCGAATACTAGTTTGTAAAAGCATGGCGGTATAGACGGCTCTGGGCACCCGAATTCGGTAGTTATATTCCAGAAAGCAAAATGAAATTGACGCACTGAAATGAATGCTAGTAAATCTTTGGATTGAATCAAGGAACTATGTTTTGTTAGCAATTACTCTTAGAACTTCTGGAGTGCTGTCTTATCTATCGATCTCATGCATACTATGAGTATATAAAAACTTATGTGAAGGGTATAAATAACTTTGATGAAACCAAAGTTATGGTTAGTATTTTAAAAATAAAGGAAATTTTTCGCAATAACTTCAACAATTGAAAAATTGATATACAGAAAAAATGCTTGGAGTTAGACTCAGAAACAGCAGGCAACAGCGCAAAAGTTCTTGTTTTTATATTTTTTTCATTGTGGCAAAATCTGCGCAGCGCATCAGGCTTAAGGTGCAGGCAATCGCACCTTCATATGGCTCATAGGCCTCAGATTCATCATCTGCTCCTGCTTCAGCTGCTAAACGCGTTGAATTCCTATGCGGTGGATAATATTTGATTACTGGACGCAATTGTGCATTACAAAAGTCACGATCATTACAACAACCATGGCCACCGTGACGTGCTGCAGGACGAGCAGTCGGACCACCATGTTTGCCATCATTGCACCATATAAAACGACCAGGTGGAAAGCTTTGCGACATATTTAGGCAGCTATAAAAACGATGAACATCACACCAACAATTCAATTTTGATGGTGTTTTAAAATGGTGGGGAGTTGTTTTTTTATAAAGATTTTTATATTTTTCATAATTAAATTAATTTAAAAATTTGTAATAAATAAAATTATGTATATTAATCATAAGTTATAACAATATTGCTTACCGATAACTAAACGTGATCTTATCCGATTCCTTTTCGACTGATGTGAAGCAGTAGCCATCTGTTTCACAAATGTAATTGGTGCTTTTGCATATGTCACAATGGCATTTGAGTAATCCTGACAAGAAAGAAGTTGAATCAATTTGAGTAAATTATAAGCAAAAAGTTTAAATGAATACAAAGATATCTGTGATTGACAAATCTGTGACAAAGAGAGAGGGCACCCAGCTGAATGACAGATAGGCGTAATCATCATAGACAAGAATACAGTGTGAAATAATATTTAAATAACAAAAAATGTAAAGTATTCCAAGTATGATGAATACAAAAACAAAAGGAGCGACGATGATGATGATGAATATATGAAAAGACAATGACACCAAACAAATGCAGTCTGTGTAGCCAGTCAGCGTAGTCAGCATTCTAGTCAGTCAAACAACAAGTCCGGGTGCCGGTGCGGGTGCGAATGATGGTGAATGCAGTTAAGAGTGCAAGTGCAGTGCAGTGCAGTGCAGTGCAATGCAGTGTAGTGCAGAGCAGAACGGTACAATGCAGCCACAAGTGCAGACAAGTACAAGTGGGGGTGGTGACATTGCCGGGTGTGGGTTGGATTGTATTCTGTTCTGTTCTGCTCTGTTCTGTTGTATATAGTGTTGGGTTTGTGGCAAGTGGGCGACGCCGGCGCTGTCTGGCGCATTGACATGGCAAAATCTTTCTGTCTGTCTCTCTGTTTGTCTGTCTAAACAAACACCGGCAATGTTGTTGGCTGCCGGTGTCGGTGCTGTTGCCGTTGCTGCTCCCGTTGCCCGCTTGCTTTGAATGCACTTTACCACGTTCATTCTAAGCCATTGAAGCATTGAAGTGTTAAAGTCACGCGAGCGCTACATAAACCAGACCAGACTAAGACTAAATAAAGAAAAACACAAAACAAAAAACCAAGAAACGAAGAAAGAAATAAAGAAAGGTAGGTAGGAAGGAAGGAAGCCACTTCGCTTTGGTCTGCTGTGGTCTGGGTCTGGGTCTGGTCTGGTCTGGTCTGGTCTGGTCTCGTCTCGTCTGGTCTGCAGCACCTCAATGTCTGTCAGATTAAATGCCTGTCTGTTACTGTGACTGTGTGTCTATGTTATAAATTAACCTGTTTTACCGGGAAAACTTTATAATAATATTTTTTTAGTGAATCTTAAGCTAAACTTACTTTCACGTTTCTTGTTATGTGGCGAAATCATGGGTGCCGGTGTCTGTGCGGGCACAAGCATCAAGGCTTTCGCGTCACTTTGAATATTGCTGCCATTATACAAATTCTGTTGTCGTTTATTGTTATTATTATAATGATTAGTGTTGTTGTTGTTAGTATTGTTTGGCGCCGCGTTATCAGTTGCCTGCTTCTTCTGATAAGCACCAGCAACAGCACCAGCTGTTTCCCCAGAAGCTCGTTGCACGCTTTCTTTTATTTTTGGATCAACTGCTTCTGCCTCAGCCGCTGCTTCTGCTGATGATGATGTTGTTGTCGTTGTTGCCGTTGTCATTGTCTTTGGAGCTGCTGCTGTTGCTGTTGCCGCTGCCATTGTCGGTGGCAGTGCCCATTTACTTTGTTGTTGTTGTTGTTGTTGTTGCGTAGCAATATCAGTTGTATTTATAACAATTTCAATTGGCGTCGCTATACGACATAACAGAACAAAAAAGAAAAGAAATCGAACAAATTCGATATGTTGTATTATAAAACTAAACATTATGATTTATGATTATACATATTTTATTGTATTATTATTAATACAGTAGAAACTCATAAAATGGAACCACTTTGTAATTGATGAAGGTGGTTTGAATTTGTGAATTGTTTTAATTTCTGGATTTTTGTCTTTTAAATTTCAATTGATAGTAAAAGAAATACCAAGAGATTCGGGATGTGCCTCATGTTGACTCATTTTGTGCACCATTTCATTTGATGAAATTGTTGTTGTGCTTTCAAAAGCAAAGGAGTGAGTAATACAAAACTGGTCCGGTATCGTTTGTCCAGTTTGTCCACCATGGCATCTTTTTGGGGCAGACAATCGTCTGAACTCCAGCCAACATCTGGGTTTCCCTTAGTGCTTCCCAAGTTTCTTCCCATTTTTAAAAAACTCTCTCCCCCTTAAACATTTCCAACTTATATAGTTACATTGAGAAATTCAATATAAAAATTTAGCCCACCGATGTCATTAAATCGCAAGTCGAAGGCCCAGCAGCTAGTCACTTGTTTTAATATTACATAGGTCTAGTATTATACATACAAATATAAATATATATAATATATTTAAAAATTAAATAAATATAATTCTTAGAGAACTTAGAAGAGCAATCGTGGTTAGTGGCAAATCATTCTCAATTTCATAAATTTTGACCATGAATTTTTTATTATATTTTGTGTAAATATTCCTCTTCAAGCTGGAAATTATATACACACAATATGTAGGTGCTTTTTTATAACTTTCTTATATGTTTCAACACATTAAGTGTCATAGTTCGGATTTGACTATATCTGCTTCCATCTTCGGCTTAGTAGGATTAATTTTCCTTACCGATTTCTTCCGACAATTCTTCACTGCTTGTGTGGGACAAAAATGCGGTTATACACCCCATCTTTCAACCCATGGAAATACATAATAGTAGACTAGTAGATGAAGTTCAATTTCCAGAGCTTTTAATGCTTCACAACTTTTGATTCTTAAGACGGGAAAAGAATGAAGCTGAAGCTGAGTCTGAAGCCAGTCAAAAAATCAAATGCAACTGTTTGTATGTGAACGAACACAATATGAAGCTGAACTTGAGTCTGCATCTGAATTTAAAGCTCAAATCATCTGTCTCTCTCTCTGTCTGCCTCTCAAATGACAAATACAGCTGATTGATATTCAAAACAAAAGCGATAATGGATGAACCTCGCATTCTGTTCACTTTTTTTCGGACTTCAGCTTCACCATTCTGTTTCAGCCTTTATAATGTGGAAGATTCTAATTTGTGAGCTTCCACTGTTTTACATACTATTATTATTATATATATTTGTACATATATTAAAATTATTAAATTCATGCATGATTTGTTATTCTTATTGTTATACATATGTATATTGTATATTGTACTCACCATTTACAGCATTGTGGGCGCTGCCAATAATCATGATCACCAGCAATGCTAATGTTGTGTGCTCAGCCATTTTGCGAGCTCGTATAATCATCATTGTTTTCTTTTAAATATCTGAACAACAATAATAAAACTATGAATAATAAAAAGAAAACCACTATTTTGTTTTGTTATTGATATTTATTTTGTTTATTAGCGCGAGTGTTGCTTTTTTTTTATTTTATTTCTTATTTTTTTTTTTTTTTTTTTGGTATATTCAAATTAGTCGAAATTATGGAGAGATTGTGGAGTAGGTAGTGGTATAGTGGTGAAGCAACCACCCCGCCGGCAGCAGGAAGATGTTCTGTGGTGTAGTGGTGGTGGCGCCTCTTTTGTTCGCCGACTGAGTTTGCGTTTTACGGCAGACAGCAGCAACAACTTATTTTGCTTTGCTTTGCTTTGCTTCACTTTACTTTACTCTGCTTTGCTTTGGTTTGCTTTGCTTTACTTGGCTTTGCCCTGCCTTTTGGCTTTTGCCTTTTGTGTTGCCTTTGCCGTGTAGTATATTGCGCCGCACTTAATGCTGCTTTAACCCCGCGTACCCGCCGCGAGAATTCTAATATTTATGTTAAACATATTCACATAGTTCACAATTTCACTAAACACAACAAACAACACAATCAACATGTTTGCATAGTATTCGAACCTATTCGATTTGATTTGATTCGAATTTGATTTTATACACAACACAAATCAAATGATTTCTTGATTTCTTTTCATTAAATTTTGTTTTTTTTTTTTCTTTCTTTTTTGCACTACTTTATTATCTTTCTTTATGCCTTGCCTTGCCTTACCATGCCTTGCCTTGCCGTGCCGTGCTGTGTGTGCTTTTAATAACTAAGTTGTTAGGTAGTATGTAGTGAGTATAGTAGGTAGGTAGTAGTAGGTAGGCATAAAGAAGCATAAAGCTAAAGGCAGGAAAAAATAATGTTCACAACGACGACGATGTTTTTTGACAATTTTCATCACGTGATGTTTTATGTTTTAACGATACAATTTCTTGTTTTTCAATGCGCAACGATCAATTATAATTTGAATTTTATTTTTCTTATGCAAATTGTTTGCGGAACAAGTTGTTTTTCAATGAAAAATTGCCAATTTGTTTACGCGAAATGCGCGAAACAAGAGAACTTTGTCGAGACTTGATTGTAGAGTTGCCTGATTGTTGCAAAAAGTTTTGCGGTTTTGCCATTTTGAAAATATATTCATCATATTTCCAAATTTCTATAATAACTTAACTAATATGTAATTCGTTATTAGTTCTTTGATTAAGCTGAGAAAAATCTTAATGAATTTGAGTAAATTGAAAATTGTTTAGGTGAATAAAAAGATTATCATGAAATGGTTACAGTATGGCAATGTGGTTGCAAACAAAACACCCAGTAGGAAATTTGTACATAGTAAGGACCTTGGACAACGTAAAAAGCTTTAAGATGTCATATGTAAGTGTTTTGTTAAACCTTGAAAACAGCAGCAACTAAGGCCCTTAGTTTAATTTTTTAAAGAAAATAATACTATTCTTATTAATATTATTTACATGTCGTTATAGTTACAAACTAATTAAATTAGGTGGTATAAGTTTTTTAATTTTAATAAATATATTTACGTGATATAAGTATTATAAGGCGATGATTCGGAATGGAGAGTTATATCGGATTGGGATGCAGATAATTGTTTCTTTGGAGTTGGAATAAAGAGCATTCAAGAAGGACATGTGATGTAGTTAGGATATTATTGGATGATGAATAGATTGGTAGGAGAGATTTGTTGAAGGTAAAACTCTTGGTAATATTAGCGTGCTCCAAGAGAAGCCGTAGTTATTTGATAATATGGAGGCGGGAAAGATGTATTATGTCAAGGGAACTATATTGAAGAATAAATGTTCTGTTTGCTGAGGTCTGAGATATTGTGCCAATATGATGTGTTTTTTAATGTATGTTTTGTTACTGTTGGTTTCGTATATTAACGGATATAAGTGTGATTCTTTGGCACAGAGGTCCGCTAGTCCATTGCCGGGTAACCCTTATCAATTTTAGAGGTTCCTTATATTCAATTCAAAGACCAATAAACAAAAAACATTAAGGAAGTAGTAGGTCAATTAAAAATGTATGCTCTAGATCAGTAATTGGCAACCGATGCCGCACTTCAACATTCCACGAGATATTAAAAAACTACCGTCATTAAAGAAAAAAATAATCTAAACTATTTCTTATTTCTTTCTTATTTTAATATATAACTCTGATGTGCCATACATTTTTATTGCTGTTGAACCTTGATAGGTCGGACGTCTGTCATATGGTTGCATCAGTTAACTTGAGGTCTGAGTAGTTAATTTTTTAAGTCTACTACCTTGGTTTCCTCTTTTTTTATCCATGATTTTATTTATTTCTCCTATTAACTGTGATTTACCTTTGTTCTCTATTAAGTATACATATCTACAAAATTTGGGATCCCCATTTTTTTTTTACATATATTAACAATCAATTGCATATCAAATTTCATCTCTATTCATTCTGTTAGTGAAATTTGTAATTTTTTAAATTGTACTTTTATATCTTAAGCATTTTATATCAAATTCAAGTATATAAGTGTTTGAGTCATTCGGAAGAAAGACCCAATTTTATTTTCAGGGCCCACACACAAATCGTGTATATTGCAAGTAAAAATCTGATGAAAAAGAAACCTCTTATAACCGAGATTTACGATTTTCCGTACTGAGCCAAATCGAGCAAACGGAATAATCGAGTTTCCAGGTAAATTATTAAGAAGTACTATAAAAAAAATTGATCGAGAATACTTGCTCCTTTATGCTGAAGTAATGTTTTAGCTATGCTTGCAATATGAGTACAAAAAAGTCCATTAAAAAATAAATTCATCTAAAATTTGTTAGAATGGAATCACCCAAAAGATCCAAAGACCCCTTCTACATATCTGTAAATATCCGAAGGATTTCATTAATTTAATAAAAACTCTGGAATCATAGAATAATACAAGTACATGCTTTTCACTCTTCTCGCCTTTCATTATTGTTGTCTGTAGACAATTCCGCTCAATGAAAGTCATCACAATTCCAGAGCAGCTTTTATACTTCAACATGAAAAAGATCCCAACTGTCACGCACATTTCTCGCCATACCTACCTTGTGAATAACATTCTTTACGCCATTCGACTCATTGAAAGGCATTACTTATACCTGCCCTTCAGACTTTTCGAGCATGCAAAGAGAAAGTCCCCCACTGACAAATGTGCTTGGGGAAGGTCAAGTATAACTTGTCCCATCAAAGAAAAAGACAAGTTTTCAAATAATTTCAATTTAACCTGGCCATTTTATTTGAATATCAAACATCCAGGTACATTCGCATAAACTCCAACAAAACGCAGTCCATTCACTCCACTTATTTCCACTGTGCGGCCATAATTGTGTAATTGCGTTAAAGTGAAGAGCGACTATCGATTTTCTTTTACAGGAATTCAAAATAAATTATTGCCAAAGCAAGCTCAAGAGCGTAAGCTGTGGCATACCAGGCTCAGAGCCTTTAGAGAATCCTGCAGTAATAAGAAAAAAAAAAATAATAATAATTAAATACAAAATATATGTAAGTTTTAATGCAAAAACAAAAAAAAAATAAAACATAAAATCGCATGGTCGCCGGTTTCACTTGACTTACCCAAGTAGAGAATCAATGGTACGAAACCCCAGTGGAATGTGGTTGTGATGGCACCGAAAACAGCCTCCAAACGTTCCTTGACACCTGGTGATAGACCCATTTTATTTTGCTTTACTTTTTAAAGTACAAATCGGTCCGAGAAAAGAAATTTACAAAACTTTTTATTTAAATTTTTCGAAATCTTGCAGAAGCACCTGCAAAGCACGAGTAAATTTTCTTGACAAAAAGACAGCTGTCAGTTAGGAGTTGCCATACTAAGCCTACTTTTAATTCAGAATTAGAGTTGCCATATCAAATAATTTGTTAGACTTTTCAAGTTTTATTGTATTCCCATTTTCTTTATAAACTTTTTTATTAACAAAATATTGAGAGGCTGCATTTGAACATGCTACATCTATTAACTAATCAATTCATAATAGTTTTTTGTTTATAAAACTTAACTTATGGCAAAGTCAATGAGAATAAAAGTACTTTGACCTGAAAGTGTTGCCATCTATTGAAAGACATCCGATATCGATAGCAATTTCACCGAATCATTGATGCCCTTTGTACATACAAAGCAATCTATCATCATATAAGAAAATGAGAATAATCAAAAGCAAAAAAATATATGAGATCTGATTGGTTATACTGATATTTGATTCTCATCACAAAGCTGATAAATCTTCTATTAGATTATTAAATCACGTAGAATGAAAGGAAGTAGAATTATAGTCATAATTATCATTTTATTGTAGGGTATACCACCCTTAACAAATAAGTAATTCTGATTATTAGATAACAGAAAAACAATAATTCATAATTTATCATTTCTTTTAATCATTTTAGAGTCTTTACTTCCATATTATTCTTGGTCTAAAACCAACTAACTTAGATTATAAATTGATTTCTTCCTTCGTTGTTATTGATTCCAATCAAAAGCACTCTTTACTGGTTTTAACAAGATTTGATGATATCATTGATTGATATCAATTACTTCCCCCATTTGCACACTCAAAAATAAAATAACAATACGATTTGGTTAAGCTTTAACTAGTTTCTTACATATATCTTTATTTATTTAGCACTTAAATATTTTTGCAATTTCGTTCGACATTTTATAATTTTGTTCGAAATACATACAATTATTTAGAGCGAGCCCGAGCCTACTGACTGTCTGTCGAGCATCTAGATTGTGTTAAATGTGAGTGTGGAAAGTGCAATCAATGACAATTTGAAGATGCGATAAGAATGATGATGAATATAGCACAACAACGTAAAATGATTAGCTGATTTAGATTTATTGATGACGACGTTCGTTCACAAGAGTGTTTTAGGAATCGGTATCTGACATCTCTTTATGCACAAATTAATAATTTTTAAATATTTTATGTATAGTATTTTTATACCTATATATGTATGTATGTATGTTTAATAATGGACTATAGAGACTACTACGAATTAGAATGAAACACTAGGCTACTACTATGTACTAATGTGGATTTCAGATCGCTACTGTTGCGAGCACAAGAGTTATATCATCTGGCTTTCCGCCCTTGGCATTAATATTATTGCGTCGTGCATTTAGAGCGAATGGCGAAAGGAATTCGCTGTTAAAGGATAATGTACGAGCCATCAAGGCCAATGAGTTCGCTGTCATTTGTAGTTTAACAGGGTCTGTGACGCCCTCGACCTGAAAACAAAAATGCAAGCGTAGAGTTCAAAGTTCAATTAGTTATACATACACAAAATAATAACAACAACAACAAATATTGTGTTGTGTTGCATCGCAGTATAGAATACAATCGATTTGAACTTACCTCATGCAGCGTTTGCAGCAAAAGATGTTCGGGGACATTATCAAAGACTCCATCAGTCGCTACAAGAATAACATCGCCCTCCTTTACGGGGAAGCTGAGTGTATCGGCCGACTCAGGACTATCGCTCAGTACATTGGAACTAAGCCCTGGTGGTGGCAACGATAGTTGGAAAGGTGTATTGAAATAATGCTGCTGTTCCTCAGATTTGTGTACAATTTCTCCATTGCGCACCACCATGAAACCACTGTCGCCAATGTTCGCAGTATACACAGTACTATTTTCTCGATTTAGCACCAAAACACAAGCAGTGCTGCTACCCAAAATGGGTTTTTTCTGTTCCAACAGTTCGCAGTAGCTATACGCAAGCAGATTTACAGGCCTCCTGGGATTGAAGTTGGCACAATGTACCAGACGCTCGCACGTCTTCATGAGAAACGATGAAAACTCACCGGGATCAATGCCATGGTTGCGCCAACCACCTACTCCATCGGCTACACCCAAGACATCCGCCCTTGTTGTGGATGTCTTGAAATAAGAGTCTTCACCATACTTCCCCGGTTTGTATTTTGTGTGTGCACCATTGTCCTTGGGAAATCCACATACAACCGATGAGAAACGTGGTCGACGCTTTGAGGCACTTTGGTTACTGTGATGCTGATTGCTAGACCCGGTTGACCCGGTAGTTGCTGTTGCGTAGCTAGCAGTCTCTAGGAGCGAGGATAAGCTGCTGCGTAGTGCCCTTGTAAAACGCGAAGTCCAGCTAAGCGAATGCATAGCAATAGACTACAAGGCGTTATTCTCCTTGTTTTTCTTAATATTTCTTCGTCTGTCGTTCAATAATCTATATGATTCTATTATTCATATGTATTCATATAAGACTCGTGATTTAGGTAATAACTTTTTTTTGATTCTTTGCCAAAAGATGAAAAAATCTACTCCGCACTCTCTCACACTAGCTGACGGCAACCATCTCGCTTCCACCAATAGAACTCATATGACAGATTTCCTAAAAAACGACAGAAAACGTTCTTGTGGATTACTTTGCTCTCTCTCCGCACAGTGTTGCCAGATGTACACACGAAAAATGGGGTGGTTTTCAAAAAAATCAATAATTCTTGCTACAATGATACAAAAAATTTTGGAATGGTAAAAAATTATAAAAATAACAAGTAATGATTTTATCACAATATAAATTTCTGATTATATAATAATGGGGTACTTGGATCTTTGTGTAAAATTGCATAATATTTATGACATGACCATGACAATAAAAAGATTAAAAACAATTTTTGTTGGTTATGAAGTAATTTTGTAGAATAAAATAGTATAACTTATGCTTTAGAATAGAACAATTGAATCATATTATAAAGATTTGAATATTATACTGTTGGAAAATATGGCAGCACTGTCAACTGAGCAATTGAAGAAAATCACCTAATTTTGCCATGACGCTATTTGTTCTCAACAAAAATTTCCCTTCAATTTTTCATCTTGCAAGAAACGCACGAGTTCTGAATCTTTTTTTTCAATTTTTTTTTGAGTCCAGAATACAAAGAACTGCATCGTTGCGCAGACTTATACAACGCACTTGCATCTTATAAAATTCAATTAAAAAAAAAAAGTAAGTGATAATGTTAATTTCACACAAGCAAAGCTCAGTCTCACATTATATAATAGGCCCATTTTATTTTATTCTTCCATTGAATTTTTTTTTTAAATAAAATTTATTATTTTAATTTTAGTTAACACGTTTGTATACCATGAAAACAACTAGCATTGGATCGTATGCCTTCCGTTTAACTTTTGGCCAGGTGAGCATCATAAAAAGTTGATTGATTAGAAATTAAAAAAAATCATATGGTGTGTGCATGTGTGAGTAGTGTGGAAAACCCGAAACAGAGTCTCTCAGTGTGTGAGAAAAAAACCCATAGATTTTAATCAGTTAATTGTAATTAAAATGTCTGAAGATTTGAAAGCCGGTGATAAATGTTTAGAATGCGCGGAAAATGGTTTAGATAACAAATTGCGCTATTTCTATATAAACTTAGAAGAACAAATACTTAAATGCGAGCATCGCACATGTCTGTGGCCACACAATGATGAAGTATCATCATCTGACGAAGAAGAATCAATTGCAGATGAAGACGATGATGATGATGATTTTCTTCGAAATCTTTTGAATTTTACCATGGACAACAGGGAAACAGTTGATAATACTGTATTACAAACAACCACAAATTCCATACCAATGGAAGAGCAATCACTGCAGTCACTTAATATTGAGCCAGAAATATTAAAAGTGACTGAGTTAATGCCATCAGCTTTAGAAACTATCTCTCATGTTAAAAGTACTGATGCACTTACAAGTACAAAAGAATTTGATCCTATTTGGTATCCAACGCTTCCCGATCTCACAGGAAATGCTGTTGGCCCTGCAGCCACTCAACAAAATGATTCTAAATGCGATCCGAATGTACTGTCATCGATACCGAATCTCTCAGATCTTCTGTTTGATTACAATTCTATGGTACCATTTGAAGAACCACCTAAAGATGAAACTACAACTACACTAGCAACTGCCATTACTGCTCAGTTGAATGAGGAGTCATCAATAGTAGAAACTAAAACCACAATCACTGCTACTCAGTTAAATGATGTAGTGCCTTCAGTAGAACAATCTACAAAGGAAACTTCTGAACTCGAAATACCATCAATGCCAACAATCACTTTTGATTTCAATGGCATACAGCCAATTATTGATGAGCCAACAAAAAAAGGAACTGGAACAAATGTCACTATTCAGTCAATTGAAGTATTATCGCCATTAGAACAACCTACAAAGATATCCCCAGAACCAAAACAATCATCAATGCCAACACTCACTTTTGATTTCGAATGTTTGCAAACAGTTTTTGATGAGCCACCAAAAGCAGGAACTGAAACATCTATCATGACTCAGTTGAAGGCACACTCTACAAAGAACTCTTCTGAGCCAGAAATGCCATCAATGCCAACAATTGATTTTGATTTCAATGACATACAAGCAATTTTGTATGAGCCACCAAATGAAGTAATTCCCACAAAGGAACAACCAGCAAAGGAAACTTTTGAACCAATAATCAATTTTAACTCCAATGGTTTAGAAACCATGAAACAACCTACAAAGAAATCTCCTGACTCAGAAATACCAAAGACTCCAGCAATCACTTTTGATTTCAGTCGTTTGCAACCGTGTATTGAAGTGGATTTGACTAAACGTCAGCAGCAACCAAAATCACCTAGAAAACGCAATATTTTCAAAGAGGATATTGAAAAATTTAATGCAGCGAAAGTAAGCTGGCGGAAGTCTGACGATGATGATGATGATAGCATACCCAAGGCTCAAATTTCCCATTATTTAGATGCAATTAAAAACAATGAAAAACTAAAAACGAGCCCGGTTGCACGTCCCAGACAAAAGGTGGTTAGAAAAAAAGCGATTGCCACCAGTTCAGAGTCTCTCAAGAAATTATTTGAATTGATAGAGATAAAGAAACCAAATCCTAATTAAATCTCATCTCATTCTTAAATCACAAGTATTAAATACGATGTACTTATATCAATATGTTCAAGTACAATAAATAGAATAAATTCTATCTAAGGAATAAAATGAATTGATAATTATCAGCTATACATATATGTCAGTTTATTTGTAAGGTATATGATGACATACAAGACACGCTTCTGTCGCGTGGTCCTATGGGAAGTCATACATACATATATACATACGTGTATAAGCAAAGTAAACTCATATCAACTGAGATTAGTGCTGAGTTTATGACGTTTGCGCAAAGCGTTGATTGATAACCAGAATAACCAGACCATGGATGATGGATCAGAACAGGTTTTGACGTCAATACTAGTAGGCACGGCCAAACATATTAATCAGGATGCAATTCTCTTTATAAGCATCATACATATACATATATATAGTTGTTTTATCTGTTATAATTTTCTTATCATAGTTTGGTGTATTGGCGCCACTTAAATTAACATTGTTTTGACGTCACAAGCACTCACGAGTTTTTGCGATTCAATTTTTGTTAATTTTTTTGTTTACCTTTTATTTTCGTTTGACAAAAATAGTCTGTTAAAGGCAAACAGGCGGAAAGAAACACTATAACAATAACAACATTGATAACAACAAAAAATGTTAAATAATAATAACATATTTTTGTTTTGTTTTGTTATAAGTATTTTGGATATGCGAATGAATAAGTGGCGCAATACGGAAAGCGTGCTAAATGTTGTGATGACCTCCAAAACAAAACAAAAAACACATAAAATTGCGTGTTTTATTTAAACAAATATCATATTGATGAATTTGGTGAGAGGAGCGGAAGGAAGAATATTCAATGATATACAATGTATCTATAAATCAAGTCAAACAGGTTATGACCCTCATATGCATTCACATTGCTTTCAGATAAGGATTCCCCATTAGAAACTGTCTCAAGACAAGTTTATCAGTCACTAAAACAAGATAAACTGCTCTATGAAATTTCGGTTAGCAACAAGAGAAATTAAAGGCATTAATTTGCCTCATGATGATGAGACATTCTGTCTAATTTTATATATTGTATATGTACTATGTATGTATTCAGAAATAAAAAATGGAAAATATTCCACACAGTTCATTGATTGAATTTTGACCAAAGATTCACAATAAAAAGAGACTTTGACTTAATGGTGACTGTGACGAGTTGCGGTTCACTGAACGTCATTTAGCTTGGTGTTGTTATAAATTTCATTTAATTATGATAAGGCTGTGATGCACTTGAACTCATTCAAAGCAAAAGAAAAGGGGTGGATTGGTTGGGGAAATGGAGTATATAGGTTAATCTACAATCTACGACGCAACTTTTGTATTTCTCTCTGAATAATTGTTAAATATCTTGTGTCTTAATATAAATTTGTGGAGTGTGTTGGTGGCGCTGTTCGTGTGGGCAATATGCCAACATTTTCCTTGTTTTGTTTTGATTTTTTATTTACAATTTTATTTTTGTACTAATTGAAATAAAATATTCTAAAATTAGATAAAAACTAAAACTTTTATTGGTCAGAGAGTAATCTGTTGTTTGTTTATATTTTACTTACGATTACGAAAACAAGATACAATTTGATTTACTTAATTTATAATCATGTTTTTTTTATTATCATTTTATTACAGGCATCGCACTTGACACAGCAGGCATCAACGTCGTCGGCTAGCAATGCCTTCTCAAGTGCATCATCATCCCCAGATCGAGTTGTAACACGCTCTGCCACGATGTTGGCTTTGTTCGGCATTGCCTTATCATCATTCAGTTTAAAGCAATTGCTTGCAAACAGCAACAAAAACAATAATGTTCTACGCAAACTTTAAGAGGCTGGCTTTACAACTAGCAATCAAGAAAGACGCATGATGAGATGGGACAGACATATAAATGACGATTGAGGAAAGATGCCATAACTCAAGCACAAACAACAATATAACAGAACATCATTAGTTAAATACATACTACTACATCATTATTATTATTATGATTATTACATACACATATATCGAAATACTATTGAAAGCGCGAATTTAGTAAGAATTGTAGTATTTGACTTGGTAACTAACCACGATGGTGACAGCAAACATGCAGAACATAATAATAATGCTAATGATGGGGTCAATCGTTAAAGAATGAATATTTCTGTCCAAGTTAAAATTAGTACAATTACAATTAGCGATCATCATTTTTACATTACTTATGCATATGGAAATAAATAGTTATATTTTTATAGGATTATGTTTCATTTTTAGTTTAAGTTTTCCAATTATAACAAAACAATTCACTCATTCACTCATTCGATTATTCATATTGATGAGTTCTGTTTGCGAAAATACATTAAAAATTCAATCAAAACTGCAATCAATCAACATATTTGTATTATTATTTTGTTTCTTTTCTGTTGTATCTCAATCTTTGGATTTATATGTGTCCCCTTCATTCTTTATTTCGTATTTTCCTCCCTCCATTTAAAATGTGGAATCAAATTTTGTGATACTTGATGTGTTATGAATGGAGCGATGTACTGGGTAGTAGACATAAACTAAACATATTTTTCCATTATCATTTCTATCATCCAATTCATGTTTGTTTTAGATACTTACATAATAGCAAATACAATACAACAAAAATTAAAGAAGAGAATTATCAAAATCTACATAATGATGAGTTTTGTTCTTATATAAAACAATAATAAATGAAAATGAAATTCTTAAAACAGTATGCCAATAATTGAAAGATCTTGAATGTAGCACAGTGGCACGTACTACCTGGTCGCTTAGACTTATCAATAGAAGACGCTCAGATACCGCAAGGCTTACAGCGGTTTTTGCTGGTCACTGTTGTGTAGGGACTCACGCGGAGAGACTGGATATTCCGTTCAAAAGCCATTGTAGAAGCTGTGGAAACGTAGAGGAAGAGGAGTCACTCGCACACTTTATATATCAATTCCTAGCACTGGCAAAGACTAGAAATAAGATTCTGTGTAAATACATCATCGACAACCTCTCGGACTGTTCACACACATGTCCGGGTGATATTTTGGTGATCATTTGGTGCTAATTGCGGACTATACGAGTCAGACACGGTAACCAACCATGCCAATAATGCTGGCTGGAATGCCGAAAGAAAGCGTACTATGCCTCGTGCTACATACAATTATTTTCTGCTGTGTTATGATGGTAAATAATAATGTTGAGGTAGCAACACTTGCCGATGAATCAGTGTTCATTGGAATCACATATAAACAGAGTGATTGCATCACATCACTTGCAAGCACAACTTTGCAACCTTCATTCCCCGGAGTGAAGCAATGGAAAATTGTGATCAAGACAGAAGACTGTTCAAACAACTTTCACCTTAAAGCAAAGAAACTGTTGTTAGAAATCGTACAAACTTGTTCCAGACTTACTGACTCAAGTTTCCAAAAGAGAAAAATGAGCGAATTGTCCGTTCTATGTAGTTATATATTAATCTTTGCCCCAGTAACAGTGAACGGCTCCACTCTATACGACAAAGTGATACAGTCAAATACTTTATGTTGAATCTGGATCATAGACTCCAAATTTATGCGAAACAGATGTACCGGCTGTTTGGACCTTGATCTCAAATTAGCCTAGAAATCACAGTTCGGCTCTATAAGGCATAGAGTGCCATTAGTCCGGGAAGAAATAACTAGAACTTCAGATAGATGTCGATGTCTACATCAAGAAGCGTCATTGTATCGACTGGTATAGCGGTTAATTTGCTCAATAACTGATGAGATTTCTAGGTCACGATGTATTGACATCCTCCTGACATACCAGGGGGCACCCATAATGTTGAGAAAAGCTTTGTTGTACATGTCCTGGACTCGGGTGATAGTTGACTTTGCGGAAAGTCCCCAGAGCTGAATGTCAAATATGGCCATATAGATCGTAACCTTCGCAGAGAGGTTCAAGGTATTGCTGGGTCGGATGAGCCACCTCAGTTTGTTCAGCTTATTTCTGCAAGTAGCTGTGAAAATATTTACATGCCTGAACCACGTCAAACGCCGATCCAAAATCATGCCTAAGTACTTAACAGAAGCTTTTTGGGGGACTTGAGTGCCTTTCAGCGTGGCCGGTGGACAGCGTTTGTATCTCAGCGTAAAGCAACAATGCTGGAATTTAGAACTAGACCAGCCATCAAATTGAGAGATTTTGGAGAGGGTTGCATGAAGTATCACTCACTTAAAATACTGTGCCATCCGCATAAGTGGCAGCGAGGGTTTAAGAAGTAGCAACAACCAACAATCTCCTTTTACTCCATTTTTTTGTTTTGTTTATTTATTGTATCTTCTTATCATTGAAAATTATGTCTTTCCTACAAGGTGAAAGAAATAATACTTCATATTACGGAACTCTAACTAGCCAAAAGGGCTGGACAATGGTTACAATGCAATCGAAATGTTTTCTTTGCACGAACAAGATCACTGGCTAATAGTTTAACAATACGTTTATTAATGAATTATATACAATAAGATCTTGTACTCAATAATATCAACCTAGCAATAAGTCCGTATGTTTGTCTGGCGCTTGAAAAGGTTCCTTGTCTTGTATCTTCTACTTCTTAAATTTTATAAAATAATAGTCACAGGATAAATAAAAATTATTTAAAATAATAACGATTTCAAAAGAAAAATCATCATAACAGACCGATTACAATGATGGTGCGCCATCTGTGGTTAATGTTTGCCAAAGGTTGCCAACTATCTTAATTTTTCAAGAGTACACGCTACACTTTGAAAATACTCGCTACTTTCAGTCGGCAATAAACAATCAGCTGTTTCAATTTGACACATCATTACTAAAATCAACTGGAAATAAATAAATGGGGAAAAATTTTAATTAAAAAACAAAAGAATATACTTCGTCAATAAATAAATAATAACAAATGTTAAGAGGATAACCAAAAGGCGAATGTGTTTGGTGGAATTAATCTTTTGATTTTGAAGACAGTTGCCTTTTAGCTCAATACAGGTTGGCTGCTAAGGGTTGAGCCAACACCAAAACATACAGAAAATCATCATGGGCATCAACGTCAGCAGAAATGCTGACTTGACGGCAAATGAGTTTCTGCAAAAGTTCGTTGGCCGGAGGCATATACCGCATGATGATGAAAACTATTGGAATCAATTGCTTAACTATCATATTACCATGCCGGAGAACAGGTGGGGGAACCGATGGTGAATCCAATGAAGTGTGTGACAACTAAATATAATTTATACAATTACAGTGAAGATCAACTTAATTTGGACTCGCGCCTGGAGTCTTTGTGTCAATCATTCTTAAGCAATAATCTGAAAACAGGCAACTTTGGTTCACTTATCACTGTGTTTCTAGAAAAGGTTACCGAGCTGTTATCGCTGTCTGATCAAGAAAGCAATATGCATGTGTGGCAAACATTCAATGCACTCTTCATTATTCGATCACTGGTCAAGTATCTCAATGAAACTGGATCAGAATTTCAGCTGTTGCAACATTTCGAAGCAATACCCAATGAGGATGCTCTGCGTGCTGATGAGGAAAAAGAAAATGAAAATCCTGATGGTGCAATTATTGCTATAGAGGCTAATGTACAACATGCGAATGCGAATTCAATCAAGCATATGGTTATTGTTGATGGAGCCAAGTTTGAGACATTCATCGATGCATTGGTCAATCTGATTGTCGTGATACCCGTCAAGGAGTTCACATATCATCTGCACTTAGAGGCGGTCAATATGCTCATAACATTGCTGTCGGTTCATTTGTTCTCGCAGCAGCAAACGACTGATAAGTCGATTGTCTTTAGGACAATCTACAAGTGTCAACATGCAAATGTGTTAATGTCGGCGTTGCTGCACTTTGTGGCGCGCATGGTCGAGGTACCACATACAATGTTCGGTTCGACATCGGCTGGCTCCTTTGTCTTTGGCATTGCCGAGTCGCTGATGTCCATATTTAGCTTCCGTAAACAGCAGGATATACTGAAATCGAGTGGCACCACCAGCGGTGAGTTGTCGCAACAATTTCGTGTGCACTATCCGCTTTCCAATCAGAGTCTGCTGCTCATACTGATATTGACAAATCATTGCACGGCCAAAGACAATGCCTATCGCAAGAGTCTGTTCAGTTGTGCTGATTCCAAGGACTCACCTAAAGAGGGCAGCAGTGCCATTTCCTTCCAGATTGACTTCTCTGCCGTTTACGAAACGCTCTGCCGCATTGTGACCATCGATCAGGCGACGCTGTTGCTCTATTTAATGTTGCATCGCAACGAACGCTTCAATAGGTTTGTTATGCAGCAAAACAATCTCGAACAATTGGTCATACCCATTTTGCAGACGCTTTATCATGCACCCGATAGCAATTCACACCACATCTACATGTCGCTAATTGTTCTGCTCATCCTTAGTGAAAATGACAATTTCAATAAAAGTGTGCACACCATTGTAAGTTTCATTTGATTTATGTTAATAAATAATATTCTATCTTATGTATGATCCCATTTTCAGATACTTAAGAACATTACTTGGTATACAGAACGTACGATATCGGAAATATCATTAGGTGGCATTCTCATCTTAATCGTCATACGAACGATACAATATAATATGTTGAAGATGCGTGATAAATATCTGCATACAAATTGTCTGGCTGCTTTGGCTAATATGTCTGGACAATTTCGTTCTCTGCATCCTTATGTGGCTCAACGTTTGGTCTCACTCTTTGAGACATTGGCACGCAAACATACCCGACTGGATGCCCAACTTAAGGAACCTGCCCAAAGTGATGTCTGCGTAAATGTGACCACAACTCCTGAGGATATGATGCAGGATCTAAGTGTGCTTGAAGAAGTACTGCGTATGGTATTAGAAATTCTAAATTCCTGTCTTTCCAATCAATTGGCCTATTGTCCGAATCTGATTTATACATTACTCTACAAGCGTAGTGTCTTTGAAGGTTTTCGCAGTCATCCTGCTTTTCAGGATGTCATACAAAACATTGATATGGTAAGATAGAAACTAATGAAACTATCTTACACGTTGGTTTCTTATAAATAAATTCTACAGGTTGTTGGATTCTTTTCATCACGTTTGCAGCGCGTTCAGGAGCAACGCGGTGAATTAGGTGTCAATGAAGTACTCGAGGTGATATCAAAGGGTGCCAGCCAATGGTCAAGTGATCGATTACGCGTAAGTTTCTTTTATTCATGCATTCATTGAAAATGTTTTCATTTTTTTGTTTTTGAATAGAAATTTCCTGACTTGAAATTTAAATATGTCGAAGAGGAGGCACCCGAAGAATTCTTCATTCCGTACGTTTGGACTTTGGTCTGCAAATATGGTTGCGTACATTTTAGTTCGGAAAGTGTTAAAAGCATTACAACAGATGTTACCTGCTGAGAATTAGCTCCCCTGATCCATGGGATCAAATAATCGTTGATTCTCCAATTGCGCATCTCTAAACCTAAAGCAAAAACCCATAATTTTTTATCAGCTTTGCAATTATAATTTATTAATAAGAAATTGTATATCATCTTCTTATTTGTAGTTAATTAATAACCCCCCACTCCCAAACAAAAATTGTATTTTAAACAATATCCATTAATTCATGGTTACAAAAGCAACGCAAGTTAAGTTAAAAAAGTGATGCTGCTTCCATATAAAACAAAAGCGCAAATGTTTAATTATGAACGACATACCACAGAAAAGATTCAATAAAGATAATGATAATAATCATAATCATGTTAATAATAATGAGAAGTTCATAATGATGATAATAAAAGAACGATTGTATGTATTTTGCTATATGCTACATTTGTATGTAATTTTAAAAAAATGTTAAGCTCTAAAACAAAAACCGAAAACGAAAAGAAAATTGTATTGATTTAATTTATTGCATTACTAAGGAAAGAAAAAATTATAGAAAATATGTATCGAAATATATATATATATATATATATGTATTTATATGTATGTGTTAGTTGAATATAAATGCTATAATATTATAATTAAAATAATTTATTCAAATGCAATTGAATATGACAACACATCACACAAAATGGGTGAATTGATTGTAGTTATATGTCAAAGCATCATGGACTACGGATTCAAACATTCACATTCCATTCACATCATGATCAATAGCTATAGAAAAATATGCCCCAAATTTGTTATGAAAACACTATACACACTTCTGAGATTTTATAAGGTATTTGTTTCGTCCAGTAGTCTACGTGAAAAAGTTAGTCTAATTGATTTTGAATTGAGTCAACTCTACACTAAGGAGGATATTGTATTACCATTTGTGCATCACTTCAAATTTGGTATCTTATACATATCCAAGGGGCTTTGATTAAAAATTGTGTGCTTCAGTGCTTTAGTACAAAAGCTCCATTAAGTTCTTAAGACAGGTGTTCATGGTAAATTCTTTTAACATATTGTATATGAGGATGATTTATTTTGTAATTAAGTCAGAGGAGTAAAAGAAAGGAGAGAGAATAACCACCAGTTATACTAGATTAGGTTAATGTGTCTGGTCTAGGCCGACTGGGTCTTTAGTATTACTTTTTTTTTGTTCCCTTAATTTATAATGTTTAGCGCAGTTGTTCTGCACGGCTCATTTCGGTAGTTGTATGTATATGCTACTGATTTGTCTTAGATATTATCAGTATGTGCTAATTAATTCTTAAATTCCACTTAGTGGGAGGTCATATGGATGGAGTCATTTGAACTTTCACCTAATAATTGGTTTTCGGAACAGGGCAGAATTCAATGGGTACATCTGGGCTTTGTTAGGTGCCGACTGCTATAAAGCTGCATTGTTTCTAAAACCGTTGGTATATTTATAAATAAAACTTTTCTTGGCTACTTGACAGCTTGTTTGAGGACCGGAGGAGCCAGTCCACCTTTTTCAATTATTTGGTAGCACTGCGCTGTAATAATTATAGTGTGAGGCGATTTAAAGGATCAGACCTAGATAAACGATTTGCTCCGTCTGTGGAATCATTACTTAATGAATTCCGTTGTTTGTGTCGAGTGTATGTAAATTGTTGTGTCTAGCGAATTCTGAAATCATTTTCTATGACTAATCACAGATAAGTAGTTTCAAAGTACATATGTACATGTTTCATAATCATGGTGTGCTCAACAATTAAATTCGCTAGTCATATTTTTCCCACTCCTATAATTGAATGGTAAACATATTTGATTAGTATCTTGTAGTGTATTATGGTAAGTTGTCAAAAAAAAAATACTTGTGTTTTTTGTACCATCACCAAATATTTAGTTTTTCTTTTTAAAAAGTGGATCAATGAGTTTCCATTACACGCTAATCTCCGACACGATCAAACCGATTTTAGTGAAATTTTGTGAATGTGTATGTTGGTTCCAGATTATTTTAGGCTTGATAGAAATAGAACATTTGGGATACATTCGATTCTTGCACTTGCATGAATACATACAATATGAGATCACATACGTTAGCAATTACGGTTATCCTTATTTGTTCATTACATTTACATTTAATCCAAAATGGGAGCCAAATCATCGTCATGATAGTACTGCAATTTCAAGCAAAAATTAACATGATTGAAGGATTTGATCGTAAAATATACTATTTTCGGTAACACACGTTCCTCGATGTATTCGGTTGAGTGGCAAAAGCAAGAGTTTTCTCATGCTCATATTTTGATTTGGCTTGATGTTAACAGAACAAGTTGATGGATTAATTTCAACATAATAGTAGTCATAAAGTTGGCAGTGAAATTTCATTCCGACACAACAATCCGAGTGAGTTACGTACCCGCAATTAGTCACTATAAATTCGTATTTTATCAACATATTATCAAGATGTAAAGTCAATCCGTAATTTCCCCTGTTATTACTTATCTTATCAAGATATCCAGCGGTCAGGACGCTCCATTAAAATAATAATAAAGAGATTGAAATAAGGAAGAATTGTATTTGAACGATTGGATAAGCAAAATCCAAAAAGTCTCTGACGGTGTAGGCATTTTCCGTATGAAAAGAATAGCAGCAAAAATGTGGTTAATTTTTTAAATTTGAAAAATAAAGCAGCGAATGAAAGTTGCACAAGGATCGCTAAATGAAATCGGCAATGATTCTTCATTTTAAGTGGATAGTCCACCATGAGATAGAAGTTTAAATGATCAAAAAGGAAAAATATGTGCAAGTTTAGCCCTCAATGTATAAAGCAACTAAAAAAACTTCCGGACTCACGTATTTTACTCTACAATAATGCCCTTGCTTATATTTTAAAACTTATGAACTCTGGATCGGTTCTACTACCGAAATATACTATTTATTCTTAAATAAGAAAAGTCAAATGACTTCTTAAATACTTTAATAATATCATTTCATAAGATATGTTTTGTTCCTTGTTCATTTTAAACATTTGAATGATAGATACAGTGGAGTGTGGATAGTTTCCTTTCGCAGGGCGGTTCTCTAGAAGCATGGCAGAATAAAGAATGACTCTATTGCACCCTCAAATATTTTATTAAAAATATTTAAGGATACATTTGTAATACAAATTGATTCTTTTTTTTTACAAATTGCAAAATTTGCTAAGAATAATTTTTTTACACCTTACTTACTTACGCATTTCTATAACGTGATTGACGGAAGTGACGTGGGATTATTTCAAATTTATTTTTTACTTTTATTGCTGTTCTCTGCCCGGCCAATTTATGTTTATTTAAACTTGGTGTCCACATCCTTATATTTTATTGATTTATATTATAACTTTTTATGAACAATATATTGTAATACGCCTACATAAAAGTTCAATGACTTTCTTGTTTTTGTGTGTAATATGGCAACACTGACCAGAGAGCTTTGTTTACTTGTTACTGCAATAGTAATTGTTGCTTTTGTTGTTGCATTTGAACGTGCCTCAAATAAAAATTGAAATAAGATACAACATTAACTTCGTCTCAACGAAGCCTATATACCGTTCACACAGTTCAATCTTTGTAAATATTGAGTTGCCAAATTAAATTGATTTTAAAATAAATATTTTTATACGGGTGCTACATCTTCTAGTAATTGGACAAGTTTGATTTACCAGCGGAGTTTGAAAATTAACCATTTCTGAGCTTAGCTTGAATTTAAGTTCAATAGCTCAAAAACTAAGAGCATAAATACAAACGGACTAGGCTCGGATTAGACTCGATCGTTAAACTTATCTTTTCCATATAGTACGCTTCATGGAACCATCGAGAATTCTCTGCTTTACAAACATCAAGCCAAATTGATAATACCTGTTGATACTAAGTATAGTGAAAGATATAAAAAATAAAATAAAATATATTGATTGATTCACAAATAAAATGAAATTTATTTATAGTTTTATGATTTTCCTTCTACCATATATATTTGCAATATTACAAACAATAACTTCATTATTATTATTATTATTATGGTTGTTATTACAATTTACCATTATAAATTTTTGTTATTTTATATTATTTTTTTCCTTATTTTTGTTTTTCATTTTATTTAATGAAAACGCGGAAAATTTCTTGTTTTCGTCATTGGTTGTTTGGTTTTTCTAACGTGTTATGCATTTTAATCAATTTTTGCTTAATAAACATTGCACTTTTTTCTATTGTTTATGCATTTTTAATAAATTTGCGTTTTTCGACGTTATCGTCACTACTCACTTACTATTGTGTTTTTTACTACTATTAAATGCGGGTTAAATAAGTTTATTGACTTTAAGGTTTATCAATATTTTTGTTCTTTATTATCGCCCTTTGTTGTTGCCAACTGTTTTTTGAGTTTGTTGACACTTGTTGCACTTTATGGTCGCCAATACATATCAACAGATCCTGTTTGGCAGGTATCCACAATCAAAAACCTTAGCCAAACTAAAATTCATTTTGAAAACTGTAAACTTAAGGAATCATCTCTAAATATCTAAATAAAGAACAAAGTTAGCTGTCATTGGAGACAACAGTCCTTGTGGAGAATGACCAAGCTTATATAGGCATTCAGAAACTTAAAACGAAAGCACAAATAAGCTGCTTACTTTTCAAGGCGAATGGATTCATTCAGTTTCTCTGCTCATGCCTCACGCTAACAAAAATAAGGAAACAAATGCTGGGTTCATACTTCTTTGATGAACTTGACGATCTAAACGACTTAAATATCAGGTACTAAGTTTCCTTAATTGTTCAGATTGGATCTTTAGGGAATAGGACATACTGTTATCTGTGGTATCATAACGCGCATTAAATTAGCTTATTTTTTAATAAGATTTTACAATAGCAATGGGCTCTATTGAGATTCGTTAACAAATCTTTGTAATTATTATAATCATCTATTTTATATTTAGAAACTAATCCAATTGACTAATAGAATATTATGGAATAACTGCAATTTATTAAAATATCTCAAAAAAAAACATAAAGAAGCCGAAGTATGTACTAGGTTAGGCCTATCTAACCCAAAGAATATCCACTAACCCAAAAGAAGTTAGGTGTCCTGAATCGTGGTGCACACCACTTAATGCAAGTTCTTATGAACTGATACCAATATTGACAACAAATTATTAATTATAATTATAACAAATACATACTCTATATCTATTTTCTTATATTTAGAATCAAATTAACTAATAAAATATTTTGGAATAATTATAATTTATTAATATATCACTAAAGAGATCTCTAGAAAAACGTTTTACAAAACATGGCTTATACGCTTCACTGGATTTGATTTAATTTGTTTCGCTCCGATTTTGTGTTTTTTGTAGATTTTTGTTTCAAGATTGCACATACTCGTACGAATACAAAAGTTAACAGCGGTGAACAAGAAATTACTAGAAATTCAATAGATGAATTGCTCAAAATATACAATAATAAATAAATCCAAGTCCGAACCTGGCATTTATTGTTTGTCGTTACGCAATGAAATTCATTGTAAAAAATTAATTAAAAAATTTGAAAAAATAATAAATTTAGTGGAAAATACACTTAATTAGACCACAAACAGGGGCATTGCACTGATTTTTGTTGTTTTTTGTGTTCATATAGTGGTATATTGCATTATTTAATGATTAATTATATCCATGAAATTTGATATTGCAAAAGAAATCGAGAAGAGAATGTAAGGCACAGAGAAAAATCTCATTAAAATATGTATCTTTAATATTTGTGTTTGGGTTTCTAAACATAAATAAATATCCATTGCATAATTTGTATACAAAGTTTAATTGACTTAAATACCAGTAAGGTCATTTAATGCAATTTAGTATATCTTAAGTGTTAGATTGGTGATCCTTTATTGACGCAAGTCATTTGTATTCGAAACAGAAACTAGATCACCATGGGAATGCTCATAGTTGTGTTTATAAATAAGTTACAGATGACTCAATGAGTCCCAAAGTTAACTACTAAACAAATATTTGTGATTTGCAAAATTCCATTTACTTGGTTCATCAAAGTTGAAGAGTGATTCATTGTTTTCAACGCTTCTCTAATATCATGATTATTCAATTTTGCAATCGAAATAGGCGTTTGTTGAATTGTCTCCTTAGCATTTGATATGTACAAATCTCTTTCCTTGAGAATAAGCAGTAGTCATTCGAAGAATGCAGTGGATGGGAAAACAATATTTAGTTCGAGTATTTTGCAACATAGAAGTAGCCAACGACTTGTGACACAGGACATTGTTTTGTATCTGTTGCATTTGGGCCTAAGATATCCATGCTATGGGAAAAATTATTGGTCCAGAAAGAATTGTGTGATTTATGTTTGTATTCTGATTAGATAGTTTACGATGCTTCTAAGTTAAACTGCTTTCTTAAATACTGTTCAGTAGTATCACATATATTAATATGTACCAATATGAATTACCTTTTCTGATCTAGAGGATCATGATTTTCATGCCAGAGTAAAGTTTTTCTGATAGCAGTAATGGTTAATTAAACTGATAATATCTTGACAATCTTTTGTGCTGAAAATTAAGATTTTATTTAATAGAAGGTCTCCAATGAAGACTTTATTCATTTGGAAATAAAGGAAAGTAATCTTTTATCAAAATTATTTGATGTTTTCTTCCTATATATAAATATTTATACTATATTTTAATTGTGACAACTTGATAAAACTACATTCGCGTCCTATAAAATGCTACGCTCATGAGTAATAAATTACAGCCGGTCCCTGGTTGAAGCCGGTAGCGGCGAATAAAAGAGAAATACCAAAAATATATTAAAAACGCATAACATTTAATTGAATATTGTTAGATGTTGCAATGATTGTCTTGTATTTTATGATTATTATCGTCAGGTCATTGCTCTATGCATCAATCCAGTTTTTGGCCTCTGGCCAGTAAATGTAAACTGACCATATACCACTATACTATGTATATATGTATTTATGTTAAACTAAAAACCTACCTGACTAAGATCATTCGTAGTCGTTTATTCATATGTTTCTCATTAAAAATATTTAGCGCCGGCAGCAAATATTCACTCATGATTATTAGAGTGTTTATCATTTCAAAATATTTCACATTGTTTGCCGTTTACTTTTGGCTATCGTCATCATCATCTTTTATATACATTATCATTATTATTATTATTTTAATTATTTTTTCAAATATTGTCCACAGTTTGCTGAGAGTATTTTTGCACATTTCAATTTGCTTGATCTCATGTTGTTGGCCCGGTTTCTTGCTTTTCGTTTGTTTGAAATGGAGTGGTTTGCCTAGACCCAACTATGTGTATGATATTTTGTATTGAATTGACGTCTTTCAAAAGTTAAACGTTGAGGCGTGCGACCTTTGTTGAAGATCTTGTTTGAAACTTTATTTGTTTATGTCTTGTCAATCATAGATAAATAGCGATGCCTCGAGAAATTACTAGACTTGGTAGCGGTCCAAGTGAAATCTATGAAAGTTTGTTTATTTTCAAACTTGGTATGAAGTCATCATTGTTTTTTTTTTGGTGAGAGGAGAATGTGTGGTTTAAAGAGGATTTTTGTTTTGGAATAACAATTACATGCTCTGTTTTTATGATGATTATTATGTATTAAAAAATAATGTAAATGATGGGGAATATGTGAGAGAAGCTAAGTGAAGGAAATTTTCAATCAATAGAACCGGACATCATTAAAAGAATAATGCAAAGTTATAAACGAAGTAAATGTGAAGTCAAAGAATCCATAAAAATGTCTCATAAGAAAGTTTAGCGAAATCTAAAACTTGTCTCTCTGAATAATTTAAAAAAAAAAAATGAATTGAATAGAAACATCCAAATTTGATTTAAGTTTTTTAAACTTTATTAGACACTACTCCCAAGAATTCGTACTTCTGGGATGGCAATGTCATGGAATATAATAATAAAATTTAAAAAAAATTTGTATCACAAAAATACTTAATCCTAAAATAATTTTAAGAGCAAAATACAAAATATTTTTCTTGTATGAAGCCACCTTATCAACTAGTAGAAAGATATGATAATGATAAGTTTGAATGTATAAATAAAATATTTTTTTTTGAATGAAAATAAAAACATTAAATGCTGCTTTGTTCCTCCATTTGTATGTTGGAGGATGAGCACTCCTTTGGCAACAACTGCGTGCCAGCGCAACGCCAACAACGAACCACCATGCATCGATCTTTCTAGATCATCTTACATGCCTTCACAAGTGTCCATACATTGTTTGTAGCTGGGGAAATTGTTTTCGTTGCCATCGCATCCACCGAATTTGAATTCCACACATTGTTTCTTGTCGGGATCGTAACGCCAACGTGGTATTAATGCTCGGCAGACTCCTTTACGTGCTGGCATCAAACAGAATTGTTCCGGGTGTGTGTTACGGCCAGAATCGACAACTTCATCCAGTGAAATGGATCCAAAGAATTCGCCAACATCATCATAGAGATCCATTGGAAGTGCATTGCTCTGTTGGACCAAGAGGATTATACTGCAGACTAAAACACTGGCCAAGATGGTTAGGCTACTCAGATGTTGCATTGTACACTTCATGTTTGTTTATTATTGTTTTTAAATATAATTTCCACACACTTTTTGGGGCTTCACTATTAAGTCTTTTATTTTTTCTTTATTTCTTTATATTTAGTTTTGCTTTCTGTTTTGTTTTGTTTTCTTGGCTTTGTGAGTTCTTCACTTGTCGCTTTTGCTTTGCAAACTGATTGCAATGTGAACGCGGCTTTTGGTTTTATACAAATTGCAAAAACAAAGAGCATTGCGTGCATACGCGATTGGCGAAACGTGGTGTGACCAACCAACCTACCGAACAACCAAACAACCGATGATGTTGATCAATTGCTTCGGTTCGGTTCGGCTTGATTCGATTCAGTTAAACATGGCTTGGATTAGCTTGTCTTGCCTCACCTTGCCTCCTCTTATTAACATTTTTTTAAACCATACCAATAGAGCAGCGGTTCTTTAACGCTACACATAAGTATATAAGTATGTATGTTCGTATGAAATTTTTTTGTGGACCACATCTTAAATATTTTTTTTTGTGGACCCTTTCCCAATTCTAGGCATTTTACAACACTCGTAGAAGTTAATTTATGGCATTAACATCATAGGCCATTGATGGAGAATCTATCTATATATTCTCTATATAGAGAGATTTTTTACATTTGAGTTGTGGAAAACAGTATTAAATCAATAAAATAAGATTGCTAACAATGTTACTCATGGTCTGGGGAGGTTGGGAAGTCGCTTGGTATGCCCAAGGAATTGTCTGCGGCATGGCTCAAAGTCCCAAAATGCAGCCTTTTGAGCCTCCGCATTCGGATTGCATTGATAAGTGGTCTGACCAGGCGGTTGTTGTGTGACAACAAGCGGTCGTAATGTCGGCTAGTGTGAAAGTCGATCTGGTCTTCTACTGAATCTATATTGATCTAAGAGCTCCATTTTCTTCAAAATTATTTAGAGTGGGCGTATCAAGATAGTGTTTCCTTGCCTCCTGGATATAGAATCCAGTTGTATTAAGTGTGAAGTTATATACTATTTACCTTATTTCCTTCTAGGCCAAAAGATATGAATGCCAATGAAAGCTGGGAGTTACAGTCACATCTGTTACGTTGACCCCTGGTAATGGAGTTATTTAAGAATCACTGCCATAGAGTACGGTAATGTATATTCAAGGGCCTTTGGTTGAGCGGCGCGTGCGCTTTCATTCACTTGTTTGCTGTAGCTTTTTCTCTCTATGCATTTTATTTTTTCGGTTTTGGGGAAAACCAACTAAATATGACGATCGTTTATTTGCTCTCTTTTCGCTCTTCACACCTGGCTAAGCAAGCTCTTTTAACAATGTTTTGAATGAATTTGGGTTGTGTGTGCTTTACTAGCATACACGTATGTGGCCGGCATAGACGACCGAGTTTTTCTTATTGTTGTCTTCGTTCGCTTATGACGTCACGTACGCATATTTGTACACTTCATTAGATATGTACCAAGTGAAGCTTATTTATTTTGTTATGAAAGTTGATCAGCTTTTAACAAGATGGAATTTCTTCATACTTACTATGTATGTATAAGTATATTGTGCAAATATTCAAGATGCCACAGATGGAGACATTTGCCATTGCCGTCATGTTAAAAATTGCATGAACATGCAATTTTATCTCTTTCTTACTCTTATTTTATATTTTTCCATCTTCATCGTCATCTTCTGTTTTCCTTGTGTGATTTCTAACCATTTTATTTGGCACTCAGGTTGCGTTTGCAAGCAGACAGATAGCGTAGATATTCACTAGTAGTTGATGTTGATGTTGCCGCCGCTGCTGCACTCCCCAGTTGCAGTCAAATTTTCATTTTCAGCTCACGTTCTTCGATTAAATTCTCATTTTGGTCATAATTTTGCTGTTTTTACGTTTTGTGAGGCATAAAATATCTTGTTGTTGTCATGATGTTACTGACATTTATGACTTCAGTTGCTATGAGACTTTCTATGTATCTTCTTTGTATCTTTTTCGCACTTTACCTTTAGCCGCACTTGATTCATTCTCTAGAGTATCTGTTGATAGTTCGTGTACGCGTAAATTGAAATGCAAGAAGTTGAATATATCTGAAAAAAAAGAATAAAAAAGTGAAAAAGACGTTAACAAAATTAAATGTATCTTTGTATCTCACATTGTGTGGCAATTGAGCATGAGTTGTACAATTATTGAGCTATGCCTATAAATCAATTACTCACTCACTTACTCACATGTGTGTCTTGTGCAAAGAAAAACTTGCTGCTGCGTAGCATAAAGTATCGCATAAAACTTATTGCAATAAATCCGTGAACAAAGTATTTGCACCTGTGGCTCATGTGGTACATTGAATCAATTTAGCTAATTTCGCGGCATACAATCGCATGTCATTCTTTTTATAAGGATCTGTATACACACACTCTGATAAACACATTGGTAGATAATCCTTTTGTTAGGAAAACACGTCACAATATGGCAAATTCCCAGCGTGATTTGAACGGTAAAGCCAACACACATTCTTCTAGTATCATCCAACATAACACAACACAACACAAGCTTAGCAACACAAACTTTAGTTTCTCTTGCGTAATAAATTGAAAAATAGTGCCAACTCAAAACAAATCAAGTTGTAACACAGAGAGGCAGGTAGACACACAAGGAAGGCAGTTAGTCAGAAAGACCAGAGAATGCACAACTATTTCATAGATACACACATATCCATGAAGATAAATGTTACCCAAAAGACAAAGCAGTTTCAATGAGAAGCGACCAACCAAATGCTAACCAACGAATGTTGTGCAAGCAGCATTTTGTAACAACATTTTATATTGCATACTTTTTGGCTGGGAATAAAATTCCAAAGGCTTCAAATAATCCACAATGGTTCACCATGGTTCCAAATAATATTGCAAAAAACGCAACATGAAAAGATTTCAAATATTGCGTAATATCATAATTATGTTATGCAAAAATATTTTAATTGAAAAACCATGGGGGGCTGAGAATGTTGTCGAAAAGATACAAAACAGGCAAATCAATGGTTGGCAAACGACCGCAATGAACACTGTCAATGGAAGAATTATCACATCAATTACAGGAAATAAATTAGTTTACACTCTGTGAAACCACGAATTTTATTAATTTCACTAAGGTAATGCGACAAAATGTGGTTGCTGTAGCAAAGCATTTGTATGTGAATGTGGTTCATTGGTTTTCAAAGTGAGATAATCCTAAAATAGTATGTTGATTACACTTTTAATTATAACAGTTAGCCAGCCAGACACTGTTTCTTGTTTATTCTTTAACCAATTCAATGCTTACTTACGACCACCATCAACCATCACAGGTCACCCCTTTCCAAATGATTGTGCCGAGCTTACTGCTTTTGCAAATTAACTTCGCATCCGGCGCACGACTGCGTCAACTCATTCATGACCATTGAAGTTGGTCGTAAAAATACAGAAACGCCTTCGAGTCAGGTCACAAGTAACTAAATTAATTCGATAATTGACTTCCTGCTGCCTTTTTGCCAGCCTTCGTTTGACTTTTCCTTTTTGTTTTTCATATTCTTCCTTCGACTTCAATTCAATTCCCTTCTGTTGCCTTTCCCTGAACTCGGTGACTCTCACTTATGGAACCTGCATTTGGCACATTCGTTATTTTGTCGCTCGCACATTTTCTTTTATTTTTCCTATTATTTCACTTGTCCTTCTCTCATTTTTTTTCTTTGGTTTTCTTTAAATGTTTGTTTTTTTGCTCGTTTACTCGATTATTTTTTATGTTGCAAACATGAATATAAAAATGAAGCAAAACAAAAAAAAAAGGACGAAGAAGTCATAAAATAGTCTGTTGCGTGTTGCATATGGAAAATTGCCAACAAAAAGAAAGAAAAAGAAATGAAGACAAGTAAATAGAGAGAGAA
The DNA here is from genome assembly GCA_037043315.1 of Amiota communis. NCBI lineage: Eukaryota > Metazoa > Arthropoda > Insecta > Diptera > Drosophilidae > Amiota > Amiota communis. The sequence goes on from JBAMAV010000657.1 coordinate 1,765,591, forward strand.
GGACCAAAGAAGGAAGAAATGTGTAGCCAAGTAATGAAATACTAAAAATACTCTATTATACCATATTCTGTCTGTCTGTCTGTCTGTCAGTATGTCTGGTGTACATGACTTTGGATTGCCTTCATTTTGTTGCCTCAGCTCAGCCGGAAACGGAAATTGTTCGCAGAAGCGTGGCTAAATGTTTTTATATAGTTTTGGTAAGTGAATATGATTTGTTTATGGTTTTTAGATGATGAAATTACTCAACAATAAAACGAATTCAGTTTAAATTGTAACTTAATTGATAACCAATTGAAGTGGTCAGCAAATGAAAAGAATAATATTGTAATAAAAATACAAACAAATTGAGATGAGAACATGAGAAGAAGACAATTTATGTTATTCTTGGGCTTCAATTCAATTTGCCATTCAATGCACACATACTCAACTCATGTTTATTTAATTTGATCAATTGCAACAGAAAATGTCATATAAATTCCAAATTTAAAATATCTTAGAGGAAACTGAAAACATGCCAAAAGATTCCACAAATAAACATTGGCAGAATATGTCTTAAGAGACACATACATAAGTACATACATATGTATGGTAGAATACACTCTACAGGATGCACATACTCGTACTTTGCTTTCAACACCTTAGCGTAACAAAATAAAAATGGTATCCGAACTGAAAATAAAATTATTGGGTTGCTTAAACAGTCATTGTGATTCGTCCAAATCATCGCATTGCTCCAGAAGGCCATCTGAGATTGATAACAATAGAGAGAGTAGATAAGCATTTACATTTTGATGAGCTTGATATTGTTCTATTTGAAAGAAACTCAAAATTTGCGAACTCCGTGAGTTAAAAGAGATTCTTGTGACGAAGCGCATAAATGTTACGATCAAATCACCAAGTGAAAGTAAAGAATGTACTTATTCTGAAAGCGTATGATCAATGGCAATATAAAATTGACAGTCTAGCACAATGTCAGCCGAAATAGGTGATAAAAATCTGGAGAAACAAACAATGATGGACATCTTCCAAAAAAGAAGAATGTCTATGCTGTCAACCTGGTGCGATTGGAAGGGACCTGTCTCCTGTAAGATATCAAAGTAGCTATTGTACCTCTTTACTGAAATATTCCCAATATTAACATGTCATACACAGATCGGCATACTTTGAACCATTTTCAATGGATTTTTTTTTAAACTATACGGAACACCAATTTGCAATCTTTCAGGTTTTTGCAAACATTTATTACTTTCATAGAACAAAACGTTTATTTATGATGTCTACAGCTATATATGTATATTAAATGCCATATCCATCATAAGTCCAAACCTTGCATTATCAAATTATCAAATTTCCATTTATTCCGCTGCTTGCAAAATTCCTTGTATGGTAGAATGTTTGCTTCCGAATACCTCATTAAACAACAGAGTTTTTAGACAAAGTAGGACTCAAGTTTTTTAAGTTGTGAATAATTGAATTTCCCGGGAAATGGCAGCAATAATGTTTTCGGCAGATCTGCAATATTATATTTATTGCCAATAAAATCATGAGACGAGGTAGAAAAATGGTCTCTATCTGTTAGTTCAGATAGATGGTTCTGCTAGTTTAATCAATCAGTCGTTCAGCTCAGTCATAAAAGGTCAGCCAGTTAGTGCAGCTCATTCATTTCAGTCAGTTAGTGCAGTCAGTTCAGTCAGTAATTACAGGTTAGTTAAGTCAGTACTGCCAGTTCAGCTAGTTCAGTCGGTCAGTACATACAGTCAGTCAGTTCGGTTAGTCAGTTCAATTCGTTTATTATTTGGTTAGTAAGTTACTGAGTTCAGACAATCAGCTCAAGCAATTAATTGAGCCAGTTAATTCAGTCATTCAGTTAGTTAGTTCTTCAGATAGTTATTCGGCTAGTCAGTTTGGTCATTAGATATTTGGTTGGTCAGCTAGGTCGGGCAGTTTAGAGAGTCCAATCAATCTATTGAGTCAGTTTGTTCAGTCATAATGATATGTTTAGAGACGTTGTCCTACCTGCTATGATAGAAGGCGATTATATTTTTGGCGACTAAAAACATTTACAGAAATAAAAGAAATAAACCCTATGTGTTACTCACAGTAACGTTTATTATTTTTCAGTAATTCGATTTTGAATTCAATAAGTGGCTTTTACGTGATGCGTGCACAAATACTTTCAGTCTACAATGCTATTATATGAAAAGATGAACAACAAACGCAATGTCTTTTCGAACAACCCAATATAGTATATAGAAATGAGAACAAGAACATACTAAATGTATTATTTCTGTTGAATGGAGTTGCTAGCATTGCACGGACAGGCTTGACTTTTATTTGCAACAATTTACTCGTATTTTGAGGAAATTGTTTCGTGCACTTTAGACTCACTCACTCGCTTACTCACTCACTTTCACATGCAACACATCTCACATTCTCTCCTTGATCCATCGAATCCAACTAAATGCTAAAATTGCATTTAAATCAGTTGCCTACAACATTCAACGTCAGACAAGTTATTTTGTTGCTTCTTATTTGTTACATGCCACAAGAAGGAGTCACTTTGCCACTCACTCATTCGTTCATTCAGTCGCTCACTGACTCACTGACTCACTAGTCACTCATCCGTTCATTCGTTTTTCGTTCATAAATTATGCAAAATTTTTCGAGACTTTTTGTCTATACTACATACGTACGAGTGAGTAGTGTTTATTCCATTGATGGCACTGCAGGACAAGAGTCATTCGCATCCATATCCGCCAATGTCGAAACATGTACGCCATTTGTTCATTTCGAGACCAATAAAATGAAATGTATCAACTTGCAAATATAGTATTTCGTGTTTAGTCAAAAAGTAGTATACAAAAAATACAAAGAGCGAGGATTGAAACTCTTCAGTTTTTGGTATCTAGATTCTGGATTTGTGGTTCAGAGATTGGGTTTGAGTTTGGGGTCTTGGGTTTAGTGCAAACTGTTTAGTGGTTGCGTCTGTGTCTCATAAACTGTCTGTTTCCTTGTTAGGAGTTAAACATGATGCTTCTCCAAAATTATAAATTTAGTCTGGTAGCGTTAATGAATTGTTTGTTTGTTTGTTTGTAAGTCGTTGGTGTGTAACCCCCAAGAAGGAGATATTAATGAATAAGAGTGGGAAAATGTTCGCTAAAAATTTATTTAAACAAGCGGCAAATAGGAAAATGCAAGCAACATATTTTGTTGTACCAAAAAAATTTTTTGTTTATTTAAATTTTCTCCTTGGTTTTTATTTTTTGATTTTGCTGCTTGAGGCAAACTCAACTGTTGAGTGATATTTGAGGTACAACAAAAGCTTTATTTTGTGTTATTCTGTTTTTCCACATTCCCATTTTCCAGTTGTCTCTTTTTTTGAAACATCATATTTTACTCTAGGAATATTTATAAAAAATTCTAAAGAAGAATAAAAACAAAATTATTTATTCTTTTGCTGAGTTTTTCTAGTTGGTTGTCGTGTTGCAAAAAACATGACACGCTTGATGAGTCCTCGCCTACACTCGGACCGAATCCTGTTTGTATCTTGTATCTATGATTCATCCGCGTGTGTTGCTGCTGTCAGTTGAGGTAAAGCGCATGCTGTCCAAAATTGTTCAATTTTCTTGTTTTGTTTTGTGTTCTTTTTTACTTTTTGTCTTTTTGTTATAAATGTCCCAACACGAAATGTGAGCTCGTGACAAGGATGCATTAATGGCAGGACTTTACTCTGTGAGAGAGCGGGGATCGGGAAGAGCATAGCAATGAATGAAATGCATGCAAGACTTGCTTATGTTTGCGCGTATTTTATTTTCATTTTTGTATATATTTTTCTGTTGCGAAAAGTTTTACTTTTCAAGTAGCAAAAAAGAAAACACTAGGAAAAAGGACAATTGTAAACGTTTTGGACAACATAAGTAAAAACTGATGTCTTTTCTATTGTTCTTAACAAAAGTTTTTGGAGTGAATTACAATATTTTTAAGCCCTTGTATGAGAAAGGCATCTTATATAAAAATGGAAAAAAGAAAGTTTTTGGATATGTAAACTTACAATCAATTGTGGAAAACAAAGTATATTCTTTTTACTAGTCATTTGATCATAGCAACAAAATTGATCTATTTATGCTTATATTGTGCATTCATATAGAATGTATTGCAATTTTTCACCTTTCCCCCTAACTGAATTTCCTGTAGATATCAGACAAAACTCTTATTACTTTTTGATGATGCTCAATGGCCAGATTGACGACTAAATAAATGTACCAGTTTTCTAAGACTAAAGCTTGCCTTGGTAGCATCGTATATTTTGTGACCTGAAAACGAATAAAGTTAAATCTTTTTAATTCTTAAAAAAGAACTCATCAATTGTAGTTTCACATCTTCTTGCCAGTCGTTTAGCATGGCTGCTATTTTGCTAATTGGAAAATCTCTTTGAAATCAAAGTCCATTTACATCAACTAAACATTCAGTTTTAAGCTTAGACTTAAGAGCCTGGTTTAGGAGTGAATCTTAAGAAAAGTGTTAGATCGTTAAATGATGTCAATCCCATACTTCGCAGAAAATATTTGGCTACATATTCATTGCCGCCCTCCTAACTATGTAATCCATTCAATACTCTTCGCTTAGTTGATGTTGATAATTCATTTAACTTTGGTTTTTTCCCCCTCCATTCATCCATGCTTTCTCAATGACGAATCCAACTTCGCATGTGATAATGAATCGAATTGCATTATGTTTGTCGTTTCGACTGTAATTTGCTTTGTGTCAAAATAAATTGAAAAATTCAATAGAGTTACAACAATTGTACTTAAAGCCGCCGCCGCTAAACTTTTAATTAATAAAACGCGAGCTCATAATTGAATTAACTGTGAACAGTGTAGTAAGATGGCATGAGAAGTAGCAGCACAACCCTTCAATTTTAAATACAACATTATTATTTTTATTGTTGTTGGTAGATATACGAGTTTATTTTTAATTGTTGTAACTTTATAAACTAAATAGAAAACTATAAACAAAACTATGGGTGTGCGTGTGCATTTTGTAAAGATAACACATCCATTCTCCTTGTACATACATATGTAGACACGTTTCACCGTTTTTAGTATTGTATGAGTAGTATATCAAACATCTAACAGGGATATATAAACGTAGAAGGAAAAAGGAAATGTCATTGTTGCGTAAAAAGTTCGACTACGAAGACTATCAATTGTGTATAAAACTCAGTGGGGCCTACAATTTGAATGCTATACTACTGACTGGGGCTGGTGGTTTTGTGTAAGGACTTCGAGGACTACAATAGAAAGCAAAAAAGCAAGTAGAAATATTGTAATTTGATTTCATTTCATTTTCAAATCAAATGTAAGACAAAAGCATTTGCATTGGGACTCATGAGTGGGTGCGTGGGTGGTTGATGATGAATCAATGAATGAAAATATAGCGAATATATTGTGTTGCAACAAGGCAACTACAAGAAACAAGAAACGCATGAAAACAATACTAGAAGAAAAACCAATGGTTTCGGTTACATTCTAGGTGAAAACACACTTCACATCAACTAATTTACACAGACAGTTGAGGAAATTAAAAGTATTTATTATACAATTTCATCACACAATCTTAAATATTAATCTGGCTACTATGTCTTACTAATATGGCTTTCGCATAAGCTGATTTGTAGAAAAACTAGTAAAACCTTGGTGATGGACTGTGATTTTTGTAGTCATTGTTTTTTGTTAAGTAATGAATGTGTTTATATAGAATGTATAGATTGGAAATATGACCTGCGATTTCCTGTATTATGTCACAATTATTTTTTATTAAAGTTTAAACAATGAAAATTGGTTAAAATCGATATTTTCACTGTCATATATAACAGGAGATATGAATTTAAGCAAAAAAAAAGTGCAGTTATATTTTTTACATTGCATTTCAAATAATTATGCTTTAAGAAAATATTAAAAAATAATTAGGAAGTATGTATAAAATGAAAAAAGATAAGTGTCTTTTATAATGTTTGGTATTTGTGTGCTTTTATTTTAAAAATAAAAAAAAATAGTTATGCTAAAACCTTCTCCATAGAAAAATACTTATAAATTCCAAACTTCAAGGTGATCGGTTTAATTTTCTTTAGCACCGTCGAACTATTTTTATCGACCTTTTTTATGTTTATAGAATTTAAAAAATTAAAATGATTTTAATAAAATGGCATTATAGTATCTTCAATTTTAAGTTTTGTTATTGTATATGATCACGATTATACAGATAGACTAGAGGAGCATAAATAAAAAAAAAGGATTCTTCAGGCAAGACAGAATATAAAGTTCTTCTATAAAATTACCATCCTCGTTATTTTATTGCCATACCATACCATATTGCAATAGTTTTTGAAGCTATCCTGTTTAGTGTTCCGTACCCAAAGGATGCTAACGAGACCCTATTACTAAGTCCGTCCGTCCGACTCCGCTGTATCTCATGAACCACAATAGTTAGACAGTTGAAATTTGCACAGAATGTGTATTTCTATTGTCATGATAGCAAATAACAAATACTAAAACTAAAATAAAGTTAAAAAATTAATGGGGTCCCCATACAAGAAACGTGTGCTCCAATTATGCACTACGCACAGTTTTAAAAGCTTTGTTATTTATTTTGTGGTGTTTTTTTTTGTAGTACACTTTTAGGCTGTATGAATATTTCACTTTTCAATTTCAATTTCAATATAAATGCATATTCATTGTGTTTGGAATTGTTCTAGCATTGAGTTATTGAATACATAATTAATTTTTGCGGCAAAAAATCTTGTACGATGGTACGGAACCCTCCGTGTGCGAGTCCGGCTCACACTTGGCTGATTTTTTATAAGTATAGAGTTCTTACATTTCTAGTTCCTGAGCTTGTAGGGAAGTAATCAATGTCTTCACTAAAAGGCCAATTCCAACAGATCATTGATGGATTTATTTTGCCACCCCCAACAACAGAGATGTACAATAGAATATATAAGAATCCCATATTATAATATACCTTCCTGAAAAATATCTAACATTTGCCCAAATTGTAAATACCTTAAAATCTCAAAAAAGATATCGGCTCAATTCACAAGCAAGCAAGCAGGCAGTCAACGGAAAGTCACACGCGAAACTTTTTGAAGTGACATCAATGTATGTTTTTCTAGGAGAATAAAAGGCGAATGTGGGGAATAGAGACGCAGAAAAAGGAGAAAATAATATGCCATTATCAGATGCAAGCCTTGAACACGGAAACGTTCTCAAAGTTGTGACAACAAAAGGTTTATCTAAAGCGACACAACATTAACTGGAATGAGAGCATGTTAAAAAGGGTAGAGTATATTTTAGTACTATAAAGAAAAGATATACTACAATACAATACAAGGAGAGTAGGCGCACCACCTGTTGTCACATATTCCCATATGAAACAAAACACTTTTGTAAAATTGTCAAAGTCAAAAGTTATGGCAAAAAAAAAAAAAAATCGAAATTGTAGGAAACTAAATTGACAACATTAGTTTTGTTTCATTCTCGAAAATCAAAACTATGAGAAGTTAAGATAAAATATTATTATATTTGAACTCCTTAGTTGGCTAGGATAAAGTATTGTGATATACAATATTTGTGAAAATTAGAAAAATTCAGTTAAAAAGTGAAAATATTTTTTAGTAATTTAAGATAAGTGAAAATGATTTATACACAAATTTGGTGGATATTACTTTTATTAGGAGCAATTGGAACTAATACTGTTGAAGGACCAAATGCCATGAGTTCCAATTTGCGTAGATTCAATGAAGAATTCGCTAAAGTTCAAGGAGTGCTTGGGTTTTTTGGTCAGAAGTTACCGCGGGATCGACGAGCGGATAATATGGATAGCGATAATGAAGAAAAAAATGAATTAAAAAATGCTGCAGATGCTTGGTACAAACAGTATATTGCACGTCAAAATAATTTAAAAAAGTCGGCGCGACGCAATGTGCCGAATGTTCTTGTTGCTGGCATAAATGAAGAACCAATGAATCCTTATAAACTTGGTGAGTTAAGTGAACCGCATGAAACTGAAATCAGTAAAGTGAAAAGAAAGTATAAGAAAATGATACCCATAATATCGAAGGTGTTGGTACCACAAAAGTATTCATATAATGGTTCCAATCCTACCTCTGAATTTGATATAAGATTAAAGAATATGCAAAACATAATCCTTCAAGACGATAGAAAGGATAAGAAGAATCCATTAGTGGATTATTCTGACAGTAAACCAGTTGTGGGTGATGCTATTAAACCTTTTGGAATGTCAGATGGAAATGTGATTGAGCAAAGTAACAATTTATCGCACGAGGCTAATTATAAACTCTCGAAGATCGAACAAGAACAAGCAGAAGCATCACGAAAAAACACTAAAGATTCTTCTCGCGGAACTTTGTTTGGTATGGGGAAGTGCAATAATGCAAATAGATTGCACAGGCGTAGAAGTCTTAAAAGTCTCAAAATGTATAATGAACCAAATAGTCATTTCAATAGTTTTGGTAAGCGTAGCAGCAATAGTGGTTTTAATCCTTTGAATGAAATCAAGTTAAAGACTAGTCATCGTTTAATGAGTAAAGGTTATGGTCCTTCTTTGCCGAGTAATTCCTTGCCTGAAACCAAGCGGGACATGTTAGTGGAAAACATGATTAGACGCAAGGAAATGCAAATGCAATTCAATGGGAATCGCGAAGCTGAAAGTAGGCAAGAATACGATGAATATGTACCAACACATTGGATAAACACACCGGAAAATAATCATTTTAATGAAAGATTCCATTTCGATTTACCCGGTTATGGTCCATACAATGAGCAGGAATTTCCAAGAAGTATACATATTATGACAGATGATGAACTTCCTAGGCAAGCACGTTTATCATTTGGCGATGTGCGCAAGAAACGTCTTAGTAAAACGTTGGAAAAGACAAGCAACTCTATTGCACAGGCTGTAGGGAAACCATTACGCGATACAAAACTTGATGAGACAATCGATGTTAGTAAATTGAATGCAAATGGCAAATCTACAAAACTGATTGAGGCAGCAAACAAATTGGTTGGAAAAACTACACCAGGATCCAAGGTGCAGACCAAAGAATATACCAATGACTACTCTAATGACATTAAGGCTAAGACCGAAGGCGCTGAGTCGAATTTAAGTGATGCTGCTAACAGAGAATCCAGTGCAGACTTAATTTCATGTTCTTCTTCGAATGAAGCTGATCCTAATAAGCAGCTTACGGTATTGAAAGTACAATCCAATGAGATGAATCCGAATAGAAATCTTGTCAAACGCTATGTTGCGAAACAACGTAGGCACCGTAGATTACGTAACCATAGAAGGACGAAACGTTTACTGCGGCAGCAACAACGTAAGAAACGTTACATTGATGGTGATATTAATTTATTCCGGAATAGTCGTGATTTTGATACATTCGAACATAATGAAGACGAAGACAATGGTGTGCGCATGCGTCGTAGTTTGCCTCCTTCTCAGGGTCCAAATCGTAATCATAGAAGGAAACGTTCTCTGGAACCACAAACGGTCAACCACATGATTACAAAACGCTCTTCACGACTCTTAGATGACCCGAATGAAGATCATAATGGTAATAAGCATACCTACAGTAGCATTGACGGTGGTGTATTCCGCTTAAATGATGCTAAAGCTGGTAGTTATGAGGTTACCAATCCTGGAAAGGAATTAAATATAGGCATGGATCTTCATGTGGACAATGCGATGAGATCAACGATTGATAAAAACTCCGATCCCAAAAATGATAATAGTTTTAATAATAACAATCAGAATGATGATCATAAATTTGTTGTCAATTTTATGGCTGGTAATAGCAGAGGAAATTTTAATAATAGTGACATCAAAACCAACAGCCTCGATACTATGATGAAGTTACACAATGACATCCTAAACTGTAATGCTTTTCATACCATTGGACAGTTCGTGCCACCACCCACAAATACAAGGAATCCTAATTTTTCTAATGATCAGAGTCAAGAAATACATAAGGTTCAAGAAGTACAACAACAGGTACCAGAACACCTGGAACAGCAAGCACAACAACAACAACAGTCACAGCAACAACAGTCACAGCAAATGCAACAAAAGCAACCACAGCAATTAACACTGGAAGAGAAGCAAGAACATGAAAAGTTGCGTCAGAAAGAGCAGAAACTTCGAATTCAACTACAAGAACAGCATCTAAAACAACAAAAAATGTGGCAAAAACAAATGCAACAACAATTGCAAAAACAATGGAAACAACAACTACAAAAACAAAAACAATTTATTGGACAAAAACAAGAACAGAACCGTTTTCAGCAAAAGCAACAAGATCAGAAGCAGCAACAGCGACCACAACAGCAATTACAACAACTGCAAAAACAACTAAAAGCCCTTAAGCAACAACAACAGCATCAGAAACATCGTCAACAACTTCTTAGAGTCCTTCAAGAAAATCATAAGCAGCTACAAGAAGAGGCTATTAAGCACATTCAGCAAAAGAAACTGGAACAACAACAAAACCAACAGCAACAAGATCAAAATCCAAAACAGCATCAGCAACAGCAACAAATGCCATTGACAAAGCAACAAAGATTGCAACAAAAACTGGACGAGCTAAAAGATCTAGAAAGAGAGGTAGAAAAGCATAAACAACTGAATAAACAAAAACAAGAGCAACAACAACAACAAAATGCAAATCCAAATAAGCTAAATAGTGCAGAGCCCATAAGTTCCAATATCGAAACTCCTAAAGACAAGCTAAATACACATCTATTAAATACAATCCTTAAAGGAGTTGAAAAGGTGAAGCATGTGATTCGTAACAACAACATGATTAGAAAACTACATTCAGACCGAGGAAAACGTATCACGCGCAATATTTTTAAATATCATAGTGATGAGCCGGAGGAAGAGAATGAAGAGGATAATGATGGTCGAGGCAGTGATGAGCTTTTATTATATGAAAAAAGAGCTTCTGAAAAGCCAGAAAAAGGTAAACCAAAAGAAAAACCACCTCCTAGAAAGCATCCGAAAAAAACTAAGCCAAACAAAAAAGAAAAAGGACAATCAAAAACATCACCTCTACCTACTGAGTCGTCTGAGGAGACACCAAAAGAAAAGCCAAAGGGGAAGAAAAAGGGAAAAGAAAAGGGAAAAGAAAAGGAAACAGAAACAGAAAAGGAAACAGATAAGGAAAAGGATAAGGATAAGGAAGAGGAAGTGGGAGAAGAAGAGGAAAAGGAACAAGAAAAGGAAAAAGAAAAAGAAAAGGAAAAAGAAAAGGAAAAGGGAAAGGAAAAAGACAAAAAAAATAAAAATAAAAAAGGTGGCGACGAGGATATTGATAAAAAATGGTAAGTCGATCAAATATATCAATGAAGGATAATTAATGTAAATGTAAATACATTTTTTATACACAGCCCAGGCGTCGATGATGATTTATTAGTAAACACATACACGAAATTGGTCAATGGTAAATTATCCACTGAAATTATTGCGACCGTCTTTGAATCAATAGAGAAAGATCCAGAAATGAAACATTTATATCGTGAATTAAAAGAAAATCGTTGTTGCTTAAAGAAAGCCCAAAATCTGGGTGTGTATGATCCTCGTAAATCTGGTTCCGGGAAAGAATCCGAAGATGTTATGAAAAAATTCATGGAAACACTAGGAAACATCATTGAGAAACAGGTATGTGCCCGAACGTGTTTGGTATTGCCGCCACCACTAAATCATTTCTATGAGGTTGTTCTAAGTACACATGCTGGACAAGATAGAAATCGGCAAAAGCGTAATACTAATCCACGATATATGGCCGATAATTTCAACACTGAGTTACGACAAATCGATGTGAATAAAATTGATCAAAAATCACGTATTGTTAAGAAACTTTTGCGGCAATATGATGAACTATCACCTGAGGATCAAATGGCTGCCATTAAATTACGTGATCAACTATTCATGGATCTTATACGTTTACGTCGTATGCAAGATGAAGTGCCACGTCGTACACGCACTCCTAAAATGGCCCAGTTAATAAGGGACACACGTAAACAAATAAATGTATTTAAGGATTTCGAAAGCGAATTCTCGTCTCGATATATAAATTTGCTGAAAATCTCCGAGGTATTCAAAGAATCATTATTTGAAGGTAGTTTTGATGAATGGTAATACAAAGTTCCTAAGGTATGTTGTGTTTTTTAAGGAGTCCAAAAAAGTTGTGCTTAAAATAATATACTAGGTTTCATCACTCATCACAAAATCTCATCATCGTGGGTGAATAAATTCAATGTGATAAGATAAGAATGAAATTGGGAATTTTCGGTTAAAATGATGTCAAAGTCTCATCTCTTGGAGCCATGGATATAAAATAATAATAAAAAATTGCATGAGGTTGATTTTTTGAGAAGTTATCACGAAAGGATGCAACACATATCAATTAGATATCATGGACCAAGAATGATGTTTGATAGTAAAATATCACAGTTTCATGATGGAATACAAAACATTTTTATATTTTCTAACAGTTCTTTACGCATTATTTATATATTCTAAGAATACCATAATAATTTAATTGTTTAATTGTATTTTATAAAAATTTTCCGATTTTACTTTCGATTGAATTGATATCTTTTATACGCAATAAAGACAAAAAAAAAAAAGAAAACGCAAATAAAATAAAAATTGTATGCAAACTTTTTATGATATGCAATAAACTGGAAGAAAGCTAAACAAAAGAGAGAGAAAAAAAAAACAAAAATAATAACAATAGTAATAAAAAAATATATTGTATGTTCATGATGTTGACTTTACCTTGGCGTGTGAGATTCGAGATAAAATGCGTTCAAAGTTAAAGAAGTTTGCATCTAAAGCGTTAAAATTATGTGTATGCCTCAAAATGTTGCATGTGTTGCGCACGTTTACCTTAATGGCATATGGCAGGAGCCATATCCACCCATAGAATACACCAATACATATACAACTAAACTGTATGAGTGTGTGTGTGTTTTTTTTGCATTTTACGCTTCGTTTCGTTTGGCATTCATGTGCAAATCGTCGTAATGTTTGCCTTCTGACGCATTTTTAATCTAAATTCAAATGAAAACTTTTGTAAATTTTCACATATTCATTGTTTTTTAATGCATTGAGCCTGTTGTCATATGATTGTGAATGTGCGTTTGTATGTTTGCGCATATATGTGTACGAGCAGATGTGTGTGTATCTGAATATTTTCATCTCATTTGATATTTTGCTATTTTAATTAATTTTGTTTGCTTTTTCCGCATTCATTTTACACTTACTTGGAATTTTATGTTAAATATTCTTTTATTTTTTTTTAAATTAAAATGTTTAATTTATTATTGTATATTGTAAGCTGAACTTATTCAATGGAACAGATTAGTGAGGATACAATTTTGGATTTTAATTAATAAAAATTTAAATAAATGGGGAATTTACTTATATCGTACATTAAGACTTCAGCATCGGGTAATATCAACATTGTGACTTGTTGACTTTCACTTATTGCCTTCCCAACCAACCAATTGACTCAATTAAAGATTATTCAACAGAATAATTAATTTAGATCTACCGAATCGAAGAAAGCTATCACAGCCTAGTTGAAGAAATATAGTATTGTTACGAAAAATCGAATCGTAGTGATCGGCAAGTGCTACCAAGGTGCTGATCGCTATCATGCGTGTTCCTGTCCAACCTTTGGAAGATGCTGTATTGAGTTGGGTCGTGGCTTTAGTGGCGAGCAAAAAGAAAAAAAAAGGCACAGAGCAGCGGGTCAAAGTTATTTTCTGTTGTCACTTCAGCCGCGTCTGGGCCGCTTTGGCCGCACTCAGACTTTATTTGGGCAGCACTGATTTAGATGGAAGACAAGAGAGAAAAGAAGTGAAGAACAAATAGTTCGCTGTAAAAGATAATATTTGATTTGTGAAGCAATTGAGTGCACGGAATTCTGTTGATAGAAAAGTAGAAAAGGAATTGTAATTCTTGTTAGTTATCTCTTTATTTTTTTTAATTATATATGTCACACCAGCTGTTCCGTCCCACTACTAATCAACTAATCAACTATATCATTATAAAAAAATTTAAAAATTGTAACAATATAAATAACATTATCATATTGAAATTATCGTATACTGACTATTAGCTCATATCCCAGATATAATATCAAATATTAGTCCAGCATTAAAACACATATTTGATAACACATCTTCTCAATGTATTTCGTTGGTCTGTCTTCACAAATGTATAATAAATGACAACAATAATAGCATGTAATAAGACTTGCTCGACATCGGAACAGGGCTGAACTATGAAGAGTTGGCAACTGCAGCCGCTCAGGTAGAAGCTGTCATGAGCTCCAGACTGCTGTGCCCTCTTTCCCAAGAAGCTAATGATTATGAGCTTTTGACTTCAGGGCATTTTTTGGTTTGCCAACCGTTGAACGCATTACCTGAACCATTCAATGAGGATGATGTAAAAATGTTATTGGTCAACCGATGGAAGCGAATATTGGTGGTTCAAAATACGTTCTGGTGGAGTTGGTCCAAAGAATACTTGACATTACTACAAATGCAGACAAAGTGGTCAAAGTCGCAACCAGAGCTCTAAAAAGGGATCCTTGCGCTGATAGCGGAAGACAACTTGCCTCCTGGTCGATGGTGCCTTGGCAGAGTGACTCAGACACACTCAGGACCTGATGGTCACGGTCGAGTGGTTACACTGCGCACTAAAGCTGGAGTTGTCAAGCGCAACATACACAAGCTGTGTCCACTTCCGGTCGATGCATGATTGTTTGGAAGGAGCTTCCAAGGTGGGGGGCATGTTACGGCCTAATACGAAGAGGGCTATCCTAATCAAGGGCCACCCCAATATAGTGTCTGAATATTGTAATTAAACTTTTAGCGAAAATAACTGTTATTTGAATTGAGTTAAATTATATAGGTTTAAGTTCGGTATAAGTTCTGTAATAAAATGAATTCTGAATCTGAGAGGCTCATGTGCAGACAAGGGATACGTCTTAAACAGAATCTTTGTATTCATCATTTTGGAGGTTAGGACTAATTTACACGTTAGTTCTTGAAGTTCCTTAATGTTTTTTTTGTATTTATCGTTCTTTTTTGTATCTGAAAAAGTGCATTGATTTCATTTAGAGTTGACTTTTTCTATGTTGCCCTTGGTCAACATCTTTTTCTAAGGTACTTTCATGTGGATTGTCTTTCAAGACTTGCAGAGTTAGCAACACAAAGTGATTTTTCTCTGCGCATGTCCTATATAACACGATTTTCATTTGCATATTTCAATATATTTTCTTCATTGACATTTAGATTTTATCACAGTTTTTTTCGTAGGCATCGATTGATAAACATTTGAAGATACTTTCTTTAGATATTTGTCACTGAAATATTATTACACACTAATAAGAATTGACTGTAAGACAAATTTACATTGAAACAAACTGAAGGAAATGGCTAGATTGATTCACCTTTTCATGGGACAATATGTGCTACAAAAATCATAACATAGTGTTAATACTTTTTTACACTTTGTTGTTAGTGGAAAGATACAATATAATAAAAAAAATAGATGGGGTAGAAAAACTTAAATTGAAAGTAGAGAAAAAAAAAACAGTTGAAGATGAAGAGTGGAGCAGCAACAAAAAAAAATCAACAACAAAAGTCAAACATAAGTAAAACAATTTGCGCAACACGCCAAGCCGACATCTTGGCAATAAAGTCGTCCAACTTGTTTCACACAATTCAGCCAGGATGACTTGGCTGAGTTGGCATGGTGGCCGAATGGGAGGATAGTAGGATGGGTGGTAAGCAACAAGGCACAGCAGTTGTTGCAACCAGCAACAATAGTCAACGAAACAAGCAAATGCAGTAAGACAACAAAATTTTATGAAAACAAAAAAAAAAATAGACGGAAAAAGAAATACACAAATAATAACTAAGGAAAAAGAGAATAAGAGAAAAAATGTGAGATTTTTTTATGGCTAAAGAAAATGGGCGATGCAGTGCACGTTTCACGCTATTTTGTGACACCCAAAAGACCAAAAGGACTCCAACTCTAACACAGACACACAAATCCTATGATATTTGCTAACAACGCAAACACAACATGAAGATTGAAGGGCGAAGGCATGAAGTGAATGTAGCAGCTAAGAATTTATAGTTAAATGCAATAAAACATTTTGTTTAAGTGCAAAATAAATTTACGTAATGAGTTTGCAGCGTTTATGAGTGTAAGCTTTACTCTCTGTGCTACTATGTGAAATACACTACAAAAAGAAAGTAAAGAAATGGGGAAACTGCAATGTGAAATGAAAGTTGGCCTGAGCATCGGCTGAACTGAACTTAACTGTTGCATACTTAAGTGGGCAATAGCAGTTTTCCTGGCTGCTGATCCTCATGACGATGATGGTAGTGGTGGTGGTAATGTTGCTTGTATGTTGGTTGTAGTATTTGCATCGTAAATGTGCAAGGAAATGAAAATTTATAAAAAATTCACACGCATTGATACAAGTGCAACACAACCAACACTTGGATATCAGTGAATATAAGTATGTGTGTGTTTATTTGGTTGCTTGGGTATGTGAACGTAAGTTGATTTTAGTTTCATTCATTGCAACATTTTTTATCTTCTATTTTGTTTTTCAGGCGCTGTGAAGTGTTTAGTTTCTTTTTGTATTTTGGTTGGTTAAAACTATTCGGTGTATCTTCATTTTATTTGAAAGATCCTTAAATATTTTGAAGAAACATTCTCTTAAAAATATCCGTTTGCAACAAGCAATTCTACTAAGTGCGCAGAACATACAGTTCAATTAAGTTAAATGGTATTGAAAATCCAAAAAATGTTGTTCCATCAGCCACCACCACCACCACCAGCTTAAAGGAGACTCAGGATATATAAAACTTAAGTTAACTGGTCAGTTGTCGAAAACAGTAAAAAGCGAAGCGAATGAAACATGAAAATTGATGCTTGTGATCAATCATCAACAAAGACATATGCACACACAAACATTTATTTCATCCTAAAAGTTAAGTAATTCCTCTAGCAAGGACAAGCTGTTTTCATTAAGTTTGTGCGTAAGTTATTTTTCTTTTTTCCATTCCTCATTCACTTACCCTCTCAAATTCACCACTCATTGTTTGCCTTGTAAGTTGAGACACTGCCAGGATACGCTAAATTGCCGCGGATGGATGTCTAAGATGATGACGACGCTGAAAGCATTTGCATTTGTAAGCAAACGAAAAGCTGAATTCCAAGAAACGCAGGATGTTGGCCATAATAATAACTAAAGGCAAAATATATACTAAACACAAAGAGCAGAAGAGAAAAGTGAAAAGAAGGGAAAAAGGAAAAAAATCACTGTGGTTAGTTTAACGCCCTCTAACCAAAAAACTGCAATATTATCTTATTTGTTCATGGTATCACGCTTCTGACAGTTAGTCAGAGTCAGAGCCAGTGAGTTAGTTCGTAAGTTAGTTTGTGAATGGGTGTGTGAGATGATTTTAGCATGATAGACAGATGGACATACTCACTGACTGACACTATCACTACCGCTCACCCTTCTCTACAATAGTAGTGCCCCGAGTCTTGGCATTGTCCAACTTTGCATTATTCAATATTATTTGCGTAGCGCTAATGCTACATTCTATCCTGGTCTTGGTTTTGGTTTTGGTTTTGATCCTGCCCTTGCTCCTTTTAACTGTCTGTTTGCCATGCTGCCTTTGTTCATACATCCAACACTCCATTCATCTTTCCATTCAAATTTTCCATCCATTTCTTTTTATTCACTTGTTCCTTCATTCGTTTAGCATGGTTATGGTTTTTTTTGCGTTGCTTACTTGCGTTTCGTAAGTCATTCGTGATTTAAGTCCTCGCTTGTCAAAACAAACGAAATGAAGCGTTGAAATTGACTCAAGGCACAAAAAAGAAAAAAAGATAAAATGAAATGAAATGAATCTAACTAAAATCTACTCTCTCCTTGCCTTCCCTTGAATATTTCTTCATCTCTATGGTATTATTTTTACAGTTATTTAGCATGTAATTCCATTATTGTCACGAAAGAGATAATACTTTTCTTCATCTGCTGCTTCTTTAGAAATAATAATTCAATTGGAATGATTATTATTTTTTTATTAGCATTTAATATGATTATGATTTTATCTATAGAAATTCATTCAAAGACATAACAGTTTTTGCCATGATTATTGTACATTTGTCAACATGATTTCCTATGGTTGACTTAAGATAATAATTGCATAACATACTTCAGCTGAAGTTTCTAGAGCTTTTGAGCTTTGGTAATAAAAATAGGCACCAGTAAATTTTGCCATTTTTTTGTTACTAAAGTTTGTACGATATCATCTTGAAAAGACTTATAGTTATACATATAGCTCATACATAGATACTGTGGAAGTACAAAAATAGAGAATCTTGTCGCTCAATTCAACATGCATTACTTTGAACTATGATGAGACACATGTATGATTGAATATATTCAAAGCTGTTGCATTTAAGGTAAAGCAAATCCAATAAACTTGCAAGAAAATGTAATTTATGAGTGCATATTGGAGCACACGTTTCTTGTATGGGGACCCCTTTAATTTTTTAACTTTATTTTAGTTTTAGTATTTGTTGCTACCATGACAATAGAATTTCAACTGTCTAGCTATTACGGTTCATGAGATACAGCGGAGTCGGACGGACGAACGGACGGACGGCGGAAGCTTAGTAATAGGGTCCCGTTAGCACCCTTTGGATACGGAACCCTAAAAAAGGGAAAAGCCACCCACCAATAGCAAAAACTTAAATTAATTGTGTGGCAAAGATTATAGATAAAGCTAGCGGTATTGCTACTAATGACAATGGGTCATTAATTATTTGACCAATGCGTATTTGGAATTGCTTAAACAATATTGTTTCTACACATTTGGAGGCCAAGTGGAAGTGGCATTCTTCAGTGGGTGGTCGATTAGAAACAGAAGTTGAACCTTTGAGCCGAGAAATCGGTCAGGAACCCAGCCAAGCGGGTTGTTATGTGCAACCAATCGGTTTTTGTTGTTGTAACTGCAAGGGGGCTGCTGTATGTACAACTTCAACCTCGACGCAGGGTTAAGTGGTCCTTGACCGACAGATATCGTACATCCGAACACTTGACAGTGATGTCCTAAATTTGTGTAGTGTAGAGGGCACAACTTGCCTGTAAATTAGTCTTTTATTTGACAAGCAATGCTTACTGGATGTTTAAAATTTAATATAATGTACAAACGGAAGATCTTATTTGATGATCTTATATTCTCTATTTCAAAGGTTTTCTGTTAATTGTTTTGAAAGACATCTTTCAATAGAATTATGTTGCATGCAACATAACACAGCTGTACTCATAATAACAAATATTAATATTATGTTGTAAATACAATGAACAAGGATTTTAACATTTAAGTTCAGTTCAGTTCATTTGCCTTGTGGCTTCCTTAAGTGGGTGTTCATTCCATTCTCCTCATGGAGAAGAAAAATTGTATTGTCTTATAATGTTGCATGATTAACTAACGAGACAAGAACAACAAAAAAAAAAAATAAAAAACAAATTGAATTTTTTGTCTTTCTTAAACTTGTCGTAGTTCTTTGGTTGTTGTTTTTGATGCTGTTGTTGTTCGTTTAGTTATTGTATATTATTATTGTAGTAGTATATTGCATTATGATTATGGCACCAGACGGTGTCTTTGGCAATGACACGACACCACGACATGGCATGGCAGCGCATGAAGCACCAAGTGTTGCGCGAAATATGCAAATAATCTGCAAATTTATAGGCTTTTGTTTTGTATTTTTCAAAGGAAGCGTGCTTCGCTGCTTCCAAGTAATATTTGTTGGTTGGATGGTGACTGGATAAGATGTGTGTGTTTGCCTGTAGGAATTCAGCTAGAGGTTGTGATTGTGATATGATATATAATGGAAATTGACTAAGTCTGCTATTATCTTTTATGAAGCAAAATTATTTCATTGGCTTAAGTTTTAGATTGTGTCTCGTGCACGCATATGATTGATGGACTTCAACGTTGCAGGACTTGTATCGCTTGGCAAAGTAATCCAATGCAGTTTTTCCTTAAAAAATGAAAATTAAAGATTTATTTTGTCTACTTTATTTACTTACACTTTGCTCTGTTGCGTGTTTAAGAGAACTTCCTTTATGTGTGCGTGTGTCTGCGCGCGCCTAAAAGCAAACTTGACATTTTTTTCTCCTTCATTGCGGATTTGTTTTCATTCCACCACAAAAGTTCATTACTAAATGTCGCATAGAAGAAAAGTATAACATGTCTGAGTTAAAATAAAATCTACTTATGAATGTTAAAATCCATTAAAACACTTCAGTCGCGACAACATAGGACTTTGTTTCTTTCAATCTTTCTTCCCTTTTAGTACAGTATAAAAGTCCATGAATTTTTATTATTATTTATATTTCATCTCATGTGCAGCAAATAACATCAGCAACAACAGTAACAACAACAAAATATGTATATACTTGAAAATGCATTTCCGTTTCATTTTAGTGGTTCAAAAAGAACTTTACTTACTGTGGAATAAAATAAAGGAAGAAACAAAAAAAACACATCAAGATAACATGGCCTTCCCCTCTGACTTTTCTGATTCGCTCATGATGGTTTTAAGATATTGAAATCAATTTTACTTTATTGTTTTATGTATAATAAAATAAAATGTAAACTGATAATCAACCTTCTTCTACTAAGTATCAATTGTCTGAGAATGATGCTCATACAAGAAAATGAGTCTTAGGACACCATACACAGTAGATAAACAAGGATACTCATCGCTCTGAAGTATGCTTAATAAATGCTCCCTCTATGAAAAGACAACCATCTACCAACTAAAGGCGCATCCCCAATTTTGCTGTCAATGTGTGATAAGTTGCATATTGTAAGGGCTTTCTGGTGGATTAGGAGTCAAGTTGGCGTTAGTATCTTCTTGCGGTGTCTCGTCTCGAGTTGAATCGAGCCAATGTTGCCAGCCAATGTTGTTTGTAAACTCATAATTGGAATTAATTATGCATTCGCACTTTGTGGTAAACTTCAAGTGGCTGTGGCAAGTATTCGTTTATCTCTTCTAACCCTTCCTGTCTCTCCCTCTCTCACTACATATCTGTTCATGTGTATGTCAATGTATACGTGGGTGTAGATATTTTGGAGTGTATCCCTAAGTATTTTTGGGGGAAGTACGTACATATATTTAAATGGCTGTCTTATAGTATTGCACTGTAATTGCTGAACTGCTGCTTGAGTGGCTGTCATTCTCATCAACATCATCATTATCATCGTCAACATCATCATCATCATTCTCATTATTATTATCGTCCTTGCCGCTGTCCTTTTTCATCCTTGTTAACTTCAATCTTTTGCTAGTCCAAAGTCTTAGTTAACCATAACCACAAAGTTGAAGTTGTTGACTTCCTTTGCATCTAACACTGTAGTTACAATCCACTCATTTGCCCACTGATGTCTTTAGACGTTTCCCTTTTTTGAAGTTTACTTGACAATATTCTACATATTCATGCATGTATCTAGTATATGAGAAAGTGTACGTATGTATGTATCAATGTGCGTTTTCTAAGTTCGCTTGCAAGGGTTAAGTGCAAATTGCAGTTATCGTAATTTCGGGCAAAACATTTCTTCTGCTTGCATTTCAAGCTTAGAAGGAACAAACTAAACTATTATAGAATAATCCTTAATGTATTCACACTTATCTGTATACATATACTAGAATATAATATTTTGTTTTTAATATTTAGTCATGTATTTTTGTTATTGTCCTTGTTGTTATTGTATATTTTTCATTAGTTTTCCCCTTCTTATATAATATTTTAAAGGTTTTGTTGTGTTATTTTGGTTTGGTTGGTTGTGTATTTCGATTTGTTTTCTTTTTTTTTTCCTCCTTTATTTTCCGCTTTTGTCAGAGGACTGACTGCATTCTGAATGCACCTGAGGCGCATAATTACTCTCGTTTTTTTTTTTGTTTTTATTTATTTTCCATTTTTCATAATGGCATTTGATACTTTTGACTAAGGAATATACATTTTTATGAAGAATCTGTATCACTAAAAATCTTTTACCATTTACCAGGTTTTTTACTAACTATCTGTCATTATATTCTTCTGCTGATTGATGTACTTTATTATCTTCTGAATTCATTCTTCAGTTTCGAAGATACATATTATGTTGAGTTTTGTATAAATCAAACAGCGTCTCTTGTAAGTAACAATGATAATTTGTCTATATATTCATTTACAGTTTGTTCAGTTTGTGAAGCATGGTGATGGAATTTACCTTAATGACTGACTCCTTTGTTTCTGAAATTAAATTGCATGTCAAGTAAAAATTCCTCCTTGATTGGTTATTTCCAAGTTTCTTTTTAATTATGTTATTCAAATTCATTACTATTCTATCGAAGAATCTTTTTTACTGAAACTTTATAGCTTCTTATGTAAGAATCATTAGTCTTACTAACGAAATTCAATATTATTCTGATTAAACAGATTAACTGATTGTTTAAAAGAAATTCTCATAAGACTTCATTGTAACATTGTCTAAATTACATAAAATTGTGATTGTAAAATATTATTGATTGCAATTATTTCTATAGTAACATATTTCATCTTCGAATCGTTTGCAAATTTTTACACATTTTTGTCAAAGGGATAAGAACAATTTAAGTCTCAAAATACTGTGTCAAGGGGTTTTTGACAGCCTCATCAGAATCAAATGTTTCACCACACAAAGAGTTTTGAGGAGAGCGGAATTAATGGAAATCTGATGTAGCAAGGTTGGGGCTATACGGTGGATCACTCCTTATTCAGCTCCAATAATTTTTGCCGAAAATGACACCATTCCGTTTGGTTAGTCCGGGCTGTTTCTTTTTGGATTTTTGTGTCCAATTCGGATAGCTGATAGTACACATCCGAATTGATGGTTTCGTTCCATGGCAGCAGCTCAAAGTAAACGATACCTGACAAATCACCCCAAACGGGCAACAATATCGGCCTTTTTGTGTGCAAAGTTCCAAATATATCATGTCTTAAATGTGAAGTGTATTTAATCTTTTATTATAGCAAAAGATCTGGTTTTTCTTGTTTTTTATCATATTTTTTTTTATATGTATGTACAATATTTTTATGTGGCACATTTTTATCAATTTTTTGTTTGTTTTACTTTCCTCTACCCTTCCCATTTTGAGCTGGGCTGGCTTTTGTTTGGTGTTTTTAATTTTCTGCACATTTTGTTTGTCTTAAAAATTATTTCTTTTCACTTTAGAGAGTCTCTTTCAATGATGAATCTGTTCTTCCTTCTTTTTATTCTCATTTTTGTTGAATAAACGAAAAATAGAAATAAAAGTTCCTCTATTATTATTATTTCTTAATTCTCATTTGTAAGCTTAAATTTTGTGATAAAACTAAGCTTAGTCCCTTGCTCTTAATCTCTCTGGACTATTACACAATACATTTTTAACTAACTTAATTTTTGTGGGTAAAAAAATTGTAACAAAATAATGGAAAATTTACATTAATAAAGTACTGAATTATTATCATTAGTAGAAAATAAATGAAAATGACAAGAGATTATCATGTTAATTATTATCTATCAATAATAAGTATGAATATATTTACTACTCTGCACATTGTGGAATATTTGTGGATATAAACAAGAGGAAAAAAATAAAAACAGAAAATAGAGATAAAGCGATGCATATTGATTTCAATTTGCGTTGCTAAATGACGTCAACGCGAACGTATGAGTAACGCTATCGGCAACAAATTGCCGTAAATCAATTTTAATGAAATTTTCATTGAATATTTCGCTTGCATTCATAAATTGAACAAGCAACAAGCTGACAATGTGCCAAATGACCACAGGACGAAAAGGATATCCATAAATATGTATCTATATCTGTGTGTAATAGTCACTATGAATTCGCTTTGTCAGACTAAAGGACACAGTTTTATGCTAATCTCGCTTTAGTTATGCATGTTTGAGTGACTGAATGAATAAGCGGATGAATGAATGAATGAATGAATGAATGAGGGAATGAGTGAGTAGCTGGTTTATATCTAATATCTCCATGCAACATGTGTGTGATTGTGTTCTGTGCTGTCAACATGTGACAGTCGCTGTTGCAGAAAATGTCAAAAATGTACTAAACTGTCAGAGTAAGTAGTAGTCGCAGCAGTATGTGGGATAATTGTATTTTGGCATTTTGGCTGATGAGTGGTTGGTTAGGTTAGATGGGTTGGTTGGGTTGGTTGGTTGGTTGTTTGATTTAACAATGTGTTTGTCACAGGATACAGGACAAAAAGATCTTGCAGAAAATTTTGCATGTTTTTTTTTTTTTTTTTTAATATTCTCATCTGCCAATAATCTAATAAATGCTACCAGAAAAGTGACAGTTCAGATACTTATATTACATCATGATAAATGAATCGTTTCCTAAGCTAAAGATTTGCTTTGTAATATTAGTAGTATTATATGATTTATACTAAGTATACACACATACATATGCGTGTGCGTGTGTGTATCTAAAAGATTTGTGTAACTAAATCCTTATTACATAATCGAAAAGTTATACAAACAAACAAACAAGAGAAGTGAACAAGAAAATGAGAAACGCATCAAAAATTTCTGCTGATGTTGAATGTTTGAATATTAAAGCATATTTTAAGGCATAAGGAAAACCTCCTCTGATATGTGAAAGAGAGAGAGTGTGTGGTGTGTAGTGCTGTGAAGGGTGGACGGGACTTTATTTGTGGATTTGTTAGTTAAGTCAAATGCAAATATTTGCAAGCAAGTCAAAGTAATTAAAGTAATCGTATGCGTAAAACAGACAGACAGCAGCCGCAACAGCAAACAATAACCCTCCATCCATTGATTCATTCCCTTTTTCTTTCACCCTCTTTAATTCATGCTCCCCCTGATTCACCACAATCTACCCAAAATGTGCTGTGCTGACACCATTTGGGACAAATGAGGGTCTCTCTCTCTCAAGGGCTTCGTCGGTATGTCATGTAAATATTTAGATGCTCATCAATTAGTTCACTATAGTAAGCGTATGTATGTGTGTGAAAAATCACGCTTTAATACTTCATTAAATGCTTTTAAATGAGTCAACAATAAAATTACTAAATACAAGCTGACGCCGCCAACATCAAGCAGCCAGCAATCATCATCATATTGGAAAACTTTAAATTATTGTACTCATACCTTCTTACAAGTAAAATTACTAAGTCTAAGATTTCGACATTACTAAAGGCGAGTAATGTCATAAAAATCTCACGCGACACCGTCAAAGTTTTCACATAAAATAAATTGCTGCCAAATAATAGTCAAAGCAATAGACGTTTAAAAAGGCGCGAATCAGGCATCATTTAGCTCATGGCAGGAACTTCCGGGTTCAGCTGAGCAATGAATAAGATGTTAAATGCCACTGACACTCTGAAACAGGGTTGATGGTGATGATGACGATGATGATGATGAAGACGAGGACTATGGTGATGGCAATGTTGCTGATGATAATGGGGAGGAGATGGAAGAGTTGGAAGTGTTGGTGTGAAGTGTGTTGGCGTTTGTTGTTTATTAAATTAGAAATAAATAATGAGACTGATGGCTCAAATGACTGACTGACTCACTCGTTGGATAACTGACTAACTGACTAAGTATGAGTGGAGAGAGGGTCCGGAGAGACAGTTGCAAGTGAATGTTATTAAAAAGTTTTCCAAAACAATTAACATTAAAAATCGCAGGAAATCATTTGTTGGCATAGTTAACGAGTTAAATTTCTTTCACTGTTCCTAACATATTTCTATATTCTTATTAATTTTTCTCCTTGAGAAATTGCTTTTCTTTTAATTTTTCTGTTATTGTTGTTGTTGTTGTTTAAAGTATTATGTAACAATATTCAAAGAAACAAAGGCTGATAAATTATTGAAGTAGTTGTGTTGTTATTGTTGGTTTCTAGTAGTTTTGCTGACAAAGCTTTGTAGCCACAAAAACCAGATAGCAGAGACCAGAGAGTTGTTGACATCAGCTTTTCATTCGTCGTTTCGTCCACCTACATAGTTGTTGGTTGGTTAGTTGGTTGGTTGTTATTTGGTAGCTGTTGTCCGACCTCTGTTGGAGCGTGGTCTCAGTGTGTTGTAAATTTGTGGCCACAAATGCAAACCGCATTCAGAGAAGATTGCAACAAAACACAGGAAGACAATAACAACAAAAGCCACAAATAAATCTGTATAAATGAAGGAGATATAGGGGAAGGAGGGGTCAACAAAAGAACAACAAAAAAATATACAATATATAGGATAGGATATATGCATATAAAAAAAATAATAATAAATAAAAGAAAAAAAAGCCTTGTAGGCATTGAAACGGAAATTACAAATAATGCAAGTGCTTTTGTCTTATGCCTTTTGTAATATTCAAACTCATTCTAGAACTCTACCTCTCTCTCTCATTCTCTATTTCTATCTTTATTTGCATCTCCTCTGAGTAGAGAATTGTTGTTATATTCTAGATTTGAAAAAGGATGCAATAGTATTTATAGCAAATAGTAACTAAAACTTTAAGAATTTTTAATAAAAACAACAATACAATAGCTTTTGCCCGCGATTTTAGACAGAGTTGTCGGTGTGGGTGATGAATATAATTTTCATTTTTCCACACAACACATTATATTCTTGATGCATTTTTTTTTTAAATTAAACGACATTGCAATGTATGTGTAATTAACTCTTTATCAATAACAAAACTTGCATGAAGATTGTAATGGTAACTAACCTTCTAATGGATTGCTTTCCATTGCTCGCTTGTTTTAGACAAACATACTTCATAGTTTGGTCACCAATCTTGCTACCCATAGCTCTGATTATTGAATACGCACACAAATATACATACTATTATACATAAGTCCTTGGTCGCTGTCATATTCTATTAAATGAGTTTTTCATGTCGCTTTTTTGTTTCTTCAAACAAAAAAACAACCCAAACTCAGCATAAGAAGAACAGATCGAGTGACTATTTCATGAGACATACCATTGTAGAAGCATGAGGAGTGTTGGGTGAAAGTTGGAAAGATCTCCTCTAACAGTTGTTCAGTGCTAAAATTACACTTTGATTTGTCACTCCAAAGTAATCTTTTGTAACATTCTATAGTTGTCAGTTTTTCTGTTCGTTTGTTGTCTTTGTTGGTATGCTTATTCACTACTACTTACACTTACTTACTTACAATGTGGTCTTGACTGTTTATCTATCTGCCTATCTGTCCGTTTGTCAGTTAGTCTGTTCTTATGACAGTCTTTTTTTATCCATGTGACTGTCTTTCAGACTGTTTACTAACAGTCTGTCTGTCTGAGAGTCCAGCTTTGCCGCTGGCTGATTTTTGATGAAAAGTTTTCAGTTTCATAATGCACCATGAATGAATATGATTCTATTTTTTTTTTGCATCAACGCCATGGAATCTTTGTTTGCTTGTTTGCATTTGCTGAATAGTCTATGATCCTGGTGATTTCTTTATTTCCTTTTTTTTTAATTTTGTGCAAATGGAAAATAATAATCACAATTCACAGATATAACATAGAAATAATAAAAAAAAAGAAACCATACAAAATTTACAATGTAGGAGAATGGATGCAGGCAAAAAGGTGTTGGCATCACCATAGCAAAAACAACAATTACAACAAGAGTAACAGTAATAATAATAACAACTACAAATAAAAGCCTCTGCAGGGCAACATGAAGCGGACATATGAACGGCTAAACGGACGAACTTCGCTCGATAAGTGGTGTGTTGGGAAAAAAAAAGTATAGCATACCCTCAAGTGTTGAGCATAGCAAGCAGCCACACGCTTTAACGCTTTGTCTTCAAGTGTTTCTCAACAAAGCATAGCGCACTTAATTCATTTCGAAATGTCCCTTCACCACACTCCACCCTACACGCAGCGAAATGCACAAAGACTCACACACTTATTCACTAACTCATTCACTCACTTACTCAATATGCATATGGCAAAGTTTTTTACTTTTTTTTTGCATTCATTTTAAGTATCTTAAGTTGTCAACTTGAAAAGAATGAAAGAAATCCTTTAATTTGCAGTAAATGCAAACTCAACGCCACTTTGTCAATCTTCATGTGCCACATAAACTGAGCGAGCATACCGAGAAACCAACCATGCCACCAGCTAACAGCCACACCAGGGCACACACAGTATATACCATATTTGTCACTCGCGTGCAGTGTGCAGTACGGTGGGCACGTGTATGTGAATATGTTGCTACTGCATATGCAGCACGGACTATGGAGCGCCTCAAGGTATGCAGTAAATTAAAATGCAGCATGCAAATGATGACGGTTGCCATAGCTAGCGAACGAAAGGGTTGTTTTCCATGTGCATGTGCATCTGCTTCATCATCATCCTCATTCTTGTTTTTAACGTTGCTTTTGCTACTTTTCGCCACGGCAAAAGTTTTGCTGTAAGCTGAGTTAGTTGATGCTGGTCCTTTGTTCTTTCCTCTTTAGGACTGCCAAGAAGTTGTTCTAAAAACTAAGTTGTTTGAGATGCGCTTTTTGGGTTTTTCATACACTGAAAAAAATAAAGATTCATTATGTCAGAAAAGTTATCCACTTATGTGAAGAAATTTTATTCTTACCAGTTTCTCTCAGTGCAAAATAATGTTGTCTGGGTTGATTTAGAAGTTTATTTCTTAGTCAAGTCAGCCCATAAATGAAGAAGTCCGGGTTGTGTGGAATAAAAATGATATCAACCGCAATCAACGTAATTTTGCATATGAATAGCAAGTAAGAATGAATATTATGGACTGACGACTACTACTCCAAAGGACTTTTAACATGCATGGGGGTCATGATAATGGAAAACTAACTCACATAAGGTGAAAATGAGTATGAGGCTGAGGCTCCTAAACTAAGGACTAAGGGATGGAAATGAGGGAACGAATAGTGGTGGCCAACCAACAAATGACAAAGGCCTTTTTTGTTCTCCATATTTTGCTTATATTCTTTGTAGTCGGATGTGTGTCCTATGCGTTGTGTGTGAACACAATTTTGCGTCACTTTGAATTACGGCAACAGGCGAAGGACATGCAAAGGAATTACAAAATAATAAGCGCAGGCGGGTGGTGTTCATGGCTTACGACAGACAAAGCAACAAACTGATGTTTGGCAGGGAAAGCATAGGACACGCTTGCAAATTTATGTAGTTGTAAGCGGATTGCAAACAAGTTTTGTGTGGCAGCCAACAAAAGGCAGAGAAAAAAATGTGTATTGGAGTATGAGATACAACAAGAAATGTCACGCTTGTCACGTGGCACATAAAGAAACATTTGAAAGCAGTTTGCAGACATCATTTAAAAAGAAAAACATAATAGAAGTACAATAAAAACAAGAAAAGAAGAAAATGAGAATATAAGAATGGAAGAGGAAAGAAGAGGCTCAGAGGCACAGGACAGTTAATGATTATAAGAAAATTATGTGATAATATTTTTTTTTGGCAACAAATGAGAGAGAAAAACTTTTGAAAAAATCCTTAGAAAATCGCTGAAGAAAAGGAAGTTAATTTTAAAGTGCAATTAGCCTTAACCAAAAAGCCTTATAAATCATTAAGTGTAAGTGTTTGTTTGTTTGTTTGGGCTTGTGTTTTGCAAAGTACAAAATGGCGATGCATACTTCCGGCAGCAGCTGCGACCGTTATTTTTTCATTTTCCATTTGTTTTTCTTTATTTTCTTCTCTCATTTATGTTGCTGGGTTTGTTGCAGTTGTTGTTGTTGTTGTTATATTTGGATTAAAGTATTTGCGTTTGGGGCACTGTAAATAAATTTTATGCTAAATCACATTTTGTGGGATCATTCATTCATTCTTTCTTTTGATATTTTTTTTCTCTTCTTGATATTCTTACTTTATTTTGCGGTCTCTCATTCACTTGCTCCCAATTTTTTCTTACTCTCTGCCTCCTCTCTATGCTTATTTTCTACACAATTTACACGCTTTCATGCCTCAAGTGTATAAAGGGCATAATACCTGAGCTGAATGGAGCCATGCCAAGCAAACCAAATCAAGTCAACCCAAACCAATCTAGACTAAGCTTAGCTCAGCCGGACTGTGCTTCGGGCAATGGAGGTGACACTAGCACTGGTACTGGATGTGACTAAGGCTGAAGCAGTGGTAGTTGTCATGGTGGCGGCATCTCTTTGGCTTCGGCTTCTGCTTTGGCATTGAGCATTGTTGGCACCTTCTGCTTTGCTACGTTTTCGATTTTTGTTTGGAGGTTTATTGTTGCATTTCTTAAGCATTTCCGTTGCTTGGTATTTAACGGAAGTGCAGGCGTAATGTTGCCGTGACAATACCAAAAAAAAAAAAAAACAGAAACAGCAACAACGATAACAAATACTTGAGCAACACTTGGAAAACGAAGCCAATTTGTGCCTCAAGTGGCTGCTTACCAATGAAGCTGCCTAATTATGCGTTTTGCTTTGTTATTTATGAATGGGGATCTTTATTTGTACTTATATTTGCATATATTTATGGTTGAATCTGTATGTATGTGTGTGCATATTATGTTACTTGTCCTTGTTTGCGTTATGCCACCCGTGAGGCTAATTAGACCTTAAGCGCGAACATTGTGACAAATAACATTGACAACAACAGTAACAGTAACATCAACTGAAGTAACATCAACACACAAAAAGAACAAACTTCCAAGCAACGCGTAATATATTTATTTATTTAACAAAACAAACCTTTTTTTGTTCATTTCTCTCCACTGAGACTGTTGTTTGCCTAAACTTAATACACTTGACTAGGATCATAATCGGAAATCTTTGGGATTTATTATTATAATTAATAATTCAAGACCACATAATTTGAAGTTTAAAAATTTAATTTAAATTTTAAAGGGTTTTTGCATAGAAATGAAGGTTTCCTCTGCAATGGTCAATGCCAGAAATCCTGGCATATTTGATTAAGTATGGTAGTCTATTTTAAAAAAGGCTCTCTTTTGTTGAAATTTTTAAATATATTTAAGCTTATGGTTTTCATGATGTCTATGTACTATTATTGTATATTGTATTGTATATAATTCTAATAAAGTTAGAAAATATAAAATATAAGAGATTAGCTCGTTGACCCGGCGAGAGTCAATGCCCACTTAAGTCTGGTCCTACAATTTTCTAATTCTTCCTCCAATCCTTCTGAACTCTTCCCTTGAGCTAAAGACTTTTGTCACTATTGTTTATATTAAAAATAACTAGGATACAATTTTTTATTATAATCTTAGTTCTAATAAATAAAACAACTAATAAAATATAAGAATATTTGAGAGTGGCTCTTAAGGTATCATTGTGAACTTGCCTCAATAAGTGCAAGAATCGATCAATAAGCACCTCTGCTAAGATGGGTCAATACACCCAGCCCATAGTTTCAAATGAACTTTTCGATTTCTTTCAAATCGTTACATTCTTCATAACTATTATTACTTCCTGTTTAGAAATAAGAAATAGTCGTTAAAACAATGTATGTGATTCACTTAGATCATTTCTTTCGATAGAAGTTAATCGCGTATATCTCAAAATACTGTTACTAGTATCACCTTGTCGGGTGATGAGTATCTGCTAATCTGATTATTGCTGATGTTGTATGCGCATCTTCCTATCATCATATGATTAATATGATTTTTGATTTTTTGATATTATTTTAATTTTTATAATGTCAAACAAACGGATGGGTTTTTATTAATTTGTTTCATCATATTTAAGAAATTTACATGAGATATTCTTATTATTAAGATCTCCTATTAAGATGATCGTTAGGATGAAGACTTTTTAAATGACGTCGGGTTGTATTGTGTGTTAGACATATTTCCAAGGGATTGGGGTGCTTCAGTAAACGTTCATTGTATTGGCTGCTGAAGAAATTGATTTTCTCGATCACCGTTGACATCATAAGGTCACGATGTATGTGTTCAGGAATGAACATGGTTGCTGCTACGATGGCGCTGGAGTCAGAGGGGCGGTGCGATATCTTGCCGGTGGTAGAATGGTCAGGAAAATGTTCACCATTTTCGGTTGCTGCCACGATGGCGTTGGTGTCAGGGCGCCAGAAAGAATATGAAGACGAATCCAAGCAGTCTACGAAAAATAAAGACTTTCAGAATAAAGATAAATTGTTTGATAGGTCTTCTTTTTCTCCCACTAAGGCAGAATTTGTTGTCAGCAATCATCGTCTAAAACAAAATGCGGAAAGCGGCATTATCAAGACTACCAAAATAATGTTCAAATGGTAGAACATCTCAATTCGGTGGCAGAATATTCGGGAATGAACATGGTTACTGCTACGATGGCGCTTGTGTCAGGACGACGGCACGATATATTTCCGGTGGCAGAATGTTCAGAAATGAACATGGTTGTTGCCACAATGGCGACGGTGCGACATATCATAAAATTAAGATATATATAATTAAGATTAAGAATACATATAAAAAAAGGAAGTCTAAGTAACACCAACATTTATAACCTTCATAAATGATGACAGTTAAGGTAACATCATAAAATAACAGTCTGCCACTAATTAGGGTTTTCAAAAGAAGAACCAAAGGTAGACAAATTCCTTAGATCACAAGGTATTGTTAAGTAGTATATAAGAGAACATTTTTACTTAAATAAATAGTATCAAGTTGTACTCTGTACGAGCAGAACAATATCAAGCCAAACTGCGTACGTACAGTATATGTGTTCGAATTCACTTGATCCGCAGCCGTGATAGAATTTAGTTCTCCCAATAAACTACGGTGCACCAGATATGCAAAAATATACTCAAGCTTCCGTGGTAACTAATCTGCTTAAATACTTTAGAAAGTTTAATTACAAATTCTATACAATCGGAGAAGATCTTAAAAGCAGTGCAACCTTTGAAATTACATATTTTATTTGATTTTAATTAAATGTATGTAGTATGTTCATGACGAGAATTCATCATTTCATTCATAATGCATGTTAAAAGAAACAAAAATCTGTATTATAAAATCTTTTATTCGCATTTTCTCTTACCAGTTTGCACATTTTCCAATTGTCAATACGCAACACTTTTTTGTATTGTTTTCATAGAGACAATAGTGACTTCATATCAATATGAATATCACTTTACTTTTATATGCACAGAACTGATGCAGATGATTGTTATAGTGATGATGATAATGGTGATTTCAATGAATGCGCTTTTCTGGAAATTTTCATGTGAGCAGAAATGTTTTTAATTGAAAACAATAAACAAGCTGTTGCAATAAATAAATAACAAAACAAGAGAAGAGAAAATCTATTGAAATATAAACTGAAACACCAGAGATTCCGGATGAATGTGAAGCAGTGAGTTTGAGTCCTTTTCATTGTTGTATTCATTGAAGGAATAATGAGTGAGAGTCGAGCAAATAATACGCCAAAGTGATAATTAAAAAAATCGAGAAAATATACACAGTTTATTATCTAGAAGTAATATCTTTCGTCTATTATTATGTACAATATTATTGCTGTTATTGCTCAGATACAACAGTTCTATGTGTACTGTAGTCTGGCTATATGATGATGATATATGTACGATGAGTATGCATGAGAAAAAGTGAGTAGAAGACGACATTATAATCAACATTTTGCAACGCAAACAGAAAATGACAAAAAAAAAAAAAATATCCGTAGAAACTGATCAATGAAACAGCAATAATGATTGACAGCGTTTAAATGATGCAAAGCAACTGTAAAGAGAACAAAAACAAAGAAAGAAAAAGGCAAACCAAATGAATGGTGGCAGGATAAACGTGGATAGGGGATAGGAATCGGTGGATAGGCATAAGTTGAACCAACTGAAAGGAAGAAGGCATCAAGGATACAAATGCATAAATACAACGACATGCAACTTGTTTGTATCATTTTTGTAAAGCATTCAAATGAAAGCATTCGATTGATTGAAATGTATTGAGTTTATGAGTATCTGTGTGTTTGTGCATCTATGGTATGTGTACAAGTGTGAGAAATTGTAAGCTTCCATTTTAATAGAAGAGAGTTTGAGTTGTATGCTTATGACATTCATTGTTGGCATTTTTTAATGAAAATTAAGTAAAATTGTTTATGCAGCAATTTTGTGAAATTTTAATTTTGATTTCTCCCTTAGAAAAAAACAAAAACCATTACCATTAGTGAAGGACATCTTTTTAATGAATTAAAATTATTTGTAGTATTGAATTTTCTTTAAATCAATGACGGTAGCTCCAAGTACTGTTGCTAACATTTGCAGATCAATGCATAAAAATAAAATTAGCAGTGGCAGAGGTACCAGGGAGCTGGAAGGCCAATCGAAACAGACATCAGAACTTTTTCACTTCAGCAAATACATATAACCATTCGGATGGTGATGGGAGTTCTAAATGGTTACAGCACTATTAATTATCGTAGCTGATCAAATTAAGAAGAGACGGAAGGCATCAAATATATTTTTTTTTTTCAAATGACCTAGACATATCCACTTTTTCTGGAAACTATTTATTGGAGACTTGCGTCATTTTCTATAAAATATCTTCATGATAATCAGTTTGTTTCGTTTCACAAAACTTGTCCATGGCGAATAAGAATATATTCGAATGTTTCTATGTTTTTTCCTTTACAATCAAACTTGTTTATTTGATAATGTCTTCGCTGCAACATTGATTGTTAACAATTTCCTTGAAAACTTAAGACTTTGTACTTGCTTCCATAAGATAAAAAAATTAACCCGAACAATTATGTTCTACTCCATGAACATATTCGTCTAGAAAGGAACAATAATAAGTTGTGAAAGGTGTGAGGATGCAAAAAATGAGACGAATATCACCAAAAGACCGTTAGGCACTCTGATAAACTAGTCGTTAGCCGATTTGGGTCTATTAAACTATTTTACTGGTTGGTTTCCAAAGCGTTTTCTTACCGCATTCTTATTTCTACTTGATTTTATTTAATTTCACTTTAGAAAAGATAGTATGTACTGCCATTGTGTTACTCACTCATTTTATCAATTTACGACTGCATTAGGCAAATATTGACAAAGAATATGTTTCATTTTATCTTTAAGGTGGCACCGTAAATCACGATCCAAACACTAAACATAAGTAACCAACCAGTTGCTATGTGAGGAGGTCGTTTTCTTGTTTTTCGTATCTTTATATCTTTTTATATCCATTACAGCCGTTTATATTTTTTTTTCGCTTTTGCTTCCGGCCTTTTTTTTTGTTTTGTTTTTTTTTTTATAGCCATTGGCTTGTCGCACGCCAAAAAGTAACCCACTCGGAAGTTCACCCGCAGGTAAATCCGTTGTAAATCCTTTTATTTATGTTACTGTTGCTTTGCACTGAGCTTTTCCATTGCCATTGCCTTTTGCCATACTTTCTTTCTTTCTTCTTTTGATTATTGCTGTTACTGTTACTGCTGTTATTGCTGCTCATTTTGTGTCATTCTTTATTTTTACAAGACATGAATTTGTATACAGATACTTACATTCAACACATGAAAATACACACAGGCACAAACACGGGAACACACATGCGTCAAAAATCCCTCTAATAATCCACATAATAAGCAACAGCAGCAGCAAGGATGCCGGGTGAAAACTGAGAAGCAAAAAAAGGGTTACAACTTCTACTCAGCTCAGCTCAGCTTGTTTATAAGTTCATAAAAGTCAACGAGCCGAGCACAGTCAAACTGAATCGAGGTGTGAAGACGAGAGGAGAGATGAACTGAACCCAACTGAGTTGAAATGAGAACGCATAAAATGCGAACACTTCAACAGGGTCCTGCTCCCTTCCCTTATTAAGTCCTTTTCTCTTGCTATGTTGTCCTTTGGTTTGCTTTTAGGGTTGAAAGCGTGTAAATGCGTTTGCGGTAGCAAAAATTTCATTCTTGCAAATCCAATTTGTTGTTGTTGTTGTTGTTGTTGCTACTGCTCTTCTTAGTATATTTCCTTTTTTACCGCACACTCTCATATCAAAAAATAAAAAAATATCATAGAAATTGTCAACGTTCGAGATACACTTTGACATCAAGTAGAAGTTGTCGTAGTGGTCGTGGTAGTATATTGAAAGATGCCATAATGTGTAATTGAAAACCTGCACTCTATTGTACCCAGGGGTCATGTATGTACCATATATGTATGTGGTATGCTTCCTCCTTGCTTTGTGGCTATCATAAAATGACGACCATCGAAATTTTGTTTAAATTCAGGACCATTTTATCTTCATGATTCTAAAAAGGCCGAAGGATAAATTCCAAAAATTGCAAACTTCAAAAATAATCAACTGAAAATTCAATTGCTTGGTAAATGAAACGCCCCTAGTTAAATAAGGCCTCATCATGTCATGAGTTGCCCCTTCATTTTGTCCTCAAGTATGTGTGTGTTCTTTTTCAATGCCTTTATTAGTATTTCGATCTATGATATTTTTCTTTCTCTTATTTTTTTGCTCCTTTTTGATTATCTCGATAAGCATGTAATGGTGTCGGACATACTACATACATGTGTGTAATGTTCTAATCACATTGATGTGGGTTCAAGTGATACATAAAATGATATACCAATGGGGAATGTGTTGAGGATATCTTACATACATTATTACTGATATGCGTATTTGATGATTTGATTCAATTTTTAATGAGTTCGAATTCTGCATACATTAGTCAATAGACCACATACAATCATTAAATCATTCAGACTGATTGAAAGACCATTGTCCAATTTATTATACTGTATTGTATCATATTTTATTTACTTTATATATCAAATATAATTAAGTTAAAGATACAATATATCTAAAACTAATAGAATAATTTTTGGTTTATATTTGTTTGAATATTTTGTTTGGTGATATAAATAATTTTAATGCGATTTGTGTAAGCTATTTGTAAAATAATAACTTGCTAGATATTTTTTAATAATTTAGTTTCCTAGTTTCTTTCTTTCTTTTTGGACTATTATATATTAATACAAATTAAATTTGTCAATTTAAATTCAAAAGTCAACTTGATGTAATCGCAATGTATTTTCCAATAAATTTGATTTATCATTTCAAAAAAAGTAGAGTAATAAGACAGTAATGAATAGTGAATAAATAATAATGAATTCTTCTTTCATGTATTGTATATTGACAATCTTTCGACAGAGGACAGCATATAAGCAGGGTAAGCGCTTAAAAGACAATAAGCTAAAAGAAGATTAGTCTCCGTTGTATAAATGTCCATTATAAATTTGATAAAATCTTCTTCAACCACATACTTTAAACCTTTTAACTGTTGTATGTACTTATATTCTTAAAGCTTGCTGATCACTACAAAAAGTGTCTTGCCATCACTTTGTGTCTTTTTGACATGTATTTATTTTTATATCATAAAATTTGAAAAATAATTTCTGATCATTACAAATTTGATTCCTTTCATTTCGATATCTTCAATATCAAGAGCCTAATTTTTATAAATTTACAATAGACTAGTGGTCAAGTATTAAGATGATAAACTTCAAACTTTACTACTTACAAAATTTTAACACGATAGATAGAGAGACAAACATATAAAGGGACGGATTTGATAACTGGATTTGGTAATTGCTAAAAAGGAAATAAATTTTAGAATGCTTATCTCCGTTGCATCAATGTTACCCTTAGGACCAATGAAACTTTCTTCATCCGCAAACTCATTCAACTTTTGACATACTTTATTCAATCATTATTCGCTGCTAACACATTTTCAATCTTATTTCAGCCATTCAATCAAATCTTTATCTTCTAGATTGATACCTAGAAAATCACTGGTTTGACTATGTCTGTGCGAATTTTGTTCTGCAAAACCACTAACAATCTTAATTTAATTTGAAAACAATATTTTGCAAAACTTCAGCATGACATCAATAAAAATTGTTATATACATGATATTAATTTAACTCCACTGTAACCCTTTCAGAACGATATCTTCAAAATTTGGAAACTGATTGTATACAACATAAGTGTAGTTAGTGGACATGATAATATTTTCTATATATTTATATGTGTAGAATAGAATTTCTCTGGCTCAATACACCCTGGTTTATTTGTAAAATTTCTGGACATTATTTTAAAAAATTTGTTCTGTACTGATTTCTATGTATACTGACTGACTGAAAGATACACGATAACGTCTCTCAATAATAAGCACATGTCAGTGTGTCAAGTTGTGGGAATTTCAAATTTTCCCTTTGACCATTTATATAATAAACTTTCTATTCACAATGTGAAATATGTTAAAAATTAGACTTTCTAACCCCTTGTCAACTACTTATCATAGACAGATGGACAACATTTCCGGCATATTAATGTCACAAAACTAAATAAACAATTGATATAAAATGAATGCATTATACGGATGAAAGGATTAGATTTGTGTTTATTGTTGTTGTTGCTTATTGTCACTAAGACATTTCATGGACTAACATGTCCTAGATACAATACTCATACTACATCCTTTGGATTTTGTATGTTATTGGATCATACATTGTCCCAACAACTGTCTTTCTGTTTCCCATCTAACGAGTTGTCGTTCAAATTGACAGAATGATAAACTTGTGGCCATGGATGGATGTGCATGTCATCATTTTTGCTCTTGTCTTTCTTTCAATCGAAAGGCGGCCAATTCAATTGAATTGAATTGAATTAAATCAACTTAAGTGCGACAATACACAAAAATAAGTTACATGTGTCCATGTTAAATTGAGTAGAGTGTGGAGCTGTCTGTCATAGACTTTTCTAAAAGTAGGCAAAATTAATAGGTAAGTCATGCTTGTTGCGCTTGTATTCAGCAAACAAAGTAGAAAAAAGGGTTTGACATGACGCTATGTAGCGCTATTATAGTTATTATTATTGGCGACATCTAATTTTAGAGTGTGATGTGCCAGCAGACGACGTCTTAAGTTATGCTATTGATTTTCTACATGGCAATTTGAAAGGGAGACGACATAGTACTATTCACTCAGCTAGAAGTTTCATGACTACAGAACTCAGTGTGTGCGCGCATTTCACTTTCAGTAAAACCCATAATTCCATTTGATTTCGAATGTGGCAACATTAGTTGGGCGCTTCTTCTATATATTTTCCTTATTAGAAATCGTTGCCCTCCATTGGTATTTCTTAGCTTATACCCTATACTTATATGTAGTGATGTGGAGATCCTGGATCAATGTGTATACTTATATTTTGCAAGCGCTCTAGAGTATAATAAATTATGTCCATGTGTGTGTGTGCCTGTATGTGAGTGAATGAGTATCTGTGAGTGACTACTCTCGACTTCAATTTCAAAGTTTATAACCACAAAAACACTCTCACATACTAACAAAAAAATTTCCCAGCAACGTCTTAACCTCAATGTTTGCTTTCATGTCTTCATTTTCCATTTGCTGAATGGAAACGATGCACCATCATTTCAACTAAATTTACGTCAATAAATGGGTTGTGAGTGTGAGTGTAAGTGTGTCCTGTCCTTTTTGTGCTTGTGTTTGTGGTTGTTGTATTATAAAATCACATCGTAAAAATGTCCAAATACTCTAAAGCTTATAAGTCGTACTTCGTTCACCTGACTGTGTCTCTCCATATGTCTGTTTGTAGTTCTGACTGTTAGCTGCTTGGCTAGGTGAAAAAACCCCTTTTCCTACAAAAACAAAAGTATCTTCTTACACTTTTTGAATTTATGTTTGACGCGTAAATAAATATTTATTTGTTTGTTTTTATTTTTTCACCAAAGACGCGTTTTGCCTCCACTTTCATTCCATCCATTCATCCATCCATTCATTTCTCATGGTCGTCGCAACGTCATACTTTTGCATCATTATAATTTTTATGTATTATTTAAGTATATTTGTATATATGTATGTACATAGTGTATATGTAATATTAGTGTTTCCACATTTCAATAAATACGCGAGTGTATTGCCATCGAAGAAGCCTAGAAGTATGTTGCACTTTTTCAATAAACGAAAGTGCTTTCTTCCTTCTTTAACGAATATGTGGCTTGGGACAATATTTTATGACCTTTGAATACGCGATCGTCATAAAAAACCAGCATAGAAATATAAATTTACCCAAACGCAAAAACATACTATAATAAAAATATATAATAATAATATGCAAATAAAATATACAAGCATAAATGTACATATTTGTGTTTGTTGATTTCTGTGAATTGCAACATTTCTACATACATACATAAACAATTAGTGAATTACAGAAAAGACAAAAAATAAAAAAAAAAAACCAAAAGGACGAAACAAAAGTATAATAAAAATTATAAACAAATTTCATGTAATGCAAACTTGTGGTCATTATCATAATTGGATATGCTAAATAATTTGAAATAAATCAATAATTAATTATAATTAATAAATCACATCAAATAATTTAAATAGTACATTGATACAACATTTGGGTTTATTATTTTATATGGGCATTTCCACAGAATGGCCAACCGCGACCGAAAATTTAAAAGTTAACAAACAAAAGTTTTCTTTTAATATTCTATTATAAAAATTTCTGAATGAATTTACAGTTTATCTATTCAGTTATTATGAGATAATTTGCCTTGAAACTGTTATTACGTTTTTCTTGCTCTTAGCTAGTTTTAATGGCATTTTATTTTTAATTTTTTTGTCAACATTATGTATAAATTTTATGGTTGCTTTCATCTAATAATCTTTGTATAACAATAAACAAATAAAAGAAAAGGATAACGGATGAAAAGCAAAGCTCGATGAACGATAAATTTTCATTTTGCTTTGACTGCTGTTCTAATGTAATGTTCGTGTGGCTAAAACATTATTTGTTATGCGTACAAGCGATCGCTCTAAGGAAATGTTTGAAATTAATAACTTATCGTTAATTTGGTGGCCTTTAGTAAAAAAAAAAACTTTCCGTAATTTCTTTCCAAAAAAATTATTATTGAATTTCAAAAAATTTAATGTTTGCCATATTTTACAAAAATAGTCGCTCAAACGGCACATTTTTTGAAAAAAAATGTTCATTTTTTTTCTTTGTTTTTTCTTATTATTATTGATATTATTAGAACTAAGATTATAATTATAAATTATAATAAAGTTATTTTTAATATGAGCAATAGCGACAGAGGCCTTCAGTTCAGGAGGTAAGTTAAAAACGATAGGGGGAAGAATTAGAAAAGTGCAAGACAAGACTTACCCTCAATGCAAATACCTATAATAATCAATATGACGTTTTTGGTATTTTATGCGATCTTGACTTGAAATTATTTGAAGAAATCCATAATAAAACCGTGGTGGACAAATATATAATGTTCTAAATGATACTTAAGCTAACAAAAAAAAATATAATTATATATTAATATTTCAACGTAACACCTACCAATAGAAAGCTACATTATTCTATTTTAATCTAAAATTAAGCGCATTAAGTTATTATGTTGTAGTTCGCAGATTATTGTATTTTTCTAGATGAAGTCAAAAATCAGTTCAATTTTTTGTAATGTTACAAATACAACTTTTATTGCTTATAAATAAGAGGTGTTATTTTGAATAGCCCGCCATTTCGGTAGATGTCACTTTTGAAGCCGTCATTTTTTGACATTTGACAAGTAGAAACTACGCCATTAATAAAAATGGAAAGATACACGCTTCAACAATGCATTGAAATTATTAAAATACACTATAAAAATGGTGAAAATTTGGCAGAGACGGTTCTTCAAAGTAAAACATTTTTGGGTCGTCGTGAAGCACCTTGTCGGACAGTAATACAGAAATTGGTGGAAAAATTCGAGCTGTTGGGACAAGTTAGTGATGTGAAGAATAAAACCCGTGCACGTCGCTCAAGAACAACTGAGAATATTGCTGCTGTAGCCCAAAGTGTTGAAGAAAACCCAGGTTTGTCCATTCCTCATCGTTCTTTGGAAACCTTTTTTTTGCATTAAATATAGAGCTACCATAAAACTATCGAAAAATAAAAACAAGACAAATTTTGTTTCAAGTTTTACATATCTTTTTTAACTTTAAATAACTTAAAAAGCTTGCGAATATAATGTTCGCAACCGTGGAAATGCCCATATGCAAGTCAACACCTACCAATTTGTTTGATTTATCTATTAAAACTTTGCAAAACTAAAATTTATGTGCATTATAAATAGTTTAAATGCAAAGGTGCTATTGCGCTGGGTACCCACAAGTCTGAAATTCTGATTTCAATATTAATTAATATTTTAGACTGACTTCATATCATATACCATATTTATGTCTTTCTTAATTGCGAATATTGGTGATCATATAATATTAAACTACAATAGAATTAAGTATACTTTAACATTACTGCCATGTTATATGATATTCTGGAAATGTACTTTAGAGGTTTCCCGTTGCCTTCTGAAGGGTTTAATGTTTTCCATCATTTCCATTAAACATATAACGAACAGATTGCAGAAATAACAGATTACTTTCAGCAGTTCAGATGCCAACAGGAGCTGATACATTGTGTATTGCTTTTGGCTACGATATTCACAATCTTTATTATAGGCATGGGATGCCCTATTTATTATAAGCTACGCTACTGCCAAAATTGCTCTTTGGATCGTCTACTTTGTCACATCAAGATAGCAATACTTCATCCTGTGTGCCTGTCTCTTCTGTTCTATTGATATACGCTCATTGGTTGTGTGTAGCAGTGTTATAAAGTTTTCGCAAAAAACACTTTTGGAGAGAAGTTATTGTATTAGCACATTAAAAAATAAATGCTTTTTTTAGAATGCGATCGATTGTGTCGGCCGGGGGCTCCTCTAGTAAATACAAATACACAGCGCCAGGGCAATGTTGTAGCAACAGCACATGCATTCATTTCAGAGATAATAGAATAGTGAAAAGAAGTGTTCGAGAAGAAGTAAACTAAAGTAGTGAAAAGTATCCCAATCCTGAGAGCGAATATTATTATTTTGAAGATTATGAGGAGGGACTTACGGCTAATCTATTATCACAAATTGGAAATCCTGAATTAAAAATAATAACTGTAATTGGAAGCTGTAAAAAGCAATGTAAAAACAAGGGCTCATAATTATAAACAAAAAATTAAAAAGAAATGATTGACAAAGATGACTTTATTGATTTTAAAGTATGTCTGTAAGCATAAAATTAAAAAACCAACTTCAAACATAAATTAATACGAGCACTTTTCAAGACAAATAATTAAAACGATTGCTTTTTAACAAATGAAATTTAAAACGTTTTTATTTAGATGGAAAGAAATAAATATAGAAATAAAAACAGGAAAAGAATAGATTGGCAAGGAAAAAAATAAACAAATAAATAATCATTTTACACATGATGTAAAGTATGATAAGAAATATCGGACACAGATTATTTTAAAGAAAAAAAAATTATATTTTAATTATAATATGATTTTAGTAATATTTCTAGATGAAAGAAAAATAAATTAAAAATCAACTTTAAAAATAAATAAATGAACCGATTAAAGGTGAACATTTAAAACGATTGCTTTTTAACAAATGAAATTTTAAACGTTTTTATTAAGATGGAGAGAAATAAATATTTTATCATCCGGCAGAAAAATTGAACAAAAACAGGAAAAGAATAGATTGGCAAGGAAAAAAATAAACAAATAAATAATCATATTACACATGATGTAAAGTATGATAAGAAATATCGGACACAGATTATTTTAAAGAAAAAAAAAAATTATATTTTAATTATAATATAATTTTAGTAATATTTCTAGATGAAAGAAAAATAAATTAAAAATCAACTTTAAAAATAAATAAATGAACCGATTAAAGGTGAACATTTAAAACGATTGCTTTTTAACAAATGAAATTTAAAACGTTTTTATTTAGATGGAAAGAAATAAATATTGAAATAAAAACAGGAAAAGAATAGATTGGCTAGGAAAAA
Source organism: Amiota communis (assembly GCA_037043315.1). Lineage (NCBI taxonomy): Eukaryota > Metazoa > Arthropoda > Insecta > Diptera > Drosophilidae > Amiota > Amiota communis. The sequence continues at coordinate 1,809,668 of JBAMAV010000657.1, forward strand.
AATAAACAAATAAATAATCATTGTACACATGATGTATAGTATGATAAGAAATATCGGACACAGAGTATTTTAAAGAAAAAAAAAGTTATATTTTAATTATAATTTAATTTTAGTAATATTTCTAGATGAAAGAAAAATAAATTAAAAATCAACTTTAAAAATAAATAAATGAACCGATTAAAGGTGAACATTTAAAACGATTGCTTTTTAACAAATCAAATTTAAAACGTTTTTATTTAGATGGAAAGAAATAAATATAAAAATAAAAACAGGAAAAGAATAGATTGGCAAGGAAAAAAATAAACAAATAAATAATCATTGTACACATGATGTAAAGTATGATAAGAAATTTTGGACACAGAGTATTTTAAAGAAGAAAAAAGTTATATTTTAATTATAATTTAATTTTAGTAATATTTCTAGATGAAAGAAAAATAAATTAAAAATCAACTTTAAAAATAAATAAATGAACCGATTAAAGGTGAAAAACTAAAACGATTGCTTTTTAACAAATGAAATTTTAAACGTTTTTATTTAGATGGAGAGAAATAAATATTTTATCATCCGACAGTAAAGTTGGGAAAAACAAGAAAAGAATTCATTGCCAAGGAAAAAAAATAAAATAAATAAATGACACATTATGTAAATTATTTTAAGAAATATCGGGCACAGAGTATTTGGAAGAAAAAAAAAATATAATTTAATTTTAGTAACTTTTATAGATGAAAGAAAAATAAATAAAAAAGAAACATTAAAAATATATATTTACGAGCACTAATTAAACGGGAAAAATTAAAACGATTTCCTTTTAACAAATGAAATGTTAAACGTTTTTGTTATTTAGATGGGGAGAAACAAATATTTCATCTTAAGACTGCAATATGAAACAGAATCAATTACAGAATAGATTGACAAGGAAAAAAATTAAATATATAACCATATTTCACATTATGTTAATTATTCTAATATTAACCAACTATTGAATGTAGTTTTCAATGAACTTCAAACCTTTTAATTAAGAGATATCGCTCACAAAATATTTTTAAAAAAACAAACTTTGCTTTGGATAGTACGTTTTTATTTAATATTTTAAATTTTATGTATTTTATATTCGTCACAAATTAACACAAATGATCTTGTTAATCTTCCTTTACTTCCATCCGATTTTTCCCATTTTATCTTTAAAGTACCGTTCATTAAGTTATTTTTAGAAAACAAAATGTGACAAAATCGATTACCGTTATATTTTATTTTTAATTTCTTTTCAACTTCCATGAAGAAGGTGTTTTTTCTTTTTAAACTTAAATATAATAAATATTATGATAAGAAGGGTTATGTTTTTAGCGCGTATCTTGTATGTTTGTAAATGTATTTCTCCCCATTTTTCTTTCAAATGGCTCGATGGATTTCGACAGTTATCGCCGGACCCATACATTTTCTTTCCGTTTATAATGAGGCAAGCTGGAGATACCACTTTTGTAGATGTATTGTATTGTCTTCGCGTCGGAAAATTGACAATGTCCCTAATAGACAGCTGAAGAATACCATTGACAAGAGCATTCGGTGACGGGGAAGCCGTTAGCATTCTACTACAACGCGTTGTAACGGCACCGTCTGGATCCCGCCTGTTAGTAAACTTAATGCGGATATTTATCTTAGGCTTTCAGATCATAGTATAGTTTGTTTAATTGAACTAGAGTTTACATTGCTTATAGTTTTTTTAATTTTGTTTTCTGTTCTTAATTTTGTTTCGGCCTTTTTAGTGCATTACTTTTTAACTGTATATTTTGCAGGCGGGTTTTTAATTTTTTAATTATTAATTTTATTCAACTAAATTATTATGAATTTGTTGAAATTTCTTTATATGAATTTAATGTTTCAGATTTTCAATAACAGAAACAACATTAGTAGTAGTGTAATTATGTATACAAACTCTATGTGAAGGTAAAAAAGAAAGTAGTAGATGTAGCTCAAAAACTAGACGAGATACAAAAAAAACTAAGGGCAGATTCGAAATCAGCGACCTCGATTTCGACTCAATAATGTAATATGGTATATGTAAATATTAATGTTTATTTGTGTTATACGTGTATCAAGTATTTAAGTAAACAATTATCTAACAGCTCCTTGCCAAATTTTATGTAATTTATAATGAACATATGTATGTACATGTAGGTAAACATATACCATATAATGGAAGAATATTATAGAGCAAAATTGTTAAAGAATCATTGCTTAATGCAAAAGTTACTATTACAATTTGATTGTAGCATGAAAATTGTTCGATTTCAATCTTTCCTTTCTCATTTCTATTGTTGTTTTGTTTTTTTTAATCAATTTTGTATCCTCTTCCGAATACTGTTTTTATTGTTTAATTCAATCATAGCTTTACATAACTGTGAACCAGAATGAAATAAGTATATGCAAAATAATTCTTGTTCTCTCTTATCATCTAATCATTGTCTTACAAAACTTTGTATTGTTGTTGTTGTTCTTATTCTCCTAGTGCATTTGATTTGTGTTTTCTCATTAATATAAGTACCTTTAATCTCAGATGAGTGCACTAGTTATGCTCGCGCTTTGATTGTGATCGGGTTACGTAGTTTGGGTCGGTATGTCATAAGATTGAATAATTAGTAAATTCATTATTTTAACATCTTTTTATACTCTTCACGGGAGTGAATAGTATTATAAGTTTGTCATGAAGTTTATAACACCCAGAAGGAGATATCGCAGACCACATAAAGAACATATATTTGTGATCAGCTCGATGAGACGAGTTGATTTAGAAATGTCCGTCTGTCCATCTGGCTGCAAACTAGTCCCTTTACCATACGGAATCAGCCGAATCGGACCACTAGCGGGGGTACCTCCCATACAAACCACCATTTAAATAAATGATCTTTTAAGAAAAAGTTTTTTGTTTTATCAGCCATGTAAATTTCATGATCCTAGGGTTACCAGAAGGGGTACCTCCCATACAAACCCTCATTAAATGACAAACTTATAAAGAGTAATTGTACAATCAAACTGTGCTCATATTTGATATTCATAATATATTATTTGTTGATACTCAAAATGTAACAGAGAAAATTTAGTGATGCTAAGAAAGAAATGTTGGATGCAACCCGGAGGAGCGTGAAGAGTATTACATCTTTGGCATAGCCAATGATAGCCTACATTCTCTTTTTTTTTTGCATTTAAACCATACATAATTTGAATTGGTGTCATAATATGTAATTCAACACAGTTGCCAGACTTGGGTGTATTCATTTGGTGAATTTTGTTGTTGCATTCAAAAGGAATGGTTCATATATAATAAATCGATCAGTGTTTTTGTTTCTTCTATACATTGTGCTATCATGGTTAAGTACTTGTATGGCAATCATCTGAATCGATGTAAAATGAGGGTGAGTAATATCTATAAATTAGTTAAATTTGCATGTGTTAAAGCAGCAAAGTTTCTTCTCCCTGCTTATGTTAATTTATTCTTTTAAAATATTCATTTCATTTTAGTTAATACATATGCAATGACTTTTAGGCTTCGAACTCTTCTTATTATAAATATATTGATTCTTTCTTAGAAAACTTCTTTCGTTCTCTTTGTTTTGATTAAAAATTGTGCCGTTACATTGAAACCCTCAAAAATTTGGATTATTTTGCCATCAATAGTTAAGTATAATTATTTCAGGTTTTTAAAGATTAAAGTGAAAAAAATTTGTTTTATTCTATTTAATCTACAACAACAATATTTTGTGTGTAGTTTCTAAGCTTATGATCTATGGTACTCAATATGCTGTGCAGTATAGAATAGAATATATGTGATTGCCATGTAAGTTTACCTTAAATCGAAGGTAAGTAAAGAATTTGAACAAAACAAAATAAATAATACGAATTAATCTTTAATCTATGAAAACCTGATAGTAGTTTCTTTGTATACTATACCATATTGATCTTGATCAAATGTTTACATTCTATATACAACATTTGTAATATATTTTAACAGAAATGAAGTGTAGAAATGTATTAAAGTTGCAATTTTCATATTTTCATGTACACATACATAATTACAAATAAGGGTTTTGATTTATCAAATAAAGATTTCTTATTATAGTTGATTTTGTTATTGTTTCTAATATAAGTGTTAGCCAATAGTACATAATAAGTGTGTCTAAATGTACTGGTTTTTACTTAATGTTCAATGCTGGTGAATCCTACTCCTTTTTCACTTCTTCCATGAATTTCGTATAAAAACTTACATAAATAAAATACAATTTATATTTACAAATGTGTAAATTGCTAAGTTTAAATAAGATATCAAATTTTATTGTTCGATTGCAATCAGTAAACCAGCAACTTGCAAATGAAATTGCCTTGGTAAATTAAACTAAATCAAATCATCAATTTTAGAGGTTTTCATTTATTACAGTATTGAATTTTCGCCTAAAGTTGTTGATGTTGGAATGAAATTGCATTGATTTTTGGTATTTTTATATATCAATTCTGTGACAAAGAGATACTAGATACATTTGTAGCAAATCAACTGTAAAATATCAAAGTTAAAACATAATTTAACAAAGGAAGAATTATACAGAATTAATAGGTTATATAACTTTGTATTGATATTTATAATTCTAAGAAATGTGAGTCGTAGACCCTCTATAGAATCTGTCTATAGAATCTATTAAGCCATATTTGTTTGTCGGTCCACATTAATTAATATTATCCTACCAGTTTTGGAAGATAAGGTGCTAAAATAAAGGTTTATTTTATAGATATCTGGAAGATATGATACCCATACAAAATTCTTTAAAAGCCGTAAATCAATTTCATATGACAATAATATTGTTGAGAGGAAGTTAATGTCATATTCACAAATTAAGTAAGTAACAGTAAAGATATATACTTACATATAGACAACAATTAATGTTGGACATACAACAAGAAATAGAAAGCATACAATCTTTCCAAAACATAAAGTTTATTCGTGTAGATACAAAAACACCTGTTTAGATGCAAAATTTGTACACAAGTTAAATACAGAAAACGAAAGAGAAAGGCAGAAATTCAGAGTATAAAAGAGAGAGAGAGAGAGAGAGCCAGATGGGAATGAGTTTACAAATAGAGAATTGTGTGGTGCATTGTATATGCGGGTAACCAAACTGTCCATCATTCTATGGCTTTGACAATGAGCCAATTTTCGTCGTCTAACTCCAAGCTACTACCTACACCTTGTTCCTTTGCAAGAATTCAATTCTATATTTGTGTATATGGTATATTTAAGTGGGTTTAACTGATGCCATCCTACACACATACATACTTACTTATGTGTTTGTGAGTCAGAGTGTATGTTAGGGGCTTATTTGTTGTTGTTGCTGTATGCACAAATTAGTCAATACTTGTTTAACTGTCCATTTGTCAGTTGATCTGTCTCTACATACTGCTATAGACTATAGTCTCAAAATGCATTGTCAATTCTAAACGAGGGTTGCTCGTAATATTTCTTATTCTTTTTTTGTAAGAGATTAAGAAATCATTAAGGTGACCTCAGTGTAGATTTTATATGCAAGTGCATGGTATTGCATGGTAATGTTTGCTTAAGGCCTTTTCATTTGCATGCCATTATGGTTTATTATGTAATCCATGTATTTTAAATGCAAAGCAACAACTTTAATTCAAATATACACAAAAACACACACTCACCTAGCTGAATACAAGCATTCACACAGATATACAAACAGATATCGAATGTAAAGATTTTGTAGATTTGTAAAATTTCAACATTTCACTTAAATGATGATTTTATTCTTACATACATAAATCAAAATTATTCATCTAAATAAATATGAAATGCAACACAATAGTATGGTATATTATATATAAATGTATGTGTTTATGTGATTGTGGATTTGTGTGTGAGTTCAATTGAAATGAACCATTAAACGCAAATGCAATTTAACTAATTGTTTCTCAAGTTTAGCATAATTTCATATTTTAATATGCAATTAATGTATAAAATTTAAGCATATTTTATGCGTCAACTTTATTTTAATGTTTATTTTTTATTACATAAGCATGCACGCACACACATCGAATATATATGGGGAAAGAATATCTTCTTCGTTTCTTTAACAAGACTTTATTCAACCATTCATTGTTTTGGTTGTTTGTTCTCATTGTGTCACGTGTCAACTTCCTCCGTCTACGATGCCGATTTAACCTCGATTTAACCCTTTTCTTTTCTATTTTATTTTTGAGTCTCTCATTAGGTTGCTTGTTGGCCAGTATCCTGGCCATGATGGGAAGGCAGCCTTGTCCTTGTCTCACCATATTGTGGCATCAATTTTCGGCAAAATAAAATTTAACTTTTTATGTTGGCTCGTAAACTGAATTGAATTGGTGGCGGCAACTGAGGCAAACCATTGAAAATAATGGCTTGGACTGCACTCCATACTATTACCATGATATTTGTGGCTATGTATATGATATTGTATTTTGCCTTGAGGGTCTTAAGATAACTTGGTTTCTGTTAGTGTTCTTGTGATCCCTTGGCGATTTTGTTATGTTTGCTCAGCTAGCAGCTTAACTACTTTCAATAGAGAAGGAAGGAATATGTGACCATTTAGTTGCCATTTTAATAGTTAAGGAGTTCGTCTTTTTTTTTTTTGGAACAATAAATGCGATACTATAAATGTGAAGAAACTACCATCATTTTAGGTTGTGGAATGGTATTTTTTCACCATCAAATGAGCATTAAAAAATTGCCAATGATGATGACAGGAAGCATGAAACAGTTTTTCACATCAACCGGAAATTACAAGTATCCATTATCATATCGTAGTATACCTTCTACGACATATATTGTTGTTATTTGTAAAATGATTTTGTTTACCTGTTTTTGTGTTTGTCTATAAAAATCTAATGCTTTAAGTCTATTACATTTGCGTGGTATCATATTATTTGCTTTAAGCAAACAATACAATAGAGAATGAAACTGTGGAGAGAGAGTGTCCAAGCAGAGCAAAACTGTCAACGGAAGTTATTAGCAGCTGTATGTATGTGTGTGTTTATAATACATATATCCATCTGTGTTTGCGCGTTTGTTAGATGGATTTGCCGATTTGTGGCTTTGCTGAAAATACATTAAATGCGTCCGTAAACATTGCAGACAACAATGCAACTACAACAACCAGAACAAGAACAACTATAACAATACTAACAACAACAATGGTAATGGTAATGGCAATAGCAACAAGAACAACAATTACAGCAATAAGCATGATTCTGCTATTTGGCATTTGTGTTAATTTGTTGTTGGCGTTGGTGTTGCTGGTGCTACTGCTGGTATTTGTCTGAATTATGTTTTTGATTTTAGTTGACAATGAAGGACACAAATTTATTGTCTTACACAAAACAACACGATAACATTTTCAGAAACAACAACAACAGAACACTAACACCACCAAGTGAAGTCCTTTGAACAACAACAACAACAAACACAAGAACGAAGACTTACTCAAACTGGGCGTAGGCGTGGCAGTGACAGTTACAACAGCAACAGTTGAAGTTCCTTTCAGTCATTACCATCAAGTGATAAGCACAAATTGTGGCGTATATGTAATTTCAATATTAGATTTGCTTAAAGATCTGTACACACTAAGTGCACTCAAATATGCGAAGGCGACCATGTAAATCAAAACAATTTTTTTTTTCTATATTTTGCTTATGTGTTGTAGATACAATAGGAGCTTAATAGGAAATTATTAGAAGATCCAAATATTGATATTTAGGACTAAAAATATGGGTAACACTTAAATACTGTATGTTTTGGTCTGTTTAAACATGTTTATCTCTTTTATTTTGTATGAGCACTTTTTTGGCCGACTAACATATTTTTTACCACAATGGAAATGACGGTTGATCTTCGATTCATCGCTTCTAACCACATATTTCTATTCATTACCAATCATCGTGGTTCTTAGCGAATTGTATGCGACTTCTTCTTGTCACTACTGGTCTCTTCCGTATAATACGCCCATGCCTTGCCAATCGACGAGCAACGGTCCGTTTTGATATATATCTACGGTCAATCCATCAATTATTTCTAGCCGAATGTCAGCAGCACTCTTACGAGGATCTAATTTTGACTTGCGTACAATTTCAGTTGGTATCATTCTAAGTACGGTAAATACAATATCGAGGTGCCTGTTTCCAATTAGTTGTCAACAGCTGTATGTGTCCTTCCTACAAGTAAGAGGAAGCAAACGAGATGAGTTTCTTGTTTGAACAAGGTATCTGGCTAGTGGATTAACCAGTTGAGTTAATTTATCTTATTGTTACGTTTCTGCTTAGTACACACTTCTTTTACTGGCACTAAGTTGTAGATAACTTTATATCCAATATGCCGTGGAGTACCTGTGATGAATTGTAAGACTGTTAAAAGTTACTGGAGGACATAAACTAAGCATTTCTGATCTCATTGATAATGTATTTAGATTGTACTATAATATTGTTGAACCTCCAAGGGAGAGGAAATATATGGTCGTAATGTTGTAATATACAATAATAATTATTATTATTAATTATAATCAGAGTCAGACAAAATAAAAGTAGACCGCGTAAAAAACTCAACTACCCAAAAAGTAATAAAGAAAAAAAGACAAACAGACAGACCTTATGACAAACTAAGATATCTTGAAAATATTGCCGAATCTAAGAAACGGCTTATCCTTTTTCAAATGGTATATTGTAACAAGCTTCGTGTAACATTTAGCGTTTATTTTATCTAAATCGTCATAGTAAATAAAAAGATATTCATATTTTTAATGCTGTTGCTGACATTTTGGCTGCTTTTCGAATGTTTTTCTCTTTTGCTGCGCGCCAACATTACACATCTGATAATTAGGAAAACAGTTAAAAAATACTCGCTATTACAAACATAATTCGAATACAATGCATACGAAGTCGTGGGCACAGCTAGTTATGAATAATGTTAATACATCGTGTGACAGTTAAGTACTGCTCGAGAGGATAGTGATAATATATGAAAATGAAATATACAGGTTGGTTGAAAAGTGTTGAAAGCGACACATATTAACCAATAGGAGAATAAAAATTTATATCGTATTTTAACATTTTATCTTTCATTTGAACACTTTAAAAAAATTATTTTGAATGGTCACTTTATTCTTTGTTTACAAGCATTTGAAGTTGACGGGTCAGCCTATTTGTTGCAATGGAAAACACCGACTATCGTGCGGTGATAAAATTCTTTATTTTGGAAGGTTTATCAGCAACGGAAATCCACAAAAAATTGGTAAAAGTTTTTAACGAATCTGCTCCATCATTTACAACTGTGCATCGATGGGTTTTGGAGTTTAAACGTACAAGCGTTGCAAATGATCCACGTAGTGGACGTCCAAAAAGCGCAACAACTCCAGAAATTGTTGAGCAAGTTTATGATATTGTGTATAATGATCCAAGTTCGGGAAATTGCTGATACCATAGCCATCTCAGATGAATGGGTACTCTACATTTTACATGATGAATTGCATATGAAAAAGCTGTTTGGAAGTTAGTGAAACAAGAACGTTAACATTGGACTGAAGCTGGTTGTTCAGCTCCAAAACAGGTAAAGTCAGAACGATCGGCAAAAAAGGTTATGGCAACAGTTTTTTGGGATGCAAAAGGCATTTTGTTGATGGATTATCTTGAAAAAGGTAAAACAATTAACTTTGAATATTATTGCAACCTTTTGGATCAGCTGAATGAAAAAATTGGTAAAAAAGACCCGGTTTGAACAAGAAAAAAATGATTTTTCATCAAGACAATGCACGTGTTTTGACGATGGCTAAATTCAATGAATTAAAGATCGAATTGATTGAACACCGACCGTATTCACCAGATTTGGCTCCCAGCGACTTCTACCTATTCAGAACCTTGAAATAATTTTTTCGATGAAAGCGCTTTTCGTCGAATGAAGAAGCTATTGCAGCTGTGGACCGGTATTTTGCAGAGCTTTCGGAAAAGCAATACAGAGATGGTATAACATTATTGGAGGATCATTGGAATAAGTGTATTGAAGTTGAGGGAGACTATATTGAATAAAAAAAAAGTAATTCATTCAAAAATTATCATTCCTTCATTTTTGCTTTCACTACTTTTCAACCAACCTGTATATTTGTAATATCTATACAATTGTTAAATCGATTCAATAGTAATAGTTTTGATCATTTCTAATCTTTCTGGAATGATCATAGAAAGTGATTTCTGAACATCAGTTTAAGACTTCTTTCTTCATTGTAAATGAAGTATTGTGGTCACCTAATGAACAGCCACCTTAAGATTAAGTTTCTTGCAAATTAGATAAATAAACAATCAAAATATTGTATATTTACTTTTCATTTATTTCCAAAGACAAAATTATTTATGTTTGGCCGAAAAAACATTCAAATGCCACGAAGCGAAAGATAGAAAACAGTATTTTTATTCACCACACATTCTTATAAAATATACAATAAAACACAATTTCATATCCTACATACATTTACAAATATACACACATAGTCATAGATGCACCACACTATACAACGTATCCATACACACTCTCATACATATGAAATGCAGTCAATTTCGTGAAGTGTTGACAACTTGCAAAAAACCCAAAAAATTTTGATTTATTACGATGCATAAACTGCATTTGACGCGTTTCGCATGTTGCGTATACGCCCTATGTATGCATGTGCGTATCTATATGAGTATGTAAAATTGTTGCCAGTGGCACAAAACTACAATAACAACAACAATAACATGTATTCGAGCATAATCAAATTGGAATAGAAATTCACAAAATGATGATGATCATCTTATTGCTCGTGTTACTACCATTGATGCTGATGATGATTATGATGACGTCAATGCTAAAAGCAACAAGCCAAAAAACTAGGGGGAAAAATAGCTTTTCCGACTTAATGTTGCAAGTTTTGCTTAGTAGAACAGTGAAAGGGTGGTTGATATGGCATCGCATAGCATGGCTTGGATTGTATTGGATTGCCGAGGATGTTTCGTGATACAACATTTGAAATGCATTCTTCCATCATTCGCTCGCTCATTAGTCGCTTTCAATGTTGTTTATTGTAGTTGTTGTTGTCGTTGTTGGCAATGGCAAATGTTGTTTGTGTTCTTAATGTTGTCATTCATACACGTTCATCAAGTGCACCACCATCACCACCACCATCACTATAATAACGAGATACTTTTCTAATGAAATTGCATTTTTGGGTATTCGTATGAGATTTGTGGCAAAAGGCAACTCGATTTCACTAGATTGCTTTAACCTTAAAACTAACACAAAGGGAACAAATCTCGCTTTTGTTGATAAGAAGATACAATAAAATTTAATTTTAATTGAAATTATTTTAAGCTTAATTAAACATTCTAACTGAGTAGAGGAAAGTTAAGGAAAGTAAACTAAGTAAGTCATAGAAGTTTTAATGCTTTAATAATAAAAATATTTGTTTGTTTTTTCTTGTGTGTGTGTGTGAGTTTTTTATAATTAAAATGAAAAGTATTTTAATAAAGATGTCGTCGCCTTCTCTCAACCCAATTCAATTCAATTCAACTCTACTCTATTCACCTACTACACATACTTTTACTATTCTATTATAATTTCAGGGAAAAAAATACAGTCGGCGGAACAATATCATTTCGTAATGGGCCATTAATGCAACTCAGCGCTCTCATTTAATTTGTCTACAATTTTAGTATTTTCATGAGAAGAAAATCAAAATTTCTTTTTGTTCCTTTTTTTCGCTTTACAGACATTTTTTCATGACAACTAAAAAATGTTTGTATGCCATTTCCATTTCTGTTCATTTTTTTTTTGTCAGTGACTTTTCTAGTGAGAAGAATAAGGGAGAATAAGTGAGAGATGGTGAAGGATTTTCAACTTGAATGTGCCTTGTGCAGTGAACGAAAAACGAAATGATGCAACAACGACCAACGGTTGGGTTGGTTCAGTAGTCCTTCCTCCGAGGGTCTGTGGATATTCGGATTGGGCTATTATTAGAGTAGGGGATCTTGGTAAATGTGGATAAACTGGGGGAAAGTGTATGCTTTCGACTCATGATTTTTATTTTAATATTTTTAAAATATATTGTATATTGTACTAATGCCAAAGCGTGTGCACGTTCTGATGTCCTGACAATGGATGTTGCCGTTTACCTGCTTGGGATTTCACAGAACACAAAAATATATATAAAATAATCACAGCAACAAGCAGCACAAATAACAAAAGAATGATGATGATTTTGTGGCATGAAAAAGTGTATTACAAACGTAAATAATCTTCCAAAAAAATATATTAATAAATAATCAAAATGAAAGCAAAAGACAAATAAAAGAAATGGAAGAAAAATATTTAAAATAAATGCAAGCAAGCAAGGAAATGAGAATAAAAATACATACAAATAAATTCATTCATTTGCTAAGCAAGATATAGTTAAGTAATAGAAATTTAGAAATATGAGGAGATTGAGTTGGAGGTAGTTTACTTGCTTAAATTTTATAGATTTGTAAAGTTGTTGTTGCAGGTTGCAAAGGTTGCACACCATTATCATTATTCCTTAGTCAGTTTGCAGCCTAGTCACTCACTACTCAAGCTAATCTGTCAAGTGGCATTCGGATTTGGCTTTGGTTTTGGATTCAAGTACATGTATTCAGTTACTCATTCATTTATTCACATTTACTTATTGCCAATTTATGCTGATGCAGCTCAACTAACAAAAAGAATATAATAGAAAGATTCTTTTTTCAATGACAATGTCCTGTTTTCATCATGACGATGATGATGCTGATGATGCTGTGAATGTGGGTTCGAGATAATACCAGAGCAGCTTGCACTACTTCAAAATTTAATTTTGAAAAAATAAATAAAAATGAATTCCAAGAGATCATCATCATCATCATAGACAATGCGGACGGCTTAGGAAACACTCTAATGCTCTCTCTCTCTCTCCAATGTAGCTGCTGTCGCTTTATTGTAGCATACTTTTCTGCGTTATACAATAATATTACTTACTGCAAGTTACTGCAGTTGCATTGAATACTACAATATATGTCTATATATGTATTTGTAATCCCTCATATTTATACCGCAAAATTATTTGTTTTGTCTGATTGCGGATTTGCAGTTGCATACTTAGTTTACACAGAGACTTACTTTAGGTACTATTTGTATCTCCTCGATCTCAATAGAAGTATGTGATGTGTATGTGTGTATGAGATTGTATAAGTAAGTGAAATTATTGCAGTAGAACTTTTTATGACCGAGACTTTCAGACATGAATGCCATGAATGCGGCTTATAGAGTACTTTGCCTTATAGTCGTCATAGCCCCACTCGCTGTGCCAAATACTCCAAATACTTTTATAGAAAGTATCTCTATATATAGATATATAAATGTATATAATATATGGGTATATATCTGTGTATGGGTGTCAATTCTCTAACAAAAACGGAAGCTATAGCCGTACTCATTTAATATGAAAGCAAATTGCATAAAATCGCACCTGCCTGCATGCAGTCTTAGCGCGCAGTCAAAGTAACAGGATGGTAGTAAACGGAAATAAAAACTACGTGCAACGCCTGCCAGGAAACATAACCAACGACGATGACGACAAATAGAATAGACAAACAGACTGGGGGACAGATAAACACAGACATACAGACAGCTAGATAGAAGGACAGACAAAGACCAAAAAGACAGATAAACCGTCAACCTTCACATGTTTTCTTTTCCCTTGATCTCTCTCTTCTCTATGATTCTTTCAGGTTTAGGCCATTGTTCAGTTGTTATGTCGTTGGTTATGCCAATGTTCTGTTCTGTTCTATTCTGTCTTTGATGCTTCGAACAAGCAGCAGGCGGAGGCTGTGCAAATATCGGCAAATCTTTTGGCTCAAACGAAAGGATTCTTACTTATACTCGTACATACAACTATATCTGTTTGTGTTTGGGTATGTGTGTGTTTCTGTATTTGTGTTTATGTTTAAGAATGTAAGACTTGAAAGAAGAAGGTTTGGCTGGTTTAGAAAAATATTACGACACTCGTTTCCGTCTCCGTTGGCGTTCTTCTACTAATATGTAGTATGTTGTTCCTCCTTTCCACTTTCTTTGTACCTTTTGAGTTTCTCTTACTCTGCATTCACTGTTTCCGCATCCGTTTTTCTTCTTTTTTCTCTTCTTTTTGCCTTCATTTCATTCTTCATCAGTTGCTGCGGCGTGTGTCTTGGAGGCCAACCAGGAAGAGACGTTTATGAGTCGAGTACTAAGCAGTGCAGAGCAACATGTTGACTCGGGTAGGACAACCAACTCCTACTTTTCCATCACCATCATCTCCTTCATCTTATTCTCATATAGTTTGAGTGTCACCGAAGTTTGTCAATAGTAAATACGGGTTAAGATGGTAAAAATACTCATACAATCACACCCAGATACGTTAGATATTATGGACTTCACCGAGCTCAGAAGTTTATTACGTTGTCTCAAATTTTATGAGGCTCACAAATAAAGTCATGAAATGCTCACAGAGCTCAGTTACTAATTTTCTTGCACGTAGCCTTTGTCATTGTCCTTAACTCCCCTTTTTTTGTTGTTATTCTTATTGTTGTGGTTGTTTGTTGTCTCCTTGATCCTTCATGCTGCTGCTTGCTCCTTGCTATGTGTTTCGTGTGCATTCAGTTGTTAAACACAAATGTAACAAAATAAGAAATTTCAATTGAATATGTTCACAACCACAAGATGGCAACCAGATAAAAATATACTTACTACTATGGCTGAATAACTGAAACTGAGTGAGTGAGCGGGTAATAATGCGATACATTACATGAGCATTTGTGGGCGAATGTCTGTTGGATGATTCTATAGTAATTTCTATATATATATATATATATATATATATATGTGTATTGGTTGGTATCTTTTATCATAGTACAACAAAACCATAACATTGTGCAGTTGTCTCTGTAATGTTGATGATCATCACAATCATTATCATCATAATCATTATGAAGATTATATTCTATTATGGTTGCCCTGAATGTCATGCTTCGCTGAAACATCATCATAATCATCAATATATGTATGTACATGTCCTTTATGCCTGTCTTAGCTTGTTTTGGCTTGGTCCTTTTAGCCACAAATGCCAGCAAGCAAACAATGTTAGGCAATTTATTTGTGTTCATGATTTGTGCAGGTGCTAAGGACAAACAACAACAACAACAACAACAACAGCAAAAGCAACAGCAACAACCAAATATAAAAAATTATATAAATGGAAAAGGAAGTGGAATTGGTGAGTGTATCGTTGTCCATTTTAAAAATTGAACTAGAAAAGGTATTTGTTGCACACAGCTAAATTTTCCAAACGAATAAAGCCGAACAATTCGTTGCGATTGCGATTTCAGCTGCTGTGTTTAACAAGCAACAATTTTCAATTGAGATTTTCTACTAGTTTTTCTTTTCATTTCATTTTTACTTCTTACATATTTTCCTACTTTCCTATTTTTTGATTTTCTTGTTCGCCAATCATTGTCGACTACGACTATGGCTATCAGCGCCATCGATCTTTGGTTATGTTGAGTGCAGCTGACAGATCAAAAATTACAAATCGACTCTCACAATTGAAATCAGCAAAAGAAGAGAAGAATGGAAGCAATGAACGAATGAAAAAAGGGTCTGGTCGGTCATCATCATCATCATCATAGCAACATCAATGTTGCATGCCACAAAATTTGTAGCTAATTTAAGTTTTGCGGTTCTGTGGCTATTATGATTTTGGTTATGGCTGCAACCGCTGTGCATAATCGACAGTTGAACAAACAAGTTTATATTTGATAGAATTTTATTATTGCTTTCAAAAGTCACAACTTATTTGGGTTTCATTTTGATTTGTCTCCATACTGATTATGATTTTGATATACTCTCCTCTCTGTCTCTCTCCCCTGTGGTTTGTGCTTGCCCACAAACACATCTTCTACTTAATGTGCACAGTGCGCTCAGCAACACTTTAAGTGATTTCCTTTCATATGCAAAACAGCATGAGGCCAAATGTTGACGCAGCGATTTTCACATGCAATTCATGATTCTCATGCTATAAACATACTTGTACAATACATTTATTGTCCCCCAACATTTTCGCCACCACTTTCTTATGAATGGATGTCTGTGTTTGTGTGTTTGGTTGTGTGCCTTGTCGCTTGCACTTGACTTTTGCTTTATGCACGATGAAATGCCAAACATTTGAAGTAAGCAAATCTTCAAGTTAAACGCGAAAATTGCCAAGTTTAGCATTTTTCCATTCCATTCTTTTCATTCTTTTCTCTATTCTTTTCATTTCATTTTTGCAGTTTTCTTTTTTCGCATTTTAAATATATTCCCATTTTTTTTATATACATAACATTTCTAATGATTTAAGTGAACTTTTCTCTCACCCTCAGTTTTGGTTTGACGCGTGCCACTCGATGCCAAACAAATTTTTGATATGATTTCCGCTCCTTCAGTTTTTTTTGTTTGGGGTATTTAGGCAAGCACTGAAGGGTGGTGGGGAGAAAATCGCATAATTTTCCCGCTGTTTATAAATTTCTTTTTCATGTTAAAAATTTCTCATCCAAATACTCAACCACCTCTAACTTAACGAAGTGGAAAAAGTAGGAAGGAATAAAAGAAAGGTAAGTAGAAAGGAGTTAAAGGAACAAACACAGAAAAACAGGAAAAAATATTTATATTTACGTTGTGGCAAGTTTTTTGAAGGTGTGAAAGTGGCAAAAAGTTACTTTCAACTAATTTGTATGCATGTTAAGTGTGTTGAAAAGAATCCCAAATAGCAGAAAGGAAAGTTTTTTAACAATTAAAAATAAAGAAGTAACTCAGCAAGTGACTTTAATTTGGGAAAAAACTAGAGAAAAATGATGTTATGTTCTTTTGTATCATTGTTTGTTCATTGTCTTTAATGAAGCATGTTGTAGAATCAAAAGAGGTCATTAACTTTCGCGCAGCCCAAATCCTTTCCTTTCTTTCTTTTTTATTTGTGCGCCTATAGATTCATTTGTCTGTGATTGCGTGTCTATTTTCTCCCTGTATAGTATATGTATGTATGTAGTAAATGTATCTGTGTATCTATGAGTGTGTATGTGAGTGTGCTAAAATGTATCTGCCAGTCTAGGAAAAACCCATAAATGAGCGCAGGCGACTATTTATAGCCTGACCTCAACTAAATGAAACTGTAAATTAGAAAAAAAAGAAGATAGAAGAAAATGAGGAAAAACACATACAAATGAGTATAGAAGAAGGCGGCGAAGGAAGAATAAAATGAACAAATGCACTGACAATGCGAAAATAATCACAAAAAAGACGAGTGGGGGAATCATGAAGAACTTGTAGTAGTAGAGTAAAGTATTGTAGAGTAGTAGCAGCAAAAGCAGCAGGAACAGCAGCGATAGCAGAAGCATATAATCAAAGCCAAAATGAATACGAAACGCGAAGCTTTCAATAATTGCAGCAACACCAACAACAACATCAATAACATCAGCAGCAGCATCAGCAAGAACAACATGAGCAGCAGCAGCAACACCGTTAATGAAACCGAATCCTGGCAAAGAAAATAAAGATAAAAAAGGAAAATCATTCGGAAAGCGGGGAAATGCTGCAGCCTCCATTTAAATGCAATACAAAATGAACAGAAAATGAACGCAAAGACGAAGTTCAACACGATCTAAAACGAGTAAAGAACGAATCGTTTAAAAAACGAAGCTGCAGCCGAGATGAAACCCGAAGTTAAACACGAATTATGATGAGCTATGAGCTTTTTTTTCTGAAATGCAAAGCTTTTTGGGACAAAACACATCGAAAGAGAGCTAAGGGGAGCGAGAGAGTTGTCACTCTAAAATAAAGGATGCTGCGCAAGCTTTAGCAGAGCGCATGATATAGTAAAATTACAGGCAATATGGAAAAGAATAGAAAAGAGGGGAAATCTTACAATGCATAGTATTTTGATTGAGTTGGAGTGTGTGTGTGTGAGAGAGAGAGAAAGAGGGGTAACTCAAAAGTGGTGTGAAGGACACTAAATGTGTTTCGTGCTCTGTAAAAATAGAGGGCGGTAGTCATAAAAGGATACTGCTGCTGCTGCTGCTGCTGCTGCTGCTGCACACCCACATATAAGGACAAACAAGTTGACTAAAGTTGCTGCTTGCTACTAGTACAACTGATGCTGCTTCTGCTGCCGCTCTTGCTTCTGTTGCTTATCTTTGTAACAACAACAACTTGAGAATAACAGGGGGCTTGCACATTGAATATGTTCCTGCTGCCGCTGCTGTTGCTGTTGCCGCTGCTGCTGCTGCTATTTGAACGACACAATGACGTCTGTTCATCCTGGCGCAACCTTCTCATCTACACATTTTGATGCTTCGGCTTACTAATATGATGATTATGTCCTCTCGTTTCATTTCGCTTCGTTTTTTGTTGATTTCATCATTCGTTCCTTCATCTGTTCGTTGCTTTACTCGTTTGTGCGTTCGTTTCTTCGTTCGTTCGGTAGTTCGTTACTTGAGTGTTACAAGCAGGAGGCATTAAGAGTTTGTTCCTTGTGCATATCCCCACCCGGAAAATTCAGCGACAGCGCTTGGCTGCAGTATAAAAACCCCCGCAACGTGAAACGTCGCTCATAAGTTGAAATCATTGCGTCCTGTTGGTGTCCTGTACGCAGTGTTGAGCTGAAATTTTTTGAAATTCAACAAAAAATTAATTCAGTTTAAAAAGATACACTAATTCTAAAAATCAACTAAAGAAGACAATGAAAAGAAAGTTTAATTTAATTTTAAAAATAAATGTGATTTTTTGTGTTGCAAGACTTAAAAGAAAAAAACTTAAAAACATTTAAAATAAAGAATATACAATAAACTAAATATGCATAAAAAACAATGGACAAAAAATTTTAACAAATAAATAAATTAAATAAAAAAAGTGTTACGACGCAAATGCTTAAGGATCAACATGATCAGATCAGATGAGATCATAACTGATCAGAGAAGCAGACTCAATGTACAAAGTATCATGACTCATACTATCAACTTGGTGTTGTTGGCTCCATCTGATGTTGTTGGAATCTGACTATAAACATGAAGGAGAAAAAGTATGTATTTTGAAAGTGTTAAACTGTTTAATTTAATTGTAAATACATAAATAAATTAATTAATTAAATAATGCATGCGCAATGTCAATGGTAGATAAAAAGAGAAAGAGATTAAGAGAGAATTCCAGTGAAATAGGGAGAAAGATCAACAAATAGCAAGAGATTATATTGTATTTTGAGATATTTTCGAATTACTTACTTACTTACAATTTGTTGTTTTGTTGAGTTTGGTCAATTGTATTACTCAATTTTACGAATAATTTATCTTTGTTGTTTTATTGTAAGCATAAAAATTAATTAAATTGCTTCTACACACACAAAAATAGACAGATAGAGAGATAGAGAGGAGAGAATAAGAGTGATAGTAATAGTGATAGTGATAGAGATATATATTTTTTGGAAGAGTACAAAAATATCCAATAATAAAACCAAATTGCAAAACCATGAAAACACAAAACAGACCCAATCCAAACCAAATCAAAGTAAAACTTGTTTGCTGCTTGTTTTTGATATTCATTTTTGTTGTCCTTTTTGTTGTTGTTGATACTCTTGTTCTTCTTATATTGTTGTTGGTTGGTTGGTTTTTCACATGTTTCTGTTGCTTTAATCCAATAACATGCAACACGCTTAACGCATTTACATTTTACCACATTTTATTATTGTTGCCACTCCTGCTGCGCTAATTTTTTTCCTTTGACCCTCAATTGGGTACTTTTTACATGCACATCTGGATATTTGTTGCTACCGTTTTTGCTGTTTGTTTATTCACATTTTATAAATTTAATTTAACCAAATTTTGTTGTTGTTGCATGTGTTTTCTATAAATGAATATTGCATGCAATTTGCATAATGTGAGGGGCACGTATTTACTTATATATACGTATGGAGGCGTAGGTATACTTGCATTTGATTCTGTTTCGTTTATCAATTAAATGTTAAACAAATTTATTGTACACATTATTAAATCCTTATTGTTCCTGATTCTATGCCTGTTTTAATGTCTGTTGGCGTTGTTGTTATCATTTGTATTCACGTGCCAAATTTAACACCATTTTACTAAATAATTAATTTAGGAATTCAATTCAAAAGAGGCGCCAAATGGAAACAGATACAAAGGAAAAAAAAATAAATAAATTAAATAATAAAAATATATTACATATTTTATGCAGGTGTTTAACTACAAATGTAATTAAAGTTACACACATCTACATATTTAAACATTCATGTAGTAGAAATGCACAGCAAAAGCAAATAAAATAAGTAAAAAGGGAAACATATTTTATTTTAATTGTTTTACTCCCATTTGATGCACCGAAACTTTAGTACCTTTCAACATCAATACTCCAACAGATGATGATCTCTCATAATATGATGTAATATGATCGAATTGATCAGTTTGTCAAATTTCGTTTGAACATCTTAAGAATTGTAAAATAGTTTTTATTACAAAAACTAATGGTATCATTTGGTCAATCGATATGTTGCACAAATTGTCGACAAAATGCTAAATTTGGTCTTTACAAAGCTTATATAGATCTAATAAGAGTAGTAAAGCAAAGAGCATTCAATTTTAAGAAGTTTACCTCATGCAATAATCGGAAAACTCTGTTTCAGACACTGCATCCTGAAATAAAGTATACCTACATACATACACTGAGACTGATTGAACTGTTCTCAATATTTCAAAAACTGACTGAATAATAGATACTTATTTGCTAGAAAATATCCTTGGGATCATATATTTACAAATAAAATCTTATATCCTGTTTGGTCAGTCTTTCCAAGTGCTTCTTTATGACTTTGTACATTTCTTCCGTGATAAAAGGATTGTTGAGGGTTTTAGAAATGTTCTAATTACTTACATATCAATGTGCGTTGATAATTTTTTTTAGCAATTTGTTTTTGGTTCGCGGTAATCTAAACTGATATATTGTATGTTACTCATGTATAAGAATATCATCTTAAAAACTATTTAAAAAAATATTTAAAAAAAAGACCATCTAATACAAATTATAGGAACTTATTTTATGCTATTCAAGTATATTGAACCTACTACTTTATAATCAGGATCATCTCATATACAATACATTAGAAATATCCCAACCAAATAAAATTACCCCATCACACTGAAATGTGAAGGGTGTGGCAAAACTGAGACGATCGCATTGATCATTTCAAACATACAGTTTATGCGATTGACGTTGTACAATTTTATGTGTTGCAAATGTCTAGACAAAGTGCTAATACTAATAATTTATACTAGTAATAGTTTTAAATAAAAACCAATTTAACACATTTTTGAAGAACAAAAGTTCATTAATATTCGTTTTAAAAAATAAATTCACATGAATAGTTTTGAATAAATTTTGCACCTATGAAAATCTGTAATACAGTAATTTATGATAAAATTTCATGATTCAAAGACCATGATCGAAGGAACTATAGAGCTTTACAGATTTTTGTTTTCGAAACTGTAAGTTATAAAAAGACAGTTTGGCAGGCAGCTATGAAGATTTTAGCCAAACTTATGTAGAGGTGTTTGGAGTGACTTTACCTTAGTCGAAAGAATGACTAATATAGTTTAACTGGCAGGAAAAAAGTGAAATTGATTACAATTTTTAATTAAAAACCAGAAAGAAGGCTATTGTTGGCTATACCACAGATGTAATACTCTTCCCGCTCCTCCAGGTTGCATGAAACCTTCCTTTCTTAGCAGCAGTGTGTTCTATTTGTTACAGTTTAAGTATCAACAAAGAAAACAGTTTGAGTATCAAATATGAGCACAGTTTGAGTGGCACTTTTATTGTACTTTTGGGTTTGTAAAGGAGATACCCCTCCTGGTAACCCTACGATCATAATGTTTATATGGTTGATGAATATGGATCAGAAACTTATAGTGTCCAAATTTCAGTACGATACGTCAAAAAACAAAAAACTTTTTCTAATAAGAACTTTAATTCAAATGGGGATTAGTGATCCGATTCGGCTGATTCCGACAAGTGTGCAGCGTATCGTAAAAAGAAACCGATGTAGCTGTCTAGCTCAAAAATTAAGGGACTAGTTTGCATACTGACGGACAGACGGACAGACGGACATGGCTAAATCAACTCGTCGCATCGAGCTGATCACAAATATGTGGTTTGCGATGTCTCCTTCTGTGTGTTACAAACTTCATGACAAACTTATAGTACTAAAAGTATAAATATTACAATTAAACTTATAATGTGTCCTTAATTCTCAAAACTTTAGAGTCTTCCTTTTCAATTCAATTATCATTGGATTCTATTGAATAATATTACAATCTCTTTGATATTACAATAAAATGAGATTATTACAATAACTTAATAACAATTATTAACCTTACAAAAAAAGAACATATCAATTAAATTTCACAATTATTATATTTTTTTTTGAATACTTAATTTCCGTGAAATATATTTTCATAGGAGATTAAAAAAACAGAAGGAAAAAAAAAATGCATACAAATATTCTCTTTTATACCCTTCACAATTATATTTTTTACTATAAATTTTAAATTTTAAGTAGGAAGACATTAATCAAAGAGTCATTATGACACATGCAGTGAGTACTTATCATTAATGTTAACCCACCTATATATTCCTCGACATTCATGTAAGTCAAACTTAGCAAATGACATAAAAATGGAGATAGTAAGATCAGTCTTCATATAAATAAAAAATTGAATTGATTCTAAGAATCATCACTATCTATAATGACACGATTCCATTCTACCATATTCATTGCAGTTTTCATGGAAAGAACATCTTTTCTAATGAATACCTAATACTTATTATGATGTATAAATACCAAATAAACCATTTATTCAAATGATGATTTTTATAAGAATATAATTTTTATAAATGAAGAGTATTAAACTTTTCGATGACATCGAATCCTGGTTAAATACATTTTGAATAAAATTTTCACATTCGATTAAAAATTATTATGGGAAAAAAACAAGAAAAATTTATTTATTGAATTTATATTATATGAAATGGAGTCCAAAGCTAAAGCCTTGTTATTAACATATTTAAATGCGTAAATAGAATTTTATTTATTTCAAAAATTGTGCAATTAAAATATTTTCAACATGAATTAATATTAAGAGAAAATAAAAATTGTTTATTTTTTTATTAGCTATTATTATTTTTAAATAAATGAATAAATAAAAGAACAAAAACCAACAACGAAAATAACAATGGCAATAATATTAATTTATTTTTATTATTTAAAAAGATTAATTAAAATGACAGACAGCAAAATAACAACAAAAATAAAAACAATAATGAGTTGAAAAGCCAATGGCAGAAAGTTGCATTTACTAAATAAACTGTAAAGCGGAAAACGCATTTTATATTGTGCATATGTGGTACATACTTATGTATGTATGTAAGAAAAAGAATGCAATAATAAATTAAAATAATTCATTGTATATATATATATATATATTTATATAGTATATGTACATATACACAAAGATACATGTATGGGGATTTTAAAATATTCTGAAAGAAGTTAAGGCAAAGAAATCAAAATAAAAATTCTCCAGTAAAAAGTTATTCACTCAAGAGCATGAACAATTTTGTACGAAAAGTTTATTTTTCATCTTGTTTATAGAAAAAAAAAAACTTAAAGAAAATGTGCAAGAGAATAAGAGAAAAACCTCCTTAACTCTACAGAAGAAAGCCAAAAATATACTTAGTATTAATTTCAGTTTTAGCGAAGCTTAAGTACTCTACACTTAAGAAGACAAGAAAATTATCATCGAAATACCAAAGTCACAAGTTGGAAAATAAAATATATGTAAGAAAATTCTTTATTTTATAGTAAGATCAATTAGATTCTAAGCTTATTTATTGAGTTGAATCAGAAGAGTAGTAGTTCTCTACATACAATTTTTGACTTCCATTTATAGACATATGTATAGGTTAGTTAGATGATCGATTTGCTATTAATTATTTCAGTTGAAACTTGTTAACTTACTCATATGTATGTTACAATAGGATAAAAATTATAAACTGTATAGAAATTCAGTTCCATATCTCAAAAAATGCTGAAGTAATAAGGGTTTATATGGTATTAACTAGATCGAATCGTCTTATTTGAATGAAGAATATTTCACCTGTTCATAATTTGATTTAGTGGATATCCAAGGAATAGCGTCATCTACAGTAAATCAGGTTTTTTATTTTTATCAAAGCTGAAAGTTTATACTCAAATATTGTTCAATATTTCATAAAACAGACGGCTTTAATGATTGTAGGTACGGTAGACTACTGAGTGATGTGATCCCATGTCATCAAAAATCAAAAATAAATAGTCCATTCATAATTTGAGCTCGATATCTGATTGAATAATAGAAGCTTATATGGTAGGAACTAGAAACCAAAATAATGAGATTAAAATTAAAATTCGATATCTCCAAAACTGAATAAACAATAGAAGATACCCGAGAGTGAGCTGTACAGAATTTCAGGTCAATATATCAAAAACTAATTGAATAATAGAAGCTTACACATTTGTTAGGATCATCTAAACTAGTGATATTGGGAATATTCGAACTTCTTCTTTGTCAATCAAGAATATTGTACTACGTTATAATCCTACGAGTATACATTGCAAATCTCTAAACAAAGTAGAAACACCATTGACACTACTAAATAGTGGTAGTGTATTGCAGAACTAAGAAGATGAAGAATAAATGGTACTGGAATAAAATCCGTAGGTGCTTGGGGAAAATAACTTGTTTAAGTTGCATTTACTACTAGAAATGTAATGTGCAAATGGATATACTGATACTCGTATGTTGCGGAGAATATAAAAAGGGGAGTATTGAAAGTGAAATATGGAAGTACATGCACATACAATTTGCAGTTGAAAATACTTAGTTCTATGTGTGGCATATAACGACGAAAATAAACGAAAAAGATTCAAAAAATGAAAAACTTTGTTTGATTCTGAGATTCTTTCATTCTGTTTCTCTGTTGCTTTTTATTCTTTATTTTGGTGCAAAATAAATCGCAATCCAACTAAAAGATACAAACAACGTTTTGCAGTACTTTAAATTCCAATTAAATGGAAAATGTAAATAATTGCAAAAAAGTCACTCGTTATTAAGTTAAAAGTCTGCTGCAGAAGTTCTTGTTTTATAAAAATTTATTAATTAATTAAAGTATTAGGCGGTGTATTTATTTCGTACCCCCAAAAGTAGGCAACATGAAATTACACAGCATCTAAAAAAGGAAAGGAAGAAATGCAAAAATGCTACTTCATCATCATGCATGTTCTCTGTGATATAATTTTTGTCAAAAGTTGGCAAAGTCCTTGTCCAAAAATCAACAAATTTGTTAAATGAATGAAGAAAGAAAGTAGATAAAAAACAAAACCAAATACATTCCATTCTCTCTCATTCTCAAGTTGAAAGTTTGCACAAACGAAAGCAGCTGCAAGCGTTGCGATAAAGTGCAAATTTTGTTAATTATTCTTTGCGTTATTTTTCTCTTTTTTTTTAACTTTCATTTTTTGTGTTTTTCATCTTTTCCATGCCTGCTTGGCCACTGGAAACGAAGAGACAAAACTTTCTACTAGAATCAAGCATAATTGCCTCAATTCGTTGTGTCTCGTTCCGGGGTCTCTCTCAAAGTCTCCTTGCCTCTGTACCAACTAAAGTCAATATCAGCGGCGCTTGCATAATTTGTGGTGTTTCTGCTACTATTTTCGTTTCTTTCTTTTTTTTTTTGTGTTTGGTCGTTGACGACAAACCAAACCAAACCAAACCGAACCAATGTGGAGACCATACAAGTGTCGTAAGTTAACTTTGTTGCTCATACATCAAGTTAGTTGCGCGAAAATATAAAATATTGCCATGCAACTAAGTACGTGCCACGCGCTCATTGCTTCCTGCTCCCTTGATGCCATCATAGTGTCATCTTAGTATCTCGATGTTCTAACTTGACGTTCGCTTTCACTCATTCTTTTCTCTATTCTTTAACACTCTTGTGGTATTCCTTTTGCTTTTCTTCTTTATTTATTTTATTTTTCCTTGTCTCTGTGAGTGTTTCTATTTTGGTCCTTGTTGGCACATACAAAGCATGCTAAGAATTTTAATGAGGAAATATTGATGGAAATTGGAAAAGTCTGCCAGCCACAAAAAAACAAAAAAGAAAAAAACACAAACTCAAACTCAAAAAAGAAAGTGTGACTTTATTCATGTTTTTAAATATATGTATTTTTTTTTAAATTGTTTCACTGTTTTTAGAAGATGAAATCTTCTTGATAATTGGAAAATAAAATAATCTTCGATAAAAAAAATCTCTTCATTGATTTTCTATAGTCAAAAATCTAATAGTCTTTTTATTAAAATTATAAGCTGTATATGTATTTCTTATTTATTGCAAATAAGGTTTCCAAACTGAATTGAATACAATTTTTTAGAATAACTTTTTGGTAAATTACTGACTCTCATCTTGTGTAAATTATAAATCCTTAATGTCAATTTTGGGATAATTTTCATTCACAAATCGACATAAATTTCACATTTGGCCTTCATTTCGTTTAAATTTTTCGAATGATTTTTCAACTTCTTTGACTTGATGCAGTCCTTGGGATAATAGTGCAGAGAGAGATGATGTAGTACGATAACATAACATTTTTTTTAGAAATAAATTAGAATAAATTGATTCGCAATTAATTGAAAATAAAATCGTATTAGTATGTATTTCTGATGAAATCTGTTAATACAGGACTGTGATCAAGCTTAGGCAAATATTCTATTTGGTATCATAAATTTATCATTTATATTAACAACCACAAAATCAAGACAAACAGTAACATCAACAAAGCGAACACAGGACAATTGGTAAAAACAACAAAAGAACTTCCAAGCAATCAAGTTCGATAAAATACAGAAAGAAAGAGAGACTGATATGATCAGTTGGACATATGATAAACCAAACTTTTCAATTGCAACAAGAACGCCAACAAAATCGGATGCAATTTATGACTCTATTCATCTTTATAATGTGTGATGTGAAGGTGTCACAAAAGAGTGTCTTCTCCAAAACAATCAGGAATAAGAAAAAATTATGTAGGGATGATAACAGAAATTACCTAAGAGCTTCATCCAACCATCGAAGCTTTCAGAGAACATAGGTGGGAGATCAAGTCGCTGTTGAAAGTGAGTGATGTTACTCAGCTTAGTAAACTAATTAGTAAGGTGTTTTAATAAAACAATGTACTTCATGCTCTACTCGTATTTGGTTATTTTATTCGTCTGACCATGTGGTCCTTCAAATATTCATGGATCTCTGAACACTGTATATAATGTGATGAAATTGTGTATTATCTCAAATGGTAGCATTTGGAGAATTAAAGAATTTCAAATAAATGCTTACATATTCATTTTCTCTACATAGAATACAGAACTGTGCTTTGTTTAAAAAAAAAACCTTGGATGGTGGCCACTTTAAATATGCGTTTGAACGCCCATTTTTATTTATGCAAATATTACTCATACGCTTAAGTAAATTCAAAGTGTTGAAATGCAAATACGTAAATGAGGTTATAATGGTGTAAATGCATTGTATACATATGTACCATATACTCATATATGTGCTTATAAGTATTTACATTGCAAGTAATTAGAGTAAATGCAATTCATTTTATTTAAATTTAGCACAAGATTTACATAAGTTAATGCGGCAAATTTATTTTGTTTGCATTGTTCTGCTGTTGAGTGTTGAAATTATATGGCGAAGAGAATAAAAGAAATTTTCATACTTCAAGCGGAAAATTAAAAAAATTTGGAAAATATAGAATACTAGTTTTTTCTTTTCTATTTTTTGCATTTCCCCTTATCCAATTTTTTCAAGCAAAACTAACAAAGTAGACAGCAGACGACATATGCGATCTCATTAAAAGCGACTGTCAACTCATGATATTTGAGTAATTTTCATGAATTAGAAAAGAAAAAACTGAAAATGGAACCAAACTGAAATGAAAAGAAATGATTTAACAAAACAGCAAAACAAGAAAAACATCATTTAAGCAAACATTCTGAGCTGGCAAGAGAGCAAGCAATGTTTGCATTTAAACAGAATGATGCTGACTTCACAGGACTTAGGCAGACATCAACTACATGCATACACGCTCAATTCATACATACTAAGTATGTGTGTGTGTATGTGTAGATGAATATCTGTGTGTGTGTGTTCAAACACATGCAGAGTTAAAAACAGCTACACACGCTGTGCATAAATTACATTGCACGTTGCGTTGGCGTTCGAGCGCGAAAAGCATAAAAACACGTGCACAGAAACAGCAACAACAACATCATCACCAACAACAACAACAACAACAACCACAATTGAACAACACTAACAACAGTAAAACAGTAAAGACGCTGTAGGTGTTGCATGGGCCACCCATGATGGCTATGACACCCATTAAGTCAAACAAACCACAGTGGAAAAGAGAAAAACATGCAGCACAAGAATAAAAAAGTATGAATAATCAAAAGAAAAACCAACATATGTCGGAGAAAGCTAGTGGTAGCACAAGAGGACATGTTCATATTGAATGCTGAGGTTGCTGGCTGTTGAAGCTGGCTGATGTTGGTGTGTAATAGACCTGCTGCTGTGATGATGCTTCTCTTGCTCATTTACTCATTCATTCATACGTTCATACACTCGCTTATGCGTAATGTGGCACCTTGGCTTGTACTCTACACTTAACCAACTCAACCACCACGACTTGTACCAGGATCGTCCATTGTAACCACATTTTGCTGTACAATATGTACTAGTAGTAAGTATGTTGCAGCAACAAGCTTGAGAATATTAACATAATGTTGCACTACTTCTTCATGACGTGCGAGTTCAAATGCCTCGCGTCTTTACTCCTGATGTAGTAATTTTATTTCGTTATGCACTGGCGCTGAAGTGTATTTTTGGTTTATTTAAATGAGCTCACGTTGGAGTGATTGCAACTGACATAATGTGCGTCGGCTTTTCAGATTGCAACTAGCAAAGTTTGCAGAAATTGCACAAAAAAAAAAAAGAATATAAAAAAATAACACAGAAAGTTTTTCACTTTCTTTAAATTAAATTTCAAATCAAAGTTTAAGAATGTTTTGATATTCAGCAAACCTTATACCCAATATTCACTTTCTCTATGTGAGTCCGAAAGTTTGTGATTGTCTATTAATGATGATCATTGCCTTTTATAATATTCTATGGCAACAATTAAGTCAAACAATTGTAAACAAAATGCCCAAAATAACAATAAACTTTAAATGAATAGAAAATTTTCACAAAATTTCATTATCGATGGACAAACTGAAATGAAATGAACAAATTTTTTAACAAGAATTTCAATTGAATTGAACAAAAACCTTATTTGACTATTATGAGGAAAATCAGACAGATTTTCATTTATTGAAACATGCTTACGTAAGCACAAAAAAGGTATGAATAACATTTATTTTTATGTGGTTGTGTCACTTCATTTCATTGTGGAAAATCTGTAGGATATTATTTTATAAAATAATACATAATATAAATAAATAAATGGTGTGCAAAGGTTACATTTTATTGTATTTTCTGTTGCTGCTGTTGCTTGTTTGTTTTGTTGCTTTCTTAATTTATTGAAATGTTTACAATATTTTGACACAACATGGTGTGTATGCATAAAATTTATTATTTTACATAATAAATAAAATGAGAGATGGAAAATAGTTGGACAAAAATAGCATGCAAATTTTGGGAAATTGTGCTGACAACACAAGTAGTAGGAAAAAATATTCAACTAATTAAAAGTGTTTACAAATGCAATCACATTACTAATGAGTGAATCAATGAGTGAGAAATTATTATTATATTAGTGACCTATAACAAAAATAATGCAATACTACTTTGTATTTCCTTACTATTATAGATCAGTCTCTTATATCTTATGTCTTATAATATTCTAACATTCTTATGACAATACAATTGAGTCAGATAAATGCCAAAACATGGTACTGAAATGCCAACTGAGAGTTAAAGTTAAGGCCATGATAAAATTGCTGTCAGTTCGTTATGATTGCAAAATAAACTTAACTTAAAAATCGCATGCAATATTTTATGCAGAAATTTGTAACAAAAACCAAAAAATATCTCAAGCAAATAACAAAAAGAAAAGGAAAATCTTAAAGTGTTGTGTTGTTGATTTTTACTATATACTCGTACATATATAAAGCAAGATGAGTTTTCTTCTTAAGCTTGCAACATTTCAAAGTATTGTATGTAAAATTATTGCAAGAAGTGCTTACACGTACTATAGTACTTACATATTCACATTCATAGATCAAGTGAATTTCTTAAGCTTTACACGCACACTACATCAAATGTTTGTATGTATATGCATGCATTGCACATCTGATGTGACTGACTGAGTGACTGTGTTGAATGATAAAGTGTCATAAGCATAGTTTTATTTACAACATGAGTTGCTTGTTGGTAGAAAATTGTTGCTGTTTAAATATGTAAATATTTCAACTTGATTAATATTTCACTGTTTCACAGTCTACTAACAAAGAGAGAGAGAGAGAGTCTTCAGTCGACACCAAATCGCTTCAACGCATCTCCATTAAATATTTAATTTGCTGTTCTTTTTTGGTTTGTTGTTGTTTCAACACTTTTTTTATGCTGCTACTACGTTGTCCATTGCTATTGTTGTTGTTTTACTTTACTTTTCTTTAGTCATTTTCTATCTTCTATTCTCTTGAATTCATTTTGTCTTTTGTTTTTTTCTTATTTCTCAAGTTTATGTCCGACGGCAAAATGATCTCATTAGCAGATAATTTCCAAAGCTCTTTTTTTTACCTATGAGTAAAGTTTCAAATGCAGACAAAAGATTCTTCTTCTTCCTCTTATTTTTTTCCTCTCGTTTCTATTTTGTACATATTATTTTTCAAAGGTAACAATGACGTTAAGTCACAATTGCAGCCCCAACCTATAAAAATTTTGTTTTAAATACAACAAGAATAAAAAAAATGACTTGAAAGAACATTAATTTAGGTTCACTGAAGATCCTATACTTTTTTATCCCCAAAATTTCGTTATATACTATATTTGTATTAATTGTACCATGTTATTTTAAAGCGATTTGTGAAATTTCCTTTGAACATCTATATGAAATGGAAAAGTTTTCCATACAAAAACACATAATCAGTCATGAGTTTTTATGATAACCTTATTAAATATTTATCCATTTGGACTATTTATCGGAATTGTTAAGAAAAAGGGTATACTTAATAAATGGTTGATTCTTAAAAAATAAGGAGTTTGCTAGTAATTATAGAGCTGAGACACGTCTGTACAAAGTATTTTGGAGTGAATAAAGCTGAAAACAAATGATTTTACTACAATATTTATCAGCTTTTAAATGAACTTCTTATGGGGACTTTCAGTTGTCGTAGAGTTCTGAAATTGGCATACAATCTGTGTGAGGTAATGAGACACGTCTGCTCAATATAAATTTGCATCTAAACTGGTGTCATATGATTTTAAGTGAATTTTGGAAGGAGCCTACCACTTCTGGTATTATTTGGTATTAACAAAGCATAAATAAGCTTCGAAAACAAATGTGATTTTTTGTGGGGATTAGCTTACTATATTCTGTATTCGGGAAACTCTCAGTTTGTCATAGTATAATTTATGTACGATAGTAAGATGCATCTGTAACAAACTTTGATCTTAAGAATATTTATATGAGCTTGTTACAAAAACATATTACTATTTATTGTGTAAATTGTTTTCCAATATTTCGAGAACTGTTTCAATTTACCAGTACACTAGTAGTTAATTATATATTGTATATTAAAAAGAGTCTGCATTACAAACATCACATTAAATCAATAGTACCTGTTCCAGCTATTATAAAAGGTATGTACTATTAATAAGAATGATGGATAAGCAATCCAAAAGTAGGCAATGAAAAGCAGCAAAACAAACTAGAAAATGAGATGAAACTTTTTTTTAAGTACAAACAAGTAGAAGCTCATTTCATTTGCAGGGCGGCTCTAGTTGTTCACACAATGATGGCTATTGAAACCTTGCAACAACGAAACAGGT
The DNA here is from genome assembly GCA_037043315.1 of Amiota communis. Lineage (NCBI taxonomy): Eukaryota > Metazoa > Arthropoda > Insecta > Diptera > Drosophilidae > Amiota > Amiota communis. The sequence continues at coordinate 1,841,985 of JBAMAV010000657.1, forward strand.
CGAATTGAATGTAGAAGAATAAGGGAGTGAAGAGAAAGGGAGAGAGAGAGGGAGCCTGCAAAAGAATACATATAACTAAAGAATGAAAACTTTGTATAAATTGTTGTTTTTTTTTTTTTTTCGAAATCTCCATTCAATTTTCTTGTTCTTATTTGCATTGTTCCTTGTTGCAACAATCTTCTTGCAACAATTATTCGTGAGTGTTTATTGAATGAATGAATAAATGTTTGAGTGACTGATTTACAAGGAAACTACGGCAAAAGAAAAGAGGAAAAAACTTTACTGAGCACGAAGTGTATAAAAACCGTAACATTTTGTTTTGAAGTCAAAACTTAAACAATTGCACACAAATTTGTCTTTTGCTTTACCTTTTATTTTCGGTTTTTTTTCATATTTTTTAGCTTTGCCCACTTTTTTTAATAGTTTATTTTGCTTCACTTTGCTTTGCATTCCATGACCAGACTTTTCCACTTAATACTAGTTGAGTTGAGTAAGGTGTGCAATACCAGTTATTGTTGTAGTTGTTGCAACTCAAGTAGTGTACTTGGTTCGTTTCACTTATATAAGTTGAAAGAATTGAGATGAGAAGAGTAGAAGAAACAAAGCAAGGACATAGTGAATAGGACAAAATAAAGAGGAAACCAGAAAAAGTAACAAATAGAATAGAAATGGTCAGTCTGTAAGGCTTAAGTGTTGGTTAGTTTTCGCTTGTTTGTCAATCGTCATCATGATTATCATCTTCATCCAACATGAACTGAACTAAGCACTTCAAGTACTAAAAAAATAAGAAACTTTATATACCCTACACATTTCATTTAAATGGTATTATCACTTTTTATATTAGTAAATATTGTAGCATTTAGGATAAGGAAAATTGAAATAATTGACAAAGTTTTTTTACCCGAAAATGTGATTATAAACTGATTGGGGCCTTAGTTTTGGAAATATGGAAATTATATTTATACTAGTTAGTAATGTGTAGTCAAATCTTTTAGTTTACTGGATGGTATACATATTGGATTAAACTATTAATGTTTCTATAAAGAAAATCTACTCTTTATTGGTTAAAAATTCACAATTTTAAATTTGGAAAATATGTATAAATACAATATTAAAATGATTATAAATCTCAGGGTTATTTGATCTTTTTAGTAGGGATCTATGGTAGATGTCTATGGTTTTTTTTATCGATGTATCGGGGTTCGATTAATCGGATAGTCGATTTTTCTGCTTAGTTGGGATTTTTTAGCGGTTCATGAATGTTAAAATATACGGACTGCACAAATAAGTGAGAACAAGAACGTTTTGCATGATAGCGATAAAATGATGGATCTTGTGTATCATTTTATCCATCCTCTAAAATGTTATAGGACCCACACACAATGAGTCCCGACTCGCGCGTCAGTTGTGTACGTGTTGATTCACGTGACTCATTCATTTGAGAGGTTGTAATATTAATTCGGACAATGGATACGATTGTAACAGCACTTGTTTTGGCAAAGGCCAAGGAAAAAGAAAATAATAAGAAGATAAAAACAAAGCGATTGTGAATGAAGGATTTATCAAGAAAAGGCTGTTGTTTACACATGTGCTGTTGTTTATAAAATTCAGTATGATTTTGCCACTAACCTGTTTCGATTACCGATAACTTACTCATGATTCAAGTCAAATATGAAAATCATTTGATTTTGCCTGAATCATTGTCGGTGTCACTAACCCATACTTATTTCACTGACACAATCAATTTGACGCGCGAGTCGTAATGCACTGTGTGTGGGGCCTATCAAGTTTATTTACTATAAAAATGTACACTTGATTTTTTAAGCAACAATTAATTGGTGTATCGATGTTTCGTTTGCCGATATCCATCCCTACTTTAAACTAGGCAAATGCTTTCTTATTTGTCAAAAATCTCTCAAATTAAATTTTGTATTGTTCTTAATTATAAGCTCATTGCTTAGTTTCACTATGGAATACAGTTCTCTGTCCAATTGCACTAAAATTCTCTAAAACTTATATGAAGAAACTAGTGTTCTTCAGTATCAAGAAGGGTGTATACAAATTTTAATAAATGTGAATACAAAATTGTATTCTCGTCCTTTGAAGTCTTTCTTCTTCTATGGTTTCATAATTTACAGAAAGAGAGTTCAGTGAGTTGACTTTTGTAGTGCCTTTGCCACTGATTTGAGATTGTTGACAGCTTTGTTTTAGTCTTATTTCGCCACTGTTTTTTCTCTTTGTTTTTTTTTTTTTCCCACCAAAGTATTCGTCTTTCTTTCCTGAAATATTTTAACAAAAGCCTTAATACCAAAAATTCTTTCTTTGCTACTATTGTACATGCTGATTGTGTAATATAGTATTATATTTTTATTAAATTCCTTGAAAATTTCGTATGCATTTTTATTTATTTGCTTTTTGAATTGAATTTCCTGCATTTGCATGGCATCCGTCATCATCGTAATAAGAAAACTATCTATAGTTTTGTGTTTCAGTGTTTTTGTTTCTCATGCCAAAAAGAAACCTACATACCTTTCAGTGGCATACAAATGCAAATTCTTTAAACGAATTGAGTGAATGCACTTCAAGTTGCTCAACTTGAAACAAATTTTGATTATTATTTACAAATTTATTTGTTCATTGTTTTTGTTTTTTGTAGTTTCGAATGTATAAACTACAGCAATAAAACTATCTAAGGTTTTCCACTTCGTTCATTCTTTGCATATGGAAAAGAACAAATCAAACAATTTATCAGTTTTATAGATTTATCTATTAAATTTATGAGACAAATTAGTGTAAACTATTATTAAAATATTGTTAAACAGAAAACTTAAAGATTAAAATTTAAATTAAGAAAACAAAACACAAAAACAAAGACAGATTTACTACGAACTAGGTTTATGTAACAAAAGCGGATCTTGTCTCTTAAATATTTCAGAATGTGTTAGTTAGTGTTTAGCTTTGTGTGTGTATGTGTGTGTAACTAGGACGATGCATACAAAAACAAACAACCTTTACAAAAACAACAAGAATAAGAACAACAACTACACATATAATAATAAGAAGAAAAACAAGAACAATAACGACAAGTACAAAAGGCAAATTTACAATCTACTTTTCAATTATCCTTACAGAGCGCCTGCAACGGTTTTCTTGGCCTGACTGTCTCCCCTCCCTCATCTTGCCACCATGCCTTGCCATGCCTGTCTACTTGCTATGCTTGTATGCCATGAGTTGCCAGCGAATGGAACTGGAGTGACAGACAAATGAATCCTTGCTCATATCCTTGCATGCAACGACTATTCTTTCTAACTACGATTGCGTATGTAGTAGTAGCTTTGTTGTACTTACTATATGGAGCAGAGTATGCATGAACTAACTCAAGAGACAGTCAAGGTACCTTTTGGCAAAGCAAAAACAACAAAGGACTGCAAATAACAAAGAAGAACAAAGCAAGATGAGGGCGATGATGATGATGTTGATGATGATGAGAACGTCGTTGGTAAGGACATCCATGATATCCATGAACAAAACTACTAGCGAGTAAACGAGCGAACAAATGATCTTAGGACAGAAGGATGAAACGCATAAGGTAAGTGCATTTAGCTGTGTTACTGCTGCTTTAACCCTTTGTAGTTAGATATCCTTGAATGCCTTCAGGGGGAGTGCACAATACAATGATGTGGCCACTCACTTACATATACACTGATGCCACAATACCTGGCCAAGAACAACCACAACTACATAAACGTTCCGTAACGTAACGCTGCTTCGACAGATTTTCAGGCAAATATAGCCATGTGTCATGAATGAAGGAAGGAGGCATAATGAATGAATGAATGAATGAATAAGTGAACGAGTGAATGAATGATCGAGTGAATGAGTGAGTGAGTGAATGAATGAGTGGCCAAGTCAAGTGCGTGCGTTGAGTGGACGTCCGTCCCTGCTTCTTCAATCTATCCCTCTGTCTGCCTATCAGAGTAAGAGTGTTTGAATGAATGAGTGAAAGACTGGGTGAAGTGAAGTGAAATGAACACTAAAGTGGGTGAAGGCCTTAAGTAAAGCAGTATTCCTGAGTGTTTCAGCCTTCATCTCATGCTACCTTCATGTCCACATGCGTGATTCCTGCATCCTGCTGCATTGCATCTATTAAGTTGTCGACTTTTGTTGATGCTGTTGCTGCTGCCACTGTTTTTGATGATGCTTCGGCAAGCGCCATTATATTCCGAACATAGGCCACTCAATGTGTTCATTCACTAAGTGGCAAGTAGATATGATCCAAGTGTCTTGAATTACTATGGCATGGCACAAAAAGGCCAACATGCCAGATGCGGCCTTTTGAAAAACGAAAACAACTCAAATCTTCTTATTTCACAATCATGATGATGATGATGGTTCTGATGATGCTGTTGCATTTTCATGTTGTGAATTGTGAATCAGCTAAAATGAAATTATGCTGAATGGGACTTTTAATTTTCTTTTATTTCCAGATAATTGATATCAAATACAATAATTCACGACAACGTGGTTCATTCTACTACTAGTAAATAAATTAATTATGTGCAGTTTAGTTGCATTTAAGGTTCCTTTTTATAACTTCAATGAGAGAAACTCACTCACGGGAAAAGGAAATAAGGCAAGCAACATCCGGGCAAAAATGAAATATAAACCTAGAAAATGTGGCAGTAAATACAAAATAAAAGTGCATCTTTCACTTAATTTCTCATTTTTCTCGTCTATTTCGCTAGTTTCCTCTGTTTCACTATAGTATAATACTGATGAAATTAGTGTCGTGCACATTATTAGAAATAGCTGGTAAACTGAAAGCTGAAAGTTGCAATTCCCAAAGCATCGCATCTACCACTACTACTAAGCTATGTTGCCGTGTATCCGTGTCCGTGCCCGTGTCCATGTCCGGCAGTACCGAGAAAAGTAGAGAAGAGCAAAACAAAACAAAGCTCATTAGTGTTTTGTGCGATATCGTTAACATAAATGACCAAAATGCAGCCTAAAACAAAACGAGACTAAAATAAAGTAGGATGGAATGACGGGTTCCGGAAGCAAGTTGCACGCCATGATTGTAAAAATTTATTATTTTATAAATAATTTTATAGAGTTAATGTTTTTATGAAAAAGAAAAAACAAGTATTCTTATTAAGCAAACAAATGAAAATGTTGCAAGTGTTTAAAGAAATGAAAATGGTCACTAGATAATTTCTAAGTAGCCATTGAAAACACAAGAAAAATATAACAATAGTTCATCATGAAACTTTTTTGGCATCAGGCAAACAAATAACAACAATCACATAATATGCAATCCAAGAAAGTTGGTACAATAAGAAAATAGTAGTTGGAAACATTCATTTTGAAATGAAACGAATCAAGTTTATTTTTAGTTGAGAATGAAGAAGGACCTCGCTCCCTTCTACTACAATAGTATGGTATGTGTGTATAACACAGTATATTGGCTGTGATACAAATAATCATGTTGTGGTTGTTGCAGATGTTGATGGAGATGGTGATGGTGATGGTGATGGTGATGCTGATGTTGATGCCAAAGTGAACTTTTTAATCAAGTTGTTTGCTGCAATTTATATGGGAAACTTGTTCCTTGAACAAAGCTAAATACAAATCTTTGTAACTCATCCTCATCTCCTGTGCAAGTCTTGATATGTATCTTTTAGTTCCTAAGGCCTTCCAATGTCTTCTTGGCTCATTAGATAACAGCGTCGTCGTTGTTGTTGGCAACACTTAAATTGCTGCTGTGCGAACAAATTTGTGTTGTTTGTCGCCAATGAAGCTGTCGCCAATAATTCAATGATTCGAGAGAAGACATTGCCTGCCTGCCTTAGTCTACTACTGGTGAGTATTTTAGAACATATAAGATGTCTAATGCCACATGAGGCATGAGAGATGTTGAGATGTTTAAATGAAAGTGTGACTTTTACTGTAGTTTGAACTTAATTAAAAACGTCGTCGTCGTTGTTGCCGCCGCCGCCGTAGATTTTGTTGTTGCCAACTTAACACGAGTAGTAAAGTTGTTAAGTTCGATTCAATTTATTTTTTGGTGCTTTTAACTGCGGCTGACATAGAAAAAGAAAAAAAAACAGAAGAGAATAAAAAAAAAAACGCCAAAATAATAGAAAACACGCATACGCCATGTAGTCTTGGTCGTTACAGCGATGACGATAACAACATTTGCCTTTACTTTTCGACTTAAAAGTGCTAAGTCTTGTTGTGATGGTTTTTTCTTGCTTTATATGGTTTTATTTTTTTTTTTTGAAGAAATTTAGTTTTTGCCACACAAAATTCCATTTTAACTTCAACGCCTGCCTGCCTTGTTGCCAACTTTCTTAGTAGTGACTAAGCTTACTTGCACCTTTTGCTTATGCAACTCAACAGATTCAGCTTATGTCCTTTTATTTTTTTTTAGTTTAGCATTTCGCGCTTTGGTTGGTTGCATGTTTCTGCGACTTTCTATCTTGGTTTTTGATATCATCATCCCAGTCATCATCATTATCATGATCATATTCAGCTTCGTTGCCGTTTATCTTTGTCTAATTGAGTTGTACAATGTACAAGCTGTTAATTGCATTCGATACTTATGGTCCTTGTAGTCTTAAAATGGCCTTCCTGACTACCAACCAACCTGGTTGCCTGGCATGTCGCATTTCTCTTATCATCATCATCATCACCACCATCATAGTCTTCGTGGCTGTCAAGGCGATAAAAATTGTTCACAACATAATTGAATTTGCTTGTAGTTAGCAAATTTATATTCGCTATGTCCTTGCATAGAAAATAAATTTATCTCAACTCATCTCCACTCATCTTATCTTATCACGTCGAAATGACTTAGTCTCTCTGTCTATAAGTTTATTGTGTTAATTTTAATTAAAACAAACTCATTAAATTAAGGTGAGACTCATATGGTTGGCAACACCATCTGAAATTACATAAAATGATATTAAATTGAAAAATTTAACAAAAACCTCAGTAATCAAGTAATCAAAAAAGTCATATTAGTGTCAATCAATTTTACTTTAAATTCACGTTACACAAACATTAAATAAATCAATTATTCAAAAGTCATGCCTTCTCGAAAAAAACGCGTGACTAAAAAGCGCATGAATTTACCAAAGTCGGAAGCCGCACCAATTGACTACGGTATTGATGAATGTGGTTTATGTTTGGAGGAGAAAAAGAATCCAGTCAAGACATGGTGTCAACCATTCTTTTTGTAAAAGATGCTTTGATCACTACATGGAACAAAGTGCAAGGGTTGCCACTTTGTGTCCCTTATGCAGAGCACCATTAATAAACAAGAATTTATTGGTATGCACATATCCTTTGTGTTTATTGACTCATTTGAAATTAAACTCCTTTTATTCTTCTATTTTAGACATGGAAAGTCATTGCATTTATTATGATCTTATTTTGTGGTGGGATACTATATTTTTTAACTCGATGCAATTAACATTTTCTAAGATCATATTATTCTAAAACGATTAAATAAACATCCAATTGTAGAGTTTCGGACAAAATAAATGTATTAAAAAAAAGGTTTAGTTTCCAGTTCGTGTTTAATTTTCTTATGTTTAAGATTTTGGTTGGCTACAGCTTCTGGGACCTCAAAGGTTCCACTTAAGAGCTGTAGATCTTGCCATAAGATGTGGTCTAAACAGCAGAATGGTTGTGTTTGATGATGAGGTCGCTTGGGAGTTCGTTGACTGGCTAAAGCAAGAACTGTTTAAGAAGGCTGTGACGCATCTTGCCTTGTTATAAATCTACATAAACATGAATTGACACAGTTGCGCAGTTTATGGTTTAGAACTGTGTTGTTAGAACAGCTTGGTGTTAGAAGCCCGTATCTTTTCATGACTATTTCATTTGCGTGAGTTCCTTGTATGTCCAGTTTTTGCAGAAGATAGGATTTTTACATGAAAACAAATGCGATGCCATTCACTTATGCTAGCTTTTCTAGATGTTACACACCCATCTTACCAACCATCGATTTTCTAAGTACTTCGCAAAGAACCTTAAAAAAGGGTACCACAAAACTCTTCCATTTCGTGTCCGATGGTTGCTTATAGTTCAAATATATGGATCTTCAATTTTTATGGTTGGTTGGTGGTTGGTTTTTATATATTGTATGTATTTTATTAACAATCCCTAATAAGATGAAGATGAGTCCAAAAGCATCCATATTCTCCTATTTGATTGCACTGAACTTCTTGGAAGACAAACCCAGTTTCTTTGGAAGACTTGCTTCGTTGACCTGGGTAGTCTGGCAAATTCGCAATTGAATGTTGGTTTGATTCCAAATGCTTAGGGTGACCATTGAGACCAAATAAGGATACTTGACGATCAACTACCCTATACCCTTTACTTTCTGGCTTTACAATTGGCCGTAAGTATTGTGGATGAAGTCGTCCTCGGTGGCCTATTCGATCCATTCCTATAATAACTAAGTTTGTTTTAAGCTATTGATGGCGATTGGCTAATGTTAACAATTTTTGTTTCAGGAAACCTGAATGCCAAATTTTGAAGGAATTTCCTATTGAGTTAAAGAGTATAGAGTCTAGAGTCCAGCAATACATTGGAAAGCGTGAAGCTATTATCATCCCGATCTTCAGTGTCTCTTTATTATCCTTATCTTAGAGTGCAAAGTAAAGATTCACAAGTGAATCTCAAGTGGTTTCAGCATTCTTATGAAATAGAATCTTGTTATATGGAGAGTAAATTTAGATTTTAGCCCAAAAAGACTAGATATTTGACTTTTCTTGTTAGTTAACTGTAAGCGCTTGAGCTTAAATGCCTGCCTGAGTCAGACAATATGTCAACTTCAATTTAATCATACAGAATAAAAATTTTAACGAAAATCGAAATAATCAAGTAAGCACAGCATATGAAATCAAATAGGTTTCATACCATTATACAAATTTTCATCAGTAATAATACAGTTGACTTGAAATTCACATTTCACAAATTATTTTTTTACCAAATAAAAAAAATTTGGTAAAGTCATGCCTTCTTCTAAAAATTCGCAGTCCAAGAGGAAAAATAAACTATCGAAATCCCGAAGTGTACCAGAAATAGGAGCAACCGAACAGCCAAGTGACCCCAACATTGACAAATGTGCATTTTGCCTGGGGCCAAAGATTAATCCTGTGGTGATGCAATGTAAGCATTCCTTCTGTGCACGTTGCTATTATGCTTATTTGGAGCAACGTGGATGGAACGCCAGCAAATGTCCGCTTTGTCGCCGCCCATTGGTTTTGTTAAAGAAGAATAGACTGGTATGCATGTTCTTTTTTTATTGTTCATCAACAATTTAATAGTTCTTTTATAAAATTTAGTTGAAGAAATTACTTTACCAATTTGGATGTATTATGGTTTTGTTGGGCGTAATCTTATATTACTGTTGGCCAGCCAACTCGCAAATGGCAGTCATTCCCCAATCCACAAGCTTTTGGTATAACTTTTTTGGAAATCTTTGAGACAATGTCAATCATCGACAACATTTTATTTCATTTGCATTATGGAACAGATAAAATTAATCGTATTAAGATTTTAGATGTGATAAATGTTTACACGAGTTACTATGAAGTATCTACGTATCTTATTTAAATATATACAATATGTTATACAACACAATTTTGCAGAATTATTATTATATTTTGTAAACCATTCAGAGTTCTAGGTATTACTTATATCATATACAATACATATTTCCGAAAAGTTATACTAAAGAGAGCGAACACAAATTGACCTATCATTATCACTTTCTCAACAAAAAAGTTTAACGGGGCCATTCTATGGCACCCACAATTTTTTGGTATTGTCAATCCACATGTCCATAGAATAAAAGTTTTTTTTTACTTATGACTTGGCTCAACTTTTATCCCACTGTCACTGAGGTATATCGATAGATAATTTAAAAAAAAATCATAATTCCTTTGTATAAATAAGTATTTCCTAAAAAAATAATGCAGGTTTCACTGCTCGTATTTAAAAGATTTTATTTTCGCAGTATTCAATAAAGATTAAAGTGTCAACGTGAGTAACTCATGACCTGGGGAGGCCGGGTAGCCGACGCTGTCTCCTCCATTGCAGCAAAGACGCAAAATGCAGCCTTTCGAGCCTCCTAATTGATCAGTGGTCTGACCAAACGGTTGTTGTGAGCCAACAAACGCTCGTTACATCGGCTTGTGTGAAAGACTCAATTCATATCTCTATACAATTTTATGTTCCTGACGTATCATGGGCATCCAGTCATTAGATGCAATGTCTTGTTTTGCAAGACTTGAACATAGTGTTGCCAATTTGGCATATTTTATGCTAGATTTGGCATATTTTTATGTTGTTTATATTGATTTGCTGCTAAGCATATGTTGATTAATAATTATTTTAAATTAAATGATGTTTTATTTGACATTGGAAAATGTAATTTAATATTATAAAGCAATTAGAATAATTTTGGTGAAATTAACAGCAGTTTAGCACATTTAATATTGGTTTTGTTGGTAACACTGCTTGAACTCTCTTTCGTTGGGATTTAGCAGCTGTTCCCCATATCTGGATGCCGTATCTCCTTACAGGGGCAGTTATTGGACAAAGACTGTATGCTTACTCCCAAGATAGAGTCAGCATCTTCCGTTAAGCAGCCAGTGAAGCCTGTTTAATTTATTGCGGTAGTTACGTAACGACGAAGTGATGTGCTGATTGAAAGTAAGCCTTTCATCCAGGATGAGGCCTATGATCTCTGATTGGGAGATTTCAAATACTCTAATTCGGCGATGGAGTCCCCGAAGTGATGTACATCTGGTGGTACATTCCTCCTCAAAATAAAGCACACGTTGGAGCATTTGTTGCTATTTATTCCAACGTTCAGGAGGAGGTATTCTTGGATAACATTTGCATCTTCGTACTCGCAATGGGAGCTGTAAAAGAAGCCAACGTCGTCGGCCAAATGGCCAACAACGTTTTGTGTGGGTCGATGCACATCTCATATATGCTGAAAATAGAATAGTACTGGACCGATATTTAAAATTAGAGTCCACATTCAAATTTTTGTGTATTTCATCATTTTTACATGATAATCTAAAGAGCACAATTATGACAGCAGCACACTACTAATTCTAATCCGATAGATCTCACCCAAGTTCAATTCTTTTCGTACCGTTTGGGTGCACAAACTATCTTCGCATTGTTTATAATGAAGTCGTAAAACTATTGTCCTTTTCCTTTTGCTGATTGTTGGTTTTACAAAAATTTTATTGATGTCAAGAAATTAATATGCCTCATTCCATATTCTGCATTTTCTACTTAATAAACAAAACAAACGATTGTTTTGAGAAAATATACGATATGTGGTGAAAAAAAAACAAAAAAAAAGGCTGTCAACATTTTTTGGTAAAATTTCATTCGATAAAGTTGTTTAGTCAGTATATACACGTGTAAATGTAGCAAAGATGAAAAGGTTTAAACGAAAGAAACCGTTCGAAGAACAGTCCTCCCTCTGACAAAGATGCTTGTTGTCTCTATCGTTCTCATGCATAACATTGTTGTTCTCACTGACTGAACCTCAATTTTACCTAAAAAATACCAAATTTATAGAGAAACACTAAAAAATATTGTATTTCACAGCAGTGGAAAAGAATTCAATATACAATTGTATTGTATTTTAAATGTCAAATCATCTATGAAAAATACATCAAACTTTTAGGTTTTGTGTAGAGGAAAGTGTTTTATTTTTTCTTCATAAAAAACTATTACATTTTATTGTGACTCTGATATTCTAAACATTTTTTACTTGAAACTAATAACGTGCAGTGAGTGGTGGTGATAAACAAATATTATATATTCTATATACGTAAGTATGCATTTTTTCTTTGAAGTTAAAAATTATGCAAAATTTGAAAATAGTAAAAATATAACCCTGCAGTGTTAATTGTGTGAAATAAAATTGACAAAAGAAGCGCAAAGTGACAACACACTACATACTTACAACAAGCAACAATAGACTTGAAGAAAAGGACACAAAGATGGGTTCATATGGCGATATTCCAACATTCAAATGCGTTCTCGTCGGTGATGGTGGTACTGGCAAGACCACTTTCGTCAAACGTCATATGACTGGTGAATTTGAAAAGAAATATGTAGCCACATTGGGTGTTGAAGTCCATCCATTGATTTTTCATACAAACCGTGGAGCTATCCGTTTTAATGTCTGGGATACAGCTGGCCAGGAGAAATTTGGAGGGCTACGTGATGGCTATTATATTCAGGGACAATCCGCTCTCATAATGTTCGATGTGACATCACGTATCACATATAAGAATGTTCCAAACTGGCATCGTGATTTAGTTCGTGTTTGTGAACATATACCAATCGTTTTGTGTGGCAATAAGGTGGACATTAAGGATCGTAAAGTTAAGGCTAAGAATATTACGTTCCATCGTAAGAAGAATTTGCAGTACTATGATATTTCGGCCAAATCGAATTATCACTTTGAAAAACCATTCCTTTGGCTTGCTCGCAAGCTTGTTGGCGATCCAAAACTTGATTTTGTTGCTATGCCAGCCTTGCTGCCACCAGAAGTGAAAATGGACAGAGACTATCAAATGCAAATCGAACGTGATTTACAAGAGGCGCAAAATGCAGCTTTGCCTCCAGATGATGAAGAAGATATTTAATGGAGAATTAATATCTCTGGCGGAGGGAGGAGTGCCGAATAAAGGAGAAGACGGCAGCCAGTAAGGAAAACATGACGAGTAGTGAGTGAGAGGGAAGTCGAAGGATGAATGAATGATTTAATTTTATATTGATTAAAAAGCAAAAAACACCTTCACCATGAAGGAGAAAAGAAAAATAGGAAAACAGAAATACAACTACAACTACAAAAACAACAAAAGAAGCAACACTAACAAAATCAGCTGTTTTAAGCTAAGTTAACAAACATTAAATAATAAACAAATTTACAGTTTGGCAAATTAAACAAACAAATTCGATAGCAGAAAAAAAGAGTGATGTATGAGATTGAGATGAAGCTGTCATAAAGTAATAAAAAGAATAGATTGAATTGGATCGGTGGTTTCTTTAGGTATGTGAACCTTTTTCGAAGTAGCTCCACCATCATCATCATCACCATTGATTTGAAGCAACTTCATCTCATCTCTGACACTTTTAACTACTTATATTCTTATGTTTTGTTTACCTACATAATACATACATATAATATTCTATGAGCATGAATGTGATTGTTTTTTTTTTTTTTTTTGTTTGTTGTCCATAAAATGGCGTTCATATGTTGCCTTCACTTTTGATATTCTTATTGTTCCTGTTCTTGTGATGTTCTCTTGTTGTGCTACTAGTACATGCAAAATGTGTGCTGCACAAGTTAAATGGGATTTAATCAATTTCAAACTAAGCAGAAGAAGTGTTCAAAACAACAATAAGCTAAGCTAGAAACCATAAGATTTCAGTAGTCTGGAATTCTCTATAGTCCTCGCATTTATCCGTGCCATTCTACGTTTATTCCTCAGTTCCTTCGTTCTTTCGTACGTTTTTCATTCATATATTGTAAATACTCTCGTATGTGCAGAGTTTGTATGCCCTTTTGATTTCCTTGGAATGCTTATAAAACTGGATTTATTTAAACATAAATGTATAATGTGCATATCCTTTTTATTGTATTTACCATGCCATGCCATGTGCCAAGCCAAGCAAAGTCATGCCATACTATGCCATGCTTTTGCTATGCCAGGACATGCCAAGTCAAGTCAACAGCGTCAACAACAACTACAACTACTACCAATTTGCAACGATTTTGTGGCATAAACGTTGCCAATAACAAGTTGAATTGAACTATTTTCTATGAAGAAGAAAGTGAAGAATAAAGTACATATATACATAGCTGGATTGTCGAGTGTTCGCAGATGCTGGTTTATTTTCATATTTACGCTTAAAATACGCTAAAGTGAAGCAAATTTTACTTAAGAATTCACAGTTGAATGAAGAAAGTTGAAAAAATATTAGTATATTGTAATAATAAGTTGTAGAAATATTGTGTATACACACAAGTATCGTGTATTGTAAGTGTGTTATTATTGTTATTGTTAACAGATACAATGAAAAATTTTGATTTTGATCTTGAATTGCTTTGAAAAACTATTTACCAAAAAATACCATACTAGACAAGCATATTACAGTCATTTCTATGGTATAAGTATTACAAGTATTACATTACTTATCTGTATTTTTATTGCATTATATGCGCTCTAAAGGAGAACTTTATTTCAATTGGAAAACCAAACAACTTCTGGACAAATGGCCACTATCCAACAGATACATCTGGTATAATATATAAGTGCTATATATCTTTCTATTGTGTAAATTTCAATTACCGTTTCGTTCATCATAATGCACTTTTCTTTCTCATCATGCAAAACTTTTCCTTCTTGTATTCATTCATTCTTTAGTTTGCTACTTGCTCACAACATAATTAGTTTTGTAAGTAGATTTACCTGCCAAAGTGCGCCATTAGCAAAGAGGAAAGATAAAAAAGATTAAGAAAAAAAAAAAAATAGCAAATGAAAACAAAACAAAATATACAAGTAAAAGATGGAGGTGGACATATGAAACAAACCCAAGTGCCAGTACCAATGCCAGTGGAATGAAAGCATGAATATGTGTGAATGAATGAATAAATTCCTCATGGTGCTGGTGTTGGAGTTAATGGTGGAATGCGGAAATGGCAAAAAAATGAACTGTGAAATATATCCTCAAGCAACGTCCATATCCTTTTGAATTGAAAAGCAAAGTTTGTGAACATTTCTACTATTCATTCATTCATTCATTTGCCTGCTTGCCTTCCGCCTACTTTCATATTCTTTACTCAACTCAACTCAACTCAACTTATGCTTTTTTGCCAGTCGCTAGCGACGCTCATCTTCAGCTGGCTCAGCATCGTTTTAATGCTTGCCTGCATTCCTCTTTGCATGCAGGCGGCAGTCGCTTCAGATATACTAGTATCTATTATGGGAGTGTGAGGTTTGAGTGTATTGTGTATAAGAAGCATTGACGTTGACGAAGTTTGAGCCCACGCTTTACTTTACACATGCGCCAGCTGCAATTATGTATAATGACTCACTTGTCGTATTCTTCTTGCAACACATTTCACAGAACCCAGAACTCACAACCAGAACTCAGAACCCAGAATCCATTCAACTTAACTCAACGGCTTCCTAGCCCATTTGCTGTATATTAAAGATGACTTATATAAGTGTCTGTATGTATGTGTATATATATGTATCTGTGGACACTCCATTACAGTGAAACTTGACTAAAAACACTAAAAACTTGGGCGTGGCTCACTACTTTTCTGTGCCATTTTACACGGCGAATGTGCACTTTAAATGCTCAGAGAAAAACACAACAAAAAAAAAATAAGTAAGAAAGAAAAAGGAAAGAAGGAGTAGTAGAAGGAGGAGGAGGACAGGAAAGTGGAACATTTCATTCCAATGCTACTTTTGCTGTCAGTTTCAGCAACTTAAAGTGTAATCATGTCAACTTTTCTTGTTCATGTTTTTAATTGCTGAAATTTTATAGCATTCACAATTTCTGGTTAAACAAAAAACCAAATAAAAGAAACAAACACCTAAAATTTATATTCTCTTTTGTTTTGTTCAATTTCAATAAATCTAAAGTTGAATTGATGGATTGGTAGATAGAAATGGATTTTGATTTAATATCAAAATAAAGCCAACAACTTGAAACTACCAGCTGCTGCTGCTTCACTTAAATTTCATTTGAAAAAAATGTAATTAAATTAAATAAAATTTTGATAAATTGAGAAAGAAAATTTGATTCAATTGTATTTTCAATTAGAATTTTTCATGGGAAATCAAAATTTTCAAGTCAATCAAAATCATCATCAATGTATTGTCCATTAAAAATTATAGAAAAACAATAGGGGAAAAAATCATTGAGAAATACAATATTTCAATTAAATGCATTTAGTATTTTTGTGGCATAAATGACGAAAGCCAAGCAGCAACACGAGTGAATAATAGAAAAATATTTCAGCCATAGAAATCATGAAAAACCAATCTCACACACAAACACACACGCAATTACTTCTGTATTTGTTTGCAAAAAATAAAAAATAATTGAACTAAAAATTGAAGAAGAAAAAAGACAAGCAAAACAAAACAAAACTATATATTTGAAAATGATTTTTGCATAGCATCGTCGACTTTAACGTGATGTGCATCTATGTGTGCAAGTGAATATATTTGTTTGCTCTGCACCACATTGTGCACTAATATCCTTACCACATTCACACAAACACCCATACATATGTATATCTATTCAATTTTTTCATATACGTACTTTTAGTTGCAACAATGCACAAAACAATATTGTTGCCACAATGCTTTTAGATTTGATACCATGATAGTTTTCTCGTTTCTCCTTTTTTTAAATGTTGCGGTTGTAAATGGCTCAATATTGAAAGAATGTAAATAAAAACGATGCCCTCACACCCAAACCTACATTTATATCCACATTTACATATTCAAACAATGAAAATCATTTTAATATTGACAGCAGCTATTTTGGACCTTACCAAAGCACCCACTCTAAGCCTACTATGTCATAGATCTGAATCAAATTGTTATACATATATGGAGTTCATGGTCCTGGTAGTAGAATTTTATTTTAAGAATATTACCGGTTAATATGTTAGATCAAAGTATCATGTGTTATCATTTTTCTATAGTAGTTATTTTATCAAATGTACTTACAGTGTGCTCAGATAAATTATTTGTGAAAACTATTGAGAATTTTTTGCTCTCGCACTTTTTAGGGTTCCGTTCCCAAAGGGTGCCAGCCTTCACTGTCCGTCCGTCCGTCAGAAAGCTTTCTCTCTCATGAACCGTAAGGGTAGACAGCTTAAAAACTCTGTGCTTAAATCAATTGCATTGATAAATAATAAAAATATAAAAAGTTAATAATTTAAATAAATGTTCTTATTAGAAAAACTTTATTGTTTGCTGCTTTATCGAACAGAAATTTAGACACAACCATGTAAATTTCAGGATCCTAGAAAAACTAGTAAGGGTACCTCCACCCAAACTCAAATTAATATTCTTCTTTTGTTTCTCATTTTGTTTTTTTTTTTTAAGTGTTTCACTTTTGCGTTAAAACCAAATTAATTTTACATAATTTCAGGCAGAGGTAAAATTTTTGCGTTGCATACATAGTTTTAAAACCTTGGACGGTGGTACGAAACCATTGGTGCGTGAGGCCGACTGTCACTTGACAGATGTTTTTAATTATGGTCAGCTAAGGTCAGCCAACAACCAATCAATCTTTTCTTTGGTGCAATCCAAAATGATAGAAAAAGTTGTGTCAGACCAAAAGCTTCAAGGCGATACATGATTGAAAACCAATTTATGGAACTTCAAACTAATTGTAATACTTTAAATCCATTTGGAAGGATTTCATTATATTTGTTGTTGTTCTGTACTCTAGCCGAAGTGAAAGGATATAACATATTTTCGATCAATCCTAGTACTTTTCACATTTTAATATTTAAGTATTCCAAGAAATGTAGAGGTTTACTATTTAGTGGGTATGTTTTGTACATTCTTTATATATAAGATACACATATTTGATCAATTTTTGTGAAGCTTAGATCAAAAAATTTTGAACTTTCTTTTACTGGACATGCATGACAGGCTTAAATAGAAAACAATGCGGACAGGGCAACAATATTTTAAGCAACTCAAAACTCAAAACTATGTGATATAACAAAGTTTATGGATTCTTCAAAAGATCATTGCGTTTCTTTTAAGTCTCCTATCAATCAACATGTATAACATAGTCTGATAAGGCATCTATATCCCCTTCTATTGTAAGGTTAAAGAAATATCAAACAAAAAAAAAAAAAAAGAATATGGTACAGTTTTTATTTACATAGGCACATACTGTATTTTTTTTTTGATATTTGTTTTGTTATATGAAGAGTTTTGCTCTTGGCCAGGATATGAAATGTGTACGAGCATACACCATTTTCGGTTTTATTTTTTTTTTTTAATTTTTTTTCCTTCTGTTTTTTGCTAGTGTTGTTGTTGGTGTTAGTGTTTGTCATCCTTTTGGTTCCTTTGTCCTTTTTTCATGTCTATTGGTTCTTTATTCTATTTTTTTTTTTTCGTTTTTTGATTTTTGTCGCTCTTTTGGGATTTTCATCCACAATGAATTGCAAATTGAAACGTTTCTATTTGTTCGTTCGTTCGCGTCACATATTGAATGAAGTCATTGATTTGTTTTTTTGGAATTTTGTTGATCTCTGACACCCTGTAATTGAATGTTTTATTTGTTTACTTGTTTGCCTGTCTCTCAATCTGTTTCCTTGTTTTATTTTGTTATCAACAAATGTGCATATAAAGGATATATTTATGCTTAGTAAAGAGAATTTTAAAAACTTTAAAATTGAAGAAAAATAAAAATTTCCCTTAAAGAATTTCAAAAAAATTAGTTTTCTTTGCTGTCAATGATGATGGTGATAATGATAAAATCATCTTATGATAATTTTCTTTGTCTCTCTTTGCTTTTACATTATCGGATGTCATTGGTTTAACAGAAAAAGAACTTGACGCACATCAAAAAGCCAACGACAACACAAAAACAAAGGGATAAAACATAAGAAAGAAATCATATAGAGTGAAAAAAACGAGCAAAAGTCAAAACAAAAATAATAAAAAGAAAGTAAATGGTGAAAGGAAAGTGCAACGGATGTGCAATTATTTCCGTTTCCCGTTACAAAGCTTGGGATTTGCAAAATGACGAATGAACAGGAGAGCCACTTTTGAAGGATTCCAGGCTCTACTACTACACCCACTAAATAACATTGTGAAAACTTTAACCAGTTTTTGAAACCTCCAAAAAAAAAAAAAAAATCACAAGTAGGAAGGGAGCATGAGAAGGAGTAACTACAAATGTTCACATTTATCGTGTCTGTTGATGTTGTTAGAGAGAGAGAGAGTGTGTGTGTATGTATGGCTTTTCTCTATCCTTTTGTCATTCGCTTCGCATACCGACAATTTAAATCCATTTTTGTTGGATTACTTCTCATCGTCACTGGGTCACAAAGGTATATAAGTTTTTCTTTCTCTTCATATTCATATACATATCTATCTATGTGAATGCATTTGGTTCTTTTATGTCAAAATACACCACTGAACAAATGAAAAATTAAATTTTAAAATAAAATTTCTTTTTATATCTTTCGTATCTTGTTGCTTTTATTGTTGGTGGCAGGTTTTACAGCTTTTGCATTGAAAATTAATCCTTATGTCAACGCATGCAGCGCATGCTTAATTAATTTTTACAACTTCGGTTCACATTTTGTTCCACCGATTCACTGAGTCGGTGAGTCTCTTTGTCATTCATTCATTTATTCATTCATTTGTTCATTCATTCATTATACGAGTATGTGTCTCTTTTGTATTGTTCTTTTGCATTTGAAATGCTTATCAGTGGCATACATACATATATGCATGACATGCCACACGACTCTGAGGCCAGCTTACCACTCATTTTCACCTTCCATGCCATGTCGTCCTCATCTGCCATCAGGATGCCAGCCGGCTAATAATACACGTGTACTGTACTGTGCGCACCGTGCAATGAAACCCGAAAAGCGGCTTTATCGCCAACTGCAACTTGTGTTCATTACATACTATGTACTACAATACATACAAGTGTTGTGTATGATGGCGGTGGCGTAGGTGGTAGCTGCAATTGTTTGACAGCGTTATAACCACCAAATCTGCTACTGCTACCATCACTAGTACGTACTACTTGTACAACTGGTGGTACTCTACCATGGTGCTATTACTTCTGTGGCTGCCACAATTTTCATCGATAAGAAATGGTGGCAGTGGTGGGATGTATGGTCTCGTTTGGTTTGGTTGGATGAGTTGTGGTGTGGTGTGCTGCCAGTTGATACTGTTTGTGTTACTGGCACTTTGCCAATGCATTGTGTGATTATTTCGCCGTTATTTCATACACCATATTCATCGTCGTCGTCCTCGTCATCATCATCATCATCATCGTTCTTTTTGGCCAAACATATCCTTTTTCTTCCACTCTTCTTTGACTGTTTGCCTATAGTTTCTTTCGTTCGTTTTTTGCTTTACTTTCATATTAAATTTTTGTCACTTTGCCATGTTTGTTTGTTCGCTCATTCATTCGTTCGTTCGCTCGTTCATTCTACTTGTATTCACTCCTTATGCCTTGTCACTGATGCGTCCGTCTGTCCATTGATTTTGTGAGTGAGTATCCTTTGCCATGTTACCTCGTGTCCGTCCTTGGTCTCCCCTTCTCCATTCTCCACCGCACACTGACATTTTGCAGTAAATTGGCTGCTTTTCAACACACAAATGCAACATCTGTTTCACTTCAAACCATCGCTTCTGCTTGTTTGTCTTTTGATGGCTTGCTGCGGGCTGTGTGAGACAGAGACATGAAGAAGAAGATGAAGGTGGAATAAACGAAAGAGCGAACATACGAAGATACGTTCACAAACCCAAAAAGATGCTTTTCAAATGGTATGCTCATCCTTTTCATTTCTGTTACTATTTCTTTTTTGATAACGAACTTTAACTGACTTGCTTTACTTATTCTATACTATTTCCATGGGCGAGCGCCGCTCATATATAGTTAGATACATGTATAGATAGATAGATAGATGGATAGATACATATGTAGTAGTATCTTTGGCATACGTTGCACATTGTTACCAAATTGCATGCCATTCATATTATTATTGTTGCAAGTGTTTTGCTCGTATTTTCATTTCATTGTATTACACTATGACATGCATGCATGCAATACAGAGTGGAGTGAATGTATCTACATACAAGTATCTATCTATCTATCTAAATAAATTCAAACAGCTGCAGAATGTTGTGTCGCGAAACCAAAACCAAACGTATTTATAATGTCACAATGTCCTTGGCTTTGCCACTGCTATTGTACTCATATATTTATTTCTGTGATGCATTTTCGTTTTGTGGTACAAAATGATAACAATAAATGGTTGCCTCAATCACTGAGAATGATGTACGATGTATGCATGTTTATGAATACTACTGTTCTCTTTTATTGACGAGGAATTTGTTATCAATTTCAATGAAACAAAACTGTTAAATATGAAATTTTCAATCAACTAAAATCAAATTCATTTATTTTCATAAAATAGTTGAATATTTTCTAATAAATTTTATTATATTCTTTAAAACAAACTGAAATATTCATAGAAATGCATTTTCAATCAAAACTTGTAAAATATAAATGATGTTTCTATATAAGATATGCAAAAAATTTGCTTCATTCACATGGAGATAGTGGAAGCCACACAAGAAGATGCAATCAACAATAAGCCTCTTTCAACTTCCATAACCCTCTTTTACGCTTCTACTCTCATGGACTTCATCTGCTTCTCTTAGCCAGTTTTCATTCACTTGCTTGTTTGTTATTTGTCTTGCTTTGCTTTATTTTTATTCTTTCAGTTATTTTAGTATTTTATTTGTTTCATCATCATATTGCACATCATTTAACATTTGTATTGTTGTTGTCTGTCTCTCTACCTCAGATACACTATTATGTATCTGTGTATGTGTATGTATCTTTAGGTGTCGTTGAACAAAATGTTTAATATCCTGTTGGCGAGAAATAAATGCTGTTATTTGTTCACTGCTACATATTTCTTGTTTTTAATCTGTTTTACTGTGCTGCTTTCCCATACTATACGAGTATAATACATTATTCTCTGTAGAGTATTACTAATATGTATGAGTTAAATAGACAGTGATATGGACAACGTTTGCCATAGCAAAGTTGTGTGGAATTTAATCAATTAATTATAAAGTGAATTTCTTTCTTTGTTTGTTTATCTTAGTGTCTACTACAGAAGTTTTTCTCTCTTCAATTTACCATTTAAATTTTTCTCTCTTTTATTGTATTTTGAATGCTCAATGAAATTCACTCAACTCAAATTGAAACTAAACTCTACTTGATTTTCCACATTGCAGCCACATCCTTAACGCTAAATTAGTTCAAATGTGTTGTGCTTTAGGTGCTTGGGGTGAATGAAAGATCTAATGTTACCAGTCATGCAGTCATTCTTTCGTCCTTTTTGAACTGGCAAACCATTGCTGAGGTACTTCATGGCAATCAGCTTAAGTTTCCGCTTCCGTTTCCGCTTGACAGACGCCATTCCGAACTCATTTTACATGCAATCGGAGCACTTGACTCAACTTGATTTGAGCACGTTTAACCTTAACTTTTGGTTCAACATTTTGTTGTTTCTCTTACCATTCATTTATTGTCTCTGAGTGTTTGTTCTTGTGCATGCCATGCATGCGTCCATGCGTCCAAGTATCTATCTGTTTGTCTATCCTATCTATCTGTCTGTGTATCTATTGTAGTATCTCCATGCGTATGTCTTTCATTCACTCTCTTTTTGTGTGCATATGTGTGTGTGCTTATTTACTTATTCTTATGCTTGCATTGCGTGCCTGCAACTGAGGTAACTTTAGATACGTGCAATGGCTATTGTCGACCTTTGGGCGCTTGTCAAAGATTAGGTTAACTATTCTAACCAACGTTACCAACCAACTGTAAGTAACCAATGTGGTTGGTCTGCTATTGCTTTCTCTTTTTATGTATGAATGTGTGCATCTGTGTGTATGTGATTACGTGCAATAAATTCACTTTTAATTTAGTAAATGTGTTTGTTGTTTGCCATGAGCTTAAATTGTAATGAGTTCGCAACAGCAACAGAAAGAACCACACCAAGCACTTCTAGGGACCTTCTTCAACGAATTCTACTATTCTTCTCTTCTAAATTGAGTAAAGGTGACAAATTAGTACGAAGATAAATACTTAAATTGTTTTAGCAAAATTAAAATTGTTCTTCTTCTTCTGTTTTATGGTTGCAATGCAAAAAACTATTGCATACAATCAGGCGCACTTGAATGCAATTCATTTCTGTTGTTATCTGTGTGCGAATGTGTGTGTGTGTTTAGTTTCAATTATGCAAATCTTTTGGCCCCAATGATTTTTGTTGCAAATTAAATTTGTGCATCTCGAAAATTGTTTATGTTGCCGCCCGTTCTCATACTCGTTTGTTTGATTTTGTTACCACAAATGATTTGTTTTTGTGGTTTTCTTCTATGAATGTCGCCATTTCCGGTCATTAAGGTCAAACACATGTCGCCAATTTGCACTTTATGGTCATCAACGAGACATCACCATGATGATCGAATACCACTATCATCATCAACATGACCAACATCATTAACATCATCATCATCAATAGATTAGAGATAATGATCATAATCAATGCATAAATTGTGCATGCAACATGTGCTTGGTTAACTAACTTGTTAGAATGATGATGATGATGATGGCTGCATTTGTCAACTTGTCGATTATTAATTGCATTTTTATTAAATGACAAAATCAAAATTAAAATTCCATACTCACATAGTATAATATTCCGTGTACACTGAGTCATTTAAACATATTTTGAAAATTTCTATAGAGATAAATGATGCTGATGATGATGATAAAGATTTTAAATGTGATATGCAATCAAATTTGAGGTGAACTCAAACTTAAACACATTAAGCACTGTTAAATTATGCATGAACTACTAATTTCAACTTAAAATGCATGCGTTGGGTCGCCTGATGATGTCCTGATGTGCCATTATTTCATATTAACCCAGTTTATTGAGGCAACTTTGTCTTTACACATACTCACAAATACTAGCTCCAATACACACAGATACTTACTGTCTCTTGCATCACATACATACTACATTCAAGTATACTTACAATGGTGGGTATGTGTATCATTCTGACATGAAACTTGGCTCATTATCAACATCATTGGTTGGTATTATTCATTGGGAATGTTGTTTCTATACTGTCAGATTCACCCACTCAAAGTGATAGACATCAAGGTAAAGTTCCATTGTTTCTTAATTATGTGTCGATTAGACCTCACACAATTTGTTTTACACATGCGTATATGTTAGATTGCAGAGCATTATAAAACTAAGTGAAGCAAAGATCTTGAAGCATCTACAATTTATTTGAATTTATCTTTAATAATTGCCTTGATTGGAAGGACAAGATTTTATAGCCCCATTATAAAAATTGTTCTTAGCATATAATTTCCTAACGTCATGATAGCTTTTAATGAGTTTTACATGTACAAGCTCAAGAACTCTTCTCTGAGAAGAGTCAACTCTTACACATGCCATCTAGATTTTCTATATTATATCTGTTTATTTAGGAGTTGACTGCAATTAACCTTATGATTTCGTTGCTCTTCTACTCGTTATTCTTCTAGTCATGAAAATTTTACTATTTAAAAGTAATATCTTCAACTGATGGAGCATCAAAGATCTACTTAAATTCTATCAACGTGTTTTGTAATGTTTTTATTATTAGAGATTAAATTGATTCCTATGAATTTTTCATCAGTTAATTTGAGTTACATGGAATGGCTTTATAGCTGTCTCATTTCTTCAAAGTTATAATTTACAATAATGAATTCAACGAATCTGATGAAATGAGCAAAATTAAATGAATTGATTGTAAGACTTCATCCATTTCATTTTGAATACTATAAAATTCTATTAGAGTAATTTGTTTGAGTGAATTTCAACAGAATTTTGTAAGTATAATTTTGTATAATTTTTCGGAATTATTTTTAAAATAGATGGGGTTTCATTTCTTTATTAATGACAATTGACAAAATATGGTTTCTATCTACTTTGAACTGAACAAGCACTCACTCTCACTTTGATGAGATTCAATTTAACCATATGAAAATCACAATCTTCTTTCATAGCTTTACAATGATACTACAAACACATATCCATATATGTTTTTATCTCTGTAGTACATCTAACTATACATACCCTTACATACATATAAGTTCATACATATGTACATATATATTTCCATATGCCAAAACATTCATATGGAGCAAAGAAGGAACGTTTATACTCACAATTTTCGTTGTCGTTGTAGTTGTCAGACAATATATTGACGTCAATGGAATTTCTTCATCAGTTATGCAATGGAATTGCTCTCCTGAGTTGAATGAGATTGCCAAGCAACCAGGAAAATTACAACAACACAAAAACCAATGAACCAACCAGCAACAACAACAACAAGGATAACAAACAAAGTGTTTGACAATAAAATATCCAATTAAGTTTTTGTTTGAGTGATGAGAATTTACCCTGAATTTTTTTTTTTTTTTTGTGTTTTGTGTTGGTCATCAGTTGATTTTATGTTGTAATAAGCATTGATATTGCTTGTGCTGTATTGTATATAGTATCACTAATGATATTGTTGATGATGCTATTTTCATATTGTTGATGACGACGATGGTTGTAATCACATAGCGACAACGATGATGACAATTGCCCTTATCAACGAAACATTTTTCAAATGTCACTCAATTTTTAATTAGTTTGGAATTGTATTTTTCCCCAATTTTGGTTCGCAGTTAAATTGAGCCAACAAAAAAGTAAGAACAACATCAAATTGATGGAAAAGATATTGTAGTATTGTATATAAAAACAGAAATAAGGAAACCCAAAAGATAAAATAATTTTGTAGCCAAATTAAACTGGCGATTTGCCTGTTGCTGTGTGAGTTTATTAACACCAACATATTAAGAATAGCAAAAATAAGTAGAACAAACAAAAGTTTTTATTGTTGTATCTTTTTGGTTATACAAAAGTGGGAAAAAGACTAAGAACACACTAAGGTAGATTAATATAAGGAAATTTAGACACAATCACACTCACATTTACATTCAATTAGCAATTGTTGCCAATATACGAGTAAGGAGTCATCTAAATACCCATTCTCCTTTCCAATCTTACAATTTGTTTTGGCAATTCTAACCATTGATGATAGCCAAAAAAAAAAAAAAGGAAATTTAGTTAACTTACAATATTCACAAAATCAAGAAGTAGAAATACCAAGTAAGTAGATAAAAAAGTTTGCATCCTGACATACTCTATAGTAAAGTGGCGGCCATTTTAGTTCTGTTTGGCACAGAACAACGCACACTTTTTACTGAAGTTACTAAAACTGAGGCATAGTAGATACAAAAATATATACTTCTACCACAAAGACAACACCAACACAAGCCAGTTTCATATACACACACACACACACACAGGCAGGGACAGGACACTTACTGATACATAGAATGACATAGTAGATGGTAGATGGAAGTTGATTTGGCCATGTAAAGCAAAGTAAAGTAGAGCAAAGTAAAGCACAGCAGGTGGTAACTGTGGTGTTCCTCAGCAATTTTAATGCCCTCTAATCCCTACTGTAAACATCATTAGCCAATATTATATGCATTAAATTTAATGTTAAAACTCACTCTGGCATCGGTAGAACGGTAAATGTACTTGTATCTGTGTGTTGGTTTCTTTCCCTTTTCTGTATATCTCTGTGTATCTGTGTAAGTGGGTGCAAGTGTTGTTTCTTTTTTGTTCTGTTTTGTTGTATCTAAACATAAGCACAGTTGTTGCTTTGAGTTGGCTTCGACTTTCATACATAGTTTTATACTTATTTGGGTGATGATAGTGAGTTGCTTGAGCTTGCTTTGAGTTGGGTTGGGTTGGGTTGGGTGTGGATGATGGTCATTCTGAAATACTTTCTAAATTTTTTTTATGCTTACTTATTTTGTTGAGAATTTTGCTGTAAAGTTTGTTTAGTTAAAAATGTAAACATCAGCAATTGCGGCTTAATGTGGGCAACATAGTTAACTGAATTCCATTCTCTTTTCAGATGAGCTGACTTCAGTTCACTGAAATTGAGTTCAGTTCAGTTCAGTTAAGTTGGAGTAACTTGGAGCATCCTGTTTGGGCGTCATGAAATTGCAAGAGAGAAAAAAATCAGTTTATTTGACACCTTATTTTATCTACTGCATAGGACAACTTCAAATCCTTCAATTGCATTGAATTTTCTTTATTCCACAACCATGAACTTAATGTTTGTTGCATAGTTTATGGTTTCCTGTACTTAATGTACATTGTTTATTAGTTCTGTACGAATTGTTTTATATATTTTAGTTGTTCAGTCAGTCTGTATCGTTCTCTCTCTACATTCTTGCATATTTGAAACAAATGTGCAAAGTTTAAATTGTTTTTTAAATAATGTTGAATGTTTAAGCATAGAAATTTCATGTTTTCATAAACTATAAAAATGGTTTTTGTTGTTGTTCATTTTAAATGACTTTCAGAAGTTTTATTGTGTTGCTGCATGTTTTTCAAATCCAAAGTGGCCTTAAAGTTTCCTAATGATGTCACTTTATATTCATTCTCATTCTTATTTAGTTTTATTGGATTCCCTACTACTACACCTGAAAGCTAAATAATTTTGTTGTTTCTATGGGTTTTTATATCAAATTAATTATGGAAAAAATGAAAGCAACGCAACGTAACACACCAAAAGTATGCTATAAAATGTTTACCAGCTGATGACGCAGATAATCATCATAAAGACAATGGTGGTGGTAGACATGTTGGTTGCGATGACGATGATAATGATGTTGAAGCAAAATAAATTTTAATTACAGGAAACCAAAGCAAAAGAGAATTTTAAGCTTAAAAAGTAAACCACAAGAACTAAAGTTGGGGTTGGGGGTTGTAGCAAGTACTCGTAGATAGCGAAAAACTAAAGCATTGTGGGTAATAGTATCAGAATGTAGAGAGAGAGAGAGCAAAGTTTGAGGATAAAGTATATAGATATAAAGATGGATAGATAATTGAGAAAAGGTAATTCAAAGCAGCCGCTTGCTCATAAATTGTCAACTGCAAGCGCACAAAGGACATTTTAAGCTGAAAGCGCGCAAAGAAATATTTCATTTTATTTTATTGGAATTCTGCACTCTCCTTTTTATCATGGAATGGTTATAATATGCATTTGTGTCCCTGTGTATTTGTGTGTTGGTGTATGTGTTGGTGTATCTGGGTGGAATTTAATTAAAATGCATTTGCGCGCCTACATAAAAAAAAATAAAACGTAAAAGTAACAAAGAATTTTATTATCATGCATTTCCAACCATGTCTCTTGTTAACCTATTTTATATAATAATATTTTTTTGTGTTTCCTTTTTGTATTTGCAGACAAAAGCACATTAAATTTATCCTGTGACATATCCTGGCTAATTAATAAAGAACAACAAAAGACCTTTCACCCTCTCAACGCAATGAACAACGTGTGAAGGGGTAAGTTGAAAAAGCTTTTGACATATAAAATTATCACACAATTTCGCTTTGTAATTTATTCATACTAGAACAAATACCATTAAAATGTATTAAGGTCCTGTGGCCTTTTTTTCAAACTATTTCTTTCTGTTATTCATTTTGTGGAACATTTGTAAGTGTCCTGTTTTGTTTTTGTTTGTCTGTTTTTATTTTTATTCTTTTACCAACTGTTTCGCGTGATGTTGCTAAACAAATATTTACACATTTTAACATGTTCGACGTGTTCTCCCTTTTTCGTTTATTATTTTTTTTTGCATCTTTCTGTTCTTGTTTCTTTACCATGGGGTTCATGCGATTCCATCACTTTCATTTGACTCAGTAGTGTTGCCATTTGGGAGCTGTAAATAGTTGTTTGCAAATATTAACTTAAACAGTATTGTCAACGCCTCCCTTTTGTCTTCAAAAATAAGGAAAAAGTACAGAATAAAAAAAAAAAAAAAAATAAAGGATAATTTTTCATTTTTTTTTTTTTCACTTTACATTACTGAAATGTATTATCACTTTAGTCTGATGTTTGCATCACAGAGGACCATGCATTGAAATTCATACAAAGTCTATAATGGTATTACATGGGGAATCCCATGAGCCTTGTTTGTAGTTCCACCCACCTGTACTACAGGGTTTCTAAGCTGAAAGCTTTTGAATAAAGAAATTCTCACTTAAGTGTGGTGTTTAGAATCGGAGACTAAAGAAATTCTATATTGGCATCATATTCCATGAGCTACCTGTGATACTGATATTCATCACAAGGGTAACGGAATAAAATTCTTATCATTTAAGTTTAATTTAAGTAAATCATAGGTCCTAAATATATGAATTAACATCGCAAGTGGAGTTAATTGGTTATGATCCTAATTTGACACCACAGATCATTTGTCATATGCCTTCTAAATGCCTTATAGTTGAAACTAGTTCATAACTCCCTTAACATAAATTACATTATGTCCGCTTGGTCTGGTATCCTTAAAACCAACATGAAGTCAAGCTTTTTGTGAATAAATCCCTTAGCCCATTTTCTGTTGAATCTATATGTCACACACAAATTCTTTAACAATAGGGTGGAGTCTCTTTACTTGGCGTCGACGCCAGGCCTTGTCTGTAAATTGTCCTCTTGTTATGATGAGAAGACTAGACAAAATTCAATTCAAAAACATGTTTGTTAAAATTCATTAAAATTAGTTTCTTTTTAAACTCATCTTATATGAACTGGGTGAAGTGTATTTGACAATTGATAAGGCCAAAATTGATTCTATGCCTCGTGTTGCTATTTTTTATTTAAACAAAAAACAAATGAAAATTAATTTAAACAAAAAAATGAAATGAGATAAAAAGACTAAAAAATAAAAAGAAGAAAAATGGTAATACAAATTAATGGATAAGAGAAGAATAAAGTAAAGAAATCCTTTTTAATATGCTTGACTTATTATGCATTTGTCATTTACGCACCATAAAATGAAATTAACCAATTTTTAATGTTGATAAAAAGATGAAATTTAAAGAATTTTTCATTAAGAAAAAGCATTAAGAAATAAATTTGTTATTTTTAATTGATTTCTAGATAGAATTATGATGAAAAAATATACTTATGTATAGATAGAAATTTGTGTGAGTTGTTTTTCAATTTTCTTAAATTGTTTCTACTTGTTTTTGATGAATTTTTTGTGTTTTGTAGACATAAACCTGGTTACCTAACATACTATTTTGTATGTTTCTTTAACATTCCATTTATGTATTTATTTATTTTATTTTTGGCTTCATCCTCGTCTTCAGCATGAGTTTGTTTCAAGCTGTGAGAGTCACATGACGAAGAAGTTGAGGCAAAATGAATGTCGCACAAAATTGTCATTAATCATTTTGTATATAAAATGAAAGACATCATGACATATACTCTTACCCATATACACATACCTTGTATTGTATGCTAGGCAAAGCAATAAAAAAAATATGAAAAATATATTGTATAAGAAAATGTCATTTGCACAAAGCAGTTGAAGAATAAATAAAATCTTTATTACATAAATTTACATCGTGCGCGAATGAACTGAAAATTGTTAACAATTTAGAAAATATTGTCAACAAAAAAGGAAAACATAAAAAAGCAATAGCAAAAGATAGTACTACTATGTTGAAGAAAGAAGAATAAGATTCATTGGTAGCCATAAAATAATAAAGAAATTTAATTGTCATCACTTAGTAGTATTGCATACTTATTGGGGCATCTGTCTGTATCTGTTTCAGTGGTTACGGTTTCAGTTTCAGTTCGTTAAGCTTTGCTGGCACATCATCAATTATGTTATACAATATTTTTCATTTACCTTATGCCTACTGCTGCCTACCTAAGCCAACCAAAGTCCCATAGACATTTTCAGAATATTCTTAGTGAAACATATGGTCGGTCAACTTAACTTAAGCCATGTTCGATATTCGCAGATGGCACAGAATGCTGGAATTTCACACCGAAACTAAAATCGAATTGACATCATCTTTCAACCCAAACCAAACCAAACCAACCCAACTCAATTCAACTCGACTTGAATCACAATATGTCGAGTTCCATGGAGTTTATGGAACATTATTGAGTGTGATTCAGTTTAGTTGTGATGTGATGCGTTGAGTTTAGCTGAATTGTGTTGAGTTTAGTTTAGGCCTTGAATTGGTGGCGGCTGCGTGCCAAACTGTAATTTAACCTACTTCAATTCAGTTCAGTGCTTTTTTCTCTTCTGTATTATATTTTCGTTCTGTCTTGCCTACACTTGTCTTTTGTTTGGTTTGTGTGTTCTGCATTTTCTTTTCTTATTCACATTGATATTTTTTCTGAAGACTCTCGTTAGCATTGCGTGTAAGCAAAGTAAAGAAATGAAAAGAAAAGAATATCAAAATGTAAGGATACAAAAGAATGTGGAATAAGAACAAAAACTCATTGTTGTGCACGTTTAATGTTCTTGTTGTTTTTGCTTGCTTTTGACTCATTTCCGTTTCCGTTTTAATTTCTTGTCAACAATGATGAACAAATAAACACTCTTACACTCGCATACACACATAGACACAGATATATACTGAAGTATGTATGTAGGTATATGTCACTATCATCATATTTCTCAAGTGCTATAAGAATAACAAATGAAAAAATAGTAAAAGAAATTAAGAAAAAAAAAACTCAAAAGAGATGATTGCATATAGACAATGATAAGAATTAAAGAAACAAAAAAATAAATGAAAATTAAAAGGAAAATGACAAAAATGAAAGGACGATCGAAAGAAAGAAATAGAGAATGGAAGAAATAAAGTGTGTACCAATTAAACGTATGACATACGGAATAATCGTAAGCGGCTAAAGTACCAGAAAATTTTGGGAGACTTTTATAGCAGAAAGATGGTGGTGGGGTGGGTGACAACTCATGTCTCTGGACGCAACACGGCTTTTTGATTAATGTGTTGATGTTGGCCAGCCACCACCATCACCACCACCACCATAAGGAAAAGAAAGGAGTCGACAGACACCAAATCAAGTCAAGGCAAGGCAAGCCAAGCAGCTGGTGTCATTTTCGCTTTTGCTTAAAGGACTCTTTGTTTTTTTGTTCTTTTTGACTTCAATGGCTTTTGTCTTTATCATTCTCAGCACACATTTTTCTATTTTTTTGATGTTTCCTTCCTCATTTTACTTAAATTCTTCGTTTCGTTCCGTTCATTTCGTTTCGTTTGTGCAAACAAATTTGCTTCCATTTAGCGTTTGACGAATGTTTGAACCCAAATTAAAGGCGCACTCAGATTACTAAGGGTCCTACATATAGATGATGATGAAACAGGAGAGGGGAAGATAGTGTATCCAATTTGTATTTTCTTTTTGCTTCCATTTTGCCTTGATTTTCTTTTAATTTTTGTCCTTTCTGCACTTTTGGGGCTCATCAACTTTTTGGTTTTGTTTGCATAGATATCTATGCCATGCGAATGAGTCGCGAATTGTTGTTGTCAGATACTTTTGATATCCACAGCCACAATAAAAAGAAAAATGCGCTATTAATTAAAATAATTGGACATCGTTTATATGCGTTGATCGTAATTTGCACTTCGCTTCGCTTTGCTTCGTTTTTTTCTTGTTTTTTCCATTCTAATTTTTCAATTAAGTTAAAAGCTTCCAACAAATACAATAAATAAATAAATAAATATTTAAAATAGTGAGCACAACCAGGAGGACAATTGCAATTGGAATAACAAAAGTATAATGCTGGCATTATTTATCTGTTTAGAAAACACTTAAACTTTGTAGTCCTTACTGAGATTGCAGATGAGGCTAAGAAGCTGAAACAATACAAACGTATAGTAGTCATGAACTCATAGACACTAATACATACTGGTATAGTGGAATGCATTGTCATGATCCTGCCGGCCCGGTTCGGCCCGACATGCCTTTCTGCCTCCTGGCTTCGTATGATAGCTATACTGCTCCTTGCTTGGCCTCCCAGCTTGTTCCCGGTTTGGCCTGCAATAACTAACATGGTCTCATGGTTCTCGGCTCAAAGTGAGGTCACTAGCCTTAATGTTGGGCTACGGTGAGGGCATATGATATCAGGGAAGTTTTGAAGACTGTAACTGTAAACTGTAACTGTAATTCGAAAATGCAATTCGCATTTCTCAAAACGAACAAAGTCTTATAAGGACGAGTTTGGCCTTCGGCAAAACCAACGAAAAGAACCGATTTGGTTACCCCTTAAATAATAAGTAGGAGTAATTTTGTGACTTGACTTGATTTAATTTCATTTGATTTTCCCCCTCTTGGTTTGGCTTTGGGTAAATATGCAAACAGTGGCTAATTAAATGCCCCGCAGGCAACCCCCAACTAAACCATGTGTCCATATGCACGCATAATTACATTAATGTTTGTTTACATTTCCCCAAGTTTTCATTTGTTTGCAGCCGAGCTACAAAATTTCCAAATGTTCAGGCGCTCTCACATTTTCCGAATTCCATCTCATCTCAACTTCTGGCCCACTTAGTCAGCATAAACATTTAGTGCTCTCGGCCATGCAATCATCATCTTTATTATTATCATCATCGTCATCACCATCATCGGCATGGCCATCATAATCATTGACGATGCTCACGTCAATTGCAGCTAAAAAGAGCAGAAAAAGCTTTTCACGCTTTTTTCATGCTTTTCACGCGTTAAACTCACTCGTGTGACCCTTTCTCTTCTCTCTCAATGCCCTTTACGAAGCTTTTCCACATTTCCACTTTCTCTTGCTCGTGTACTATTCGTGTTTTTTCGTCGTGTTCTTTGCCCCATGATTGCTCGGCAAATGATGACGATGACGACGACGACAGGTCACAGCATCTTTGCCAAATTCCACAGATTCATTTAGTTGCAGGTTTTGTTCGAGTCAAGTTGTGTAAGCGGGTAAAAATCGCCTTAAATTGAAAATACAAAATAAAATCATTTGCTTCCTGAAACTCAGTTGGAGAGAGTGTACATATACCACTATAGTGTATATATGTATGTATATATATTGTGACAGAGATTCTAAGTTCCATGCTGTATATATGTATATTTGAGTGTATGTGGAGAAGCAACAGCCGCCGGCATATCAAGGAATCCTTTTACTAATCGAAAAATTTGAAGAAAAAAACACACACAAAAAATACAATAATAAAATCAAATAAAAAATTAATTTACGTTTATTATGGTGTGAACTAAATTAAAATGATATTTATAAATGACACATTAAAACAGGCGACAAACATATTGAAGATACTTTAAATTTATGTGCAAATCATTTGGTATTGTCATCATGGAAATAGACAAAGAAACCTCCTCCACATCGGGTTCATGCGGTTAAAGAGACAGTAAAATATAAAGCAAGCAACCAACCAAGAAAAGTGAGTGAGTCCAACATCACTCCAGATGCCAGACACCAGTCACTAGTCCCCAGACTTCAGACTCAGACTCACAGACAGCAGCTTAGTTTTGCCAACAGCACCATAAAGTATCTTGGAACTCATTCTATTGTATATACTAAAAAATATTCCACAAAGACACACATCCGAATACACATCCTGCTGATCCACATTAAAAGGCATGCATACTTAAACTCACGTACATATAGCGCCCGGAAGTTGTTTGCGGAAATTGGAAAATGTGTGCGGCGCGTGGAATGTACAAACACTTCAAGACATTATACCATATACTATAGTATGTGTAGAATACAGAAGGAGTACAAATGGCTGCATATGTGTGTATATATTTGTATATATTTGTAATTTCTCAACAACAAATGCAATCGACGACTATCATCGTCTTGAACCAAAACCAAAGTAAACCAAGTTAAGGCACCTGGGGGCCAAGGAAGAGACATTTTGCAACCAAAAACACAAAAAACAAAAAAACCACTGAAAAGACAAAAATGTGAGTAAAAATTACATTTTTCTTTAGTCAAGTATTTGTAAGTTATTCTTAAGTCGTCTCACACTACACATATCTGTATATGTGCTACTGTATTTAAGACCTTAGCTGTTGCTAAAATATTATACGATGCCACAACATGAATAATAGTAGTAGTGGCAGTGGTAGTATATCAATACACCACTAGTATATTCAAGTGTGCGATAGTC
Source organism: Amiota communis (assembly GCA_037043315.1). Classification (NCBI taxonomy): domain Eukaryota; kingdom Metazoa; phylum Arthropoda; class Insecta; order Diptera; family Drosophilidae; genus Amiota; species Amiota communis. The sequence continues at coordinate 1,876,975 of JBAMAV010000657.1, forward strand.
ATTCAATGTGCACAAGTTATGGTCCTTTAAATATTTATCTACCAACTTTTTTATAGACATTTCCAAAATAGTTTTTAATACAAACTCAAACTTGCACTCGCTCACATGTGTGATATACTATTTTATTTATTTACAAAAAGAAACCCACAACTCAAAAGATGGAAGAAAATGTGTTCAGTTAAAGTTAAGAAAAACTTTTTGGGTTTCAGAGTTTATTTATTTTCTCCTTTTTCCACTGCATAAGCCTAGAGAGATTTATTCAGATTGTGTGGCGTTTGTCACTTAAAAGGTTTGACACACAAAAAACAAGAAAATTATGTTTCACTATTCAAGGTTTTTTTTTTATATTTTTTGTTTGTTTGTTACTTTTTGTCATAAAGATTAATGGTTTAACTTATCTCAATATTCAATAAAATGAAAACTTGAGTAGCAGTTTTTAATATTAAAAAAAGAGTAGAATAAGAAATAAATATATCATACAGGTCGATAAAATAAAGGTAATTTAACAGTTTATAGATAATATTGTATTGCATACCTAAATGGGTTATAAATTCAGTTCAGAAATTAAAGTTAATTAATTCATAATCAATTTTATAACTGAAACTAAACTAACATTGATTCTTCTTTAGAAGTAATTGAATCATTGGGTGGTCAGCATCATAGCTTTCAAATAGAATATGGACATTTATATTTGAGGCTTTAAACTACATTATTTTTTCGCAAAAGAACATAAAATGTTTGTATGATTATAGAATAGTAATGTGGGGTGTAGTGTTTAGTTAACTAGAACTTCTGTTTGGAAGGTCGTTAGGGTGAAGCCTCTTTAAACAGCGTCAACTCACGCCATGGGTAAGGGCTGTCGCCAGACGGTTTGGGTAATTTTGCAGTCTTTGTAGATAACATTTACCGTTTTGAAGGACCTCTTGCACAAGCCAAGGAGGGGCCACTACTTGTTTGCAAATTGTCCTGTTGTTGTGGATCGACAATTTACTGGACGTGCGTAACAACCAGTCAAGGCTACACAACTTTGCATAATATTCATTGGTTTTAATGTGAGCTCGCCATGTGAGGCGTTTGTCCAGAATCAGTCCGAGGTAACGGACTTGGTCCACTTGCGGGCCACGCCTTAATGTAAAAACAAAATTCGCCGATTTCTCTGCATTTATTCCAATGTTCCAACGCTTACTCCAGGTGTGGAATCATTGCAAGATATTTTGTAAAAAATTCTGAAGCTTCCTGAGCCGAGAAAGAGTTTAGTAGGATGGCAGTGTAGTCCGCATAACGATGGTGGCTTCATCTGAGTCAATCATTGAAATGTCTGCTGTATATAGCGATTAGAGAGCAGGAACTAATACACTGCCTTGCGGCACGCCAGCAACAATGCTTCTTGTCGATGACTTCATGTCGCGAACGTTGTCAAAAACGTTCGACTACATAGATAGCTTTTTAATAGGTTTATACTGTTTAGCTGGGAGGAAACGTTTGATCAACAACAAGAATACACATGTAGTTTTCATAGGATCAAATACAGTTACGATCTTATTCACGTATTAGGAACATATCGGAATATACATACAAAGATTAAAACAATCACTTGACACAAATATAAGTAGTATTAACCATGACAATATCAACTCTATGAGAGTTGTCCTTAGGCAATCCAAGAAAGGAGCATATACGCAACTTGAAGTAATACTCAGTGGCTGGAAAGCACATCTTACATAAGACTGGTAAGGTTTTAAGCTCCATGATTTTCCGTAAGAAAATACTTGTATTAGTTGCTTGAAAAAGTGTTTAGTATTCGTTTTACAATGCAAGATATGATAGTACATTTTTATACAAATTTCATCTTTTTGTTATGGATAGTTATATTTACCATGTTCAAGTAATCAAAGAAGCATTGCGTATCAATCTTTCTCATCGAATTTCTTTACAAATTTGTATTAATAGGTTTTATTGTAATAACAAATCAATTAACATATTTTATTTCAGATAACGCACATATAAACTAACATCTATACATATAAAATAGGACGAGAAAAAATGTTTAACGGCTTTTCACTCCAATAACGTTTGACCGATCAGCATGAAAGTTGGCATGTATATGTATTTCTTCATGAAGAATGTTTATATGCTATCCACTTTGTTGCAACTTTCAAGTTTTTATACATTTTCATATTTTTTTTAATAAGAAGTGCATTTATTTTGAATCTAATGAAAGTTCATTATGCTACCACACAAAAAGCTCATTGCTATAGAACTCCGTTTCTGTTTGATCATGATTTAAAGTTGAAACGAGAATATTCGAACATTTGAGAAGAAACACAAAAACATGCTTGCTTTCCTTAGTAGCAAAAAATTAAACAAATATGCGTGGACAAAATTAGAGCGAGAAAGGAACAATGACTACAAAAATCGCACACTAACATCACTACGGGGCCGCAGTAACCCGCGCTGGGCTATGCTAGTAATATATAAAATAAAATGTAAGTAAAATTTGTCTATAAATTATTAAAACAAAATAGTACCATTCCATCATCATATCTACATACATCATAGCTCATTCCATCTAACAATTTTTTATTAACTTTATTTATTACATTAATAGTAGGAAGAAAGAAATTACATAAACCAAAAAAAAAACACCAATTCAAACAGAAAATGAAATAAGAGAAAAACACAGAAAAATAAAAAGCAAAAGTAAAATAAATGAGAAATTAAATAAACAAAAAAAATAATAATATTCAACAAATAATCGGGGGCGCATACTAGAATTGTAAAAAACATATAAAAACGCGTGAGAAAACAAAAACAAATTGATTTGAATTGTATAATTCAGGGTGATGGCAAAACAGTGGAGTGGGGAGTGGAAGCGAGACAAGTATGTACATTTGAAGAGTGGGCACAAATAAACGTATCTCTACAAATGTAAGCATATGAATACATTCAGAGAAAGAGAGAGATATATTCAATAATTGTGCATCATACATTTAATTAATTGAAGCGAACATTATAATTGCGAAAGGGGGCCCAAAATAATGATAAGATGACAATTTTCTACCCGCCGTAACCGACTCTTAGTCCCCTATTTCAACTATTTCAATGCAATGCACTTAAGAGATTATATAAGATGATGATAATGATGTAGAAGGAGATTACGATTGTTTAAGAAGAAGTTAATACATAAGTACACATGGTTTTTCTTTTCCCTTTTTCTTTCCCTTATCTCATTCCTTTACTTTCATTTCAGTTTTGTTATTTTATCTTTTTATATCATTTTCCTATTATTTTCTGTACAATTTTTTTTCCCTTTTTTGTTGTACGATATGCGACTTTTGGGTTGAATTATGTAGTGCGTTCTTTTTTATTTGCACAAATGTATCTTAGTGTTAGATTGTATATTTCTGTGTAGGTGAGTATGTATATGAGGAGTGTAAGTGATTGTGAGTGTGTGTATGCCATCATCTTGGCACATTTTAATCTTGGTTTCACTGTTTTGTTTGTTGTTACATTTTCTTGTGTTCTTCTGTGTTATTTCGTTCATTTATTCTTTATCTTATTATGCTGCTTAGTGTTTTCTTCACTTTACTTCATTTCATTTCATTTCATTCCATACCTCTTCACATTCACATACATTCGTTCATTCAGATATTTTTGAGCTTATGATGATGCTGGTGGTATTGAGGTGTAGTAGTACTTAATGCATGCGAGCGAGTGAGTGAATGAGTGAGAGTGTGATTACGCCTCCCTTTTGTAGCATAGCGTTGGCTTTAGATGTAGATAAATGCCTTTGCACTTAAGTGTATTTGCATACTAACATCAACACACACACACAGACACACACTCACTCATAAACAAATAATCAAACAAACATTGGAAGTCATACAAACAGAGCGAGAGACAGAAAAGAGACTTTGGATGAGGGAAACCAGAGTTAGAGGTAGAAGTAGAAATGCTTGAAGCCAAGTGAAGCCAAGTGAAGCCAAGCTAGACACGTACACAGATACACATACATACACTTATAATTTGTATCTACAGATACACTCACACTATAGTATGGTATGTGTTGTTGTGTATATAAATTCATATGGCAAAATCATATTCACATTTACTATGTTGTGTGGTCTGAGAACAACGTGCGACGTGTACAATGAACATCATCATTATTTATTTATGATTATTTTATTACATTTGTGCGTGAGGCTGGCGAAGGCCTTCGCATCAGACAATTCCAGCAAAACCAACAAACTACTCAAATCCGCACCGCAAAGCAATGCAGCCCCAAGCTATCTATCCACTTACTAGTACCACATCGACCCCCTTCGTTTTATTTCAAATATTTCCTTTTTCCTTCTGTTTGTCTTTTGCCTTCATTCTACAACTGATTCTATACATTCTACATTACATTGAATTTGATGCTTTTTGCTTAGCTTCAACTTCAATTCCAAATTCAACTTCAACTCCAACTCAATTTTCACTACTCTGCTCTGCATGAGATCCTCTTATGGATGCATGTTTAGGTGCTATTTTGAAATAGAAATTTTCTACAAATCTCTCAACCACCACAAAATCTCTTATTATTTCATGGCTTTGGCTTTGTTTTTGTTTTTGGGTTTAGTATCTTTGTTTATGTTTCTCTATGATTGTCTCTGAATCGCTGAAACTGAAACAGAGTATGAGTCTACGGGTGTGTGACAAAATTATGTTGTGCATTTATGCAAAATAACCTCGAGCATAGAAGCAAAAGCTCATATATCACATTTTAATTAAATTAATTATTGAATAGAAATCAAGTATTATAGTAGGGTAAGATAATTTAGTGCTTGTATGAAGGCTTCTTCATTAGTGTGAATTAGTTATACAAACACGTACATAGAAGGACAAACCATTGATAGTGATTGAATGCTACTTCTCTCCTGTTCTCATCTTAATTATTTATAATTTGAATTTCCGGGATATAAATCAAATTGATTTAAAGAGCAAACAGTTGTAATCATCCCAAACTTATATTCATTATACAATTCGAAATTGATATTCGACTAAGTAGTCAGTCAAGAAATGGTCTAATATGAAATTTTGTAAGAGAAAGTTGAAAGTTGAGTTGCAAATAAGTTTTCATTTGGTTTTACTCAATAGATGCAATTCCATTCTAAACTGCCAATTAATGTTATTAATGTACTTCGAAGAAACTTCATAAAATATAATTGATGATTAGAATATCAATGCAAGATGAATCAATCCATCTGTTTATCAATCTACTGATCAGTCAGCTTTGTCGAGAAACTAGTCTATTAGTTTTTGAGATTTTAAGATGACATTCACACTAGACCACCAGTTTTTGAATTAGTTAAGCTGAAATATTAGCAAACACGTTATTATTTTGCTTGACTCAATAGATCTTACACCAATAAGACTATCTTTGCTGAGTTTCTATCAAAACTTAAGTCTAATATTAAGCAATTGTGCTTCTGAATATCTGTATAAGACATAAAAAGATATGATTTATGCACATTAAGTTAGAAATTGATTTAGCTTTGTTCGTCGATCCGTTTATTCAGTTTTTAATATTCTAAGATATAATATTGTATTACAATAGAAGCTGAAATGTTGTACTAAATTCTTAATGTTAACCTTATGAAATTTTCCGAGTTATATATATTCCAATTTATTAATTATATTCTGAAGACTATGACTAGAATCATACATTCGTACATTTACAGAATATTAATTGATTGGGTTATTTATCTGTCCTGTCAGGAATCTAGTGCCTAGTTTTAACATACATAAGTACAAACTTGCGCCTCAGTTTTTAAATTAAAGAGTTCAAATATTGCAAAAATGTCTTTACCACTAGTTGTTTTCAAACATTACAAATATCTAATAAAATATCAAATGCTCGTAAACTATATGATGCGCATCTGATTATGGTTAAACCAAATAGATATTTTTCCTTTCCCTTTATTTAGTTGAGATATTTATTGTGCTGAAATTTCCTTTCAACGGAATAGCGATTTAATGCTTCTTTTGTTTGTGTGGTATCTGACTCACTTAAGTCTATGCGAATTGTAAAGATGCTTTCAAAGGATAATATTCCTTTTGCTCTTTGACATTTTGAACACGTATTATGAGCTCTAAAAAAAACAACCAATGCTGGACATTTTTCCGCCTTCAATAATAAAGAAAAGGATAAATAAATATCTTTGTTCCGGCATCATTTCACTTAGTAGTACTCGTAGTAGTAGTAGTATTTGTTTCTTTTGTGTTTGTTCTTTTTATCATCATCATCACCACATAGACCATGTTACCTTACACTTGTTGATTGATTTTATTTTATTTTATTTATTTATTTATTGCGTTTGTCCGTTCGATTGTTTTTTCTTTCTATCATTCCTTTTTCTATTTATTTTATTGTTTATTTGTTTTTGGTTTTCTGTGTTTTTTGCTATATTCATTCATTCAATGAATTGGGTTTCCAAACAGATTTTTCTTTTCGTGCTTTTTTGCTAAATTTCATTTGTGATTTTTTTCTCTCATCTTTTTTTTTTCATTTCTTTCTTATTTTCTATTGTTGGGCGTTGTTTTGAGGCGTTTCCTCTCTGAGTGTGATTTGTTGTATAAATTGCAGTTATTTATTTTGATTTGAATTATTTGGGTTTCTTTTCTATTTTTTCTTTGGTATTTTTTTTATTGTTTTGGCATTTTATAGTGGCCACTGCAAATGAACTGACTGCCACCCCTGGTGGTGATGGTTGCAATGAATGAATAAATGAATGGAAGAATGAATGACTGACTGAGGGAATGAATCACTTCAACCAAAACAAATGAGATAAGCCCCTATTTTATGCTCAATCTCAGTATAGTTCACATGATGATGATGCTGATAATGATGATAATATGTAAAGCAGCGATTAACACCAGCACCCGCACACACATACTAAGATACATAAGTTACAATATACTGAGGAACAGAAATTTAAGTGCCTTTTTTTGTAGTGCTTAAAAATCTCAGTGATGATGACAATCTAACATTCGTTTGTTCGTTCATTCATTGTGTTGAACTGATTTGCGTTTGTCAGTGTCACAAAGTTAGGGATTGATACAAACCAGAGATAGATACTAAGCAGCAGATACACAGTCAAATCATCATTATCATCTATATCATTCAGACTTCATCAGTACAATGATAATGCCTTTGTATCTAATGCGTACGTTAGACTCACAAAAAATGAATAAATATTGTATCTTTTTGTCTCGACACGTTATTCTCTATTTCTCTGTATGTTTTTGTCTTTGTGTCTTTCAGTATCTTTAACACGCATTTATGCATTTCCACATACAATGCTACTAATGTTAATGTCGTTCCTGCCTCTGTTTGGTTTATAGTTCAATATTTAAATTCTTCTTTTATTCCACTTCACTGGTAGTACTATAGTTGACTGAGCTTTGCAAAACCGGAAATTCTTTATTAAAAGCGAAAAACCATTGTACTCATCATTACTCATTGTTTTCCGTGCATCCTCTGCATCTTGTGCCCTTCATCACCTTTTATATGTTTTTGGTTTTTGGTATTTGGAATTTTCTATTTGAGACAATGCCTGCTTTATGTGCTCATCTATACTTCATTTATTTCAATTACTGCCAAATTACATAATACGTACATACACAAACAAACTTCATCATTTGTTGTATTTGTTGCTGTTGCTGTTGGTTTTGTCTATCTTCCATCTGATAGATTCACAACACTTCACTTGGTGGTGTTTGTTTGTGTTTTTCGATTGCTTTAAAAATTTTCCATATGAATAAAGTTTCAATATTTTAATTTTATCAAAAAATCAATCGTCATACTTTCGTCGTCCTTTTAAATTCAACAGTTTCACTCGTTGGATTGAACTGGCTACTGAGTTGATTTGAAAGGAAATCAATGCTGTTGATGTTTTCTAAATGATTGCCCAAGGAATATTAGTAACGAATGATTTATTTTCTTCCACACATACACAAAAGTGAAATGAGATGAAAATCGAAAAATTGAAATCGAAATATGTAGATGAAAAATACCTATGGTAAAATGATGTTGTCCTCTATACTAAATAAGAATATTTATGCCATTTTATTTTGATGTTTTCTGTTGTGGTTTCTATTCGCATGCTGAGTTCATGTGATGTGTGCAAAATATTGAATGAACACAGTCTCTCTAAAGATATCGAATAAATGAAATCAATAACAAAGTTAAGTTATAACTAATAACTAAGTTATAATAAATACCATTATCCTACTACTTAGTTTACTGAAAACTTCTAAAAAAAAGAGCAACAAGCTTATTGTGGTTTCACTTTGTTCTAAGCTTATAAAAGTAGAAAAATAGACAAAAAGTTTGATTCCACCGAAGTTTATATACCTTTCACATAAGAAGATCGAAAGATTTATCATTGCTGAGGGTTTGTTTTCTTAAATAAGAAATTGTAGAATTCCCAGCTAGAATTCTCTTATTAAAGAATATCACTTCTAGTAAACTGGCAATTCGAAACTAGGGATGTTCATTTAAAACTATTTATCGATATTTATTTATTTATATATTGAAACTCTATATCGATATCGATTGTCATTCATACTTGAATCAATCAAAAATGACATCGATAGATTTGGCTCGATTCAAGCATGACTGACCGTGTGTGGCGGAGATTGAGTGATTGAAGCGGTGATTGAGCAAAGTCAAATTCACATTGATATTTTTGGAACAAGCCATATCGGGTTTAATAAATTCAACAATGATTGAAAATGGATGGGCCTTATTATAAGATTTGTATTCAAAGAGTAAAGGCCTACCTCCATACGACGCTATGCTTCTACGTGTTTCAACGACACAAGCTCCATAAAATGCTACTGCGTCAGCTTCTTGATTACCAAAACTATGTAAAGTAGTCGTTAGTCACAATGCCATGAAGCAGAATTCGCTTTATCAATTATTTTTTTTGGTTATCTTTTAACCTCTTGTTTGCATCTTGGGTCTTAAAAATGCCAAGAAAGTTCGGTATCTTTTCGAGAGTATTCGGTACGATATATTGAATAAAATATATCGATAATAAGTATTCGATATCTGGTAGTTCGACTATATCGGATTTAAATCGAAATAGACTGATATCAGCCATCGGTCCATATCTCTGTCATCGTTTCTGTTATCGGTTTGGATTTCGAATCGGTAATAGAATGAGACTGAACTGAAAGTTTAAAAGGCCCTTAAGTGTTATTATTATTATAACAGTGAGAACATCCTATGGGCTTTGACCATGTTCCATAATAAATGTGGCTTTTAATAATTAGTTTTATTATTTCTTATCAAACTGAGAACTTTTTATATACTCACAGATTCAAAAACTAAGATTACCTTTCATGAAAATATATAAAATATAGAAGAAATTGATTGCTGCTATGTTGACCTTTTCCACATAGTAAAACTTCTAGATCTTATTCAAAGCTTAGCAAACCTGCCCACAAAATGTTAATACATATTTATACTAAAAAAATATTTTGCAAACTATCTTTACAAACCGCAAAAACCAAGATAAATGTAGATACATTGCTGTGTATCTTCAGTGTTTGTATCTATGTGAATGAATGAGATACCTTGTACATGTACATATGGTGATGAGGTGGGTTGAGTTGAGTTCAGTTGGTGTTGATTATTGGGTTGCTATAAATTTTCATAACTTTTAACCATACAAAATGGCCATGTAAAACATGGCGGTCTCATGGTCTTAATGCATTGCACGTCTAAACTTTTTCCTATTTTTCACAATCAACAACTTTTATGCTGCTTGTCTTTAGGTATTTAAGTTGCCAGTAAAAAGGGAATAAAAAGTAGAAAAACGAAGAGAAAGAAAATAGCTTTATTACCCTTACTACATTGTAGTAGTATAACTGTATTGACGTCATCATTAGCTAAGAAGCCTTGCCACCTACTCATTTACACACAAATAGAAATAGAGTGACTGAGTATCTATTATTTATTAAAGAAGCAATGTGATCAAATACCAATGAATTAAAGTATTCATTTGACTAACTGACTGGCTAACTGACGTCAAATTGTAGTCTCAATACCTATTTTAGGGGGAGAAAAATACTTTTGTAATAATGAATAAAGCAATTAACTGATAATAGACGTCCTAGAGAGAAAGGAAGAATCCTTCGTCACTATACTCGTACACATTAAAGTCATGAAACATGCAACAGCTTTCATCTATTCAATTTCTACTACTCTCTTAAACTGGGTAAAAATTCACTTAGTGTGTGTGTCTACTAGTATCTGTGTGTCAGTCAGTCAGTCAATCTTTCTTTTTGTCTGTCAGTCTCTTAGTCTATGAATCCTGAATGAAATCCTGCCAGGGTGAGCAACAGCTAAAGTTGAAGTCAAATTTAAATAAAAGAAATGGAAAATTTTCCAGAAAAGAATGTGTAATGCATTGGATATGGATGGAGGAGGTGGAGAAAATGGTGGAAAAAAGGAATATAAAAACAAAATGGCGTTGCATATGAATAGAAAATGAGCACGTAATGCTGCATCATTGTTGTCCTTGCTGTTATTGTTTGTGTATGAGTTCGAGTTTCTTTTTTATCCTGTTGCTGTCATCATTGCTGCTGATGTTGAATGCTGTTGCTGCAATCCAATGAAGTCACTCTGGCTGGAAAAAAAAAATCCAAAGTGCATGAGATGCAAATGCGTAACTTTGCACTGATAATGACGCATAGCGAACAGAAACAGAATGAGTTTTAATAGAACCATGACCAGGATATGCAAGAAATAATGATGATGACGTGTACATATTCCTCTCTTTTTTCCCACTGTTTTTTTTTTTTTTTTTTTTTTTTTTAACTGTAATGAAATAGTAAATGGGTAGCATACCAACGATGATGATGATGTTGATGATGTTGATTTTACACACACAAATTATTGCATTTTATTTGCAGAATTTTTTTTATCAACAAATTTGATATTGGCAAAGTTGTACCATGCCCCTCAACTGCAGTTGTGTCTTCTTTATTTTTGATTACACAGAAATGTAACTTTTTTGAGCATTAAAAAAATAAAACTGAAAAATATCTTATTTTTTATACCTTTTTCTGTTCCCGTTGTTTTTTTTTTTTTTTTTAATTTTAATGCAACAAAGTTAATTTTATTCCATCATCTTAACTTCTTATTTTCTTTTTAGTATTTTTTGTTTTATTTGTCGTGTTTGTTTTTTTATTTCTGCAAAGTTTCATCTTCTTTCTGCTTCAAACTTGGCATTTATTTTACATTTTAATTGAAATGGCCGCAAGTCATCCTTGTGCTGGTGCCTTTGCTGCTGGTGCTTCAATGAAAGCATTTCCGGTTTTGAAATGTCAACCGGAAGTTTGAGTTGCAAGTAAATTAACGTTAATTAACGGAAACTTTAAGCAACAATGAAATAAAAGGAGTGAGCAAAACAATAGAAGGAAAGGAGCCATGGATCAATTCTTAGCTGAGGTGAGTTGAACAGGTGTATAGAAAAGTTAAGATGGATCAGTGACAATATGAGTAACTAAAGTAAGTCAGTTTAGTATTAGTCAACTTCAGTTGATTTGTCAAAATATATGAGCTGTGTAGTTAGTTGATGAGTGTCTGATATACATGACAGATGTCCTGGTTTGTAAATTCATCATATGTACAATAAAATCGAGCAGGGTAGCCTGTTGATGTCATAGTCAACTTTGTTCTACTTGATGCTTCAAGTGCTTTGTGGCACTCACTCACTCACTCACACACTTATTGAGCGAGTACTCTTTCGTTTCTTATTCATTCACACACTGATGACATGATGATGACTAAACCTCACTTATTTCGATTGCATTTTGTTGGTTTTATTCGAAAGCCTTTTCGTGTGCTCATCCATTCACCAGCCGAATGCGGCGACAATCACTCACTCACTCACTCACTAACTCATTCACTGAGCCTTGCACCCTTTCAATTTGGCACTCCTTCGAGTGTGCCAAGCCTTGCCGCTCGACCGCAGACAAAAGAACTTATGAAATTGTACTTCAAACCCCTTGTAAACAATGACAAAGAACAATTGAAATCTGCGTCTTTTGTTTTATGAAACCTTTCACATTTTTTCGTCCAAATAAAATACTAAATGCAAAAACCAAATAAAAAATGAAGAAAAAAATATTCATATTCAAAGGCTTTTTCCCCCATTCCCTCCTATACAAAGTTACCTTAGACACAGTGGAACAAATAATGAAAATTATATGAGGAAAAAAAATAAAAAAAAAATGTATAAAAAATAATAATAATAAAAATCATTGTGCAGTTAGCCAAGTCAAGAAAGAATTTTGGTTTGTTAATTTTATGCTCAACATTATCACTCTCTCTCTCCCTCTTCTCACTCTGTCCATCTGTTCATCTCTTCATATCTTTTCATTTTTCTCTATCTTAAAACTCTACTCAATGACACAAATGAGCGCTTGAATAAAAAGTATGAATGATGAAGGACAATAATAATCATGATTATGAAAAAAAGCAAAGTAAATGAAAAAATTTATGGAGAAAAACAATGAACATTTTTTTTCCTCCATTTTTGAGTCCAAACAAAAGAATTTGTCGTTTCGAAAATAAAGCTTTTAATTTTAATATATTTTGGATGAACAAATGAATGAATGAATACATACATATAAATAGTATGTGTGCATATGTATGTATATATGTTTATGCATATTTGTGGTTATGCATGTGTAAGTTTATCAAAAGGATTTTGTTTGAAATATTAATTATCGCATAATTTTCTGGCTCACTGACATTTCAAGAGTTTCTTCATTTTCTACAATTTTCTTCCCCCATTTCATTTCATTTCATTTTAATTGTTTTGTCCTTTGAGCTTTTTCGAGAAGACTTTCTCTTTTGATTAGTGGCCCATTAAAATAGTTCAAAACAAAGAAAATCTAAACAGCAGTTAAATTTTTGGTCTCTATTATAAAACCACAATTAATTTACGTGGGTCAATTTGAAATGTTTTAGGATTTGTTGAAAAGATATTAATATCATCATACTAGAGAAGTGGAAAGATATTTTCACAAATTTCAGACAATTGGAAAGCTTAGTTAGTTCAGTCTATGTTACAGTTTTCAAACATTTCGTAACACAAACAATTTCTATCTATATGATTTACACATTTATGCATAAATTTTAGTTATTTTCGAAGTTATGTTTACATTGGACCAAAATCGTAATGCAATAACCAATTTCGATAGCATGTTCTAAATAAAACTACAATAGGATTAAAAGAAATTATTTCATTACTTAAGTTCTGTCATGAAGAACGGAAAAATTCTTATAAAGATATGCACAGAATAAATCCATTTTGAATCCATAATTAATTTAATTATAAGCCCTTATTTTGTAAAAATAACTCATATCATGATTAATTAACTCCAAGTCTAGGAAATGTTCATTTCAATGTTTTTGTGATATTTCATGATTAGTAGAACGATTCTGCCATATTCATTCAGGATCGAGAATTGGAACTAGTGCCAGAAGTGCCTATAAGATGAATGCTACAAGTTTTAAGAACTTGTTGCATATGAAATGTAATCTTTTAAGATGAATGATTGTAAATGAAAAACAAATCCTAAAAAAAAGTATCCTATGGAAACTTAACTCTTAAGTGGTGAAGAGTCACAAGATTCAAACTATTACACTAGGGACCCCAACAAGCATTAATCTGACTCTGGTTGGAATGTCTTAATCGAAACTATCATAGTAATCCTCTTGATTTTTATTTTTTTTTGATCATAGACATACAAAACAAAAATAAATAATCAAACTGAAATGATTGACATGTTCCATTTAAGTTCTTCTGTAACTAAGTTCTATTTAATATAATTTTGAAGAATATCACCATCTTAATATCTGTCAAATGACTCTCGTATGTATTTTAATCAACTCAACCAAACTGAACTCATCATGGCAACTCATGGCCGAACAACGAATGATTTCATTTTTTTGAGAATAACATCAAAAGGCATCAAAACAACTACAGCAACAAGAGTAATCACAAAAACCACAATATGTATTTCATAGTACATATTTTCATTGCCAAGTTCTTTTAGTGATTTCTTTCTTTTTGCTTTTGATTTTGCTTTTCATTTCATTTCTTAGCTTTGCTACTGCGATTCGACACACACAAACACAACAAACAATCAAATGATGCACGCATATACTTAAATAGACACATATTCAGATACATAGATATTGTATAAAGATATATGGTAAACATGCATATGTAGATATTGTAGGTAGATATGTATATTTTTTTCTTCTTTATTTTATAAAGCGATATTCAACAGATGTTGTAATTGCTCATAAAATTTGATGACGCTGGCGTGATGAAGAATAACAAAAAACCACAGCAACAACAAAAATTTTGAGCAAAACACAAAAACAAAATCAGAGCAAAAAAATAAAGAAAAGATGATGCAAGGAGGAGAGAATGTATCTCATACTCTTCTACACTCATATGTATTGTAGATCCGTGTACAATTGTGCAAAGAAAGAGAAATAAGAACGATATTGAATTGTATTTAGCATCCGAATGAGTTTTGTTTGTATTATGTGAGTGTGCTGATTTCAAAGAAATTCAACTCACTAAGTTGAGATTCAAAATTGGTTCAGCAGAGCAGAGAAATAATAATAACAATGATGATGTTGATGTTGATGCTGCCGATGATGATGATGATGATGACGATTTGCATTGGAAAGAAAGAATATTCTTATATTCCAGCCAGTAATGGAATAAATATCTTTAAGATTATAATTCCACATTTTGTCACAACTTTCTATGGCTGTTGCTGCTACTGAGATGACGATGACTAATTTCACATTTTGTCTAAGCATTTGTCTGTAAATAATATTTAGTATCTCCGTATCTGTTACGAATACCCTGCTGTCCTTGTTAGTTTCCCTGCTGTGCACATTTGCCAATCGAACAATTGGTTGCGTCTAGAGGGTCGTCGCTCGTCAGTCATTCACTTAATGTTCATTTGACATCCTTATTTTTTTCAGTTGGGTTCTCTTTTCTTCTCCTTTCTTTTCTTATTTCTCCTTTATTTTTGTGTGCGTTTTTGAAAGTAGTACGAAGTAGTAGTTTGCAAAAAGTGCGGGCTAAAATCACATGCCAGTGACATGTGTCTTCCAAATGTTTAAAATTTTGCTTGTTTGCTTGTGCTATAAATTTTTCAAAGGAAAAATTGACTTACAAATAATACCAAACAGTTTTATCTTGAATGTAAAAAAAGTATCGGTGACTGCAGCAGAGTATCTAACATGATTTGTCACACATGTTTTAAGTATGAAAATCGCTTTTCATTTAATTCCTCATTTACCATAACAGTTTCATTCATTCATCATTTATTCAATTATTATATGGACTTAGTTTTCCTTTCAGTTTTTGTCAACTCTTTTCTTTCAATTAAGAATAATCATCACCATCACTCATCTACTCACACTCTGTGATTGCCGACTCTTTCATGCCTTAGTAGCATTTTAAGTGCAAGAGAGATATATGAACCAAGTACTGATCGTGACGCAGGCAGTCCAAGTATAGCAGTGCAGCTGCAGAGGCCTAAAGCAGAGAGCAAGCAGCACACAATAGCCCATAGGCCCAGATAAGCGAATAATGAGAATAGAACAATTGCTTGCTATTTGTGTGTGTGCAATTGAATTACTCTCGCTCTCTCAAGTGCTTCCCTATCTACTCTCCTGCTGACTAAATGACTGCCTTTCATTGTCATAAACACTCTCTTCTTTTCTCTCTCTCTCTAGATTAGAGCAGAGAAGAGTAGAGTCGAGTTAAGGCAACTCGAGTATTTGTTTGCTCTCATTGTCAATTTCCATTCTTCCACATTTCCATTTCCATTTTGTGTGCGCTCATTTTGTTCGTTCGTACGCGTTTCATTCAGTCAATGAATGCGAAAAATGTACATTTCTTTTTTTTTGAATTTTTCTATATTCTTTTTGTTTTTTTGGCATTCGTCGGTCGTCAGTGGTGGTGTAAGGAACGCGTTCGGGTTTGTGTGATTCAAAAGAGATTTTATTAAACAAAAGAAAAAGGATTAAATGTGTTATACAAAAGACAAGAAAAACTTGTTGAATACAAGGATATGTAATAATAGTACATACATATAATGAAAAATTAGTGATAAATAATACTTAGATTGAAATGACTTTGTACCATATAATCATCATGTGATTGGTTAGATTAACTGGAATTTATTTCATTAATTGCTCTCAATCGAATTTAATTGATTGGCGAACGCAATACAAACCGTTAGCAATACAATTCGCTTCAATATGGTGGCATTAAACACAAGCACACACACACAAATACAGTCACTGATTAATATTAATTAAAATGTGAGAAGGCAAAGGAATCGAAATTGGTCGATCAGAATCCACTTGGCAACACATTCTTGCTTTTGCTCTACTAATTGGATTTAATTTCTAAACATAAGGAAAAGGGTGAGTGATCTGATCTCTTAATACTTAGAGTACTAAAGTTGATAAAGTTGGTTCAAGTAACATCATTCTTCGTCACTAAATTTTATTAAATACAAGAAATAAAACCCTTAGTCAGTGCCACTCTGGCATCCAACAAAACAAAATTCACTCGATTGTTCGCTCATTCGCTTATCTATGAATATGAAAAAAAAAAAACATACTCACTTCTAAAAAGCTGATAAGAAATTTGTCGTTTTAAACACCAAGAAAAAAAAAACAACAAAAATCTATATATATATTAAAATGAATCGCTTAAAGTGTTGGTAAGCGACAAACTCGAAAACGGCTGGACCGCTTTTGATAATTTTTTGTACTTATTGGGTCAAGTGGATGGTTATAAGCTACATTTGGACCCGGTTGGTGGCGTAGTTTTGGAGATACAGATACTTAGAGACATATTTAAAAATCATTAAGACGCCTTTCTGAAATATAGCAGGAAATTATGTCAATATTAATATTTGATTCGTCTGATTTTTCAAAAGTAAAAAGAGACCAGTATCACGCACTAACATCACGTCGGAAACGTAGCAGAGCACGCCGGGTGCGCTAGTACCAAACAAAATGAAATTCCATGAAGAATGAAAATCTAAAATTCCATACAAAGTTTACTGTGTCATTCCACTTCTTCCATTGATTAGTTGCTTTCAAGGGCTTCCTATTTCATCATCATCATAACCATAATTATTATCATCATCATTATTATCATGATCATCTTTTTTAACCTTCCTTTTTGTACATTGCACACTTAGAACGCAATTAGCTGTTGTCATAAATCATATCCTTGATCACAAACAAACTGGTTTATCAAGTTCACATAATTTTTTTGTTTAAGTAAATTGCGTTCTCATTTCCTTGTCTTGTCTTGTATTTATCTTTTTTTTTTTGGTGTTTGGATCATTATATATTTTTTCCGGTTTACCCCAAAAAACAAATCGTCTGAACTTTGACACTTTCATATTCAAGTTTCTCATTGAACGAAATTGTAATGATTCTCAAACTGTTGTCGTCACTCAGTTCTATTCAAACTGTAAGTGCTACTGAAATATTAAGTGAATTTTTGGTATTTCATTTACTGAATTTAAAGTGAAAATATCTTTAACAACAAACTAACAATGTGGAAATTATGAAATGGAAATGAAAATGGAATTAAAAGAAACAAAACATTGTTATTTGTGCTCAGTGTGTACATATTTGTGCTTTTTATCATTTCGTGTTGGGTTTTTTCTTCTATTTGTTTCATTATTTAACGCAAAATTATTCTCTAGCGACAACAAATGATAGCGATAACTAAATACACACGCACTCATGCATACACTAGACAAATAATGGTTGGTGAATGTGAATGTGTATCTATGTGCATGCCAGCAATAACAGTTAATTTATTCCAATTAAGGGATTTTCCTGTGTTGCCTTGATCCGCTTTTCTTCTTCTTCATCATCTTGTTTTCCTTTCCTTCCCTATGTTCGTTCGTTGTTCTTTATTTTTATGTTTCTGCATGCGCATTTTTCATTTAAAAAATACAATTTTACAGTAAACGGACAAACAAACAAACAAATGAACAAATACAGAAAGGAAGAAAGGAAGACCGCGACTGCCTTCATTCTCTGAAGTCTCAGGTAACTTTGTTGTTATTTACTTTTGTTTTATGAGATTAGCACAGTGATTCTTAATCTTTGTTTTATCATGTCATATTTTTAATGATTTTAAACTTTGTCCTAACTCGGATTAGGCAGTGTTACTCTCAGGGTCCCACATAACATTAGTGTAAAGAAATATGTATATGGGTTCAATGTTTAGGATTATCACATCACTTTTAATGTATCATCTTTCTATACCGCGTTGTCCACTACGCACATTGGGGCATTTTGGCTTTAGAATCACTGGATCAGTAGATAGAGAGTATGGGGATTATGCTTTCAATTCTTAAGAGATTTCCATTTGCAAGAAATTAATAAAAATAAATAAAGTGAATTCAATAAAACATTGTTTAATAATTAGAATCCCAAGTATTCACTTGAGTCTCCTTTGACAGCTTTTTTCAATCATCTACTTCATTTTGTAACACTTTAATTTGATTTCATATTCTTTTATCCAAGCATAGTAGATCATTGATTCTTGATTGATTTAAATGGAAATGTATTCCACACAAACTTACTTATGTATATAGTACAGATATGTATCCAAAGCACTGCGACTTTTTGACCTCAGCCATATCAATCAACACTTTGACTCTCACACGTTTCACTTCACTTTTGTCATTTTTCCATTCATCCATCACTTCATTTATTTATTCAACCAAACCAAAGCTCATCAAAAGTAGCACGCGAACCAATTAAAGTTCTTAATACTTATACACAAATGTATATGAAAAAATATATCTCACACACACACAAAATTTATCGCATGCTATAAATATTGTAAATATTTTTCAATGTTAGTAACAAATGGTAAGAGGAAAAGAAAAGGCAAAGAAAAAACAAAAAAATATTTATCGCATTGAGTATAAATAAATAATTCTTTTATTTATTTCTTTATAAATAAAACTTGGGCAGCATTTAGCAAAAAAGAAAGATTATTAATTTTTCTTCTTAAATTTATTTATTTATTACACATCAAAAACACAAGAGTGGAAGAGTGAAAAACTAACGAAAGAGTTGAGAAATATATACATACACATATGTATGTCTATTAATTGAAATTCAAATTTATATCTCAAATCGCATAACCTACTGGCGTCGGTTTTTTTCAGTTCTTTTCACTCTTTACCCCAACTCTTGTGATAATTTGTGATAAAAGCTATAAAGCAGCAATAGCAGCAACATCACCCAATGTTCATTCGTTGTTGTTTCTTTATATACTTGGATATTTTGGTACGTTTATTCAATTGAAATCGTTTTAATATATGTATAGAAGAAGTATAGTTGATGATTGCCCCCTTGGTTGTGAGCTAGCAAACGATCGAATAAGCACATGCCTTCCACATGTGGATGTAGTATTACGAGTATCTTTCTTAAGTATTATTATTCTATTTCATTCCACACAATTCTTTGGCGCTTTGCTTAGCTCTGCCAGACGCTTCCGCTATGCGGGCAACGCCAGGAAGTGGACAGTTAAACATTTGCATTGAGTTGAGTTGAGTTGAGTACGCAGCTGTGACAAATATGGATTGGGTCAGAGATTGGATTGAAGAGATAGGGGGAGGGAAATCATGAATTTCTTGATGTTTATTATTTTTATTACTATTTCTTTTAGGAATATTAATAATTTTTTTTTTGTTTTTTTATTGAGGCCACCCGCCTTCCGATTGCTTTGCCTTGTGCTTCAACAGTTGGTCATCAATCGTTTGGCTGCTTGTATTACAATATTTTGTTTACTTAAAAATTATTTATGGTTTTTGCGGCCACCAGCACCGATGTTGCCTTCCATTCTTGTGTTCAATGATTTTTGAATATCAACATTCAACATGTTTGTCATCACAAGATACTTGAATTATGTTTATTTATTTATTTCTTGTGACACATTTAACTTTATTTATTTATTTACTTAATTACTTTGTTAGCATTATGACTTCATTTCAAGTGTTTGGAAATGCCGAAATCAACAACAACACAAATTCTAAGCTCATAAGCAATTTATCACAAATTTCAACAAAATATCTAAACACATTTTCAGATACAATACATATTTTACTTTGTATTCAGATATACTTTACCATATACTATCAGATATGCTAGTAGCATGAGTTTATTGAAAATTTTGGTCATATGTTTAATGTTATTTCGTTCTTTTATTTCATTTTAGTTCAATTCGATTCACTTCCTTTATCCTTCCTTAATATCATCAACGAAAGGAATGTGTAATCTGTCAAATTATTCATGCAAATCACATGTGAGCCTTTTTCATACCCAACGAAAGAAAGAAGGGAATCTTTAATACTACTTGGAAATAAATGAACAATAAGGAGAAGAAATAAAAAGAAACGAAACACAACTCACTTACACATGGCTTAGTTCTGTGTCATATACTTAGAAAAAGGACATGCCAAGCAAGGAAATGCCATCAATTAAGTGTCTGCCGTGCACATTGCCACATTTTAAGCTGTCGCCATGATTAATTAGCATCTCTGTAAGTTTTCTTAGCTTAGCTCACCGCACAGCATTAGACATTATTATCCTTGGGAGGTGGGTGAATTTGATGGTAATGATGCTGATGATGTAGTTGTTATGGTGGTTAAATTTCCAATTGATTGAATTTTCTTAAGCTTCACTAGAAGAAACCTGCAACAGAAAACAATTATTTTTATTGTTCATTGTGGCATAAGTTGAGTTCACTTTAGTTGAGTTGAGTTGAGATGGCAATGGTCTTATGATTTTGCTATTCACTTGAAATTTTGTTACTTGAATTTCTTTCTAATTGAGCGTTTAAATTACTTACAAACCATTTTGTGATTAGCTACTTGATTACGCGACTACTCTCTTTCCTTTCTACTATATCAATATACTTATTGGTCTGTCTGCACCCATTTAAATTTTGTATGTACTTAAATCGAACTAACTTCTCTTTCATTTTCTCCTTTCCATGTTGAATAGCAATTCATTTTACCTTGCTGTTTGTATCTTTATGTCATTCTGTTTGTATCTATGAGTGTCTGTCTGTCTGCCAGTCTGATTGTCAGATTGTCTGTTTGCCTTTGTGTTCATGATAAACCAAAGCAACCAACCACTGAACGTAATCGTGCGCTAACCATTTAAGTTAAAACCAAATTGTGTATAACCATTGCTATTACCGTAACCAAATCCCAGAGGCGGCGTACAATGCCATCAATTGATTTCTTCAATTTTGTGCTTATCTAACTTTTCCTTATCATTTGTTCATTTCTTTGAGTTCTTCCATTTCTTCGTTTGTATTTGATTGTTGTTCTCTTTGATTGTTCTCTGGGAATCTTTTGCGCTCATCCTTTAATATCATCAGTCAGCCATGAACATCATCAACATCATCATCATCATTAACATCATAAGTTCTAGCAACTTAACATTTAATACTTATTCATTTGTTTGATTACTTAAATATTAAGTATCTACTGGGTAATGACACTGAATAGATTCACCGATTGTTGTTCCAAGTATCTACACACATTCATATCTTAATGTTAGGTATTTATTCTTGTTATCTCTAAGTATCTGGTTGCATTATTTCAATATGAGCATTTTATCATTCTCAATACTTAACTTAAAGTGCTCTCTCTCTCGATTTGCTCTCTGCTCTCTATACTTATACCCACAAGTATCTAAGTAAATCTTATGGTGAATTGTTTGCAGCTTATATCACTATTTATATATACATGTACATGTACATGTGTATCTAATATCTGTTGGCATCTGTATTTGTGGTTATTGCCTTGAACTATGCTGGCATTAGTTGTAGTTGGAAATTTGTTGTCTTAAGCTGTGGTTATTATTGTTCTACATTTGTTGGCATTTGCCAGAATTGAACTGAACTCACCCTAGTTCTCTTATGGTTTAGTTGTACAGATACACACATATACTTAGCACATTATTATCTTAAAACAACAAATTTCATTGTACTTTATCGTAAATAGTAAAATAAACTTCAGTGCATGTTTATGTTGGTTTTTACTGTTGCTGATAAGGATTTTACTACAGAAATGGTTGGTTTCTTTCCTTTCGGATCCCAAATAAATTTTGCATATGATGATAGATGAAAGTGAAAAAAATCAAAATAAATTTTCCATAACTAATTTATATGCATATGAATTTATTTCATTTATTACATTTCATTAAATTCAATATTTACATATTTATTATATTATGATTATTTTTTATTAAGAGTAAAATACTATTTTGCATTTATCATTCTCACTCACTCACTCGTCATTCCTGAAATGAATTTCATAGCAAATTATCATAAATATTATGTATTTCTGATTTTATTTTAAGTTGGAATTCAAATAAATAGTTTAATTTATACAATATTTTACAAAAAACCAAAAAAAAAAACAACGATTATATTGTTCCCAAAAAGCAAAAAACTTTGTTATAGAGTAGGTATAATATGTTGATATAATACACCCTACCCAAACCAAACAATGGAAAAGATTTTAATGATTCTCTGATGATCTGTGAATGTCAATATGGTTATTTAAGTTCTATCACATCGTATTATCGATCTTTACAGATTTGTATGGTCTTCAAGTATTCACATTTGATTGATTCAATTTTAAGAATGATTTAGTCTTGACAACAATTGAGTGGTTAAGATAATCCTTATGAATTCATATACGATTGGAAAGTCATTGAGATCAAATGTCCTTGATTTATTATTCCGAGGCATCATCAATCGAATTCAATTTTCAAATTGATAACCGATATTTTGCTCTCATAGTAGGCGCTCCTAGTTTCTACTGACAACCTTAAAGTTGGACGAGTTAAGACTCTGGTATCATAGGAAGCGGTCTCCTTTTCTTTCTAGTATTCCAAAATTGCCAATCTTTGCATTTAAAGAAAATTGTTCAGGGTTACCATTAGCAAATATTTACACTCATTCAATAACCTATGAATATATGAAAGTCTTTCGATATATACTTATATACTCGTATTAAAGTCCATTCAATTTACCTTTTGATTTAAGAAATATAAATGTTTCTAATCATTATATTGTAAAATTTATACTGATATGTTAAACTTTCAGTAAAAAAGGTTGGGTAATAATTACATGGGCGTTATTTACCCTGAGAAATAATAGAATTGTGTGGATTACCTTCTTTTTTGTAATCGGTCATTTGGGTGGAGTCTCTTTAGCCTTCGTCGTGACGCATGCTATTATATTTGGATGTTTATGCAGCAGCTAATTGGAACGGTTTCTGTGTAAAGTGACTTTCTCAAGCAGTGAGCATCTTGAGATCTATAGATCTAAAGTAGCAGACTAGACATTGTACTGCCCCAGTGATGACCCAAATTTGTATGGCTTAGAGCCAATTTGGAGCACCTATATGCCCATAATTTGTCAAGGAATGTTTACTGATTGAGAGAAGGCTACTAGTTCATAAATCTTGCTTATTCTTCCAAAAATTTAGATCTAAGTTGACATTGTAATATATTTACCACTTGATATGATTGATCTTATTTTTTGCATTAAACTGAAATTTTTAAAAGAAATATATGTACGATGTCTCAAACAACCAATTTTCTTCAAAAAAAATAGATTTTTAATTAATGTAATGTAAATTTAATGTGGATTACCATAATATTCTATTGTATAAACTAACAGATTTTTCAAACATACATAATTTCAACTTGTGTGATGTTCTCAAATTCCTTTTTTGATTTATTCTACTCGTACTTATTTCGGTGGTGTTATGTCTCCTTTTGTGCTGCATTCACATTACGTGCGAAACACAATTTTAAATTAAACAAAAAAAATATAGTAAAGTATCTGCAAACCTCAGCATATTTTAGTAAGTAATTTGTTGAGAAACAAAAGAATGAAATCAGTTTCATATTTCGTTGTAATCGCATTGCATTTCATAAATGTTTCGGTTGTTCTACTTGTTGTTGTTTGTGGGATAAAAACATAAAAATATTTGTTGTTAAATAAAAAAAAAGTGAAAAAAATTCATAGCCAAAAGTGCAAATATTTATTTTATAATAAAATAAAATGAAATAAAAATTAAACGAAACAATTTATGCAGATTTTCGTAGAATTTTTCAATATTGTATTTTATTTAACTGAAATTTGTAGTTTGTGTTTTTGTGTTGTTTTATTGAAATTCATTATGTTTTGTTTTGTGGTTTTAATTTAATTGTATTTGTTTTTTCCCAAATGTTTTTTTTTTTTTTTTGGATTTTAATGAAATTAAAATATTTTACAAACTCTCCCAGTGGACGAAATGATAACGCGCGATTTTGAATATAAATGAGTTTCAGTATTACAAATATATATATGTATATGTATTTGTTGTCGACTCGACTGATAGATGCTACATTTGTTGTTTCCAAAAGTAAACCAACCCATGGAATAATAAATAAACTTAATTTGAATTTTACATTGGTTTTTTTTCCAGTTTAATATTTTCAAATAATTTTGCTGCTAATAGCATAATTGAAACAATAAATACCGCAATAATAACAAGTTACTATACTATACTTTGCTATACTAGATATATGTGATTGTGTATATAGATACTATTTGTTTATCGTTCTCGATGTCAATTGTGGATTTCCGTGTCCAAAAGCCAACAACCATAAACTGTAAACTATGTGTAACTAACTAAACAACATGATGAAATATTAATTATGATTTAATGATAATTACATACACACAAAAGTTAAATAACACATTTACACACACGCATACACACTCAGATATTTGCATTTCATTATAACCCACTAAGGACAACTGTTATTAGAAATTATCCATAAAGCCACATAGGCAGGCAGGCAGGACAGGCAGGGCAGTCAATCTCATTTCCATATTTTACATAATTTTCGGTTAATTACACTTTCAAAGAGTAGCCAACTAGAGCTAAATAATACCATTTTGATGTATCTATAGTCATACTTTGATGGTGCTTATTATATTAATATTAATTTATTATTATACACATTATATGTATACATATACATATTGGGTTGGCAAGAAAATTATTGCCTTTTTACTGGATGGGGTTTTAGCATTCAATAATTTGATTGCAACTTTGCAACTTTAATTTGCCGAAGACCGAGGTATATGATATCCTACATCAGTGTTTTCATGTTGCCTTCGAAAGGGTTAAATGTTTTCCATCATTATTGAATCTGTTGATTCAAGTACACACATGTGGTATGGTAACAGAAGCCGATATATTGTGAATTGTTTTTGGTTTTGATATCCACCAAAGACCTTAACTGCTTACACTAACGGCGTCGTTCTCTGGATTACCATATCTACAGAGCCTCCTCATTATGTTGAGACAGCAATACCGTAAGGATGAGACATAGCAACATATGAATTGGGCATGCATATCAATGTGCCTTGCTGTTAATACTTTTAAACTGAAGTTGACGGCCGAACGTTTTGTTATCAAAATATGGGATCATTTGATAGAACTATATTAGCCATATATAACTTTACTACTTTAAAATAAGGAAGAAAACAACTGGGACAAAGAAAAAGTGTCTATTGATGTCATTACAAATGTCCAGTGTCACAGATTAAATGATCAAGTTAGGTTAGGCAAGTGCAGGAGATTGCCAAAGGAGTCTCTTTAGAATTGCAGTGTCATGACTTATTCACCTGATTCCATAATGGTGATATTTGATAAAAAGTAAATCATCTGCAAATAAGCAATTTTCTGTGCCTTCAATGATTTTCATCATATTTATAATAAATTTTTTAAATATATTTATGTAATTCTTCGAAAACTAAAATAATCAGATCTTATAATAAATGGATTGTCATATCTTTTAATGATCTGAAAAAAAGCTTAGATTCTATGCTAATATTTATTAATTAAATTAAAATTCATTAAATTTCTCGTTTTAAAAATTCATTATTAATAATCATAATCAATTTCTTTTCATGAATTCATATTCATTGAAATAGTACAAAAAATAAATTGTTAATTAATTATAAATAAAATCAATATAAATAAGATACAGAAATACATATACATATATAGGAGTATCTATTTATCTATACAATATGTATTGGAATATTTACAATTCTGCATGTTTGCACTAATATGCAAATCCTTTCAATAAATTTTCAGCTTGATTTCATTGCATTTTCAATGAATACTTCAAATCCCATGAGTTGCTGATAGTATTTCCAATTTGATTTCTAATTTCTATCAATTCTCATTTTCATTCTCCTTGTCCTCTCAGTCTCAACCACCCACTTACAAACTCTCAATCAGTTCTGTTTTATTCTGTTCCTTTTTTATCATCATTTTTCATTATTTTCAGTCAATTTTATTTATATACACACACACACACGCATACATATAAATAAATGTATCTTTGTTTGATCATACCATATACACATATAACATGAGTTGTATTACTTTTGTTCGTTGATTTGTTAGTTGCTGTTGCTGTGTCAGTTTCTGTTGCTTTTATTTAATTTCGTTTTGGTTTTCATGTTATTTACATAAACGAAAAACTTCATTTGAATTTTCAACATTTGCATTTTGCTTTGTTGTACTCATACTATGTGACTTGGATTTGTGCTTAACTGTGCTTTGCTTTGCTTTGCTTTCCTTGGCTTCTGCATTGCATTTTCATCACTGTTTCACTCAGTCTATCTGTCTATCTCTCTGTCCGTATATACTCATAGATACATTTAACATTGTACGCTATACTAGTATACTTTGTATAAATACACACATCTAAAGAAAGATATCTGCACTTTTTGTTATTTTTTTCCTGTTGTTGTCATTCTTTTGTATATTTTTTTTTTGTGACTTTTTTCGGTTCAAAGGGCTCACTCACTCATTCACTTCACTCTACATCTTTGTATTTATGTATATTCTGATATTCTGTTTCTGATTTTGCTTGCTTTACTTTTTTCGGTCCCATTGTGAGTTCAGCTTTCGGCTTATGAAATTCCGATAAGGAATTGTGCTGAAAACTTGCCACAAGCGACAAACAAAGATGATTGTATCTGTGTGTCTTCCTTTCAATAGCAATATCTTTATCGAATTGAAGATACATACTACAGTATAGTACAATATGTAGATATTTCTAGATGACATCATTGAACTTTATTTATTTTACAATATTTCCATTTATATGTTATTCAAAAATTTCAAATATTTGTTTTTATTTTTCAGATTTAACAAAAATTCCTCAAATCAAAGAAAGGTAAATGAACAAATAACTAAAAGACAAAATGATGATAAAAGGAAAATATATATATATTTACAGGTGAGTTGTGTTCACAATGTCTTTCATAAAATATTGAGTCATTCATAGAAGACAAAAAAAGAAATACACCATCAACGTCACCATGATTGTTTTTCTAATTAGAACAAAAAAACAAAATCAAAGCAAACTAAAAAAAAAATTATGAATAAGACAAGTTAAGCAAACAAAGAAGAAAAGAAAACTATACCAATTTTTGAATAGTACTCAATATCTATAATAGATAAATACAAGCAAAGTATATAATATATATATAGTCATAGACTTAGTCAATCATTAACAAAGACCCGACGCAAAGCGACTCTACATGACCAAAAGTGACGCATAAAATTTGAAAAATTGCCAAATGACACTACAAAAAAAAAAAAAAACAAAAGATAAAAAACAAATCTAAAAAGCAAAATGAAAATCAAAGAATTAAAAAGAAAACAAGACAATCTGAGGTTGTTTTTCTTCTGTTGAACAAATTTTATGGTTATTTTACAATGGAAATTTACACGTTATTTGCAATACTATTCAATATGCAAAGTTTTTACCGAGTTCAACTGATAAAATTGTGTCAATATTCATGACGATATTTCTCTCCAATAGTATCTCTACTATTTCTCCACTAAATATAGTCAAATGTTGCCATCAACGCCATTTTGAATAGTAAAATACATAAAACCATAGACACACACAAATAGATAGATAGTGAGATAGATGCAGATACGCATACACATATGCATACATAATAGTATTGAGAATAGAATTGAAGGTGTGGAATCAACAGCAAAATGAATTCGATACCAAAAATTCTGAAAAAACAAAACCGAAAAAAAAAATAGGAGAATTGAAAATGTTTATTTTTCTATTTTCCCCATAATAGAAGCATTAACAAAACATGAGTGTGTGTATTCATGTGTTTATGTCCTGAATGTATTGGAATGCATGTGTATGTGTGTTGGTTGGTCAACAGGCATTGGTCGACATAAAAGTTTCAAACACCTGCGACACTGATAACGTGAAAATAAACGACAAAGGCCAACAACTTAGCCACAGGGAGTATTGGCACAAAACTGGCCATCACATCGATACGATTTGAGCGTTTTGGATACTTTGGTATCTAAATGGGGGAATGCTAATGTGTATCTTTGTGTGGTTACGAGTTTTGCGTCCATTGGCAATAGACCCATTATTGGTTAGCCAAAGCATGTGCACCAGCAGCAGCAGAAATCACACACTATTCTGAAAATAAATGGATAGCAGACGATAGCAATAGCAACAGCAGCAGCTTGGCAATTGTACAAGTGTCAACAACAAGAATAACAAAAAAACTTCAAATCCTTTTATTACTTTCACATAAAACTGCAAAAACACACGACGGAAAGAAAGTGTAATGAACAAAACCCGATAAGCGTGACATTTATGCAAAATCTTTTGAATAAATAATAAACCTTTTGCTGTCGTTTGATAATAAAAACTTAAATTCACAATTTTAAAATAATAATAGATACATATAATAAAATTAATAAATTAAGTTCAATAAAATTAAAATATTTATATTTTTAAAAAAGAATTTAAATTTCCATGAGAGGCTTTGATAGGAACTCTTGTTGGATATTTATCCAGATTATGTGATTGTTAAAAGCGATTAACTGAAACCGGATTGACAAACCGCGTTCTTATAAGTTTTTTCGAAGTGTTTGAAATTCAACATTTGGCGTTTTAACATTGATTGATAGACAATCATGTTAGATTATATAGGTTTTTTTTTTGCAATTTATCTCACTTTTTGAATTGATTTGACACATTTAAAAATTGTTTATTACTTTAAACCGATTTCGATTAAATCGGGTAAACAACGACGTACTATGTGTAATACAGAATGATGCAAGAAGGTTGGGGTTCACATGGTTTCTGTTGTGGTATTGTGGAGACAAGAAGAAGACAGACCTGCTGTGTAACATATCTTTCTATAGCTAAAGCTGGGACCACTATTTAGGTTCTTTTTCAATAAAAATTATTGATAATTTGTGTCATTTAGTTAACAATAACCTCGTGAGTCTTGTTACAAGTTCAGGATTGTTCAATCAGCAAATATAGTGGCCTAACCTTCCTATCTATTTAAATTCAATTCTATCCTTATAAATCATACATTGTCATTTTGTGTTGCATACTTTTCAGCTGATACTTAATAAAAATCTCACTAGACAAACGGAAATTTATTTTCTTGCTAAGTATATCATTGCATTGGATGTTCTCCAAATATTTTATTACCATAATAGTACCACATTTTCTTCTTCTCTGGATATTCTTATTGCTTGTGTGTGTTGCACTTGGTTATTTTAATCTTTAACCAGATTTTGTTTATGTTGTTGGATTGTCTTATGTATGGTTACAATACACAGTGGCTGCTACTGTTGTTCGGTTGTTGGTTGCTTTTTACGCTGCCTTAACTCTTTAACTTCCGCCGGAAGAATTTATGTGTGGTGAGTTAGCAACAACCGCATAAAGTAAAACGACCAAGAGAATACTTTCTATACACATATGTACATATCCATATAAATGTGTAAGTATGAGAATGTGTTTTGTGTTTGCACTAAAGATTAAAACCATGTGTCCGGTATGCTTGGTTACCACATTCACATTCACTATACACTATGCATACTCATATTCCTATAGTTTTTCACTCAATCTCCCTCAGCTTTCCTCTGTTTTTTGAATGTGTGTGTGCATGTTTTAAAATTTATAACCATACAAATGCAATTGTGAGAGATGAGAAATTGTCGGATATACTTTTGTGTGTGTGCGCGCTTGTGTAAAGGTAGTTGTGGGATCAAGAAAGTCCTTTAAAAAATGGGTCACATTGGACATAGAGATAAGCACGTTTCAATGTTGATGTTGGTTGGGAATTGTTGCTGCTGATGTTGTTGTTGTCAGCAGTGCAGAATATCTATGTTTCTATTAAGCTACATACCAATGATGGTGATGATGATGCTGTTGTTGCCTTTAGTGTTTGGGTTTATTTTCATGGAATTGAAATAATCTCTTTAACAAAAAGGTCATTCAAAGTTAAGCAGCATCATAATCGAGTAATTCTTCTTAATATTTAAATGAGTTTAAGGGATCATACAAACAAGCGACTTAGAAATCATTCTAAAAGAACATTTTTTAAAGGTAACTCAATCTAATATTTCCAATTTTAAATTAATTGCATTTTACTTGCATTTCAGACAATCAAACTTGTGCATTTTCTTTCAAATATTTAATGAATTCAATTCATAGAACATTTCTACAATTCTACTTTTATTTTGACTGTCTGTCTATCTGCCTGTCTATGTTAAGTATAAGACACAAAAGAGTGAAGGCAGAGAGTGTAATAAGCATATTTTATATTTTGTATCATAATGCATAATGCATTCATAAGTATGTACGTACATATCTACAAGCGAGTAAGCATAGCGTAATATTCCCATCAGACCTAAATGTCATATATCGTGGTCTCATATTTCTGCGTTTGCTTGCAGTTTTGTCAACAATAATTCCATCATTGTCACAATGATGATGTTGATAATGATAATCATCATGAAAATGAAACAGTAACAGAGCCAGTCAATGTCGTCATTCTCAATCGAGACGAGACAAGACAAGACAAGACTCAACTGAGCTGATGTCGCGTGCATTAAAAAGAGTATTTTATTCTGCCTGCAGTGCAGTGCAGTGCAGCAGTTGTAGACTAAACTTTTGACTTTTAGTCGTCGTCGTCGTCGAAGGCATGAAATTCGAAACGACAAAACCATGTGTCTGTCACATTCAAGTATCTACGTATTTTATGTAAGTATGTACATACATATTGCAGACGCTGTCTTCAGACATTGCCATCACAAGTCGATCTCTCATACATTGGGGAAATACCCACTCACATTCTTGATTTTCTCTCCTCTTCTCTCACTTTACTCACATATCCAAGTCCAATAAATGATGCTGCAAGCTGTGATAGATACTTCTTCTTTTTGTCCCTGTATTTGACAAAGAAAT
Organism: Amiota communis; assembly: GCA_037043315.1. Lineage (NCBI taxonomy): Eukaryota > Metazoa > Arthropoda > Insecta > Diptera > Drosophilidae > Amiota > Amiota communis. Next base: position 1,908,479 of record JBAMAV010000657.1, read on the forward strand.
CAATGCCTGTGATAGAATTTTTTATTGTCTAGTCTTCATATTTTCATTCTTAGGTACAAATAAAAAGGCAGATTTGGCTTATGAAAATGTCACTAGTTTAAAGATAGAAATCAAAGAAGAATTCTAATAAAGTGAATGGCAATAGAAACATTTAGGATAGTTCAAAATTAAGGTGAAGTAACTAAAATAAATGTTTCTATATCCATTAGTCTGGAAAAGTATATTTCTTTCCATAAACATACAATATTATTGAACAATTGGCTGAGTTTGTTCTACAAAATTGATCGTTTTTAGGTGAGGTTGAAGGAGATTAATAGGCAATATATTGTAGAGTGTGAAGTAATTGGAAGAAAGGCTTAAATGTCCATGACTCTATGTCACGTCAACGAATGAAAAGAAGATCATTTTCAATAGCCTCAATAGAAGCGCAATAAAATTGTATGGGCCCATCACACATTGCCTGCCCAAGCTTCATTCTTTGTCAGGTTTATAGCCGAGAAGTGGTGACAAGCCAGCAGGACAGGCAAACTTGCACGCTTAATGAAGAATATGTTTTTTTTTTTTACAAACCTATCGTTTTCATTCAACTTGGACAAGTAGCGGCCAAGCAATTGGTCGCTTAAAAAAATCATATTATAACATTTACAAATTTTTTCATTCAATTTACTAAATTTCATGTTTAAATTTCTTTTTTATTCCTTTGGCAACAAAATCATAAATTGGAGTTTGGCTGTTCGCTCTCATGATTTGTGAGTTCTGGAGTTCACTCCACTTGAGATTAACACTTCACACGAAATTTCCAACTACTAATTGATTTACCTTTGAACTAAAAAATACAAAAACTGCTTCTGCTAATGGCTTCAAAAACCTTTAATTTTTTTTTCAATTTTTTGTATTGCTTTGATGGGGATATTTTTTTGAATCCTTTGCATTGCTACTAACAAACAAACATATAAATCAAAGTAAGCATGCAATCAGTAAATCAATCCAAAAAATAATCACTAACTCATTCACTCGCGAACTAAACTCAATACTCATATTGAGTGGTTGATTGTTGGTGCATGTTGCATGCTCAAAAGTATGCAACGATTTGGTATTTCGATTATTATTTCTCGTAGTAAGTTTTTCCTTGAATGCTTGAGTAAGCAAAAAACAGTTTTTGCAATCATTTCACATTCAAATAATTTTGAATTTTTCAAAAAAAAGCAAAAAAAAAAACTTTGTACTTTGAGCACATTTTGTTGTTAGGTTTTTTCTTTTTAATTTTGTACTTATTTTCATGGTATTTTTCCTTGATATCAACGCAAAAGCCGCGCTCTCTTGACTCTGGAATAATTTATAGTCAAACGATGTGTAAATGATATGCAAACATACACACGCACATACAAATATATGTGAGTCACTGACTAAGTATCTGTGTGACTTAGTATCTGTGTATTCCATTTATTTGTAAATTAGTGTGAAACTGTGTTTTGTGTTTCCCTCTTTCTTTGTTTTCTTTTAATTTTTGTTTTATTGTTTTAAGAACATATTTCATTTGCCAAGAAAAGAAAAAAATAAAGGAAATTTTCATCTTAAAATAAAAACAAAATGAAACATTTTCATTTTTTCCGCTTGACATTTTTGCATTTGTTTTTTTGTCCTCCCAATTTTTTGTCGTTTATTTTATTTGTTGTTGATGCATAACGAATAAATGAAATACTTACATTTGCATTGACAATTATCTCATGCATTGTGTTTGTATGTATATGTGTGTGAGTGTTTGCATAGCGATTAAGCATCCATCGCCTACGCTCACAACCACACCGAAGTCCATTCAGCTTTGAGAGGAATGGAAACCAACTGAATTAAACTGAACTGAACGGATCCAATGAACCATCAATGAAAATGACATTCACATTCAAGTGTGTTGTTGTGCCAACAACTATAGGAGAAGCAGTAACAGTAGCAGCAGCAAGAACAGCTGTAAGTTTTTTTTAAACATTTAACGTTCATTTAAAATATTTTATCTTTTTTCATTGTGTTTTTCCTCGCTCACTCCACTCTCCTTCAACTTATTTTCAATGTTTATTCGTTTTTTCCATTCGCAGATTGTTTGGTTAGCAATTTTTATCGTGGGGCGTCACATGAATTCCGGTACTGACCCAAATGATTGATTGACAGTTAAGAGTCAAATGGGCGACTGACTGAATGACCAGTGGTGACCAATGAGGCGACAAAAGGGGACAGCGAGCAAAAGGATCATCATCACAGCACAGGACAGCACAAAAAACAAACAAGGCACAGTGTTTGTATATCAGTCAGTGAGCTCAGTCAGTCAGCTAGGTAGTCAGTTGGGTCAGTCAGTCTGCTCTGGTGTTTTTGTGGATATTTCAGGATGGCAGCATGTGACTGCCTTGTTGATTAAATAAAAATAATTGCCCTACGGATATACGAGCGAGAATTGCACGAATTTATCATGTTACAATATGTTCAAATAGAGCAACAGTTTTTTGTTGCTTCTGCTCCTGGTGTTCGTTTTTTTAGTGAAATTCAAAAGAAACATTGGCGCCAACAGCAACGGCGACGGCAACAGCAGCAATGACATCTCATGCGGCGTATACGTTATGCTCGATAAAACATGTTAAGTTAATCACTGGCATTGTTTTATTGTTTTTGTTGCTGTTGCTCTTGTTGTTGTTGTCAATGGTGTTGTACGTGTTGTTATTAGTGTTAACGGGTGTATTCGTACCCTTATCATTCTCTCGCCCCGTATATATTTGTTGCGACTGGACGGAGAACTGATAAGGGCTCGTATCACCAAATCAACGGAAATTCAAGTGTGATAAAAATAAATAAATAAATAGTATGGTAAATAAAAAAAAAGTAAAAACTGTTGAAAAAACAATAAGAAAATAAAAAAAATTAATTAAATGATGAAAAAGAAAAAAAATGAAATAAGAAAAATAAAATAAACAAAATTACATTATGTAATGAATTCAAAAATTGTTTTCCTTTGAATTTATTTAATTTGTTATCTCACATATGCAATCAATTAAAAAAATATTGTAAATAAATACCATAAGATGAACTCAATGTTATGCTCTTGGACCAATTTATTAAAAATAAACCACAAAATTTAAGGTTAATTTTGTATGCTCCATGATATATTTTTACTTGTTAAGTCCAAAAATCAATGTGTAACAGATTGACAAAATTATTGCGAACATCTTATCTGTAATATAAAAAAAAGTGAATAAAATTTCTTAATCAAAATTGAAAGCTTTAATGATTTACTTGATTTATAATGTGCAAGCTACAATATATGATATGCAAGTAATAAGCAAGGAATTGGTCTAAGACTTATCAAAGATAAGTTTTGCAATAATAAACTTAGGGATATTAATAAAAAATTTCATAAAAATGTTGGGAATTACAATATTTGTAGCATCCGACATTTTAATGTGATACTATTTGGAGTTGTACAAGAAGTCCCTTTTACTTAGGATTAACACAAGTTCTGAAAGGAAAAAGGTAAGTCTTTTTTGTGAATTTTTAATTTTATTGTAATTACTAGCTGTGCCTGCAACTTCATACGTGTGGTATTTGAAATAAGTATGTCATTTTATTAGTATAACACTTAAAAAATTATAGTAATACTATCAGGGATTTAAGCATACAGCTTCCTAGAGTTGCTAACACGCAACTGAGCCACATGAAGCTAATTGTGCGAAAAACAGCTTTAAGTAAGATCTACATCCATTACACCCAGTGTATGGTCCTGGGCTTTATTAATTGTCATAGCGAAACATATGCTCACTGGAAACTGAAAATTATTTTTCTACTTTATTCAATCCCACAAACATTAAAGTATTAGAAGAATATACATTGTTAAGTAGACAAGTAGCTTTCAACTGCAAAAATGTACAAACACATAGTATAACCACTGCCATTATTAAGATGCGCTTGTGCTTCTTGCTCTAAACAGTTATTAAGAGCACTCAAGCCCCTTTTTCTTTCATCAGCTTGTTCTTCTGTAGTCTAATTATTTGATTGGTCAGGCTTTACTAAAGCATCCGCACTCAATGAAGCTTGCATTGGTTGATCAGATCCATTTTGTGTTTACTGATCAACTTTTTGATCATGCACATGTTGTTCTATTCGATTATTAAAATTTTAACAAAAAATTTGCAATATTAAATTTATTTAGTTTTGCTTTGCCTAATCATCAGCTAATTAATGTTGGTGTACAACAAAAAATGAGGATGACTTTTGAAAATCAACCACTAAATTCAAAATTTAATTAAAAACAAATATCTCTTGATTTTGTAGGTTAATTTTGATTAATGTTACATGAAGCTTGCCACAATGTACCAGTGAAAACCATATCACATCGGTTAAGCCGTTTCTGAGATTGGCGTGCACAAACAAAAAGATGTTTACGATTATAAACATGTGTAGATAGAGTTACAAACAGATTTGTCCAAAAAACACCATTTTAATTTAGTTCTATTGTACTTTGCCCTGAAGAATTGTCTACTGTCTGATCATTTTAAAAAATTATAATCATTTCAACTTTTAAGGAATCATCTATGTATGTATTTATAGTTGCATTTGTTGTTTACAAGTGTTTATTGAATTATTTATTTTTATGTTAATTATTAATCAACTTAAAACGTATAAGACAATAATCAGTTTCAGGAATCCTCCTTTGTTAAAGTTTTACTTCAATACTGTTCCTTTTGGTTTTTGTTATCCATCAGCCGGGATGTTTATTTCATCAAGAGCTCATTGGCTAATATTCTTTTTTCCTTATTCTTTCTAAATCCAAAAATCTCATCTTACTCACTTATCTCAGCTACTCATTGTAGGGTTAAGCTGCTCTTTGATCAGCACCTTGGCAGTAAACGCTATGATTTGTCGTAATAATATCTTTAACTTTTGATGCTTTGATGCTTACTTTGCCCACACATGTAATCATGCATTAGAGCTACCATCAAGTCCATTTATATTCATCTGTGCTTATGTATGCTAAGTTCATTATTCTCTGATTATTAGAAGATGTACTAGTCGCCCTACAAAATGGTGAGCATGGTGAATAAAAGTTAATACTCTGTCCTCTCTTATGATTACTTTAATTTTTCATTCATAATTTCTCTGTTATTCATTTTATTTTCTTCTCCATTTACAATAATCCCTGCAGCGGTGTGTTGGTGGTCAACAATATCATTTCCTTCTCCCACATCCCTGCTTGTGCTTGTGCCTGTCTTTATTGCTATTTAGTTTCTATACCCAAAGCAAGAAAAGAATTAGATAATGGAATATTATTATTTGATGCGAGCTCTCGCATAGCCCTCAGGGCTACAGTTGCTGGTACAGTGAAACCACGTTGCAATGTTGCCAATGTTTGTGTGTGAGAAAGGGGAAGGAAAAAAGTGAAAAAATATTAAAGTTTTCTGCTACTTTCATTCATGTTCATTTTCACCCCTTTGGCATAGTTGGCACTCAGAAACTGAAACTATGAAATTCTCGTTTTTCGTTGTTGTTGGTTTTGTTTTTTTTGTATAGTTCCGTAAGCTAAATGTGAAAAAAATATTGGATGAAAATACGCGAGAGAAACAAACAAATAACAGAAAAAATATATAAAGTTATTATATTTTATAATTCAATAAAAAAGGATTCATTCATAAAGGATCAGAGTAGAGCAGAGCAAACTCCCTGAAGCGAACGTGTGAAAAGTTAAAATAATTTTCAAATTAGCAACAAATGGCTGGGAAATGGAAAATGGTAAAAGAAACCATGATGATGATGATGCTGATGCTGATGCACAAACATACGGACATTATAAGAAGGAAAATTGAAGGAAAAATGTGCGACGAGGGTGTAAAACTCATTAGCTGTGCAATTTGAGTGGAAATGTGAACTGATTGCTCGGGAATTTTGTGGGTGGTCCAACATTTATTGGTCTCTAGTTTCTTATTAAATTCATTTCTCGTGCGATAAATTTATGAGATTAAAATACAAAGAAGCAATGGCGGATAAAAATTTTATGTTTTCCTTATTTCCTACGAATTTAATAAGCGTCGTACCAATTTGCTCTTTAATTCAGTTGGAAAATTCTCTCCTTGGATGTTATGCAAGAGCAACCATTAACACGCTTGTCTTGGCCATTCATTGAAATAAGCCATTCGAATTTAATGCCAAACAAAGCAATCAGCAGCAGTAGTGTACAACATGGAAAGAGAAGTCGAAGTCGAAGGATGAGGATGAGGATGAAGATTGTTGAATGCTGAATGACTGCTAAGTAGAACAATGGACAAGGATTTTGAGATGCAGAGATGAAGAGAGAATGAAAAACAACAAACGACAAAACAATTTGATGTTCATTTATTATTTAATACGTAAACGCAATTCGTGCATTCACCTGGAAACCATCGACAAACGTCACCAGCGGGAATACAACTACAAAAGCAACAGCAGCAGCACTAAAGATGAAGATAAAAACAACAACAACGACGACCAAGGACCAACGACCAAGAATCTGAAGCACATGAACATCGCTAAGGTTACCACAATCTCACAAACTCACAACAACAATTGATGCCAACCAATAAGAAGAGCATGGAACCCATGCATGCTATCCAGACATCGCATATAATATTTACCAATGAATCGTTCGTTGCAAGTTTCCACATCACATCAGATGAAGACGATGGCTTTCTCTCTCTCTCACTTACAAAGATGTGCGAAAGATGAAGAAGAAGCAAAAGTCGATAGAGTGGCAGATGCAGTTGTAGGATTTGAAGAATTAAAGGAAGAAATGAACACCAACACGAATAAAATTCCTCAAATTGAAATTTTATTTCAGCAAAAGTAAAAATATTGTACAACTTCAAGTTCTTCAAGTGCATCAGCAGCATAAGTGGCAAAAATATTCATGTCCAATTTCGTCCTTTTCGCTCTTATGTCATAATCGTATAGCAAATAATCTTTCGAGCTCCATGGAGATGAAAGGCGAACGAATCACTACCTTGGCCTTAAGTGAAAACTTAAGTTGTGCAATTTGTTATGCGTTTGTACCTCAGTCATTCAGTCAGTCATTCAGAGCTTGGTAATGGAACAAAATATTAATGTGAAGTATGTAGTAGGTTCAATCTCTTCGTTAACGATATATAGATACAGATTGGTGTCCATTTCAATGCATTACATTGCATATGTGAGCCCTACATCACATATGGTATATCTTAGTATTACTTGGCATATTTCAATAAGCCCATGAGAATTTTCTCAACAAACTCACCAAGGATTTGTTGCTTTCCTTAAGCGTTTTTTTTTTTTTTGCGCTTTGTTTGTTCATTTATTTGTTTGCTTCTTTGTTTTTGCTGGTGTTTTATTGCGACCTCAAGCTGTTTCACTGCTGGTGCAACTTTTGGTGCAACCTGTTCCAATTCACAATCGATAAACATTGAGACCAAAGCAATTGAAATGAAAACACAACTCACTTACTTCCCATGATACCCCAGATGGAGATTCCATAGATGGTGGTGGCAAGAGTGATGCCATGTGCCAAGCAAAGTGTTATTGTTTCTTAGTTTAGTGCGTCAGTCACATTGTGTTCGAGTGTTAAAAGTTGCTGCAGGTAAATGCAGTTTTCTTTTTCAGTGGAAAAAGAAAGCAAAAACAATGTCAACTTATCGATAGTTCACACAATAGCTGAGAGTAGAGAGGTAGAAGTGGCTCCACAGTATCTTGAAATAGAGACGTGGAAACAGTCAGCATGCGTGAGTGTGAATAAAGAAAAGAAAAATGTCATAAGGAGTTTGCTAGCTTCATTTTTTTTTTTTCATCTTTCTTGTGTTTTAACAATACCCCAAAGGATTCATCCTCCTCCTATGAGTTGTCGTCCCACATCACTTGGTTTCATTTCTTACATTTCTTTGTTCAATTTTTTTCTCTTTATTTTGTTGATTTTGTATTGCAAATTGCAATTATTGAAATTGATCCCAATCAGCAATCAGGGATCAGAAGACTTCATTTCAGTTATTAGATCTGAAGAAAATATCTAAAAACATTTCGTGAGTATAATGTGATGAAGTAACTTGAAATTTCATTTTCCAATTTACTTTGATTTATTCTATTGTTCTCATACAAAATTCGGATACCATTTTGGATAAAATTACTATAGGGTCTCTCAATAGGAGTGCACTATTGTTTGTCTTTTTTTTCGTGCTAGTGGCAACTCTGTATTTGATATCTGTCACCTATGATTGTACCGATTTTTTAAAATGGAGCACTACACAAAAGAAGAACACGTTATTATCACGCTGAGACCGTTCGCAAACTTAGCGGATAAACAAAATTGTCGTATTTAGGGTTCAGAAAATCCTCATGAAAAACAAATGCATTCACAAAGAGCAACTGTCTGGTGCGGATTTTGATCAGACGCCGTGATTTTGGCGTTAATTTTTTGAACGGCATTCGTTGCAAGAATATGATAACGGAGTTCTTGTGGCCTTAACTGGACTGCATGGATCTGGAAGATATGTTAGGCTATTTGCTGGATATTTTAATCCTTACTTAATCGGAACATTATCTACTTTACAGTGCAATAAAAATATCACAGCTCGTACAAAAATAAGTGTTTTTTTTTTTAATAAAATGAAATTGTGCAACCTTATTCCAAGGAATGCAACGACTAACTCCGTTAATCAGATATCTATCAGGGCTACAGTCAACTATGTACATACTAAGACTCTGGCAGTAGGGATGGGTATCGATTAATCAGAATAATCGATGTTTCGTTTTAATAATCGATGTTTTTTAATCGATGTCATCTGCGTTCGATTAGTCGGATAATCGATTTCTCTGCTTCTGATATGAATTTTTACGCTTACTTGTTATTTTGACCCAATGGCGAACAAGGTGACAGAAATTTCTAAACTAACCGTCTAAATGGGCCTTAAAAGATAAAAATCGATGTCATTAATGGATGTTTCGTTGGTCGATACCCATCCCTATCTAGCAGAAGCCCTCAACGGGGTCATGCAGAAGTTTTGGCCTGATGATTGATATGAATTCTGTCAAAATTGTAGGAAAGAGGATGATATAAAAAAATGGTAAATGGTATGTATCAAGATAGGTAAATATGGCCAGTTTTGTGACGTAGCTACTTAGCCAGTTTTACTTGATAGTTTCCAGACCAACAACACCATGAAAATAAGATAATATTTAAGCCATTTCAACACTAAAGATTAGGTGATTGAAAACTTCTGATACCGCACCTGAGCAATAATATTACATGGTACCACACTACAACAGTTCTCATGTTTATTAGATTTGTTTTGTGTATTGAGCTCTGCTTTAAGTCTTATAGTTTTGTATTTTACTCAACACGCATCAACTAGATCGGTCAAAAGACAGCTAGACCTATCGATTATTAACCTAAGCCTTTCTATCACTAATCATCACTATTCATTACCATCCTCATAAACATCTCTTGTTCACCTAACACCAAACCCATTGGGATGTTAGTTTCTTTTCTTTTTTATTTTATTTAATTTTCAAGAGTCTTGATCAGCAAGTCTTTACAGATAATTTGTATGATACCAATCGAATCAATTTTATTTGTACAGGTTTATAAAAGCAACTTTTATAAAAAATGGTGCCCATCTTGAGAATTGTCCTTTGTTATGTTAAAGCACCCTTGGGTCAAAGGCTTCCCTGATTACCATTATTTGATAGATATATTGGCAGAACAACAAAAAGTATATGGTAGAAGTTTGTCCAGCAAATTTTAAATTTTATTTATTTCATGTTAAGTCAGGCAGTTATAATTTCTCAAGAACCCTCAAGGGGTATGAATATCCCAGAAAAATCATTTCTATTAAAATTGTGATCTTTGACTGTTTAACTGTTCAATCCCTGCATTTGTGTGATTAAAAATAACATTTACCAAATGACTAAAACTAAACTAAAATCCAACCAAATCCACTCAACTTCACAATGCTCAACATTTTCACCTGATTCACCTGGCACACTTGGCTCATCTACGGTATAGCAGTCAACAGATTCAAGTGAACAAAACCACAAAATCCATTTTTGGCAACTGAACAAAAGTTCTACGGAGAATTTATTGTAAGGCAGATTACACAAATACAACAACCAGTAACACTAACCAGGCTTATACTATGGTATATCTTTTGTTGCGCTTGTTGTTGTTGTTCTTGTTGGTGTTGTTGTTGTTGTTGTTGGTATACTTAGTTACTTTGCGACTTCCGGTTGAAGTTCTCAATGCGTTTTCCATTGCATTTTATGTAGTTTATGAACTTCGTCTGGCAAAGTAAAGGATAGAATAGGTAAGGTATTACATAGGTCCATGGAAAAAGCAAAAATGAAAACTTAAAAGTAAAACGAAGACACAACTTAAGCACAAGTTCAAAGTTCAACTGAAACACACACACACAAAAACACTAATAGAAATCTACTACTACTACTACTACTACTACTACTACTACTACTACTACTACTACTACTACTACAACTACTACTATCAACAGCTAATTTGCGGCAAGCAAAGGTTGGATGGTTGGTTAGTTGTTCTTTTTTGTATTTGTTCTTTCTTACATAGAATAAGTAGAAGTAATGCTTAAAGTGGAAGTGAAAATTTTCTCCTGAAGTGAAGGACACTTTCAGCGTTTATTTTAACACAAAATATTTGCGCGCATTTTGACACTTTGTTGGTAAATAGCGGAAATTGAACGAAAGCGACTGACAGCTGGAAAATCTTTGCACAATTGTAATCTAACGGTAAACATTTTGAAATCAGCACAAACACACACACGTACACAGATACTTAAAAACAAACATACACAGATACTCTCCCTTGTATAGAGAGAAAACTTGAATGGCACAAGTAAGTAAGTTAACTGCAATGACTTTGAAGTGGTGTTGAGTCAAAAGTTTTGTTTCCCCAACAACACAAAGAGGAAAGAGGAAACAAAAAAGAAAGTCTTTCTCTCTATATTGAGTGAGATAGGTAACATATGTTTGCATGGGGTATCTGAATGAAGTTAAAATGCGTAAGAATCTACGTGTGTTTATCTAAAGATTTTTCTATGAATTTCTAGTCGCTATGACGTTGCACTTTCACCAATGCTGTCATTTATTTTGATTTTGCTTGAACTAAACTTTTATTTTCTTCATCTTCAATTTTATTAAGTAGTTGCTTAAGATTTTCTGTGAGTTTGTGAATCTCAACAGTTTGCATTGTTCCACTGATGGACTAAGGAGTGATCAGCGAGTCTTCGGCGCAGGGGCCTTCAAATGTAAAATAAAATCCTATATCACCGATAACTAGACTCAAATATGTTTAAATAAACCTTCATAATACATCCAGGAAACTTTGAAACTTTATTTTAAGGAGCAATCTGCTCCAATCATAATACTTATAATAATAACGATTACTTATTTTGTCTTCAGTTCAGTGTTCCTAGTTAAAATCATTTAAAATTTCTGAGTTAAGTTTTACCGCTCCAGGGTTATCGGAGTATTCAATCCACTGCTGATTTGTTCATTTTCATTAAATTGTTAAGTTGAAAGTGACATTACAAAGTCACAAGTGGAAGTCATGTTAAATCATTTCAAAAACTTGCGTTCAGCTTAATTCAAATATTGGGAAGGGAAGAAGAAACCAACTTGAACAACATTGTTGAACGAAAAGAAAAACGGAAATTGCAAATGTCAACAGCACACGAATGACGCTTAATAAATTGGAGCAACGTCTAATCATTAAAGTGAAACCCAAATTGAACTAATTTCAGGCATATTGAAGTTTTATAAGAGACTAACCGACAGTTAGATTGGAGAAGGAGTAATGTGTAAAAAAACTAAGTTAGTGTTGCATATATAAAAGAAATAAAGGACCACCTCTAGAGTTTTTCAAGAGTCGACTGTGTTCTCATAGTCGCCGTATGCTTTACAATAGTGTTTGGCGCCAGTGTGAACCCCGGGAGCACTGTAAATGAGCAAAGCGCTTCAAACGGAAATAAACACAAATGGGACACACACACACACACTCACAACTGGACAAATACAAACAAACATACATAAATACCCATATACCATCATTGTGTTCATCACTCAGTTAGCCAGTAACATGCTTACAACATCCATCTATCTATAGATATGAGCGCATTCATTTCTTTGGTCATTTTGTCAGTCAATCAAGTTACACATGTCAATATCGACACGTGCATTCCTCATTCACTCACACATTGAGTCAAGCAGTCATATAGTCAGTCAGTTGGTTATACTAGACTCAGTTAGTACGTCAGTAGTGTGTAATGTGTAATGTGAACTTATTCAACCTTTTACTCATTCATTCATTCATTCACTCATTCAACAATTCAGCTCTTCATTTATCCACTTGTTCTGGTATTTATATCATTCCATTCATTTACTTATCCATCTATGATTTTCTCAGTCATTCAGTCAGTTGATCATTCATTGTGTGTCTGTCAATCATTTAGTCAGTTAGTCAATGAGTTAGTCAGTTTTACTGTTGATGACATCAATTTGCGTAAATTGTGCTAGGAATGTGCTGCCGGAAACAGTCAGACTAATGGAGCGGAAGTTTTTGCCAAAGCATTCAATTGTTGACACGCCTCCACAGTTCCTACATTTTCCTTCATTCCTTGGAAAACTCTTCAAATTCGTATAATATTTTTCGTAGCTTGCTTTTATTCTCATTCTAACTGAATTTAGATGAGTGAGTTCTGTTCAGTTGCTTAGACATCCCCAGACCAAACCAGACCAGATACCAAAAGCAAAATTGTTGGCAAATAATGAAGTTAAGTTTGACTTCGATGCGTATTCATCATCAGTAAATGCATCATCGTTATCATCATCATTTATCATCACCAATTAAATGTTGCGTATACGCCTTGCATTGCATAGCTGACGATTTATTTTCAAACTTTTAACTTGTAATTGCATAAGGATAAATTTGAAATGCATTTATGCATTTTTTTGGGGGTTTGTTCGAAATTTCACCACCAGTTAAATGAATAACTCACTCAGAAAGTCAGAGAGTTAGATGGATAATTAGTTAGCGCCTTAGACCAGCAGTTCCAAATCCACTGCAGATACAATATTATGCAGAATGCAGTGATTCCATGTAGATGGCCAGATTTAGTGATTATATAACCTATTTCTTATTGTGACTTTCATCCTCATCCACCGTTTAGGTTAATAATCTTATAGGCAAGGTATGATGAGCCCAATTTTGTGAACAGAAATCTTTAAAGTATTGTTTTATTTCCAATTTTGAACGAATATTTTAAGAAACTTTAAGAATTTTTGGGACAATGTATTAAACTCTTCAATTGGCAAACTGCTGATAAAGTTAGTTATGAATTTGATTGACTCACGGAAATGTGTCCCGCTTTTGGTTCGCTGACCTAGATCTTTTGTTCTCCCGCTTCAATGACTTCTATTATGAATTCCTTTTTACTACAATAGTTACAAATAATATCAATAGAAGCGCATGCTATGAAGTGTCGACGCATATTAACCTGTCATCCATCAAGTTCTTGTTGTTGTTCCGCACTCTGTGCCATGTCATGTTGCTCCAGCAAGCCTTGAATGAAATGCTGCTAACTTGATAACAAAGAAAAATGGGTCAGTTTCGTACATAACATAAAAAGGATAACGAGCTCAATACTATGAGTTGACATTAAAAAAGTTTTAGTTTACAATTTACTCAATAAAATTTTTAACTTCATTTGATTACAAAAACAGCAACAGTAACAGCAACAACGTAACTAAAATTGAAATAAAGGATATCTAAAAATTGATGTTGTTCATATAAACATCCAACATTCATGCATCCACCCATCCATCTAACACTTGATAGTCTTGTTTTCCTAGGGGTCTTACTTTTCCATCACCATCACCGTCATCATCTTTGTCATCGTCATCGTCAACATCATTATCATCATCATCACTTTGGTCTTGGGTGTTTGAATGTTTAGAGTTGCTGCCATTACACAAAAATTGTAAATTATGTCAGCAACGTTGTACTATGTCAGCATTCTTCTTCATCCTTGCACGCACTCACACTCTCATTATTGCTGTTGTTCTTGATGATGTCCTTGCATTATTTACCCTCTCTCCATAACCACCCCCAACCCACTATTTTATTTGAAACGCATTCAAGTGTAAATGGGTTTTCTATATACATAAGTATAAAGTCATTGTTGTTATGGTTGTTGTTATTATTATTGCTATTGCTATTATAAAGAGAGAAAGCTAATGAAAATTTATTGATAATGAAAATAAATTAAAATTTGAGTTTTGAAATTTCTTAATTGAGCAAATTTTCATATTCTAATTATGGCATTTTACAAATTTTTCTTTTTTACAAATGGTACAACATTTTTTATTGATTATTTTAGAAAAATATCGTAATAGTATACAGATAGATACAATTCTTAGTAATTTGAGTCATCATTCATCCATTCATTTATTCAATCATTTGCTTATTCAATTGTTCAATCGAAATTGGTGGAAAACAATGAAATCTGATACACTTAGTATACAAGCCAAGCCAATGCAAGACTTGTCAAAGTCAAAGAAAGCCATATGAGTACAAATTACATTCATCAAGGCACAGTAAGGATGACATGTGACAAAGCGTGTATCCTAGCAACAAATATAAAGATAGAGATATGAAGAGATCCACAAAGGCAAGGAGGGCACATCAATTTTAGTTTATGCTGGTGTTGTAATTCACGCCATTGCGACTTAAGCGTCCCGCAGCATGTCAAGGATACACGCTCACACACGCACACACATACTTGCGTAAATTCTCATAAGTGCCTTGAGCAAGGATATGTTAGCAAAGAGGCAAGCAACAAGCTAAAAACTATACAATAACAACTAAACTGAACTGAACTGAGCTGAGTTGAGTTGAATTGAAACCAGTTGAACCCAACGCCATCAACTTGTTGTAGTACTAGTCAATTCTTATCTACGATCTCAATTGAAGCGTTTGACAGCCACACACCAACACCAACACACTGTTGACATTTCATTGAGTTAAACACAAACTTCATTATCCTTGAAGCGCACTTCCTTTGGCAAAAGTGTACAACCACAACAACAGGAACACCAATAACAACAAAGAACATTTCAAGTGACTTGGCTGCCATGTCAAGCTCTCTCTCTCTCTCTCTCTCTCTCTCTTGATTATTGCTCATACATGATGTCCTTCAGTAAAACTTTCTCTATCTCTCTCTCTCTTTCTGTCTCTCAGTCTGTGTGTGTGATGTCTTTGTAGCTGGTGACTGTCTTCATATGAGCGAGCGTCAAAACCCGCATAAAAGCGCTTAGCATAATTTGCCTTTTTTCATACATTTATTATCCTTTCCCCCATGTTTCTTCTTGACTTTTCATATGTGTGTCTATGCATAGATATGCATGTGTGTATATGTATGCCTATGTGTGTACATAATATATGTCGAATTTTGTTTGAATAACCTATTTGTATAAGTATTTTTGCTGATATGTTATACTTTATACTGCATCTTTGCCATCTTCATCGTCATCATCATTTCTTGTCGAACTCAAGTCAAGTCAAGTCAAACTAACAACAACTACAAATACTTAGAATCCGGCATACTTTCAGTCTTAAATGATATTTCTAGACTTCCTTGAACTACTACTACAACTTACTCCTAAAAGTATGTTCATATAAGTAAACTTGTATGTCGAAAATATACTTTTTTTGGGTTGTTGCTACTGCTGCTGTTGCTCTTGCTGTGCTGTGCTGTTGTTATTGTGTTTGCATTGCTTGCTGTTCTGTAGGTGATAACAATGTTTGTTTTAATATATTTTTGGCAAAAACTTTATTCCATGCATTCACACACACACACACACACACACACACTCATACAGATACACAATCACATGCACTCGGAGAGAAAAACGAAAAGAAAAATTCCAATATTACAATATATTTTTGTGTTTACTGATGAAAATGTGTTGACAAAACTTTAAGAAATATAATAATTTCATTTAATTTTAAATACCTTTCAACTTCAAGGAAAACAAAAACAATTTGACTAATAAATTTCTAAACAAAATTTCCCATAAATAATCCTTGTCTGTGTTTCTATTTCTCCATGGCCTTTCCTGTTTCTTGTCATGGAAATCTTTTTAAGTTAACACAATTTAATTTGCATTTGAAATGCATTGACAGACACATTTGCAGTGGAGTATCTTTAAGTTACAAAACTCAAATAGATGAAGGAAGCTTAGAAGAGTTTCTAAGGAGAGAGAATGAGGTGAAGAAAACAGAGATGATGACAAAGGAAAAACAAATTATAAGAGATGAGATGAGAAGGGAAGACACACGCATTTAACATGCTTTTGAAAACCTTATTAACTGTTTACGTAAGCTAACTTAATGCCATAGATTTGGTGACACTTGACAAGTACACAAACATAAACATAAAGAGCGCTTAACAGATATACAGAATATATTCACACATACATTGATAAATAAGTATAAAATGAAATACATGCCAATTGAATTTGATTTGCATATGTCTTTTGAAGCTATTGAAGCTAAGTACAAAGCAACGGTAAATGCCAATAAAATATTCGAATCTTTTAGTCACATTATTTTTTAGTTACAGATACAGTCAAAGATACATACATACATTCATACAGGGTGATGATTATCGAGCAACTAATGAATTGTCAAACACTTAAAGCCAATCAACAAAGCAATAAAAGCGAACAAAGTGAAAATAACATGCTGATTTCCTTTAAATATCATCACTTTATCCTCTTTTGATTACTCAACTTTTGGTCCTTAAATATAGATAACATCGAGCAACGAGAGTAGTTTGAAAAGAGTTTAATTATAAAAATCTATAAGTTTCAAATCATTTAATTAGTAGTATTTAAAAGAATAAATATTATTGATATGATAATAATTTTGTTATCTTCTATGTTTTTGAAAATACACAAAAATGAAATCTAATTTATAATTTACTAATGATACTTTCTTGTATATATACTTATTAGTAATGTATAGAATAATATTTCATTGCAATAATGAAAAAATCAAATTTGAAAAACAAGGAAAAACAACAAAATCCTCTTTATATATTATATTTTGATTTATTTGATCAAATTATTAATATTCATTGAAATCAATTATCAGACATATCAAATGACAAAGAAAGCCTTGGATCAGTTGCCGAGATAATAGCTTTCCATTGAATCACTTTCACCAACATTGGCTGCACCATCGCGAGACATACGCACCTAAACATTTCCATGCAATCCATTTCCATCTTTATAAGCTTTTGATTGGTAGCCCTCTTATCAAAATTGATTCATCCTTTCCGGAGATATACACATCTCAACATTTCCTAAAAGTACATTTGGACCTACTGTGCATTTCTGTTTGCCTAATACTCCCAGCCGTAATTCATATTAAAATTCAGGTATTTTTCGTTTCGATCGATTGCCCCCGGGCTTATGCAATACTTTACTAGCATCATGTCAGTTAAAATTCAAATTTGAATGCATATTGAAATGCCTAGATTCATGTAAGTACAAGGTGGCGCAAAAGAAGTCATCCGATGTTGTTTGGCTCTTATTTTTTTTCTAAATGAAAAACTTCGATTCTGATTTGATTTTTGATTATGTTTATTTAGACCTTTAGAATTAATTGTGTTAAGTCGAGAAGATGATATCGGACAAATGGGCGCCGCCACAATTGATTGCCATACGGGCTCGTTTTATGGCATTTTCCATCACTTCGGCGAGCGTTTCGGGCGATAAATTATCGCATTCGTGTCCTTGAGGGCTTCCAAGGTCTCAGGCTTGTTGATGTAAACACGGGACTTCAAAAAACCCCATAAAAAGAAGTCCGGGACCGTTAAATCAGGCGATCTGGCGGGCCAGTGCAAATCGACGAATTGTTACGCAAAAAAATAGACACAATTATTCCACGTTCTTGGGGAGTGTATCGCTCCATGACTTATTCACTTGTATTCTGTATCTGTCTAGTCCACAAATGTCAAAACAGATTTGACATTGGCGGCCATTTGCAAAAATGAGAGCATCTTCCAATAGGGTGATGTCTTTTGTGCCACCTTGTATATCTCCAGATTGAATAGATAGATTTTAATGTAAGTTCTTTTATAGTAATGGGGAATTATCTAAGATATGTCATTTGTTCCGATCCATTAATTAAAACTAACAAAATTGTGTCAATAAACAATTTCCCGGGCCATGATCTGGAACCATCCCACTACACTAAAGAAGCCCTTCTCTTGAGCTTTCCATTGATATCAAATTCAACAAAATACGCAAAAATACGCATCTAAACATTTCCGTACTAGCCATTTCCACATACTGTGAATTTCTGTATGCAACAATTTTTTTTGTGTAAATCAGCATAAGCCATTCAATACGTTTCCGGTCATATGGTTATCAATGACACAAACCACTGCAGATCAAATGCATGACCGGAAACATTAGCTATTATTGAAATCATTATCGAAAGCATGACCGGAAATATAAATTATAGCATCACCGGAAACATTTTCAGTGGTATGACCGGAAACATTATTTACAGCATCACCGGAAACATTATCAGTGGCATGACCGGAAACGTTCTTCTATGACATGTAGAAAGCATGACCAGTGCCATTAGCAAAGACACAAACCATAACTATTGAACATCAACGACATGACCGGAAGCATCACCAATCATATGATCATTGACAACACCGGAAACGATTTTATAGCTTCTGTTGATTTACACAAAAAAGTGTTGCATACGCAAACCGGGCAAATTGTCGAACGACGAAAACCAAATCTTCCATACAAATTTAGGCTGGGCGCAACAGGCGAACAGAAATGCACAGAACGTTGATATGAATTGTACGATAATGTTTAGATTAGCCTGGTTTGGCTTATCTGATTTAGATCCGAAATGATACCAATGGAAAGCTTAAGAAGACCACTTCCAAATGTATGTAAGGAAATGGAGGTCGATTTAATTCCGGTAAAATGCAGGTCACATATATAAATCAGCAATTTTTTAAACTATTTAATGGACGAATTTGCACAAAATGATCATAGAAAAGAAAAGAAAATCTGTCTGATAGACAAAATTGTACCTAAATGACGACTTTTCATTTAAATGTTAATTTTTTAATTGGGAATTATTAATTTAAACATTTCCATATGTTTCTACCAAACTATTTTCAATTACAACGCAATTAAACTACACTGATGGTTGTGTTTTGCTGGTTAGATATGAAATATGTTCGTCACACCGACAAGGGAACAAGCTCCCTGCGAAATGATATACATACTTGCCCCTACAATTTTGAATATAGGCATAAAACTTCACTCAACAACCTGCAGAAATAGTTTTGATTTAAGATAGTCCCGTTAGATGGAGCAAGAATATCTTCATGTAAGCAACAAAGAGCTTTACATTCATACTTTCATTTTAAAGCAGATCAATAGCAGACAGCCGACATTATACCCATTAAAACGACAGAATCATTCGTATCTTCAATAGAAGATTCTAAATTGATGGCAGAATTGGAATCATAATCATATTTAAAAATGTTACCCGAATAGTAAAGTTTTTTTCTTTTAAATGAAGATAATGGAATTTGCTTGCATATTTGCCGAATGAAAGGTGATAAGAATAAATAAAGACTATGTTTTCATTAATGACCGATCAAACATATCAAAATCACTATGTAGACTTTAGTTAAACCGCCCTCGTATAGACACACATACACATGCATACTTATGTATATAACATATTCGTTGATTTTATGGCATTTATCTAAAGCAGTTTGTTGGCGGCAAAGTTTACCTTTTTCGATTTACAGTTAAGAACTAAAAAGGCCAACAATAACAATGCTAAGTAGTACAAAAATAACAATACTTGATTTTCTTTTGATTTCCTGTGCTTTCATTTTCATTTTGCTTCGAGTTTTACCGCTATGTGTCTGTCAACAGTGAAAAAGTTTCTTCTGTACCTTTCATTTGGTTTTTTGTTTTTGTATTGAAACTAAAGTGTTTATGTTACCCGGAAGACATAAAATAACATACTACAACAACAACAATGTCAACAACTTGGAAGCACAAGGCACATAAAGGTATGAGTTAAGGATATGACTAAAAATTGAATGTGACAAAACTTAGGAAATCCACTTTAAACTTGCCACGCACCAAAAAATCACAACAAATCCAGTTGACTTCAATAGTGCAGTGAAGAATTTTAAGTGAAATTCAAAATATGTCATAGATACACACACAACATAGATACATTCTTATACACATCAAACATTACTTCACTTCCTTGGAAAGCATTGGAATGTCTCACTAAACAATGGTGGCTGCATGTGACACAAACACTTGCACTTATCATTCTTATTGCTCCTTTATATTTGAGATACTTTTTTATTGTCGCTTATCATTCAAATAAAGTTCAATAACAAGAACACGGTACACGGTATTGGAAATGAAATCATTATTTTTATTGAAAGATGAGGATGGAATGGGATTGATTACGTTTACTAGAATTTGAAATATTGTAAATACATAAGTAAAATGGACAAGAAAATAAGTGGAATTGATTAAAAAGCACAGCGGCATGAAGAACATTTAGAATGTCTTAGTTCTACGAAACGCATTCATAGTAGCAACATAAATACCAATAAAATACTTATCAAGAAGAGAAAAATTATCAAAAAAAAAAGAAAATTGCTCATAAATAGTACAAGAACAACAATGAAAAGAATGGAAAGGCAAGGAAATGAAATGTGAAAAATATGAAAAAAGAATAGAAGAACAGCAGAACAAGTAAAGTTAAAAATCAATTCGTGGCAAACTGAAAGCTGATTTATGGTTGAATTTATGAAATCGTCCCAAAGAAGAAGTTGCCAAAGGCAATAGGACGACGACAACGACAACAACGAAAGCTAACCAAGGCAAACACAACACAAACAAGAATCAAAACCAAATGGCCAACAAAAAATAAAGCAAAAGAAAGGAAAATATGAAATAAAATAGTAAACCAAGTGTGGTTGGAAGATGTGGATGGGGATGTGAATGTGTGGATAACAAGTCATCCACCACCATTACCACCATCATCATATCACCATCTACACACATATCCTGGACCTGAGCTTGCTTGGTTTACCTAGTTTAGTTTTGTTCAGTTTGTTTGTGTAACTGCAGGCAGATACTATAATATTTACCTCATACCTTATAGTAGTCATACTCATGTTTCCTTTCCTTCTTCATTTCTTTACAATTGGGAGAAATAACGAAATAAGTGATTGAGAATTATAACGAGTCCAACAAATTTACCGGAAAATTGACTTTTTCTGTTGCGAATTAAAGTTGTCGAAGTATGTTAAGTGGGTGGGTCATTGTCGATTGCTATTGATATGGCTATGCTGGGGATATGATAGAGTGACTAGGCAGCAAACACCAGAATTGTACAAAAGAAAAAGAAAAACTTGTCATCGATTCTTATTGAAAATTGAAATTAAATTAAATTCTCTGGTACTATAATGGTTGAGGTAAAATTACTTAGTCCTTTGTGATTCATTCATTCATTCACTGTTTCAAGTCAACTGAAATTGAATGCACAAACTAGTAACAGAAAATAATAAAAATGCATTGATGATGAAAGAAGTAAATATGCCAGAAAACTAGAAAATTTGTTTTGTGGTTTTCATTTTTCTGTTTAACTTGTGTTTTTTTTTTTTTTTTTTTGTTTGTTTTTCTTGTTATTCCGTGAAAAGTTACAACTGCAAATTAAATTGGCAAAAATTTTCCAAATTTTTGTTTTCTATTTTTGTTGCTGGTTGTTAAGTGGCGCTTTGCGGGTAACTAAGAAAATGACCGAGAAAAAGGCTAAAAAAAGCCAAATAAAAAATTTACCAAAAAAAGAATAAAAGAAAAGAAAAACAGTTAGCAGTAAGTCAAAAAGATGTTGAACGATTGCACAACCGGAAACGGAAACGTTAACGTATACAAGTATAAGCGCCATTTTATAGTTGTTGTTACTCTTTGTTCTTGTTGTTGTTATTGTTGCTGTTGCATTTCTTGACTTCGCTGAGTGCGTGAGCAACTGAACTCAACTCAACTTAATTTAATGCGAACTGCTTCAAAGTCACAAGCAACGAAACGTGCAAAATGCCAATGCAATGCCAAGGAGGAGTGCAGAAAGAATGTAGAAAAAGAGGAAGTAAGGAATGGTTTGGAAAAGAGTAGATAGAGAAAGCGTTACAGAGAGGACGGACATAGAATCATTGAAAGTTGTTGCATAAAGTTACGACAATTTCTGACATTTCTTTTTCATTTAATTTTCTTTTATTCTCTATTTTTTTGCAGTTTTTGTTTTTAGTTGCGTTTTTGCTCACTTCAAGTTGTAACTACTGATGATTGTGATGATGATGATCATGATGTTGACGACTGGGATGACTGTTGTTTGTTAGTGGTTCTAGTGAGTTTTGTTATCCTTTGGTAGTACAGTGAAAACTTGAATAAACATAGCTTTTCATAAGCGGGCAGTAATACTTCATTCTAGAGATCAAAATCGAAAAGCCAAGCATCAAAAAACTTAGAATCAATCTTAACGAAAGCAGATCGACATTGTTCTTGCTAACACATTATCTCTCGGGGCTTATATGAAGTAAGTATATGAACTGGATTGTTCATTTATAGGAATGTCTTTTTGTTATAGAAAATATTATGCTTGGTCACCAAAGGACAAACAATGTCCTTATTTGACCAGAGCAATTCTGCGGGCTATCTTGGACTTTAAAATTACTAAACTTGAACATTGGCTTGGGGGCAAATCACACCAATATTGGGTAGATATAAAAAACATTCATACCAACTAGATGCCACACACAAGAACTACTGAGACTAGCACGGAAAGGTCTCAGGTTTCTTAATAGGACATTGCAGAGTGATGACAACATAATGAAGAAGAGAAGAGAGCAAAGCATTTGCTTTGCCATTGTGAAGGCTTTAATGGGACTAGATTCCGCTATCTGGATAACCAGTACATGAAACAAAATGAATATACAGATTTACCTGTAAAGAAAATTTGGAATTCTTAATGAAAATCAGAATCTCAGGAGGGTTGTTACAATAGGCCCTTCACCTATTCTTATCTAATCTAAGATGTTAGGTGTCTTATCAAGTTTCTTAACTATTCTGGTTGGTTCTCACCTACCTATTCCCTCCAGCTATTGTTCAATTAAGGTATTCATTTGATTATGATATTTGTCAATAATGGGAAGTTTCACTGTATTCCAATTGACCGCACATTATAGTATTGTAGTTGCCAAAGTCCAATGGTTTCAGTTACAAGATTGTCGCTGTCTCTTTACTCCTTCTATGTGCTTTTTCACTCATCTTTGTGGTGTTTCTCTTATTGTTCAATTAATGAGACTCTTGACAGTTTTCTACCTTTACACTAAAATTTTCGACAACAACAAGAACATCAAATTCATCTCCTCTGCTTGTCAACAAAATTTCTCTTGTTGTATTTGTAATTTATAATAGCAACTTTTTTTATTCATTTTTTTTTTTTTGTTTTCGTCCTTCTTCCTATATTTCATTTGATTCTTCCTTTTTTTGATTTTTGATTTTCCAGGTCAGCGAATATTTTAAACGCGAATGCTGCTTTCTGATATTTTTGTTTTTCTTTTTTCTAGTAGTTCATTTTGTTGTTTTCTGATTCTTGTTATTGGATTGATTATTGTTGTAATTGATGTTGTTGTTGTTGTTGTAAAGGTGCCTTTTGTTCCCTTAATTAATAAGAAACTTTTCTCAATTGCCCAGAAATTGGGTAACTTTAGCGGATGGAAAAACTTTACGAAATGTCAAAGTATTTTTTGCAGTATTTTTTCTTTTTTTTTATAAATAGATAAACAAATTTTATTTAGTTTAAAAATTGTGAGACATTTTAATCACGAGGAAATCAAGGAATTTATAAAATGAGTGAAAAATTTTATAACCAAATAAATAAGATAGAAATATTTTATAAATAATTTCATTTTTATTCATCATCATCATCCACCATATGTGATGGTATTATAAGGTAAAAGGTATCCAAGCGCATTCTCGTGTAATATTGTTTAATGGTTTGCTGACATCTAAGCAGGAATTATATAACTAAGTCCTTGATGTGTGCTTTTCTTTTTTCACATTTTCCTCTAAGTGAATTTCCATTACATTGCCATGCTTGTGACAATCGCTCAAAGTAGGGGGGAGAATCATTGAATTCTTTTGAAAGTGGAAACATTTTAAATGGGTTGCTGTTGCTGCTGTTGTTGCTTTCGAAGAAAAACTTTGAGAAGATGAAAATTAAGTAAAATGAACAGATTTTCATTCTCACTGACATTGTTGCCTTGTTGTTGTTGACTCTTAATGATGATGATTATGATGTTGATGATAATGATGTTGTTGTTGATGTTCATGTGGTTACATTGTTCTTCGTTATGTTAATGATGCTGATGACAGTGACAAGATCAATAAAAATAGTATTGCTATCCACAAAATCAAACAAACATAAATACCATATAAAATAATAACGATTATATATATCATTTAGAACAAACAACAACAATTAGTGGATCATTAACATATATCCATATTATTAAGAAGCTTTTAGTTTATAATACAGTAAGGTACACAAATCTAAACTTCCATTTACAATATATGTATATAAGCAGGACAATAGATGAAGTGAATAAAACAATAAGAATACTATATTCAATACACTATATAATAAACTAACAATATTTAGGGCGATCTTCGTTCCAATTGTGCTATACTGCGCTTGGTAAACTGGGGTGATTGTGCAGCATCATGCCAAATTCCAAAGGACCCAAACTAATTATTAAAATCTACACTTTTACTTTTCCACTTCTCAACTCCATGAAATGGCAAATGTTTGTAAGACTGTTGAAAAAATCACTCAGGCTAAAACAAGCTTTAATATAGAATATAAATTATATATCACCATCTTAGTGATGATCCGTACTTCTCAAGCTAACACTTAAGCTAGCTTTATTAATTTTAGTTTTAGCTTTATTTATAGTGCCTAGGTTGAGAATTTTAACTTTCAATGTATTTCCTCATTTTCCTAACGAAATCCTAATAATCTTAAGAAGACATAATAATATCCACAAATCACATACTTGGTTGTAATGTTAGCATATCTAACTAAAACTCCGTAAATATGTAAACAAAGCTTAATAAATTGTAATAAAATTTTATGAAATAATCTTAATTTTTAATAAAGCAAGTTCACAGGATAACAAACAAGTGATAAACAAATTAATAAACAAAAACAAATTGAGTTATCCACTCTAAAATATTTCATGTTAATTGGCTTCTATGATTCACTTCACCTTTATAGACATCTTTGTGATTGTTTGTCTAAATTTAAAGAGCACTTCTGTTTGATGGCGATGTCTTCTTTGCTTAAATTGGGTCATGAATTGTGGCGTTAAGTAACATATAATCAAAGTAATACACTTCTTATCACCAGATACATTTGCCGATAGTTTTTTGCCACTCCATAACCCATACGTTTAATTGCTTTCCCTGATGGCTGTGCTAAACTGCACAATGTTTCCGATAGTGCCATATTCCCATAAATGTCCGCATGCAAAACTAAAGACATTGCCTTAAGCAAATGATGTGTTTCTGACACATTTCAATTTACAAAAAAAAAATATGTTTTTCTGTGAATGCTGAAATTATTTTGACTAATTTTAAAAACTTAATGAAGTAAATCGTTAAACACACAATCAAATACAGATGAATCGTTGGTAAACTCATACAATGTGGTAACTCAAACCCAGACAACAATATTACAATAATCTTAAAGATAAATTTGCATGCTACAAAAATAAGATATGTCTAATCACTTATATTTTCAATGTTTAAACGTGTAGCATAAGAATTACCAAATCGATCTTAATAAATGTTACACCACTCGATATCTGTTCAGCTAATAATCTCTCCTATTATAATCCTTTTTTTTTGGTATCAATATAAAATAAATTAAATCATTTACACAAATCAATTCCATTGTGTTCTTTTTTTACTTTTTTGTTTGACTCGATCGATCCTAAATTTTGGTAAGAACAGAATAGGGTTAGTAATGGGAGTCTTAACGTGACGCTATACTATCTGCCGAATATCTCACTAAATGTACTTGAAGAAGGTAAAAAAGCATACTTCACTTTTTTTTAACTGCCCTACATTTCTTAAAATTTGGACGACTTTGCTTGCTTAGGAAATTATTCTTCATAGACCTTAACAGTCTGGTAAAATTGTGATTGAAGGACACACAAGCATCAAGTTACACAATAGTCCATCAGGCTTCTGAGTGAATCTACCTTATTCGATAGTATGCATTCCTATTCTTGTTCACTTGTACTTTTATATCATTGTAATTATTAAGACGCTTTACTTTCATCACTTTGCACTTGAAAATCTAATTTAATTGACTTGACTACTCCTGATAAATGAATGAACAACGAAAGAAAATTAATCACTACAAATATCATAAAACTTAATAGAAATTGCTATAATGTAAATGTGAGGTGATTTACTTTATAGCAATTTCAAATAGAATTCTCAAGCGCATCGTAAAATAAAGCACTAAATTAGATGCAGATGCGGATGCAGTGACACATGATTTTATTTCAAATTACTGCTAAATACACTTTTGTGTATACGGTTTTTTGGAATATTCTATTTTCAATGTTCCTAATTTTTTTATTATATTTTTTTTTAGCTGAAATAAAAACCACTGGTGCAAAAATATTAATTTCATGCAAAGCTTAAAGTAGAAGAATATTAAAAAAAAATAATAATAATAAAGGAAAAATGCGCCACACCCAAGCCTACATAAGCATGTGTACGAATATGTGAAATATATGCCTATGTAGGTGTTTGTACATCAGTGTATGTGTGCCGGTAGCATATAAAAAACAGTCTTTTTAGTAATAATACATAGTCAGCATATTTATTCTGATATTTTTTTTGTGTTTTGTTGTCTTTTCTTTCCTTTGTTTATGTTTTTATCCACTTTTTTTTCCTCTTTGACTTTTTTTCAAACAACAACAACAACAACTGCAATAATAATAATAGCAACAACAACAAATGCAATGATCTGTTGGGACATGATTTTTGTTGTTGCAGTCCTAGTTTTTCCAATGATTTTGCACACAAACTCACACTTATCATTTATTATAGAACAGTGATTCTCAAATTGATGCCACGCAAGAGGAACAATAACTACCCTTAGTTGGTAAACGAGGTTAAAATATCTTCATAACTTCAAGCAGAGCTAGACTCAGGGGTGTCGGGATCCGGGGCACTGAAGAAAGTGGAGAACGTTTCAATTGAAAAAAAAAAACACTTTTCCACCATTAAGATACATGCTATTTCTTGTAATTTTTTAAAAATACTACCTATTTTTCTGACAAGTGATGAGCAATGAAGAAAAAGAAAGAAGTCTATCAAGACTTACATTAATGATTTCTTGGAAGTCCATTTCTCGAAGCAAATCACTCTCTGAAGGGGCCATCAATGTGTGACCAAGTTCAAAGTAAAAATCAACATTTCTGAGTAAGTTTTACAGCCTCGGACCAGGCATACTTAATTTTATCGGTTGAAGTAACCGGTTAGATCGAAATAGTTTTTTCTTTATAAATGAGGTTGGTAGATCAATATGTGCACAATATCTCTAGCTTTGCTTTAAATGCCAAAGGTTGCGATAAGGTGCCCAAATAAAATTTAAGAAGTTTAAGAACCACTGATGTATAGAAATAATCACAATGTGTGTAGGCAGAAGAGGAACATGGCGCTATGTGGCTATGTGCTCATGTTATTTGGCGCCATTATTAATAAAGTTCACGAATGCAATGAGAGCGCTTGCATTATGAGTGGATTTCTTTCTTTATTTTTTTCCTCTTTGTTATAAACAACCCAAACAAACCCAACCAACCACCCTCTACGCTTGCATTCTCCATCCTCCTGCCAACAAGTTGTTAGTGATACTCATTATGAGGTAGTAGTAGTAGTAGTTTCAATAGCATCAGTGGCAGCAGTAAAAGATACATTTCTCAATTTATGCGCAACTGCTCAGGTCCCAGTCTCTGTCTCGGTACCAGATGTGATATAGCAGAAGTCGAAGTAGTCACAAATACTCTGTGTGAGCTGCCTTACTGCTTGCTGAATGTGTGTATGCCTTCCGGTTGGTACTTGTGTTGCGTACTTGTAGCTTTGTATCTCTCTGACGACGCTTTAAAAATGCGTTAACGCGAGCTTACTACTACTACTACTCACACCTCACTACCCAACAACTTTTTCTTTCCTCCTATACCTACCATACTACTCTTTACCATCTTACAGTTGCTATAGGCTTTACTATGGATGCGATGATGATCATGATGACGATGCTGATGATGACGACAATGACGACGACGTCCTTGTCTATTTTGCGGAAATGCAAGCATACCACTGTGCAAAACAAATATATACATACATATATACATATTCATCATATACATAGTACTGAATATGAATATGGCAACCATGTAGGGTATTTGAGTGTGTGCATGTGCTAGTGAGTGTATATATTAAACAAGCGCTGAGTTGTTGATGCGCCTCGAGTTGTGTCGAGTGCGGCTTTTGTGGGAAAAATTAAAAATTTCAAGTGGGCCGCGAGTGGTTTCAAGGATTTGCATTAAGCCCAAGCCTTCGTCAGTCGTCAGTGAGTGAACGAACGAACGAATGAACAAGCTTTGGAATGAACGCGCCTATCTAAAGATATTCATGGCAAGGAGCAGAAGATATTATATGAGAAGAGTGGTGGTGGTGGTGGTGGCAAGGCAACTGTTGAGCCCAACTGCAAATATGCCCGTTAAGCAATTGCACCGTTAAAAGCGGCTTTAATCACTGTTATCAAAGCAACTTACTACCGCATGTTCTATGTTCATTCAAGTGTTGATTCCAATGTTGCTTGGCACAAGGCATAGTAGAACCATTTTTTCAGATTTCTCACATAGTATTAACCTCCACCTAAAAAATGTTTAAGCTTTTTGTTTTGTCTAAATGACAATTGAAGGGAAAATCTAATAAGTAAATACAATAGTATTGTAGAAAGCCACTCACTTTCGGGATACAATACAATATTTTTTATTAAATAGTAGTATATGACAATATTTAGAAAGAATTTTCTTTTGTATGTGGAGACAGGAAGAAATTTTCAAGGAAATTAAAAAAAAAAAAAACAAAAATGTGCAGTGCCGAAATGTTGCGAGCCTCGGTGTTGTTTGCATGCTTTGCCAACCAACCAACCAACATAATAAAGTTGTTGAACTATTTTTTCATTTAACATATTTTTCTCTTTATTCTTTTTTGTATTATGATGAGTTCAGCCAGGCCCAAGCTCCTCTCTCCTCCCCAGTACTTCACATGTTCTCGCACATTGCATCCTTCACAGACGACTGCACTTAAGTGTATTAACAAAAAACAAAAAAAAAAGGGATAACGGCAACAACTTCTTCTTTTTGTTGTTTCTGTTTTTGTACAACATTCTAAGCTCAGTTATAATATACGGTCGCTCGCACGCTCGTCCTTCAATGTAGATAATCATCATGATCATCCTAAAAGTATGCAATAGCAGCGCTTAGTACTTTAATAACACTTTAGTGCACAGCATACAAAGAATGAAGCATTTTACATTTTGATTGCTAGCAATTAGGCCATAATACAAGGACACAAACACATATCCATCATCAACGAAGGAAACCTATATTTCTACTACAATATGTGCATCTATTTTAAAAGGATATTTTCCAATATTCAATGAATGAGCTTATTGAATTGACCATGTAAAGAATGAAAGAAAATAAGTTATATTATTCTTACTTGTTTGAAAAAATGTGAAAGAAAGAAACATGTATGCTTCACAACACTTTAAATTGTGTTTAAAAGCCAACAATTCTTCGTCTTTAGCATAGATACGTTCTTCAAAATTGTAATGTTTTTGTTACAAGAAGTTAAACGACGCAAGCAGTTACATGCACGTATTTCCTAAATCTTGTCCCATCGTCCTGCTTTCGCCTGTCCATCCATCGTTAGTTGCTTGTGTCCACTCATTCGTACGCCATCCTGTCGTGCATTCAATGCGTTGGTCTGTGACGATGGCAACAGAGGAAAAGCAACAACAACAACAAAATAGAGAAGAAAAAATGTTAGCAAAAGAAATGGAAAAAGCGACAAAATCGGAAAGTTTGAAACAATTTCATCGTAAATCTTCGAAAATAGTTTTTCACATGCGAAAAGAACACAGTAACATTTGGAAGTCAGAATATCTGAAAAAAAAAAATGGATGAAGGGAGAAAGCGAACACACACACATAGGTCAACAAGGATCAACACATTCTCCACACTCCACACACCTTCACATATAAATAAACTAAGCACATATAGGAAAAAATTCAAGCGAATAGTAGAGAAATGTGAAAAAAGGAAATGTTTTAAAGAACGAGGTTTTGAAACCGTCAGTCTTAAGTATCAAAATGCAATTTCACATTTCTAAGCCATAAAGTTTCACATAAAAATTCCTATTCAAGTTCGTTCGTTTGCTCGCTCGCTCGCCACCACCCGCTTCAAATAAATGAACGTATTGGCCTGCGGGGCCATTGAGCATATGGATTTGCTACAATGACATCAAATACATACACACGTCTATAAAATATAGTAAGTATATCCATAGCAGAATATATAGTAAGAGTATGGGTAATAATACGAATAATACTTAGGTGGGTAGCTGATGGCTTTTTCATTTAATTGTCGATTTTAAACGCCATACTAGTACTAGGATACTGTATTGTAGAATCAAAGTGTACAAGCCGAACGCCCGCAGCATTATCATCATCACCATCAACCTTAGCCAACAGCAACAAACAATCATGGAAACATAGAAAAGCCAAAAGCAAATACTTGCCATACTCCCCATATCACTGCCATTAGGCAACTAAACCAAACTAAACCAAAGCATCCAACCAACCAACCTCAAATGCCACAAAACTTAGTTGCCCCAAATACAATACTAACTATACTGACTAAGTTCAAAGTGAAAAGGATTTCTTAAATTGTCGAAGTGTCATCAAAAAACCAAAAAAAAAACAGAGAAAAAGAATTTCTTAACCAAAGGCGATGAGAGATTGGTGAGAGGGAGAGAGAGTGGAAGAGTGTCAGTGTTGGAATGTGGCAACCAGTTAACAAGCAGTGGGATGACTAAAGCCAGACACTAATTTAATTAATTACGAAATGGCAAAAATAATAATAAAAAATTTCAATTACTTCAATTTCAAGGAAAAATAAATACCCTTCATATTATAAGAAATAAGAATATTAAAGGTTTTTAATAGAAATTTCAGTCATTTTATAAAATCTTTTATAGTAAACTTAGTATGACGCCCAAGTATCATTATGATTTGTAATGATTTTTATTATTTTATAATGATATAGTGTTCCAATTAATGTAATTTATTCACAAACTAAAATAGTTGAGCCTGACTTCTATCTATATCGCCTTTATATTTTGGCGGCTATAAACATTTACAGAAGAAAAGGAACGAAGATCGCATAACTTTTGTGCAGACCAACGATCCCTTCCTCAATGCAAAGCCAGAAAAATTTTGTTGATTGGTTTAATTTAATTTTTTATCAATAACTTTTGATGCTTTTGGTCGATTTTGATGAAATGAATGGTATATGTTATTCACAATAAAGATTGTTATTTTTTAGTAATTCGATTTTGTATCCAATGAATGGCTTTTATAAGATACATACATAAAAACTTTCTGTCTACGATTTTATTATATGCTTAGACTATGTCCATGGTATCAAAGCATAAACTTTCAAATCATCTAAGCTACTAAGAAACATCTTTAATTTTGTGTATCCTAGTGTGACTGCAATTCTACCAATATATCTTGACAGACTTTCTGAAAGTCTTATGACGAATTTATTGTCTTAGGGATAAATGAGATTGAGTCTAGGACTTTCACTAAGAATCATAGACTATCACATTACTTTAATCAACAATTGATTAATATCAATATCTTTGTTAGCATTTTTAAAAATCCTGGAAAATCGTTTTATTTCTAAATCTACAAAGTTTGATCTTACAATGAAACAAACATCACATTCAAGTGATAGTATCCTTACTCAATGTATTGTTTGTATTTGTAGTGGAATGTGAAGATTGCAAAATACAAGTATATAAAAATATTTACTTAAAAAAAGATCCATGGTTTACAGACCACTAGCTGAACACAATACAACAATTTAACTTGGACGATGCTTGGATCACTGTAAGGCACTGTGAGGTGATTAACACAAAGTAAGCCAAAGGGACATTTACACGATTAAGCAAAACGCATTGAAGCAATAACGCGCAGCAGCAAAATTCACTTTAATTGAACATCATTGCAACTTCAAGTGTCCTGGGAACGTGTCTAAGCGCAAGTAAGAATAAAAGGAGAAAAACCACTCTAAACTGTTGCATGAACTTTGTACAACAAGTTTTAAGTCATAACTATTAATTGGGCAACAGGATACAATAAAATTTAATGAATTCAATCGGTGATGTTCAGTGTGTTACCTTAGTACATTTTCTACTTACTTTGTATAAATATATTCCAAAACTATGGAACACCCCCAAAATAAAATCAGAAATGATTTTTTGGAGTCTAAAAATTATATCATACTTGAATTCCAATCGTTTTCAATTGGGATGTAATAGGTATAGGATGTATCCAATAGATATTTTCAGAATTAAAGAAAAGTCAAGTATTATAGATCCAGAATTTTATACCGATATATTCAAAAATTTTAAAGCTAAAGGGATATAGTTTTTCTATGTTTTGAAGGAGTTGTGAGTGTTATAGCCAAATGATAAAGGATAAGCAAGGGCGCATGCCCCAAACAAAAATAACAAATTTTTTTCTTTTTCTTTAAAATATGTAGTCCCGCATCTTAGTTCCTGGAGGTTGGGACTCCACACAAATGCTCTGAATGACAATGACATTATTAGAAAGAAAAAAATAACTGCTCTCCATTCCCTGAGATAACTGAAAATCACAATTATTTCACATTCCAATTTTTTTTCTGTAGTTTATCAATGTGTCAATGATTCAAATTAGAGCGGTAAATGACTGTGCGAGTAAAATACAAATGATTTAGATATATTGTATTTCAATAATTTAAGAAAAATATGTATTAATTACAATCGAAGTCCTCTGTAACTTTGTTGGAATTAACACACAAATATTTTGCGGCAGAATTTTTTCCGAAGACATGTTCTTGTTGGGAAGACACGCACGACGCTTACGGGGTAGCTTCGGCTGATGTACCACAGACACTGCCGACGTTTTTATCCAAACCACCGACGTTTTTGTTCGGTCTTCATCATGAGTTTTGTATTTGTATGAAATGTGCTCGCTGACAGAGCGCACAGTTGCATAAAGAAACAAAAATGATAAAGAATTTGAAAATATTTGTCTAGCACGCTAGCATTACACTTCGGCAAAAAATCTGCGAAAAATGTATTTTCGGTTAAATCATGTCTACGTCGTTGGGGCTGGACAATCACTACGTTATAAAGGGGTTTCGTTATTGGAGAGTCGATACAAAACAAAATCATTGCTTTCACGGCATTTTACGCAATTTTGTTTACCTTTGCTACCATATTGATTTCCAATAACGCTTTGTAATATATCTGTAGAATAAGCCACTCTGACTGCGTTGTTAACAATTTTTATAAAATCAATCAATAATACATTGATTTAATTAAAGTTTCACTTCGACCTTTCCATCAATTCATCATCCTTTTGGGTATGCAGGACAAGTGTCAACAAATAGCAACAAATTCCTCATTTCATAATTTTAAATTAACTGTCTAGTTTCATAAGCCATTTCTCATTTTCACTAGTCATCCATGCTTTTGTATTTATTATTTTCATAATTCACTTCAAGGCACCTCAGTCTTTTGAGTATTGCCAATAACAAGCAGTTTCAACTTATTTTTGCGTTCCGTGAGAATAAGATTAATAGAGAATAATATTGTTCCTACAAATATTAGAAACTGATAAGGTGCTGATCAATGCGCAGCAGTGTGCCCCTGGAATAAACAGCTGTAGAAGAAGAGAAAAAAGTTTCCCGGCAATGAATGGTGGATGTAGTAAAGATAACCGGTGATAATGTGATAGAAAGAGAGTAAAACTTGGGGAAAAGAATGATTTCTGGAACAACGAAAACTGGTGATCATACATAGGTATTAATTTATCATTATAGTGATTTCATGTGTTATTTTTTGTATATTAATAAGCAAAGTATAAACAAAAGAGATTGAAACAATAACGATAAACTTTATATTCGGAGCAATAATATGTATAATCTGGTTATTACTTATTTTTTTTTTTTTTGTCATTTAATTTTCGTTGATCTCAGCATTGGAATACACATTATTTATTAACCAGCATAGGAGTACGTCATTTGAATAGTAGCAGCTTTAGATATTTTTTTTTTTTAATCTTGATCTAACAATGGGCAATGGAAGTTGTTTCATTTTTCCTATATTTGGTTTTGTTTACTGAAAATTGCATTTTAATTTATTAATTTTTTTTTATTTTGTTCATCTCTTCTAAAGCTTTTTCATCTATAAACATATTATGGAATTATTGCTGTTTGTTTTGAATGGTTATTAATTTTACATGGATTTGATTTAGTAAATATCATTATAACTTTATTTTTTAAATTAAATTTATTTTATTACTATTATTTTCACCTTTTCATATATTGGTTTTATTATATTATCTATTTTATTTTAACATAATTTTTTGATTCGATTTTTTGTTGTCTCCAAAAATTTTACACCATTTATGGAATACAAGTATTCCAGAAATAATGGATTTGTTTTCTAATATTTTTTTATTTTTCACTTTTTTTTTTATTTTAGCTTTATTATATCTTTATAATTTATATTGTATTTCTCCGAAAATAAACAAACTTTGGGTTTATTCTTGGTTTAATTGTGGCTCTGTGTAAGTTTTGAGAAATCTGTCTTACAAATCCAGAGTACGGATAAATATTCAGTCGTTTTGGTTTATAAGCAGCGTAGGTACTACTTAATTACATTAAGCAATTATAATTTTTCACTAAACTAGTATAGTTTCCGATTAAAGGCCATTAAAAAATTATTAAAATTAAAGGCCATTAAAAAATGCAAAAGCATATACAAACAAAAAAATAAGCTGGTATTGTCCATATCAAAAAAGAACTTTAAATTATGACTGTCAGCAATACAACAGCGTCATTTGTTTCTTACAATATTACAATGTCCAAACTGTGCTTGACTAGTGGACATTAATTCTTGACTCCTTGCTATTCATCAAAGGCTTATACTTTACGCACTATACTACACCTATAACTATATAATATCACCTTCAGTGTGACCAGCGATGTCAAGGATACAATGGACTCAGCTCGACTTATACAAAATTTATCAAAGTCAAAAACTAGTCAAGTTATTGGTGGAACAGATGACAATTTGTGGTAAAAATTGGTCAAAAAATAGGCCAAGATATATCAATACTTACTGAAGATTCCAGACGATTAAATAAAAGAAGTTAAAATTCACGACTATGTTTAACTGGCTTTTATACATATGCACTCGAATCTATCTATAGATATATATTGAATAGATATCTAGTTGTGCTAGCAAGCGGTGCTAGAATGTTGTGAGTCAGAGCAAACGGTCAAATTTTTCATTTGTACAACGTCAACAATTGGATTGCCCAGAAGCGGCCATCAGGACAACGCCAGGCCACACACATCGAAAGTGACTCGCCAAAAGCTCTGGGAGCTGATGGTGTGAGGTTCTTATGCATTCATAGTCCGGATTACCACCTGTTCCTGTCTATGCCGTATTATTTAGCTGATGAAAAATTCGCTTCATGAAAAGGTTGGGAAAATTGACTGTCCCAGTGTTATTGCCAATAGGGTTTCTATAACATGACATAGGCATAATGCAATTATCCTCAAAATGGCAACAAATTATCAAAGAGAATGGTGCATATTTGATGGGATCATTCTAACTATGCTAAAAAAAAGCCAACAATTTCATGCAAAAATAATGGATTTCTTTTTATTACACATTTTATATTGTTTGTTGCACATTTCTGTTGCGATTTGCATGGAAAAAGAATCATAACTCCTATGAATTTATTCACGCATGGATCAATATTTCATAGTAATAGAAATGGAAATGTTTCAAGGAAAGCACATGAGCCATTGATTAAAAAAAGAAATGGTAATCATAAGAAGTCAATCTATAATAAATAAGAAAAACTTGTTTATTTAATAGTAAGTAAATATTTTGACATACTCGTATTGTGTTGTATACCATATTGTGTTAATTTTGAAGCACTTTTGAAGCTCCACTGAACAGTAACTGAAAATAAGAATTAAAAATCTATGTGCGAGAAAAAGACACTCATATCAATTTGAGTATACATTTCAGAGAAAATTCATTTGAATTACAAAATTTTACAATTAAGAATTTTGATGAGTTGTCGGAACCTAATTTAATTACCTGCCTGTCAAGTGTGTATAAGATAGGAAAATATGTTCCATGTCCAAGAAACTCAGACTTACTCATACAAATCAAAATTCAATAAAAGTAGCACATATTTACACACACAAACACATGTACACATAGAAACAAATCCAAAGATACTACTTGATTGCAGTAAATGCAATAGTTCAAAATGCTCAAAGCATTCAATATTTTCCGGCAATTTTCATGTTATGCCATTGCCATTTGAAGACTATCCATTTGCATATAGAAATGCATATCCTAAGTAAGAGTATGTCTCTGTATACATATATGTAAGTATATTATGCGTGTGTTTGTATCTACTATGTATGTGGGTGTTGGCTTCCTTTTTTTATCCAAAGCGAACTGTGCCTCAAAATGAAAAATCGATTTTTGTTTTAAATTAACAGCCTTCAAAATGACAAACACTGGCACTTGCTGTGCTCCATTCTCAATAGCAATTGCACTAGCAGTTGTAATGGTAATACTAAGACCCATAAAACCCCCACTTAACACTAACAAACAACAATTGTGGGTAATAACAACAACACAAGTGCGGAGTGTGGGCCTCTTCAACATCAATTGATGAATTTTGGGGTATTCGTTTAAACTGGATTGTTGTATGCTGTGTGCGATTGTTTCCAGCACAGGATATTGCATATTTGCATCACATACACAACAAGTACCATTTGGGGCCAATACACATACTATAATAAACAAACACAGATACATAGATATAGGGATTGGAGGCTCAAATGAAAAATGTTTGCTTAAATACAAATGGGTCTCAAATGGGCGCAATTTGCGAGGCCTCTGAACTATTTTGAAATACCCAAAACGAAGTGTAAAGCCTGCAACGCATGTCATTTGTAGATTATTGTACTTCGACAGACACACAGATACTCTAACGGTATCTCTCTCTCACACACACACACACATACACATGCACTGAGTAATAGTAGTTGCTTTTCTTTGCATACTTCTTGGCGTTTTGCAAATTTTCGCATGCAATAAAACTGCAGACAAGCGAGCATCAATGACCAAAACAAACCAAATAGAAAGCCATATATTCTAAAAGAGCAGAATGTATTGGGGGGTGGGGTTGTAATACAGTAAGAAATACATGCATTGTAACAATACTAAAGACAGTTGCAGACACAAATTTAAGCTACGCTACAAACAACAGCAACAGACCACAAGTTGCAACAAAAAGTATCAGCAGCAGCAGCATTTACGACAACAACAACAATAACAGCATCCGAAGTAGTTGCAATTGCAATTGCACTTGGCATGACATCGTATCGCATGGATTCGCATGGCAATCATACGCTCATTCGAAGTGAAGTTGTCCACATTGACATGTTTGGGTGTTAGTGGGCGTTGGTGTGGTTATGAGAATTTGACTGACACCTCTTCAATGCCCGCTCGCACTATATCATATACACACACATACACATATTCACTTGCCTTCCATGTGAGTGTAAATGTATATCTGTGTTCCGGAAATGTGATACAAGCATTGAGCAACTGTTTCTCATGTTAAATTCTGAATGTATGACAATGATATTTGTTGGTATTGTGTATTCTCTTCTGTTCTGTTCTGCTCTGTTGTATTGTATTGTGGCTGCTGTTGTTGCCATGCCCGCATCTGTATTTCATGTTTGTTATAAACGGCAATAGGAAGTGGCATTCATACTCATACACGCACGCACATATACTGACATATACTTTAATTTCTACACACACTCATCCTTTTATAACATCATACAAACTGATACATTGAGCCTTCAAACGGAAGTCGATCGCTTGTAATGAAAAATCAATCAATACAAAATTTGACCCCATAAAGCATTCACGATAGAAATGAAACAATTCCACAAAGATACCGAAACAATAAAAACGACAACAACAATAGGAGCAACAACAACAACCCTTTCTATTGTACTACATATTTGTCTTTTGTCTCGTTCTGAATGAACTTTAGATACAAATGTTCAATGTTTATCATTAGGAAAACTTGATAATCCCTTTAAAAGTACCACTAAAGCCATACTCTTACATAAACTTTACACTTTAGATAATTTTCTGTGAATTAGTCACGTGGATGGAATACTGAGAATTTTGATAATGTCAATGAAATGCTTTTGCAGTTTAAATAAGCGGAAGGCCATTGTTGGCTTATGCATTCTTATGTATCTCATAATGAAATGATTGATTAAGTTTTTAAATATACTTAGAATATGCATACAAATTTCTGAGGAATGAAAATATAATCGGTTCAACAGTGTTAGTGTTTCAAGAGTGCACAGCTAATGGTATTTATCTATCTTGACAGAGAAGGGTTTAAACAAAACAAAAAGTTACTCATTAACAGGCGAACTAAAAAATTATTTTGATTAAAGATAACAAATAGTTCGACACCTCGATCTCATCTATACTATATTTACTAATATTATAAAGAAAAAAAGATTTGCCTTTTGTTTGTTTGTAATGAATAAACTCATAAAATACTTAACTGATTTTAAAAATTATTTCATCTATAGAAAGCTACATTATCAGCGAGTAACATAAGTGCTATTTTATTTTCAAAAAATAGAGATTACTGCGAAAATTACAATGATGTATCTCAATGCATCAAAAATTTATACTATTCTACAAGATTTATAAAATTACTTATATGTACGCACAAAAATTTGTGTACGTTTTATCGTTTTTTATGCTTTGCTGCTTCTTGAATTTTGTGCTGTAATTGTTATTATTGTATTTATTCCACTCATTTGCGCTCTTCGTTCTCTTGTTTCTGAATGTCTTCTTTCACTGCGAGCGGATCAAGAGAGATACAGTGTGTTTCGTCAAAGACTATGAAATGAAATGACTGGAAAAATCACTCTTAAATAAAACCAAACTTTGCTGGTGAAAAACATCCTAAAAATACCAACCTCCTATTCCGAATACCTCTCCTATATGTACTTAGTTTTACTTAAACAATATTCCTTTATCATTCAGATATGATTTTTTTCATAATTTTTCATTGCAATCACAATATATTGCACTTGTACTTAAGAGTAAATTGATTATTATAAATAATTCCTAAAAAGAAAGAAAACCTATAATAGCAATGAGGAGTCGAGAGCTTGATCAGAGACATTGTTCAATATA
This sequence comes from Amiota communis, assembly GCA_037043315.1. NCBI lineage: Eukaryota > Metazoa > Arthropoda > Insecta > Diptera > Drosophilidae > Amiota > Amiota communis. The sequence continues at coordinate 1,948,382 of JBAMAV010000657.1, forward strand.
ACAAGATTTTACTATCTAAATAAATGTTAAAGAAAAAAAAAAGGATCATAGACTAATCTTATGCAATGTAAATTATCACAAGATTGATGATTGCATAGCATTGTCAGTGACTCAGAGAGCAATGGTTAGATTAATTTTGGGAGTATCCGGTAGAGACGAAATAACAAATAAACCTCAGACAAGAAACAGAAAAGTGAATGACATAATCAAATGAGTAGCCAACGTTAAATGTCAAAGTGTTGTTCACTTAGCTCGCATGGCAGTGTCTATCTGCAAAAACCGAAATCAAATATGAAGAGATAAGTAGAAATTTGGACTCCACCACAACATGTAATAGCAAATCCCTGAAAAAAAAATCCTAGGAAATAGTAGTTACATAATGATGATGATAATGGATGACTGACAAATATAACTAGATCGATTGAACTTATTATGATTAAAAAGAGTTTACATACTTTAATAAGATCTTAATTCCATCCTTCTGGTGCATGTTGCACAAAATATTGAATTTCTTGTAATAAAATTTTCATAATATTGTATTTCCTTCAATTATTTGAAAGCCTCTTATCGTAATCGAACATAATTGACTGCAAAAAGCAACATTGTACGTATTGACACACAATTCATATCATTAAATTGTCAACTATTCTGAAAAATTGAGTGTTAATTATTTAAGCAGCATCTTAAGTTCATACAAACTGACTATGGCAAACAAGCAAGCAATGAAAGGATGTCAATACATTGTAAATTAAATTGAGGTTTTTGTTTTTTGAAAATTTAGAATTAAAGATTAAGACTACTTATTGTTCTCTATTTCTTTCTATTTTTACTTTATCCTTCTTAGTCCTTACCATTCATTGTTTTCTGCTAATCGATTTTAAATTTAAAGTCTTTAGTTTTACTTACATATTCTCTTTCCTCAGCAGTTTCTCGGTGACATGACATAAGCTAACAAGTTAGTAAAGATACAACCAAAAGCCTTGACCCATCCAAAAATTGTAGGAGGAAAATACTGAATACAAGCGAACAAAACAAGAAAAGAAAGTTAAGTTAAGAAAGAGACTAACGTAAATGTTATTGAATTGAAACTGAAAATGTGCGGCATGGCGCGTGTGTCTTCATTTTCTGTTTACTTGCAATCCACTTACAAATTCCTCGTCTCTCATCCACAATAATATCATTTTCATCTGTTGTAAGTGAGTCTGAGAGTGAGTTTGTGGCATGGATGTTGCCGCTATTAATAATGCAAAAGCCGAAATTCAATGAATTTTTGACTTTAGTAACACTGCCTCTTATTCTTTTCTATTCTACTTAAACTTGACTATTCTTATTTATCTAAGTAGGATGGGTATAATGAAAACTGGAACACAACTGTAAGAAGGCAGTGAAGGAAGATAAAGCAAGGACAAACATAATTTCTATTATCTGATGAACCTTTTACTGAACAAAGACACAAGAAAAGAAGAGAAGCAACAACTGCTGAGTATTGTGGGCTCTCAACCCTAACGTGCGACAAATTTACGACTTCAAATGCAAAGTGGAGAAAAAAAACTAAAATGAAAATTGCTTACGCCAATTTGTTCATGTGTCTGTCTCTCCACATCTCTCTGTCTTTCTATCTATTTGTGTTTTCTTAGCATATTTTGCAATCGTCCAGCATTATTTAACACCCCCCCTGCAGTCACCCTTATCCTTTTTGGTCCAGGTATTACTTAAAGTTTGGTTCATCGTTCGGTGTTGGTTGGTCGGTCGATTGTTGTTTCGCTCGGTCACATCCTGCCTTCGTTTGCATATGTATGACGCCCACACGTACCGATAAACGATGCATACACCCCCCGTACATATACATATACATATCCATGTACGTATGAATATAATATGGGATATGTGTTGGAGTGTGTGTGTGTATCTACTTTCAGTCTTTGTTCTGTTGTGTTTGTTTAACTTTAGTTTACTTTATTTTACATGACGCCTCATGCCAACCTTTAACCCGTCCCATTCACTTTACAGCAAACATAACCATTATACACACACAAATACACACAAAAACATGTATGGTATATCTATACATGCATACATATCCATTTGCTTTTTGTCCATTACATAAATATTTCATTTCAATAAAACGTGAGCAGTTTTTATGAATTTCATCGGTTTTTCATGCAGTTTACCTCGATTTGCACTTTACAGTCGCTTGGAGGCAACAACATTCAGCAGCAGCATACGAGTAAAACGTGTTTGACGCTCAACGATCCAAACCATCATATCTCATACTCCTTTGACATATGGTCCTAGCATATTCTCATGCTTCTGCCTCTTGGTCCTGCCATATATACTACAAACATGTCTACATATTGATGTATGAAGCGTTTGATTGAATTGACAGCCAACTATGGTTGACCTCATTCTCATCTTACTAGCACAGTGAATGAGTGTACTGTAGCAAAGCTAAGTCAAATTGAGCCAGAAACCGGATCGGACCTGCACTTCGAATAGATGTAAAGGTGCCTTTGCCAATTATCATCTCCCAAGCGTATCAAGTTTCATTACAAAAAATAAAAACATGGAAAGGAAAATGAAAATAAAAATGTCATAAATTTGAAGTGTCATTTTTTTAACTTCATTTTCTCGACATTTTTTCTTTAATGTCGCTTTTATGAACATTTAGTTAATTGCAAATAAAATATTTTATTCTTTTTTTTCCTTTTATTCAAAATAGGGACTCATTGACAAAAACAATGCTACTCGCTCTGTGTGACAACAGAAAGAAGAATTAATTTTTGTTTGTTAAAGTTTTATGCTTAAAGCTTGTCAAATTTGCATAAAACTTTTACTTTTCACTCAGGCAAAAAGAAAGCAAGCACAACAAGCACAAGTTCTGTGGCCCAATCTGTGCAAGAAAGAAACAATGACTAAACAACAAAACAGGACATGGTACGTTACTGCTGCTGCTTTTGGAAGCGATGAGTGGAATGCGGTGGCATGCTTTATTGATAGCACGCAAAAACATTAATCTCCGTTTGCCATTTAGCCGCAGCAAATATGGCAACAATAATAACAGAAACAGTAACAGCAACAGCAACAAGAGCCGTAAAGTTACCACAAAAATAGCCGCAATACCTAATGTCCTGCTTTTACCATCCTTACTGTCCTTACTATCGTCACTGCCTTCAATGTCGCCTAATTCGCCATCATTTTCTGCTATGGCTATGGCTATCACTTACACTTTCTCCTTTCATCAAACCAACTGAGCAAACAAAAAGACAAACAAAGCATATAAACGATGGTGGGGGCTATAGAACTTTTGACAAAAAGGCACAAAAATGAAAAAGATCAGGGAATAGAAACGCGGCCATGTCAAACTGAGATGAGATGAGATGAGATGCGATGAGCTGCGACCATTTTTAGAATTGAAAAATTTTTAATCTCTGTCAAAAAGCGGAAACACGCACAACAATGACATCAACCACAATCACAACTACAACAATATCAAGGATAGTAGAGTAAGAGAAAGTGATAAGCATAATACCAACAACAAAAATGGGGAGAGAAATGATGAGGAGAATAAGAAAAACAAGAAACTTGATGACAACGATATACATTCATTGATGTGCGAGAAGCAACGCTTAAGAAAACTTGACAAAAGACTCATTGAATGAATGTTCCTAACTGTCCTTAGGCTTTAGGCTTAGTTTTTTGGCATTTGAATTAAATTTAATTTAATTATCTTAAAGACATTTTAACAAAACTTTGCCGTAATTTTGTCTATTGTCATTTTCATTACCAACAAAACTTTAACGATTGTTAATGGCGATTTAGGTTAAAATGTAAAATGCCACAAAGCTATCACGATTATACTTACAATAGTATGATGTTATTGTTATAGATAAGATCTATGAAAGGAGATGATAATGAAGATGATGAGGAGACCACCAAAAACAAACAAAATTTGAAAAAAAAAAAAGACATAGGAGCATAGGGAAAAGTCGCAATAAACAGATGACAACAAACTGATTAAAATCTGGTGAATATAAAAACAAACTACTAATTATATTTAATTATTATTTAATTATTAAAACAATAAAAAAACATTTTAATAATTTTATTTGGGTTAACTGAATATGAAATACACTTCATTGAAGAAAAAATAGTAATAGAAATATATACATATTAATGAGCAACAAGTTTACACTTTGTGCCTTACTAAAATTCATTTCTGAGACCTAAATTTCCACAGGATTGATATGTTTAAGCCTATCTAAGTAATGTTTTCATGAAAAATTTGTATAATGATTTCAGTTCTCTAACAAAGAAATTAACAAAATACAAATTACAACTCCATTTGCAGTAATAATAATATAAATGCAGGTTGCCCTGGTTTTTCATTTTTATTATCTCTTCCATTTCATTTTTCGCTAAAGTGAATTTAGGAATCTTTTACTTAAGATCTAAGGAATACCTGGTACAGTTTTCTATTGACCACAGTTTTGCTCATTACTGTATGTGTAAATAATTTCCAAGATTATTGAATGTATTACAACCACATATCACAACAAATTCATTGCAACAAAAGTTCACTTTGAGATGTTTAGTATGTAAAATTACATGTTTTGTAAACAGTGTATGTAATACACGTATGAAACAGGTATCTTATGTTTCCTACTGTTGGAAACCTCACGCATGTAACAAACTCCTAAATGCCTAAGTGATGAGTAAAACTCTGCAAACAAGTAGTCGGTAATCAGCAAGGGAAGGTGTATTCTGCATTATTAGCCGTAAAAAACTTACTTCCACAAAAAAATACACTTTGCTGGTGAAATGGATCACCAGAATTTAACTGCGTTTGCGACAGATTTTAAGAAAATTCTGATGCACAGATTTTTATTTCAATTGGTCATTTGTACACAACGACATAAAAAATCGATTCTCCGATTGACGCAACCAATGCATATTATTATTATTATTAAGAAAAAGGATAAAAAATAAATTCTTAAATAGCTGCCATGGCTTTCAGCTCTTAGATTAATAAATTGAAGTATGAGTTTAAATAATGTTATAGTGGTTTCACACTGATCATCCACATCCGCATTCACAGAAAGTGTTCACATTGTATTTTGCATTTTCGGTACAGCTGTTTTTTGTTTTGGTTATATACACGCGTGGAACTTTGGCTAAATTAAACATTGTGCAATGTATGCAAATAATTGTTGCAGCTCCCTTTTTCATTCCTGATACTTATTTTATTAAAATCTTTTAAAAAAAAATGTTGGCGCGTAGCAAACAAAATAGAAAGAAAATCGAAAATGATCTAAAAAAAAGCAACAAGTACCCAGCAATGTGTAGAGTGACCAATTTAACAAACAGCATTTTAGTTGCATTCTTATCGAATGTACATTTTCTACTATAACAACAACTACAAAATTTCGTTACATTGGATGCTCAGTGTGAAATGGGCATTAGTTAAATAAGATTTATCAAATCAGTTACCATGTAAAATTTTGAAGGTGATGTGTTGCATTGCATCCTGAAGTAGGTGCTCAACAGTTACAACGTCGTTGCAGAGAGGGCAAGCATCATTATTACGGCCGCACAGTAGGTGTTTATGAGTGAGGAAGGTGTGAAGCGGAGGATGTCGGCCTCTTATGTTAACTGTGTGTAGTGATTCTGTTAAAGCAAGCTTAGCATGGAAGTCAGCTAGTTCATTGCCAAGTATTTTGAAATGAACAAGGAGACACATAAGTTTAATATGCTTATGCTGAATAAGCTGGTCACGGATTGTAGTAGTAATTATACTGTTGCTGTTGGAGTTACGTACAGAGTAAATAGCTGATTTGCTGCCTATGCAAATAATGACGGTTGATGGCATATTAGCAGCAAATCGTACTGCTTGGAGAATCGCACAAGCTTCTGCAGTGAAAATAGAACAGAAATCTAAGATTAACCCAACCAATGTTGTTATATTTGATCCATCCACAATGGCAAACGAAGTTGCATCTGAGTTTTTTTGGATTGTTGAATAAGAATGTCGTTGTATTATGACTTGGGTCGCGATAAACTTCACTAAACTTCCCGATCTTCTTAATAAAATAAAACTTATAAAAACTCTTTTCTCTATTTTCATTATCATGTCGTATAAAGAACCCAACAAATTAATATAAAATTTAAGAAAAAATCCTCATTTCGAGTTTCTAACATATTGATGTAAATGATTAAATGTTTTTTTCGTAGGTAAATTACATGATGTAATTTAAGTATTTTATATGTAAGACACACAACCGAGTTTCTTACACAACAACACAGGTATAAACATATATTAAATTGTGTGGATGATTCTAATAATGCCGTTGGTCGAAGAAGTCATCTATTGTCCATCTCCTGATTAAATCAGTTCTCAACAAATCTTGAATTTTTACTTTCAACGATGTTTATAAGATTTCCGTCTTGGAACTACAATATTTTAAGTTAACTCCTAAACAAGACAACATTTGCAATATCAAATACTTGTTGTAAAATTCTCGCTTTGAAAAAGAATCTTGAAAATGACCCAAAAGAGAAATTTAATTTTATTGATAATTTCTTTTGTATTCATTTGTTAATTAAATTCATCAATTTTTATTACTCAATTAGAATTTGTTATTCGATTGTTATTTTATGCAATTTCAAAATTTAATGTTCTGTGACCATGGCCTAAATATTTGCATTCACATTCTGTTTTGTCACCAACTTTTTACACTTCGTCTTTACTGTTTTATAGGCACACACGTAGCCGCTTATGGCTTTCTTTTGAATTTAATCTTATAATTAACACGATCATAAAAAAGTATCATCATCATCTACCGCATGCGAACAAATTGTAAAACTCATTTAAAATTTTACTTACTCGGGTTGGGCTCGACGACATAAAGTTGGTTGGCCTTAACGATTACGTCACCAAAGTTGGCATTAAGGCAAACAACAACAATCTTTGTCTCATGTTGATGAGGATGCAAATGGAAGGGGTGGAGAATGTTCTGTTATTAAGGATGATGATGATGATTTGCAAGCATTTTGTTGATTATTTTCATTAAATTCTTACGCCTTTTGTGTTGTTGCTGGCTTTAAAAGCAAAAACCAAAAATAAACATAAGGAGACACATACACGTACTACTTGTATCAGCACACGCCTTAAACATTTAAACAAAATTTCATTCCCTGTACTGTACTGTTTTTTATACTTTCTTCTACTGCCTTTGGTCTGTTTTTGTCCTCTTCGTACTTCTTTTGTTGCTGCGTTGTCATGATGCAGTTAACTTTGTATTTTTATCGTTATTTGCCTTTGTACACGCACACTTAACACCGCAAGCTTCATTCACACATACAATCACACGCACACAGAGCAACAGATACACGCATCCATACAACCATACAAACATACACAGAGGAAAAGCGCATGAAAATGGGTAATTTTGCCTGCGACAGCCGCCGCATCATTTTTGCTCACAATATGGACAAATTCTCATCAAAATTTTATGATGAAATTAACAAATCTGTTTACAAATTTATTAAAATGTTTCTCCTTTTTCCGTTATGTTGTTAGAAGAAGAGGTGTAAATTTGTATCTCTGTATATACATGATATTGCCTGTCTGTCTAGATATTCATGCTATGCTGCGGTTCATGTTCATTTTAGACAGCGAGACAAACACACTTGATTTTGTGAACCCTTTAACCCGAATACTTTTACATTCATTACATACATTTTTAGATAATTTTGCATACAATTTTGATTTTGACTAACTGAGTAGCTGCCCCAACTATTTCTGATCCTACTCCTGCTCCTGCTGCATCTAAGATAAGGAGAGATGGTATTTGTTACAATATTGTTCGTTTCTCTTATTACTTTCATTATTTGTAAAATTAAACTGTTGGTGGTTTTATTGTTGCAAAATAGTTAAAAATTTTGATTTGAAATACCAGAGGTAAATTTATTAATGTTGTGGTCGGTTTGACAACCAACCAAAGTGGTATTCATTTTATAGTTTAAAAGTTATACTAATCTGTTCCATAACTTTTTTGGAGTTTATTCTCTCTCACTTTAAACTATAGATTTGACATTAGTAGATAAATGAATTAGCTTCTAAATTCTGCAGACAATTGTGGCCGTTTTAATACAATATACTTATAAAATTTCATAATTTCCAACTATTTATATATGATATCCATTGATTTGTAGATGCGAGGCATGGCTTTTTGTAAAATACTAAAAATACAATTTCTTTCAATTCATTCTCATTGTTATTAATCTGAAAATATTCAGTGATAAAATGTTCTGGCTTTATGATAGCTTATAAGCTTAACTCAAATAGAATAATAAATCAGATTTTGATATGATTTTCAAAATCATCATATATCATTCATTAAAACTATCTTCATTAAGCTACTAAAACGTTCAGGTTTTCTATAATTTCTGAAAAGTAAAGCTATATTTTTTTTTAGTTTGTAATCTACGAGGGTCAATTCAAATCAAGTCATATCCTTTCATGCCTAGGGGTGAAAACCACAGATCTAGCAGGCAGAAAATGGGCTAATGAGTCTGGCTGCATTATCGCTAGGACACTCTGGCCTTGCTATCAACCAAAGAGAACCTCCGAGCTCCTACACTTCAACAAGAAAAGAATTCAGACGATGACGGGAGGTATGACGGGTCACTGCACTATCGGTCTAATGGCCCACAGGGTGCAGGTTCCACAACATGACTTCTGTCGTAGCTGTGAAGATGAGGAGGAACCGGAACCAACACCTTCTCTGTGATTGCCCTGCTCTTCTTATTAGACGAACCCAGTTTCTTAGGAAACCGTTCTTCGAGGAGTTGGGTAGTTAGGCAAAATGTCCATTGGGGGACGTGGTTCTATTCGTAGACTCCTCAGGCTAGTTGTAGAGAAAGAGGATAATCTCTAGAACCATCCAAGGACAGTAGTGGATTACTCTTAGCCCTTACAATTCCCATACCCTATCACGTTTTTATTAGCCATCACAATGGCCTTCTGGGTGAACTCGGATATAATCGTGAGTGGCCTGACCTAACCTAATATACGAGGATCGTTCAATAAGTAACAAGACGAATTGATGTAGCTCATAAAAGCGATGTTAATCAATACATTTCAATACGTTTCAGTGTGTCAAGTTGGTATCCTTGTACTTTCTTTCTCATCAACTGTTCAAGAGTATTTGTTAATCATAACCTCAAATATATTTACTTAAGAATGGCGAGAGATGAAATTTCTAGTTACAGGTGGTATCAAAGGTAGTGATCTCCACAAATGAATGTTGAAAGTGTATGAAAATAATTGTTTGAAACGTTTGAATGTTTCCAAATGAGTAGAACATTTTAAAAGCGGCCGTGTAAGTATCTGTGACGAATAACAAAGTAAACTACCAGTTTAATTTGGATTTTCATCCCACGAATCTCACATTAACGTGTTAATTCTGGGCAACAGGCTTATTACTGTTGAAATGTTAGCTGAAGAAATGCACACGATTATTGGAACTGTCCATAACGATACTCAGTATAAGCTGCTCAACTCAAGAAACGCTTCAAAAACTGGAGTGGGAGATCCTTCCAAAGCGCTTCTACAATCCCGACAATATCTCATCAGAATTCCATTTGTTTGGACCCCCAATGAAGATAACAATCAGGTGCAAAAGTGTCTTCGAATTTTGTGCCAAAGGCTCACACAACTTAGAAAAAAGATGGGACAATTATATTATAAATGGTGCTGGGAACTATTTCGAAAAGTAGCTAAAGTTTTGTATTGACTGAATGAATCATTTTGTAGATACAGTGATTATTCTCGTAACTTATTTAATGATCCTCGAATTTAAATTGGATTTTCTATAAGATACAAATTCTTCAATAAGTTCTTCAGTACGTTGTCATTTTTATATACAATGCATAATATAGTTTCCCCTTTTTGGTTGCTGAATTTAATGCTTTTTAAAATAAACATATATTTGTTTTGTCAAAGTTGTTCAGATTTATAAAAATGAAAATGAAATTATTATTGTACAATTTTTAATTAAACTTCCGCCTCAAAATCTTTCTTTATTTAATATATAATAATATGAGCAAAATTCTCAGCTACTCATTCAAAACTCACATGATGTTAATTCGTAAATTCAACAATATTTTTTGTTCTTCTTTTCAAAACAAAAAGGTAAAAAATCATTTAACATAAGCGATCAATCATTTGGAAAATGAAATGAATGGCAATTGAATAAGTAAACTTTCTCATACAATAAATTTATAGATCCAATCGCAAAGTCCATAATGTTGTCTCAGAAGAACTAAAATACAATAGAAATTTTATTGATTTTGCTTTCTCATCTTGTGTTTCTCTGGAAGACAAAAGTAAAACACAGAAATACTATAAAAGACGAAATATGTAAATCAAAATTGTACGTGTTGCTGATGTGAAATACTAAATTAGCAACTATGAATAATTGAATGACGAAAACTTCATTGCTTGTACTGAGGTAAAAAGTTAATCATTTGCAGTGAAAGCTAAGTGAATTAAATGAAAGATAAACAGTAAAAGTAACAACAAAAACAACAGTAGAAGGCAACCATTTTGTTTGCAAAGCTCTTATTCTTTGTTTGTTTTTTTTTTTTTTTATAAAAGTTTGTTTAAATTTTTATATTTATTTATTTTTTATTTTTCCTTTCTTTAAATTAATTGTTGCTGCAAAAGAATTTTTTTTTAATCAGTTAATTGTTGACGTGCGGAAGAATGTTTAATCACTAAGTGTTAGAGAGAGAAAGCATACAATATAGAGAGAAAAAGAAAGCATAAAGATATGGCCCGGAACATGTTAAATGTCGGCACATTCTGTTGTGGTTAACGTTATTACGTACTTGTTTTATTTCTTTTAATTAACACAACAATTTACACTGAATTATTTTAATACACGCTTACACAATACACACATACACATACACACATAATCGCTTTACATATATTTTGCCAAAGTAGAATCGATCGGTTATGCCATACCTACTTGGCCAAGGGCATCAATATTTTAAAAATCGTTATCACGCCACAATGACCCCAAAATTTATTCATTTTATTGATAATAAAATAAATCCATTGCAATATGTGTTCATGTCCATGTGTGTGAATATCCATATGCGAGTGTATCCATGGAAGAGTGTATCCCACTGAGTGTGCGTATGTGTGGGCGAGTGAATGAATGTTCTCTGCATCATTTTGTCTGACTGCTGCACAACTTTCATTTCATTTTTATTGTATTGCATATTTTCAGGCTGTGCATATTTTACAATTTTTTCTTATTTTCCTTCCTTTTTCAGGACACAAAAACGGATAAATAAAAATTTTATAACAAGAAAATGCCAACGATGATTTTGTTGCATATTTTTTATTTTATTTTTTATTTTTCCTTGAAGTATCTAAAGCAAAATAACAAAAGTTAATTGTGTCAAAATGACAAAGTTTAGTTGAGCAAAGTTTACTTATCATTACAACAATGAAAGCCAAAGGATTATTCTTTTCACTCACACTTTGTACCCATAAATAGAATGTGTATTTGTATCTTGGTTTTTGATCTTTCATTTTTTCTTTTGTGATTGATTTCCTTTAGTTGCTTGTCCTTTACACATCTACCATACTACTATCGAAGGTGAGATTGTGTGGTGAGCTCCTTGGATCCATGGATTTGAAAGCTACTTCAACATTTGCTCACACAATGAAGGCTTTGAACGTTCAAACCTGTTGACCAACAAAAACAACAACAATACAATTGTTAGCAATCATGGTAGCCATAGAAGTGCTAAAGCGCCTAGAAGCATGCAACACACACAAACGGATCTATGTGTATCCATAAGGACTCTCAAAGGACAGCTAAGCGCCGACATCAATATTTTCGTTTCATTTCATTGCTACACTGGGAAAGACAGAGAAGAATGATGTTGCAGCACACAATGCGTTGAATGTCAGAACATACTGACATCCATACCCATTTCCATATTCTTAGCCATATTCATATACACATATACATAACCATTACACTTCCTGTTTACATGAAACACCAACATCACCATCATCATCATCATGTGCAACGGTTACATGTGCACCCATAGAAATGTGAGGCATTTTATCTCACGCTATGGTAACTTGTTCGATTCGCCTGTCAACACTGATGAACTTTTGAATACATTTGCACACTTTATGGTGCAATTGCTGAATTGAATATGTATGCACATACCCATATACTATACAGATACCTATACATATGTGTGTGTGTGTGTGCGTGTGTGTGTGTGTGTGTGTGATGGTTACAAATTGCAGTTGCCTTAGTCTAGTACTACAAAGGCGCTTATTAGCCAAAATTTACTTGATTGTTTGTATATTTACACTTCAATGTGTTGACCACAATACAATTATTTAAATGCTTTAAGAGCTGCCATTAAAGCAACTCTTCCCCTTCATCTCTTCCTTCTTCTTTCTATTCATTGTTGTTATTAATATTGTTATTGTTGCTGTTGTTGTTCTTGATAGTGCTTTCTTGATTGTTGTAGTTTCACTGACTTTACGTTGACTTCCGGTTGCACTCCATTTAGGACACCATATTGTGGTGTTGGCACTTTTTCGCATATTTTGCAAAATCATTACTTAAATACAAACAACAACAATAACAACAACTATTCTAAAAATAACAACAAAAATAGAAGAATAAACGACCAAACGTAAACGTTTCCCTATATTCAGGCAAACAAAAAACAAATAAAAACAAAAATAAGGACGGACGACGTCATCATGTACCCGCCTGACGACAAGCAAGCAACACTTCCGGTCCAGTCCAATTCAGTTCGGTTCGGTATAGTGCCATCGTCCAGTTTACTACTCTACACTTCTGTTCCCTTCTCCTTCAATTTCTGCTTTGTTCACTACCAGTACTGCTCAGTTTAGTTTAGTTGAGATGAGTAAAGTTGAGATGAGATGAGTTTGGATGGTGAGTTGGTTGTACGATACTACGTACCCTAGTTGTCACTACTTCGTTTTAACTGAACGATCCAACATAAGCGCAAAATGCATTTTCGTTAGCTCGACTGCAGCTGTGCCGGAATTCGCCGCTCAGCGCACTTGCTTCCATTTCTTTTTTTTCCTTTTAGTCCTTGTATCTTTTTATGCCTTTCGTATATACTACGAAAAGATATTAGCACTTTGCCATGATGTTTGCAATGCATCGAAAGAGGTTTACTTCACAAAGTGATTGTATATACTTAGAGTGTTAAGTCAATAATATGTTTCACTCAGCAATAGCAAATTACAGGAAAAGGTTACCAAGCTCTAAATAATCTTAGGTCTCGAAATACAAGCCAAAAAAGTTAGAATGGAGAATTGGACTTGACCAACACATATTGTATAGTAAAGGCATCATACCACACCATCCTAAATGTGATGACTTCACTGAAAATAAAAACAAAAGTGTGAGTCCAACTCACGCATGAAGGGTTCCATGCCAAAGTGTAGGATACAATTTCAAATTGTATTTAGTCTATCCAAAAACAAAAAACCTACGAAAAATTATACAAAGTATCCCACACTACATTTCACAAATACAACAAAAACCGAATGATGTTTTTTTTTTTTTTTTGTTATGCGAAACAAGGAGTTAAAAATCTTCCAAAGATACCTATGGCCCGTGCCACAAGTTATGTCGGATTCATTAGCCTACCGACTAAAAAACCCCCTATCGCCTCAAGCCCCTTTCAATCACTACGGCATGAGGCGTCTTCTACTTATGAGAATTTCTACATCATTTACAAATTTAAACCATATCAATAGAAGAACTGCTTCAGCAGATCAACCTGTATTATCAACCACACACAAAATGTTGTAGAAAATAGAAAGCAGTGTGTCAAATACAGTTTTTGTGAGAATTGCCTTATGTTATGTTTAACTCGGAGGCTCTTTGTCAGGAATACATGTCGACACTAAAGTTTTAGTGATATTGGAGTACACGTTTATTGTATGGGGACCTCTTTAATTTAACAACTTTATTTTATTGTTATTATTTGTCTTTATAGCGGAAATTGAATTACACACTCTGTGAAAATTTTAACTGTCTACCTATTACGGTTCATGAGATAGACCCCACTGTCGGACGGACGGACGCACGGACAGTGTAGGCTTAGTAATAGGGTCCCATTGGCACCCTTTGGGTACAGAACACTAAAAAATTGACTAATCTAATCAATTTAAAATTTTCTTATGGGGAAAATACTAGCCATATTATGCCTAGCAACTCTAATTTCAATGGATTCGAAAGAAAAACATTGCTTTTGAATGCAATTCCTATGCATTTCTTTTATAATATTTCTATCTGAAGGGTATGCAATTTTCCTTTATTTTTATTTACTATATTCTTTGGTATTCTCTTTATCTTTCTTTATATTGTACTATAGCGTGCTATGGTGTGGCATCACTTGATGCCCTTAACCTAAAGCAACACGAAGCTCTAAGTTCCCTGAATTCTGTCATGCTGTAAAAAAGATAGAAAGAAAAAAATTATGAAAAAGCAAAAGCAAAATACAAAGTGCTGACTATGCGTTAGGGATAGGGAACTTGGACTTACCAAACTGAACTAAACTGAACTGGACTGAATTGTGACTATGTCGCTTTACTCGTTGTCGTCGTTGTACTACTAGTATGAAGTTTCTACCAATACTCGCTTTTCTAAAGTAAACCAAGTAACGCTTCAGCACGGGGCCAAGTGTTAATTTATGGCAACATTTAGTAGTTTTGTATATTATTCTTCTACATTTTCTTTTTGTCATCGTCTTCTTTTTGGCAATCGCCTTTGTATTTATGGAGTTTTTCTTATTCCTTTTGCATATTAACTCTTTCTCTCTGTCGGTCTCTCTATTTAAGATATTTTTTTATATTTTACCCTTATTCATTTTGCATAAAATGCACTTTTTTTGCTATTTACAATTTATTTCATTGTATTTCTTGTGTTTTTTATGCTATTTGTCTTTGTTACCTTATAAATTACAATATTATTACTAGATTTTTAGACATTAATAGTTTCTTCAAACGATTTAGGCAGCTGAGTTCCGTTCACTAGGGCCTTCAATCCATTTGTAAGTAGAAAAACACACGCAGGCATGCCTCACTACACTCCAACACCTATCAACTAACACCTTATCTTTATCTCTTTATTAGCTACTTTATACTCATATACTTATTATGTGTATGTGCGTATTTCAAGTAGCAACTCATACTACTAATAGAGACCTAACACTTACGAGTTACTTACTGTCAAACTCATGAATCCATCCATCTAAATATTTATTTATTTATTTGGTATTAAATACTTGTGGCTCAAGTCAATAAGACAAAAAAAGAAAATAATGTCAATAACAAAGTTATCTATATATATAGTCATCCATGGACAACGGCGATTAGATCAAATAGTACAAAAATTGCTTTAGGTAAATATTTACACAGATATGCATCGTTGCATACTTAAAGCGTAAGCAATTAAAGTATCTGAAATGATGAGTAACCAATCTGTACAATCTGTTTGGGAATGTGAAAGTCTTTCATTTCACTCTCTCCCAGATACTACTACTACTCGTACAAAAACTGTTTTATGTAATTAACGCTTTCATGGTAAGACTGTTCAAATTAGTATGGTCAAAACTCAGTGCTTAGTTCTCAGTTCTCAATACACAATGGTACTCATGCGTTTTAAAGATTAACTAACTAAACAAATTTGTCTAGTAAACTCATAAAAAGAGTACTTCGGCAGTCAAATAGTCAAACACTTAAAGAGTTTTTTGGCATTCCATAATTTTTTTTTTTTTCGTTTGAAACTTTATTTGCACTCAAAAAGAAATGACAAGAAAAGCAAATCAAAATCAAACAGAAACCGTGGGAATGTTTTATGAAATTAATTTTTATTTTCACATTTCATTACAACTGAGTAACATAACAAATCACGTCTCAGTTGACTTTAATCACACTAATTATAACTAAAAGGTTATTCGTGTTCTAAGCATTTGTCCTTAGTTTACTATTTGGTCATCACAAGTGTCCTTAATGCGTTTCTCTAATTTTAGCCAAACGAGTATTTTTCCTCTCTTTATTTAATGTTTAACTTTAACTTTATTTATTAAATATTTATTTATAATGAAGTCATAACAAACAAAAGGTCATTTACCATTTTTTTCCATTCGAAATTTTCATTAATTCAACATTTTATAAGAATCACATGTCACAATGTATGACCGGGATAATCTCCGAATGTAACCAACCGAATTCAATGAAATTTTGGAAATAAGTATGGTTGGTTCCAGTTTGAAAGACAGGATAGTTTGTTGTCACTAAATTGGGAAATGTAGAGACGTACGCAAGAAACTGAAGCACATCGTAATGAACATTGGAATGAAAATTCAATAAGATCGAGAACGGTGCGTCAAAATAATATGGACACAATAGAGGACAGCAATGACAATGACAGCAAACGAGCCGTGATCTACCACGTCCATCATTTGTTCGTTTGCATTCAGTTAGGAACCAGAAAAAAGACGGATTGACAAAAAATTGTGCATCAAACCGCACTGCAATAAATTCACTCATTTCAATAGTTTAATTCTACATCTTCTTATTCTTCTTTTTAACGTGTCACAAATATCATTTACTTGAGTATCTTACTATCAAGCAAACTTCAGGGAAGGGCAGAACAACTTTTGCCGGGCCAGCTAGTCTTACATATAATAAAATAGTGCACGAGCCGTTTCTGTTTTCCTGCATAATAATGCAGGTTAATCTCAGAAACGGCTTAACCAATTTGAATGCGGTTTTAACTGATATATTGTAGCAAGCTTTGGGTAACATTTAGTGTTTCATTCAGTCCAATCGGTTCACAAATTATTCAATAATAATGGATAAAGAAAATATGTTTTGTATTTTTAAGTTTTTGCAAAACAACGCACAAAGATTTTCGTTCGTTTTTTCTTTTCTATGCTTTATTGCTTCTTCAATCTCATTTATTGATAACTGAGTACGCACAAGAGTATTGCGCTCTTCGTTCTTTTTCCTTTTGTAAATGTTTGTAGTCGCCAAAACATACCATAAATGGCGATCTACATAGAAGGTAGGGCAACGTCTGCCAAGGTCTAATTGACAATTTGGATTAAAAAGTTATTTTGATGATCTTAGTGTTCTCTTCACAAGTATAAATGACCATTTATATTATTCTTTGCCATGATCATCATAGTTGTCCCTCAGTTCTTAAGATTTAAAGCGCGTATCCCACTACTGAAAGCTACCATGGAAGTGCAAACTAATCTTTCAGTTTTACAAAATACTGGTCATTTTTTATAGGGACTTATTGTTGTTTTCAATAACATCATTTACTTTCAACTCCCAAAATAAGTACAGCCGGTCGAAGATTTTGCCACTGCATGCACCAATTATTCCATTTCATATTTTCATCAAATGTTGACTTTCGAATGTGCAAGGCGAACTCAAATTGATTTGAGTGCCATGTTTTCAACAAAGCTCCTTCTTGATAAACAATTTTTTTCGGTCCGATATATTAAGAATAGGTATTTCCTTAATACAGCAAAATAGCACTCTTCTTGGACTTCAATTATTGAATCTATGACCTCACAAAATTTTTCTCTTGCCATTGCTTCTCAATGTTATGCCAACACTTACTTAGAACATTCAGATATCGCCAGAAATTCATAGACTTTTGCAGTTCATAAAATTATAATAAAAGAAAGAATTTTTCTTATATTAATTTTTATTTAAAATAAAATATACCCTCTTATAAACCTAAGTACCAAACCTCATTTACTAAATTAAAATAATAAATTAATTATAGTTGCTTAATGCAAAATTTTCTATGATCTTCTTTTAAAACATGGAATTTCTTAGGCGATATGTTAAACTGAATCCTGTTTCTTGTGTGACATCATAAACTCGTTCATCACTGGCAAAATGCATCACAAATGGTGGATTAGCTTTAATTATTATGAAAAAAAAACTTATTAAAGCCACTGATCTTAGGCAACTTTGTTAATAATATCTTACCCCAAACAATCATATTATCATTTAGGCCACAATAATAAGTTGGCTGATATTCCGAAGGCATATTATTGCTCACTAGAACTGATTTTGGTATCATAAGATAATCTTCAACACGGAATTGCGTATGCACTGTAGCATGGCAGGTTTCATCGTAAGCTGGTGCAGCAATTCCATTTTGGGTTGCCATTGAAAATCTATTGAAATTGTACCTGGAAGCCAAAAGAAAATTCTTTAAATATTCAAAATAATACAGTCCATTCAACATACTCAATCATATTGGCACCCTGTGTTGCTCTAATGCAGATAGTGTAACGCATATCGGGCAAATAAATGCCACCTTGGGCTATGAAATTAAAGCTTCTGATGTTGCCAGTCAATTCTGTATAATATTGATCACAACCAGCAGGTGCCAGTTGATCGGAGTCTCCATGATGAGAAGCAAAGATATTACGCCAATCCTGTAGATTACTGGTTGTTGCCGCAAAAGTTCCTATAGAGTTTGCTGACTTCCGCCTCACAGGGAACTCTTCTAATTGAGTAATCACTAGCCGCCAGTTGGTTGAAGCCCAACGTGTTGGTAAATTGAACGCGAGCGTTAACGTTTCAATACCTGCACCGACATTAAAAGGCACATAGAGATGCTGACCAGAGTTAACGCCACACAATCTGAAACTCCCCACCATAAGGAAATCAGTGCAATCGAAAATTGTATCATCTGTGGGATCCGCAGTGGGTTGCTGCAATTCGAATAACTCAAAATCAATACGCAGTTGCCGCACATTTGGACTGAATGCTTCAATTGTATATTGACAAAGGTCCACAGTGAATGTGGGTGGATTCCTGATAATGGTACGTTTGAGTCGGGAAGTTTGACCACATTGCATGTTCGCTGAAACACGAAACGATATCTTATTATATATAACACTATTATTATAATCGAAGATGAGTATCAACACACACTTTCACAACAGACACCATAGGTGCCACAAAAACCGTTGGCGGTACCAGCTTGGCGCATGCATTTAAACCGTGTCATACAAGTACCAGAGCTACCGGCATTGGTTAGACAACTATCTGCCAACACACTACTACGGCGGGCCTGTCGTGATGTTTCCGTTAAATTAAGAGCCTGCGTAAGATTTCCGTATATGCATAAGAATAATAATCCACATAGAACATTGATGACCGCCATTTCTTGTATCGATTCTTTCTGATTTGTTGTAGTACTTCCAACGCACACGATTTCATAGACACTGAGCCGCTGGCTAACCATCCAATGGCTTTTATATTCTTCGACATTTGTGAACCGCAGTCACTACTCAGACTAGACGCACCCTATGCGTTGATGAGATTTTCATGTACAAAAAAATCGTGTGTCAATATTTGAAAGAATTTTAAATAGGCTGCGAAGGCGTTTTGAAACCACCTTCTTCTTCTTCAGTGTTTTGCTTGTGGCTTTTAGCTACATTTGAGTAATAGATTCTTTCTTTAGAAAACTTTTTATGTCTCAATTACCAACATAGAAGTGTCAACAACCGTTCTAAGCGAGCTAAGCTACTACATCTGACTAAGATTATTTGAACTGAGCTTCATCTTCATTTTAGGTTTGATCTACTACCTAGCAATGGTTTATTACACTAATAAAGTCATCATCACTCACTTTTCTTGAATTTGGTAACAAGTTTTAGTTATCTGGGTTATGTTTACTTAACTAATATTCGCCCCTTACTCAGCACCTTACCATCAACAGCACATAGTCTTCATTATCATCATCAACATTAACATCATCACCATCACTATCGATGAACATTATTCTTTAGGCAAACATCAAACAATTTAACGATGATATCACAGAATATTCTTTAACGTTAAACAAATTGATAAAATCAAAAGTGAATTTAAAATAGAACTCAAATGCGGAAGATTGCACAAATGATTTACTAAAAATACTATAGATACAATGAGAATTTTAGCGGGAGCACCCATTTAAATGCAGCTGGCAATGATTTTCCAAGAAAAATCAATCTGTCACAATGTTTTTCTTTTGTAAAAGAAATTCATTTCAAATCGATAAAGCAACTTCTTGGTATCACAATAGTAGAATATTCTATAGCCAATTAAAATAAAAGTTAAAGAGTAGATTATTTTCCAGATACTGTTCTGTTATACAATATTTGATTAATACAATAACTATGCAAGTAGACAAAAATTGGGAGGGGTTAGAAAATCTCATTCCATACATGCATACTTGTGTGTCGTCTTTTGCTTTATGTAACCTACTGTTACATAAAATATATTGGTTTTTGTTTTACAGTTGTGTCAGCGCTACGCAGCGCTCTAAATGGCATATGAAAATATTGTAGTCACTTTGTGAATTCAGTTTGATTATTCAGAATTTTGAAATTATATTCAATCACTTGTGGCTACCTTACTTGCGACATACTGACTATCTCTTAGTTTGGAAGTTGTGGACTATCATAGCAAGTGCTTCGTTTCTCCTTTTACTATTCTTCTAACATCGCCAATCTTTGTTGATGGCATGAAGATTTAAATTAACCGAATTCTGCACCCTGATCAATGTTATCGATCCTGCTACTGCCACACTTATGTTTCCTTCCCAGTGGAAGTTGGCCATAATGACTAAGCCCTACGACCCAAAGTCGTACCGGCTGGTCAGTCCCTGCCTTCAATCTCAAAGGTATGGGAAAGACTGATTACGGCCAAAAAAAGTAGAATTGTGGTTTTCCGAGGCACCAACCCGAATCATCAATTCCACATCCTTGAGACCTTCGACGCAAAAGAGTACTGCAACGCAGTATTTATCGATGTCCACGTTTTCAGACGACGCAGTGTAGAAAGGATCTATCTACGTAGCTTAAAATTAAAATTGGGTTTTTCGTTTCAGGAAAGAATATTTACTTTTCCTTTAAAACTTCCGTAAGGTCTAGGTCTCTCAGGTTTTCTATTATCATATCGTTGTCCTTCCATAGTTTTAAGCATAACTCGGCTACATTATCAAAACATTCCAAATGGTAGTATTGACTGAAATTTTTTGTTTTTCTTTTGTTTAAATCAACCATTGACAATTTTAGCACTAAACTTGGATGTAACTATATCAAACCGAAAGCAGGTAATACGTATTAGCAAAACTCTAGACTAGTGCGAATATCAGGAAATCTAAATAAGGGATGAAGATCAATCGCTTTCCAAAATCGCATGGAGACTCAGTAGGGTGTTAGGACCGATATTGTTGGCGAAATACAATGCGCGAGACTAGAAAATCAATGCCGCTGCAGTTCTTTACCAATATAAAATAATAAATAAAAATAAAATATTTTGGCTCTCCCTGTCCACGTTGATGCGATGATCTATTATAAAAGATATTATTTTTTTAATATGATCCATGCATGCCGATAGTCTTTGATTGTATTTGGCTGTCAATGCAACGCATATAATGAATTTTGAAAACTAGCTACACTCTTATATTTTTGTGACTACCGTGTTTCACATTAAGCTGGAATACATACCTTTTAAGGTGCTAATCATATTTCTGATTTCTGGAACTTTATTTAAATCATTCACCACCAAATTAAGTCTGTGGCTTGCGGAATGAAAAACCAGAAAGAAGGCTATACCAATGATGTAATACTCTTCACGCTCCTCCGGGTTGTATCCAACCTTCCTTTCTTAGCATCACTAAATTCTCTCTATTACAGTTTAAGTGGCACTTTATTGTACAATTTTACTCTTTATAAGTTTCTAATTTTATTTGGGTTTGTATGTGAGGTAACCCTAGGATCATGAAATTTACATGGTTGATGAATATGGATCCGAAACTTATACTATCCAAATTTCAGTTTGTGTTTTAGTGGTCCGATTCAGCTGATTCCGACAATGTGCAAATGGGTACAAACCCAAATTAAATGAGAAACTTATAAAGAATAAAAGTACAATTAAATAGCCACACAAACTGATGTGATGCTAAGAAAGGAAGGTTGGATGCAACTCGGAGGAGCGTGAACAGTATTACATCTTTGGCATATCCAATGGTAGATAGCCTTCTTTCTGGTTATATTTCTTTTAAACAATTTATAACATATTAACATAAAAACGTTTTCCTATGGAAAGCTGTACTTTTCCAGCTATGTCAGACGACTCATTTGCCATTACACTGTTAGCATAAGCCTTCTTTGCGGTCTGTATGATTTCACTTTTAATGACCAAGCCGCACAAGCCAATAATTTCGTTTTCTTACAGTTTTCAATATCAGAATGGTTGTCGATTTGTTTACTTTTTAACAACTATATCTTTTAAACTACTAGATATGCGGTAATGGACATTTGACACAATTTTACTAAGTAATAAAATATCCACAGCATGCAGCATCCCCTCCCTGCCCGTAGCTAGCTACACCCTTGCCATCATACCTTTGAAAAATTGGCAGAATATGAAACATAAAACTCAACGGGGACAAATGTACTTATGTATGCTTTCCTGAAAGCGAGAAATGCTACCGGCGCTTATGTTCGGACACAGCTTTTTTTTCTTGACTTTGCCACGACTTGTTATTACTACTATAGCTGCTTTACTTGACAAATTTGTAGATCACTGCTCTCATAGCAAGCGCTCCTCTTTTTCTTCTAATCTTTAAATATCACCAATCTTTGGTTTTTAAAAAGTATTGCTTAAGTTATCACTTCTAAATCTTTGCACATTTAAAGAACATTTTTAGGGTTCTCCTACATGTCAATTTTTTAATCTGTTTGTTTGCATTCATATTTCGACAATGTAAAATAATCAAGTAAATCAGGGCTGTCCAACTTAAGCGGCGAGCTAAAAAATAAAATTCTTTCCCCCACTGTACTTAAGCGGCGAGCAAAAAAATAAAACCACTGACCAGCGGCCCAAACAAATTTCTGTTTGCCACTTCGGCTGCCTGGACCACTTTGAGCCGCATTCAGATTTCACTTGGGCCTTGGTTTGGACAGCCCTGAAATAGATGAAACTTTGTTTAGTTATGAGAAGCGATTGAGTCTTTTACGAAAATTTATCTTTGATTTTCTTACTTAAATATATTGTATTCTATTTTTATATAAAATTCATATATTATGAATTATTCAATGTTATTATTCAAATAAAAAGATGCAATCGACCGATATTTTTGGGTATATATGGATGGTGTAAGATCAGATAGAAAATTGATAACGGCTGGTGTTCCTCAGGTTTCGGTGCTGGGACCTTTGCTCTATAATCTATACACCTACGACATTCCAACTCTGAACCATTGCCATGCATTAATCTTATACGATGACACTGCCCTCTTCTGCTCTGGCAATATGCATAGTGTTATCCATCAAACCCTAGAGGATGCTTTTCTCATCTATGCTAAATACTTTCAAAGATAGAGAATGAAACTAAATGCTAATAAAACAAACGCTATATACTTTACCCGGATGCGTAAGTCCTGCCATTTACCCAACTCTAACCTACTGCTTAGCTCCCAACCAATAAGATGAGAAAACTGCTTAAATATAGACAACAAACTAACTTTCCGTTTGTATATAAATCGGAAAATTCATAAAACAAATAATACGCTAAGAATTCTTTATCCCTTTATCAATAGGAAATCAAAACTATCTACTAAAAACAAACTTAGAATTTATAAATCGTTATTCGTCCCAAATATGTTATATGGCTCGGAAGTTTGAGGCGACTGCGCCCAAAGTAATAAACTTCAGATCTTACATAATAAAGTGTTAAAAATGATGTATAATCTTCGTTTTTACTACTCCACTTCCCTACTCAACGAAAGGGCAGATATACCCATGATAGACGTACAAATCCGTCAGATTATTACTAGTTTCAATGTAAGAAATTATATCAACAAATTAATTCTAAATTAACTTTATTAAGTCGCGATCCCTAGTTTTAGTTTTAAATTTTTAGTTCTAGTTTTTAGGTTAAGTTTTTAAAATTCGTTATTGTAAGGTTTTTTTCCTTACTCAAAAACATGTTGTCTAATGTAACGAATAATTTATTTTATAAGTTATCTTCCTAGTTGCTAAGTTGTCAAAGAAAAAAATTAAATTTGTATTATCACGGGTTAATAAAGAATAACAATAATAAGTTAACTTCTATTGTACCATGGCACATTTAATCAAGGCCTACCTATGTAGTATTATATGTAGGTACCCCCAATCATGTTTGTAATTTTATTGCAGTTAGTAGAGAAAAAAAATAGAACATCATTGAAACAATTACAAATTAATAAAAAATGTTTTATTTATTGGGTGAAGGGTAAGAAACAATTAAGAAATCATTCAATGGGACGCATTGGCACCCACCTTAAGTTCATGGCTATACATTGATAAGAGCACATGAATAGCATGTACATTTGATATTGATAAGGGCATTTTATCAAGCTTACAAGTGAACTTTAACAACGGTCATTAATTGCCAAGAAGCTACTGTATATGCCAGTATAAAAACAACTCGATCAACTGCTAATTTCAGACAGTTTCAAAACAAACGTCACAATGAAAACATTCGGTTTATTTTCTCTTCTACTGATCGGCATCGTCGGCAGCCATGCAAAAGTGGGCAAACCCAATTGCGGTGCTACTTCATCCTCAAAGCAAATACAATTGCTAACACCCAACATTCCACCAAATCAGTGTACATACACGATCAAGGCCACCAGCAGCCAAGTGTGCCAGCTACGTCTCGATTTCTCTATGACATTGGCTCAGCCTACGATTTATGAAAATTTAATCAACCGCGAGGCTCATGCCCAATGTGATATAGACTATCTTAAGGTGAACAATTTGAAATTGTGTGGTGTTGAGACCAATCAACATATCTATGTACCATTAAATCGTTCTGCTGGCATTACTACAGTGGATGTGTCTTTTGTTACGGCAAATCGTGCTGGTGGAATTCAACTTCCTACACCCGAATGGGATGTATTGATCACACAATTAGAGTGTCCATCAGGTGCAGCGATACGCAGTTTGGATGATGGTTTAATCGAATCACGTGCCAGCGCAAGTGATGGTTTCCTTGTGGCACCACCTGGCTGTCTTCAATATTTCCCCTTCAATTCCGGCACAATAGAATCCTTCAATCTGAACTCTGGTAAAGGCATTTATCCAGGAAAATTGAACTATGCTATTTGTTTCAGACGCACAACAAGAACTGCTGGTCTACAGTAAGTTTAGTCCTTGTACAATAAGCTTTTATCATTCATTTATATTTTTTTTAAATTTATAGATTGAAATCTAAAATTTTCCATTTGGGATCCGCAACAAATCAAGCAACAACCCTTCAAACCGACCAGGCATGTTTCACAAGTGACCGCACTGATGTGGGTACCGTCGATTATCTTTCGGTACCACAGGGTTCACTATGGAACAAAGACTTGCGCGCCACCTACTTCTGTGGCAACAGTGCCAATTCAGTCACTATTCGCAGTAAGAATATTTCATGCAGGTTCGAGGATATCAAGAGTTATATACAATTTTCTCTTTATTTTAGGCATGAACCCAGGACCTCTGTTGGTAATCTTTAACAGTGATGGCGTCTATAAGCAAAATGAGGCTGGTTTCTCCTTTAACTACAGCCTTTTGTAAGCTCTCAGGCTAAAATAAAAGCTTCTCAAATTATATACACTAAATAAAGCTCATTGAAAAAGAAAAACTTTTAGCTGTTTCCACTTTTCATTCAAATCACTTAAGTTGATTTTCGTAAAGCTTTTTTCCTTACAAAAGCTATCAAGCACATCCTTCCTTAAAGTTTCACGTGAATATCAACAAGTGTTTCTTTTTTTAAAGAAGGTACTTTACTAGAGTAGTCCTGGTGCTTTTACAATGTTTATTACATGAAAGTAATAAAAATATCAAGTAAAATATTTCAAATTTGTATCTTAAACATAAATTGTTTTGTATTTTTTACTACTCATAATATACATGAGATAATGTAGTAAAGTTGTAAGACTGCTGCGCATCAGTCAGTAGTCATCGTCAGTAAACAAGTTCAATTATGTTTTTATTTTGTTTTTCATTTATCGAAGTTATTAAATTTTATTGAAAAATCACGACTTATCGCTAACAAGAAATTTCCATCAACATTTCTAATCAGCAGCATTGGCAACTGTTGCTGAAGTAACCCATTTGGAAATTAAGCAGTGCAAGCAACATGAAGCAAACTTAGCCTAATACTTAGCAACTTCTTCCCCTTGTCCCGTTCACCTGTACGTACGATTTGCTCTATGGTGCAATTTCGAGGCTCGTTCATGATCTTGTAGCGAAGTCTTCTTCTTCTCGAAAATGTTGACACAGTGATACTATGTTGCAGCAACATGTTGACATGGGTTTTAATCAACTTCTTGAAATGTCGCTAGCAACACATACTATGCTCTGCTTCTGAGGATTTAGTTGCTGTTCAACTGCCGCGAAATCACAAAGAAAATTGCGGATGAGTCGGAAAATTGAAGCAAGCATGCAAATTGAATAGAAAATTCTGAAAAATAATTTTTGAGTGAAACCTAAATGGAAAAGATGATATAAATTTGATATATGACATAATAAAAAATAATAAAAAAAACGTAATAAATAATAATTGAAACATAATATTGAAGATATCTTCAAAATTCTAATTGAATAAAAATATAAATACAATAATATCAATAGTTTAATATTCCAAATACGTTTATCTTTCATCAAATTAAATATTGTAGTAAAAATAAAAATTTGCATAAATTTATGTGTCCAAATCGTTTAAGCTTAATTCTCTGGTAATTAGAATACAAAGCACTTAATTCGCGTATTAAAAGGTGTTAAAAACTACTAAATCGAAGCCAAACAAATAAACAAACAAACAAATTCAAATTTGAATTTAAATTTAAATAAATATGTGCAAATGTTTGTGTGAGCAATTGAATTCGTGTTGGGGAAGATAAGCATTTTTAATAAATTACCAACAACCAACAGCACAATAAGTAATTCAATTAAACGTTGACAAAGTCAAGAACAACAACAACACAACAGTAAAAAAGCAATAACAAGAATCACCATGGATGTTTGTGTCACGCGTCTTTAAGACAAGTAGAACACGCTTATAAAATCAGAAAAAGAAGGAACATTTCATTAAAAACAGGCAAATGCCTCTAACCACTTTGTCTTCGAAGGCAGAAAATACATTATAAAGAAAGTGAGTGAATTTATCAGGCAGCCAACCACCAAGTGACAGCATTTGCCAAAGGATATGCGGCATATGGTTAAAGGCTGGAAGAAAGTAGCAGAACTTTAGTAAAGGCACAGAAGTGAAGCAACCGTGTTTATTTATGATGCGCTCCGTGTATTTTAATACGAAAGTATGTGCTACTGATTTGGCATAATTGCTTTACTGTTCGTTCAAGGAGATAGGGAACTCACCATTACTGGAGTCAAAGGCGAAAGTAAGACGTCTGGCAGATACCTCGTCTCTCTACACACAGTGGATGCTCTCCTTGTTCCCATTGATACAAACAAACCGTCAACTAGTAGAACGCATCGCTAGGGTTTGACTTAGTCAGCTGAGAGAGACCCTCTTACTTGGTAAGTACTAACCATGCGTTGGCTCAATTATGAAACCGGAAATTATAAACAGGAAATACTTAGCACTAAGAGGACTAAGTTTATGGTTATGCTAAGGGTACTTCACGTTACGAACTCAGCCATCTCGGTTATCTCAAAGTCACTTTATCCTCTTCCGTCGCTTTATCTTCACGTCGGAAAGTTGCAGCATTTTATATTTTTGTTTTTCAATTGAAATGACTTTCCTTTATCAGTATCCTGCATCATGCTTCCGATTCTCGGTAATTTTATTTTGTTATCCTTGTTTTGCTTTGACTTTAATTGAATTTCAACTGGTGTTATCGCTTTTATTAAAACACATTTTATAGACTTGGTCGTCATCATTGTCATCGTCGTCGTCGTCGTTCTTATGGTCTCTTAAGAAAAAATATATCCTTAAAGCAAAAGAAAAGGGTTTATCCCCCTTTTTATTTCATTAGCTGTGAATTCTTACAATCAATTTTTTTTTTCATTCTTCTACGCATCGTTAACGATTTTTTTTACAACTTTAACTTATCTTGAATGGCTCGGTTCGGTTTGGTTGGACTTAGTTTGGTTCTTGTAGATTTTTCATTTTATGCAAATGTGTCTGTGTATCTGTGTTTCTACTATGTGTTTTTTCTGACGTTGATTTGGATTTGAAATTTATTTGGCTTTTATCGCTTGGGTGAAAAGCAAGGAAAAAAACTTGCCACAAATCAACAAATGTTAATACTCAAAGGATTCATGGCGCACACAAAGGACGATCAAGCCTTGTCTTGGCAACATTTTAAAATTTATTTGCGCTTGCCAAATATATACCTTAAAGGTTAAAGATTAATCAAATGTGAAATAAATAAATGAAGCCTTTCATTTTGATATCTTTCTTTACTGCTAGGACACATTTGATTATACGAGTATCAAATTTGATGATGTTTTCTTCTTTTTTTAATTAGAAAAATTAATTTGACAATTTCTTTTATCATTTATGATAACATCTTTCATTAGAAATTTATGTTTTATTAATTTTTTATCTCTTGTGAAATGATAACATTTTTTTTTTTTTTGATATATTAATATGAAATGAAAGAATTTTCATTCAAAAAAAAAGTAAATTAATTAAAAATAAATTTTGAATTCAGATTCATTGATAATTTTTTTTTATATATTAATTTATTATAGCATATATGATCATCAATCGCTTGAAAATTATTTGAGCATAAAAGTCTTGTTCTTTATAAAATATTAAACTAATTTGACTTTCTTAAGTGTACCTACTTATCAAATTCTGTGAAATTTTCTAATAATATTATGGCTGCTAATTTATGTTAGCATACTGGAAAATTTATAAGCTCTCAATCGATATATTGATGGTTTTTTTATAATAATAACTTTTAAACAAACTTAATGTGAGACAATGTTTTGAGAATTTCATTTACTTGCAACAAAAACTTCACAAGTTTCTTCTTCATATCTTAAGTATAAGTCATGGATTTCCCAACTTTAATTGAATGCCAATATGTAGGTGCTTATTATTATTAATATTATAGGAGCAATATAAGTGAATTGAAAAAATAAGTACCTACTCTCTTTATTATTTAAAGGAATAATATATTTTTTAAAGAAGAGTTAAGACATGTATGTATATAATACAAAGAATACTTCGGAATGGAATGAAGTTGTGAACTATTTTAAATTTACACATGCTGTTTATTTAATAATTAATGCCTTTAATTAACATAAAGAATAAATAATATCGTAACTCAATTATTCAATCAATCAAAAGCCTTTACTTTCATTGCTGTATATCATTGTAGTTTACATGGCACTAAGTTTTCTCTTTGACTAGTGCAATATAATATCACTTTGTAAATACATAAATAAATAATAATATGCACTTTGATTAATTTTGATATTTAATTGTATTTTTCTGCAATTCTACAAAATTCTTAATAATTCAACAATAAATAATAATAGGTGAACAAACATTTCTTATATTAATTACACTCATCTATCATGTTGAAACTTATAATGTATGCCATTCAATGGGGGCATTCCTAAGTCTATCATGATAAAATGATAATGTCCATTTATGTTGTGGGTCGTTGTCGTCAATGATTGACTTAACGATTTCGAACTAAGTAAAATGACTTGAAAATATTGAACAACAAAGAAAAAAATATTCCTTTAATTTATAATAACAAAATTGAACATAATTTGTCTCTTTCAAAAATAATGTTGCAAATAGTATTGTATTTTTTTATTGATGTTGTTGCTGTTGCTGTGCATACAAAAGAAAATGCTAAAGTAAATAAAAAAAAAAATACTTTATTGTTTATTTGCGATTAATTTAAACGAATTTATTTGTTTAGTCGTCAGTCATCTATTCAAGTTACATAAAATATTATACAATATAAAATAAAAGACAAAACGAAACAAGACAAATGACTTTTTTATCTTTACTAAGTCATAAATTTGTCAGTTTCTTTTCTTTAGATTCTTAGATATATTCAACTTATTATTGCAACGTGTAATCATTTTCTATACATCATAATCATCATCATCATCTGCTTCTTTAATGCCCTCGTAATAGTTGTTCTTTTTTTATTATTTTGTTTTGCTTGTGTCAGTGTTCTTCGACTACTATATGTCCCAAAGTAGTATCTTTGGGTTTGGAAGGAAACAGTAGATTCCAGAAGCAAACTAAAATGCAAAATACAAAAAAAAAAAAATAGTGAAAAAAGGCACATAAATTAACCGCACAAACCAAATAATGTAATGACAAATGCAACACACAACAAAAACAACAACAACATGAGCTATAATTACAGACATTATCAATAAAATGCACAACAACCGACAGAAACCGCGACGATGTTAGTTTTGTAAGATCAAGAAAATAAAATGTGATAATTTTTATTGTTTTTGCTTTTTTCAGTGATAAAACTCAATGTAAATAAACTTGTAAGCCATTGGTGTTTATTTTACATATATTTCGTATACACATATTTTTATAAAATTTGCAACAATAAGTGACTTTATTTGTTGTGATGTTTGTTTGTCATTGCTTTGAAATAGAAATGATTGCAATTGCAATGATTTCATTATTGTATCATCACCAAAATGTATACAAAATGATTTATTGCATCTTTACAATAGTTGGACACAGAAAGATGGCATTTGAAGTAAATCTTGCATTATTCTATAGTTTTTTGTTTCGACGCTATTTAAAGAAGAAGTTAATTTTACTATGGCAAATCGTGATAGTATTACTTTTCGTTAATAGGCAAAAAGATTCTTAATTTTACATATAATAATCTGAAACTATGCACAAGTTTTCCTTATGATCATGCCTAGAAACTGTGAACAATTTAGGCAAAGTTCTTTGACTACTTGAACAATGCAAATGTAGGACTAGAATAAGAATAACTTCTAGTAATTTGTCTTTTAAAGCTTCCAATTATGGTATATGCATTTTGGGATATTGATTTTTGATGTGATTATTACATCAGCTAGTTTTAAATTTATTGCCATTAATAAAATGATAGATCTATAGTTTTTCAATGATTTGTTACTCAAATGCCTTCCTACAAATTGGATATTCTCATTTAATTTCTTGCGCCCACAGAAACACAAAGTGCACATTGCTCAGACAGCAAAAGATCTTAGAATTGAATATTTTATGTTTAGTCTCAACATCATCACCTACCTATTTGTTGATGCTAATCTCTGCCATTCAAATATTCTAGAAAAAAGAACGATTTCTATTAACGAAATAATATTGTAAAAGAACAAGCATAATTCTCAACATAACAGAAAATTTTACTTATTGAATCATGTAACATATAATTGCCATATAATATAAACTGCAATCAAAATTAAAGTGTTTTTCCTTTTCCAGACAAACTTCATTATTAATCATCAGATTAGAAATGCCAACATTTATTGAAATTGTTGAAAACATATTGAATTCTGAAATCTGAACTTTTAGCTATCATAAAAAATGATCATTTGAAACTACTGTATGTAAACAACTTTTAATTTTGTAAGTTTTCTCAATTTATATTTCCATTTGTGCGAATACAGTATAAAATCATTATTGTAATCGAGATAAAGAAAGTTTTTCTTTCTTATTTCAATATATTTTCTATTTAATGCCAAACTTTCAAAGAATTTATTTTTTCTTATAATAAGTAGAAGAAGAGGAATACTAATTTTCATCAAAAATAAAAAAAATTAATTCAACAAAATTTGTAAACAAATTGAATCTGTTATACTGGCACAATAAAAAATCGACAGTGAAAAAAAAACTTAAATAGAGAAATAATATTAATTAAATTATAAATAACAAAAGCGCGCAATTAAAGATCATCATGAATGATCACCACATTAACAATTTTCATATGTGTGTTTGTATAGTGTGTATTTTGTTGCAAAAGTTGTGTTTTTCATTTGTTTATTTATTTTATTGTACTAAGTTTTGTATGCTTTTCAATTAATCTGCGGCAATTAAGAGAAGATATTCATTAATTTAAAAAACTGTTTTTGCTCTTCTGTGCGCGAGTTCAACAACATTATAATACACACATGTGCAAATTAAAATTAATTATTATTAAAGCCAATGAATACTTTTCAATTATTAATTACTTATTGTAAATACAATTTACATTATTTATGTTTTTTGATTAGTCATTTTTCATAAGAAAACCTAACAAAATCGCTTTAAAGCCGTTTGAAAAACGCATGTGTCGCATGAAAAACGCTTGAAACTTGCATTGTTGTTACACTACTGTAATTGCTGTTGTTGTCATTGCTCAAGCAATTGTTATTTTTGTTCCTGTCATTGTTGTTTTACTGTGAAACCTTCTGACTTG
This sequence comes from Amiota communis, assembly GCA_037043315.1. Taxonomy (NCBI): domain Eukaryota; kingdom Metazoa; phylum Arthropoda; class Insecta; order Diptera; family Drosophilidae; genus Amiota; species Amiota communis. Next base: position 1,980,943 of record JBAMAV010000657.1, read on the forward strand.
GTTCACTGTCAAGAACTAAGAGAATTTCTTAGTGCAACTGAGCAGCTTAGATTACTTTACTTGACCAAGCAAGCGGACATCTGAAAGACAATAATTGTTTGTTTGTTTTGATATGGGATGTGTGTGCTTGCAAAATGACGTTTACATTCAAAGAGAACAACGGCTTACAAACTCATTTATGTGTGTCTTTGTCTTTCTGTCGTTTCGACTATCTATCTATCTACAATATCTATCTATATAGTATTATATATGACTATATATCTTATGTGTGTGTGTGTACATAGATGATGTGGCCTCCCATGTGCGGGTTCAATTAACGCAACGACATGTCGTTGACAGCATGCACATGCAGTCATCGCAGCGGATTGCAATGCCTTAAAAGGACAATGCAGTCTTCAGTCTTTAGTGGAGATTGAAGAGTGGAGAGAGAAAGAGTAGAATCGAGTATTGTGGAGTGGAGTGGAGAATAGAGAAGAAGCACGTTCACGTCATCCTCTTTTTCTTCTACTTATAGTTTTTCTTCATTTATTCGTCTGCTTGTTCTTTAGCTCCCCTTACTTCCTTCTCTTCCACTGTTCATGTTTCCATAGGAAAAGTTGTTAATTGGAATTTAACAAGCACTAAAAGAGGCTAATGGGATCTGTTGTAGCTACCGATTGCTATACATTCATCTTTGTATTTGCACAATCAGCTGCTGTTGTCTTAAAGATTCAATTCAATCCATGGATCCGTTTAGGCTCAATTTACCATCAGCTGCAGCCTACAGTTTCTTCACCAATCTCAAGTAAGTTAAGCCTAGTAAGCAAGTTTACCCACTCAACGTTTAGTAAATATTTTATTTCCGATATGGAAAGAAATTAAGTTTGCCTTTTACTGGCATCATCATCATCATCATGTTCAGCATCATCATCTTCATCATGATCATCTTCATCATCGTTCCTTGTCAATATGTACGAGTATCTTTTAGGTGCAGTCGATTCGGTTTTCAAAGTAAGAAATTCTTGGAGCAATGTTGCAAGAAATGACAACGCGTCATGACCAATTTCAACTACTACCAGAAACATGCCTTTGATAATCTGCGACTTGTAACGTATTGTTAGCCAATCCTCAACAGCATGTCTGACTGATACTTGGTTGCCTTAGTCAATGTTAAATTATCCAGTCTTGGCAATCGATCCGATCAAATAAGTTCAGGGTGGGTCAATTTTATCTTCTTTGTACCATCAAATCAACTTAATTTTTTAGTTTTTGTTTCATTTTCAGGCCAGCCAAGTAAGCAACTTCGTTACACTATTGTTGTTCTTCCTTTTCTTTTTTTTTTTTTGATGTTTGCATTTTATTTGATGAATTCTTTTTTGGCGTTTGCTTTGTGTGACATTTGTATTTTGTGAGTGCAGTAGAGTGAAGTGAAGTGACGTGGAGTGGATTGGTGCACCCACATGCGGCAACTTTTGACATCATGATGACGATTCATCATCATGATCATCTATCGTTGTCAGCATTGTCAACTACATTTGCATTGTCATCGTCATCAGACATTGTTTTATATCAAAGCCACCCACCCACTACAAGTTGTCTGTCTCGTCGTTGCATCCGCACGACTGTTGTCCCGCATCCCAGATACCAGTAGGCGCTCAAGCATTTTGACACGCGTTTCTTTGCTGTGGCTAATGAATCTCTGCCAGATCAAAGCACAACATCATCATAACACCACAGCATGATATGGTGTATGGTGTGTTGCCAAAATGAAATCAAGTACTGGACGCATGCCACATGTGTCTCATCTCATCGGATACACTAACTCTGTGTACAACAAGCGCACAGCAAGTTGCTTGCAAGTTACATAAACATTTCAACCACTGGAAGGAAACAAGTTTTTGCATGAATAATTCGCATATCGCAAGCAAAGCAAGTGTCGGACATTAATCAATGGCAACGCGTCCACAGCAGGATATAGCCACTACATGTTCTGAAATGCATTACGGTGTTTCTTATTCTTGTACTAGTACATACTAAGAAGAAAGATGAACAAGACAGCAGGCAAAAGACAACAGACAACAGAACATGTTATAAACTTACCTGTGCAGTTTGCACCTTTCTGTGACTGACCAAGGCAATGAATACCATATAGCGTGCCGCACACTGAGTGGATGTGCATTAAAATGTTGCATGATTTCTTAGCTGCTGCTGCCGCCAGGTTGAGTGAGTGTTAACATGCAACGACATCTTGTCTACTGATTTTCATTATTATTAATGTTTACCATATTATTCATATTGTTGTTGTTGTGACTTTCATAGCTTACAACAATTTATAATGCAGAAGATATTATAAGGAAGTTTATTTTCAAGCAAGAAAAGAGCATAGATTAAAGGTCTTAGTAAAAAAGTAAGTAAATTTTCATCAACTTCAACTGATCATATCTGATCTGATTGAATTCTTTGACCCAATAATCTTTGCATGAGTCATTCATGCATCTTAATGCTGCCCTTATGGCTTCACTTTGCCAGCAATAAATCAAGGGAAACACAAGCATGACGATTATGGCGTGTGAAACATGACAAATGTTAATGACAACTTGTTGGTTGGTTGGTTGGTTTTATAGGCCCCAACAGTATTGAAGAAAGTTGATTCATCAGTAAAAAGCTTAAAATTGTTTTTAAGATAAAGCATTTAAAGTATTTTGAACGTGACATCATAAATTATTTATTTATACATTTGTAAAGTATTTAAAATGATTGACACCTGCCCAGAAGTTTACCTTTAACACTTATGAATATGACATATGACTTTATCATGAAAATTCAAAGTCTGCTTCTTCACTTTACTTCAAAGTTCTACTATGTAGGTGGGTAAAAGTTTATGTTGATGTTTTTCTACTAACTTTAATGGTTAACTCCGTGCATGAAATGTATGGCACGCAAAATGGCAAAATGGCAACATTGTTAAGGAAGGTTAAACGTGCCAAAAGGCATGGACTACCAAACCATGTTAATACAGCAAGTGAATGTAATGTAATACGAGAAGACACTCACCAGGAGGCAATAAAATGACAATGACAATGCCAAGCGCAACAGCGCAATAAACTTATATTATCATCAGTAACAACCAACAACCGACAAACACCAACCAACACGAGCAACAACACCAAAAGTATCTCAGCAGTAATATTAAAGATACCAAAAAAAAAAAAGAAGGTGCGACCCGAAATAATACAAACTTTAACATTGTTCAGTGTCTTTGTGGAAATTTGTGCAAAAGGAAAGGAAACTCATTGTTGGCATATGCCACGAAATGCAAAAAGAAATGAAGTAAGTATAGAAAATGTGTCAGAACACTTACTTTCACAAAGCTAAACAAACTTAAAGTAAAAACAAACAAACAAAAAAAGGAATAAATGAACGAGCAAACCAAAGAATGAATAAAAGAATAAACAAAACGATGAAGCCACTTGAAAAGTTTTTCAAATTTTTCAAATAACTGAAATATCCTAAAATTTATCAACAAAAAAATAACTGAAAATTATTTGCTTACGATTTTTTTTTTGTTTTTCATATTTAAATGGTATTTTATTTTTTTTTTTATTATTATTATCATTTTTAATATTGTTGATTTTCCTTACAAAAATAATAAGAATAATGTCTCTAAGGTAATTTGTTTTTGTTTTTGTTACCTTTTATGTGTGTTCATGTCAAATTCAATTGTTTGCTATCTCAATTACCCCAACTCAACGAAAGTATGGTACTTGTCAAGTGTCATTACGTATGAGAGAACAACCAATTTAAGTAATTTTGAATTAATATTTTATGCAATTCAGGTTAAATCAAAGAATCAATAAAGAAAGAAAACTTCAGTGATAAATAAAAAATCATCATCATTATTATGTACAATTTGGCTCAACATAACGTATGCGTGATTTTTGTTTTCTTATTTTCTTTTATTTATATTTATTGTATTTACATGTAACCCTTCATTCTGTATTGGTTTGTTGAACTGTTGATGGTGGTGTTGTTAGACAACAAAATACAAAATTGTCTTGAGCATTTGGTGTCTTTATTGGATGTGGCACATGTGGCACTTGTCCAACCAACCACCAGTGGCAAAACATACCAAAGACAACTCAACTGCAATATAAAACAAATATTGTGGCCACAAAATCTCTACATGCAACACACTCATTCAACAAATTCTTATTCATGTAAAGCATAAATTTCTTTTGCTTGTCAGTTTTCTACATTTTAAAATACTCTTCACACTTTCGAGAGAAATAGATACACATTTATTCATTATGTTTGCTACACATGTCACTACTATGAATTTATGAGATTGCAATTTACACAGTTCTACGATTGCTAGAATGTAAAGCATCAATATACTGTGGTAACACACTAATCATCTCATCATGACATATTAGCTCGCCCTTTCCCCTTTGGAGTATTGCGGTCTGAAGATATGAATCAATAATTAACTTATGCGGATTCAATGATAGAACTTAAGTAAAACTTCCTTGTAACAAAAAGTTGAATCCAAGATACTACAACTATCTTAAGTAAAGTGGAAAGTAACCAAGAAGAGTTAGACTTCTAACTTAATTGCTAACAATGTAAATTCAGAACTGAAATTAAAGTTTTAAGCAGATACTAATTAGCTCAGTCGAAATACAATAAAAATTATTTTTGAAATTAGATTAATCTGTACAGTATATAAAATGAAATCATATAAAGAAATTCTTTATCAACTGTCATCAAAAGGAAGACTTGAGATTCAATGTATCTTTAATCAATTTACTTTAGAATCTAAAGTTTAGATTTTACTTTCCATAAAAATCAAACATTTTCTTATAAATTTCCTTAATATAATTAAAATATGCCTTATTAACTCTTTCTGCAGAAAGAAGTGTGCATGTGAATCTACATACAAAGAATATAAATATGTTTGTTGCAATATATTTCTTGTTGTTGCTATTCATGTTTTGTAGCGCGTATCTTTTGCCACAATTCTTCATCAGGTGTCTGCGTTGGCGGTTGCATTTTGTATGTAAATAAAATTCACGTTTTACGCACAACATAAAAATCACATTAGAACAGACACAAACACATTACGCACACACGAATTAATTTTGAAAAGTTGTGAAAATCTTTTGAAATCTTCCTCTGCATTTATTTGCATTTTATATTTTCATCAAAAATAATTTCAGTAATTTGCAACTTAGATTTCGTTATAACTCAATTAAAAGTGAATATTTCATGATACACAAAGTAAAAAAGATGCCGGCGCTATCCAAGTGAATTAAGAAAAATCTATCTAAATCACTAGTATCTTTTGATTTTGTTTGGATGTGAAAATATTCTAATTTCATATAATAATATTGTATTTTTAAGTTATTTAACGTAAACATGGCAAATGGCCAAAAAGGTTTTCTTCCAATTTATTTACAAAATGAAAAAAGAATGCAAGCATAAAAGAATATAGAAATAGAATATTTTGCACTTATTGATCAATAAAAATTCAATAGATACTAAATCTTTTAATGCATCAAATCATAATTCTGTTGCATTATATAAGAAATTGTATAATAAATTTGTAGAAATAATGAAAATATATTTTCTAGAATTTTGTCTATGAATAACAATACAATTTTATGAGACATTAATTTAGAAAATCTTTCAAAATAATACAATATTATTTGAAAAATGACAACAAATTCCTCAATTACAGTAAACTAAAATATTACAATATTATTTCATGCTTGACATTTTGCTATTGTTTTCAGATATTTTCTATATATACAAAAGCATTAAAAGCAGCAATTAGTAGTTACATATGCCACAATAACATCGAATACAATAAAAATACCAAAAATCAATAGAGAAATAATGAGTAAAATAAATAGAAAATTCATTTATTCTCATTTATTTTTATGAAAGATTAAAAATAAAGCAAATCCAATAAATTAAATTGAATTGAACTTATTCTTTTCGTTAGCAATTAAGCAAATATAGAAAGATTTCAAGTATTCAATTTAGGAAAATTCAATTAAAAGTGAAAATTATAATCTTTAGCCAAAAGAGAAATGTGAAAGTGAAAAATCAATTTTGATTTCAAACGATAGAACGAGACATGTAAGCCATTGCAGGAGTGAAATGACTTGATGTCCATTGATTACTTAACTCCACATTTAATCCCTAAGACATTTCCAATGTCAGTTGGCAATTGGCAATTGACACTAGCAAAGTCAGTGCCAGTAATGGGCTTAAATGTTTCTCTACATACTACCATTGAGAGTGTTTCAATTCAAAACAAGTGACATCTAAGTAAGTAGGAAAAAAGTAAACATGAACAGCTGCAACTAATGATTGTGAAGTTCTTTTAATTTTTGTTGTTATTTTTTTTATGCTGGTTGAGAGATAAAGATAATTCTTAAATTTGAAATAAAAAACAATCAAAAAAAAAAATATAACAAAATTTCAAATCACTTTGAATGTTACAAATTGATGCCAATCAACACCAGAACACCATCCTCCCCCTCTTCAGAAGTTAAAGTATTTCATTTCCGTTAATGAGGTCAAACATATTCTGTCTAAATAGCATTGGTCATTTGTTAAAATAAGTACCACAAGAACAAACAACAAACAATAAATAAATTCACAAAAGAGGAGATAAAAAAGAAAGAAATATGTACGAATATTTTATACCTTGCATGGAAAGGGCCAGTAAATTTAGTAGAAGGATGGTTGAGCTTAAAGATAAATTGCCAGCCATTAACAAGAATATTTCTAGTTTTGACTTGTATTTTTGCAACTTCTAAGAAGTGTATAACTTTATTTAACATATTGCAATAACAAAGCATATAATTTGTGTAGGGTATTGACAACAATCAAAAAAAAAAAACTAATGTCTGTCTGACAGATTGACAATCAGCGTAAAAGACAGCCTGCCCAGAGCGGTTGAGCCCCTTCCTTATAAGCTTTTAACAAATGACACAAAATCGTAGGCGTCACAACTTTTCTTCTATCCTCCTTCTAATCTCCTCTTCTCTTCAGAGTTCACATTTAGACAATGAGAATGTTTGGTAGACAAATAGAAAAATATTTTTGGTCATTTTTGTTTATGTTTTTCCACTATTCACGCAAACAAAAAATTATTCTAACAATTCTTTTGTAAGAAAGACAATAAGATATTGACATAGATATGGATGGTCATGCATATAGTACTATGTCTATGGACTTATTATAATATGATTTTTGGGATCGAGGCCTATCACAGTGAATACATGAATAAATGTCAAAAGACAAATATGAAAAAAAAGAAACAATCAAACAAATTGTAATCAAAAACTATCATTTGCTAGCTTTATTTATTGCACTTCAATTTTCGTCCTTCCTATGCCAATCATTTACTAGTATCCTAGTACTAAATACCATACATAGACATGTGCGTCATTTTGTTTTTATGGTTTACTATTCTTTGACTTTGTTTAACATTTCGTTTATTCGTTTATTTTTGACCTTTCTTCTTTCTTGTAACTAAATACTTATAACAACAACAAAAATCGAAATATTCGAATATAATTCTTGATGATGCGTAGAATTCTAATTGGAATATCCTTTCTGCTACTACTAACATAAAAAAAAGCATTTGTATGCAAACATGAAGAAAGAACAAATAAAAGTTTCAACAAAAAATGTCGAATTTCACAAGTTAAAAGAACTCACCAAAATTAAGATACAAAATCCCATCAATAGATTTTTGAATGAAAGTAATTTAAGTTAAAAAGTTCACTTCATTTAAAGTTTATAGTGGTTTTCACAAGATGACTGCCCAAGGCCATTTAAGGCCACATTGTGGCATGAACTTGGAGTATGTTGTATCTATCGAATGTATGTAGATACATGCATATGTATATACATATATGTGGTAATCTTAGTTTTATACTGATGATGTGAGGCAAGTTTTGATTGCTTTTAACTTGCTTGAGTTGTTGAACACAAAAATGAATAAAGAGATAGAGAGAGTTAAGAGTTAAACTATCTAACTAAGTTTCTCGAACTAATCAATTGTTATCGATTTTGGTTTTGTGCGTCTTCGTCGTCGTCTTCGTTGTCTCATATGAGTTTGTCTTAGAATAAGGTAAAAAGAAAAATAAAACTAATTTTGTAGTTCCAAAGTACTTTAATCATCAAGCATATTACTTGTTTAAACTGATAACAATTTCAAGAGATAGTCGTATACACTTCTCCCTCAATAGACTGGCATGTATTATCATTTTAACCTGATGTTTGTATATCAAAGAATTGAGAACAATTTGTCTGATTAGTAAGATCATCTTTTTGCTATTATCATCAGCACTAGGTCAATAGATAGCATAATGCTAGTTAATGTAAGTCTGAGCATGACATGAGTGTCTAATGTTTGCAAATCTTTTGTTGTTGACACATGCATTTGGGAATCAAATTAAGAATCTTTTGTAGTCTATATCAACAATCAAGTGTTAACTTACCCCTCAGTTGGCGTAGTAGAAACCTGATATATCATGCATAATCATATGAATTAGATGGCAATGAACCAAACTATTGTAAGGGGAGTATAAAAAACAATGTTTTTATGTTGATTATAAGAGGACATAAAACTGAAAATTCAAATAAAAATTGGATGTAATATGAAGTAATAAAGTATGTGAAGTATACCTAAACAGATGGTGAAACTGATCACATCATTTGTTAAAAATTCATTCGAGATCTTTAAAATTCAATTCAATTTATTAAAAACGAAAGAAAAATACTAACCTTTCTTATCTGTTAATTAAACTCTTAATTATGTCATTCATTGTCAGTGACAGTTTCATTCTCTTAAAAATCTAATCTTATATCAATTGGCAAGTGTATTTATTTTTATATTTAATCTCTCTTTACTAAAGAAGAACGTGTTAGCTCTGAGGAGTTCAAATTAATTAAGCTCAATTAATTCAATTTCTATTCAATACAATTTTCCCTTTTTTCATTTTATCTATACACAAAACTATCTTTTGTAGTACTAGGTTTTTGAATTTCCTTTAATAAAATAATATAAACAACAAAATGCAAAGGACTTTCTCAACAATAATATAATATAATAAATAAATAAACTGTTCATTGGGAAAGCAACGTTAGAAATACATATTTATTGCTTTAAGCTATGTAAGTTTGTTAAGCGGATATTTTCGTTTTTAAGGAAGGAAACCCTAACTTACCATCTCACTCACTCACTCGTTAACTTACTTACTTACTTATAACTTAACTTAAGTTCTGAATCCTTTCTCTCATCCTTTTGCTCAATTCACAAGCGCAATTTATGCTAAAATATTGTTTACTATTATGACTTTGTCTGTTTTGTTTGTGGTTTTTATTAGAAAAGACACAGGGGGCATTGTGTTTGCCCTTCAAAAGAGAAACTGCCAAAGGCAGATACATTCACTACAACAACACTCAAGGGCAGGACAAATACAGGACATTCAGAAAGAAGAAAAAAAGCTAAAAGGCAATGAAATTAAAACTCTTAATTGAAGTCCTCTGCTGACGATGATGCTAAGCTGTACACAATTTCATATTCTTCACTTCACACTACTCTACTCTACTCTACTCTACTTTACTTTGTTTTGTTTGCTTGCCTGCCTTCCTTTCTATTATCCTTTTGAAACAAATTCTATTCTGGTTACCAGCAGCCACTTTCTTCTTGCTGTTGTTTGTTTGTGGTCGCACATTTGTTGCTAATTAAGCACAAAAAAGGAGGAAAAACACACAAAGAGAGAATTACTAACATTATGAAAATTCATTTTTAATGCTTTTCACGCGACTTAGTAGTAGTATGATTATATCTGAGTTCAGGATAGAAGAGGAAAATGAAAGTAAAGCACATGGCTATTAATGGGTTTTGTCGCTTTTCCTCATTAATCCTTCATTCATCCATCTATCCATTCATTCTTTCTTGTTGAGGTTGGTTATGGCATTTATCCTTCTTACATTCCTTTTAAATACTCGTAAATCTTTTAAAAAATACACATACATAGTAGTATTTTCCCTTTAATACAATAAATATGTTTGTGTTAATGAATTTTAATATACTAGTTGCGGACATATCTCATGGCCGGCCAATTTCACTGGAACCATGGGTGGACTGCCCGCGAGAAATTTTACTGTATATAATAATATGCAAAGTATTTTGCATCAATTCTCATTCTACATTGCAATATACACGTACTTATAGATAAATAACTTAGTGCATATAGAGGAGAGTACATATTAGTTAGATATCTGTAACTGCACAATATGTTAAAGATGACTAGACCAGGCGATTCAGGTGGTAAATAGTAGAACTAAGGCAATTTTCCTATACTACCAGCAAAGCAACTTTCTTTAATTTTTAATTCTCCAGTCTAGTATCCCTTTGCCCGTCTTTATATTAAATATATGACATGACAGAAAACTTATTCCAGTGACTTAATGCGTCAACAAATACTCGTCCCCTGGGTATGTCTATGGTGTCAAATATCACAAAAACTATTGCTTCGTTCCAATAAATCGATCGAACTAATGTTTTACTATAATTTATTCTAATAACCGGTGAAGGCCATTTTATGATCAATTTGTCAAAAAAGACACTACATTCAATCTTAATTGATTACTCTTAAGTGGTAAATAAAATCATTTCTATCCATTCTATCATCCACGACACGTAGTAGGAACACGCTTCCAGCTTCCAGGTCTAATGGTTTGGTTTGGGCATTACACTAAAGGTTATAAGCTTCTTTTATATATTTGGTAGATGATGTCTAAACTTATTTTCGAAATTCACTTTATATTCACTAAAATGCCATTCCCTCACTTAGAAGTGTTCTTTCTTTCATGTTATTTATTCAATTTTTTTATTTAAAAATGCAACATTTACTTTAGATTGCAAGAAACTGTATTAAGATTTGCGTTTGGCGTATCTCATTTTGCATTGCCTTATCACCTTAAGTAATCCACTGCAATGCAGTTGAGCAGTTGTTGCTCATCGTTTGGGGTCGTCATCATCATTTGTTTCTTCTTTTTCTTTATTATTATCATCATCATCATCAGCAGCATTGACTACTTTGAAATGGAAATGGGTCTCCATTCCGTTCATGCTCATTTTGATAATCATACCTACTACAAGTATGTACAATATAATAATATGTATTTTTCTCCTCTATCAACATATAGTACAAGTCAATCGTCAGCACACTTAGTTGATTCACAAAGTCCACACTCACTCACTCACTAGCTCAATCGTTTGCCCAGTTCTCCGTTCGATCGTTCTGTTATTTGTTTATATGTTTGAGTGTTTGTTTCCTTATGAGTTGTTCGGTGTGTTGTTGCTGTCGATATCATTGGTGCATGCCACACTAGTTGCCACATTTGTCTGATTGGCTTTTTAGCGTTATCGTGCAACATGTTACCGCTTGTGTCTACACACATCTATGGCAATATACAATAATAATAATTCTTCATTCATTTTTATTGGCAAATGAGCATGCACAGTGGTTGAAAACATAGTAATACAAGTGAAACTTATAGTGTGTTGAGACAGCGTGTTCTGATTGTGCGAGTTCTGGTTATCTGTTCACCGTCACCGAGTTGCGAGTTCTGAGCAGCTGTTTTTTGTTTTGATTATGCACACATATGCACAAATGGAACGTTGTGGTAATTGTGAGAAATAAAAATTGAAATTTTGTGAAAAATACATGATTAAGAACATTTTTCAGTATATGCACATAGTTCTGGTAGCTCCCTTTTTCATTCCTGCTACGTATTTTGTTAATAAACTACAAAATAATTACAATTTAAGTGTTACTTAGTTATTATGTGCCATTATCAGCTATTTATTGCCGCGCAACAAAAAGAAAGATCAAGACTATCGAAAATCTTCTAAAGGAAACCAAATTTACCAACACTATTTTAACTTGACCATTGCAGAGCACCGAGTTCTGGCAGAACTCGCATAGAACTTGACTTCTCAGCTACAACAACAACTACAAATTTCATTCATTTTCCCTGTGGTTGTTGTAATTTGTACACGAGTTCTGTGCGAGTTCTGCCAGATCTCGAGTTCTGCTCTGTCTGAATGCACTATTACTGCTATAAAAGAGAAATTCATATATAGTTTAGTATTGAGTTCCATAAGAATTTAAGAATCAGCCGAATGGCTGAGCTTTATTTTCAGTTTTTACATTAAAAAGTAAATTAGAAATGCATATTATTTTAATAACATTGTTTGCTTTTAATTTGTTATCTATAAACATATTTATATTTTTTTTAAGATACGCCAACTATGATTGAATTTGTTTAACTTGTTAAACATTTTAAATGATTTATTTATAGTACCATACTTTACCATTGTGTACCACTATGCGATGCTATCTGCTTCGCTTAGACTAATGAACATTAATTTAACGCTTTATTGAGTTGGCACCCGGACCACTGTTCACTGCTCACTGTCCACCATCCGCTATCCACCGTCCACTGTTCATGCATTTGTGAAATTAGAATAAAGTATCTAGTTGTAATACACGTTGCCGCCTTTCGAATCCGGTCTTGGTCTTGAGAAATTGGTTCTGAAGAAGTTTCATTGGTAAATGGTAAATGGAATTTTCTTAGCAACAAAGTATTTTTTAGTAATTTTAATTGGCATAAAAATGTTTAGTAAAAACAATCTTCGATAACGAGATCAGTAGCAACAGAAGCTGGAATAACCACAAAATAACAATCAACAAAACCGAACAAAAGCCAACAAACAAAAGAAAACCAACATGAAATACCCAACAAATAACAACAAAATCAAATCTTTTGTTATACTTACTATAATAAAATCATATGAAAAGCATACAATACAATAAGTTACCAGTGTATTGGTTATGGTAAAGCTAAAATCTGATAAGAAATACCCGAATAAGAAGAAGTAGCGAGCGTAGGTTTAAGGAGGTCAAGCCAAAGTCTGACTCCTGAACCATTGATTCCATTATAGAGGAGCTAACACAAATGCCACGCCGCATTGTTATGGTAGTGGTGAAAACAAATATGAAACACAATTGTAGTGCATAATAATGAAGATGTGATTGTATCTTATAGATACAATATGGTCGTTTTGGATTTGTTTACATTTTTAGGTAGCTAAATGGACAATGTGCTTACACACATATTTCTGCTCAAGATTTATGCTTATTTGGCTAATGTTTTACTTTGGCTTTGTTAATGCCTTCCATAGAGTGTAAAGATATTACATACTACATTCTACTTACATACTTGCAAAAAGAACAAGATTTAATTAAGCAAAGAAACAAGTTTTAGCCAAAAAGAAATATTACTTTTTATTAATTAAGTAACCAAGTAACAAAATCAGTGAATGCCATAAACTTCATTAACTAATATGCTCAATTGTTGTTAGTACCATTGTTGCCATTGCTGTTGCTGTTTGTTTATTATAGTACTTTAGTATTAGCAGACTATCTAAACGTATCCGTTTTCGTTTATTAAGTCAACAAACACAACTTGGTAGTCAACAAGCGACGCAACTTCTTGATAAACTGCTTTAATGACATCAAAAGTTTGTTATAGTAGAATTATCCTTTGGCAATCCTTTTGGCTAAGCCTTAGAAAGAGTTTCTTCCCTTCTAGTAGATACATAGCTAATTGCTTTAAAATTGTTCTTTTGTTTCACACAACAAACTACTATAAACATTACGATGCAGACATTATTCTGATACAATTTTAATTAATTCAAACGTGTGATGTTCATTTTAATTCACTGAAGTTCTCTCAATCTCTATCATTAAAACTATGCTAGACAATTTATATGTTTCACATTACTATGTGTATAGTATTAGTACCATACACTTTTAAGCAATTCCATTTCAACTTTTATATCTTCATTTATGACATTAAAATACATTACTAACAAATGATAATGGGTGTTGTGTCAGTTCCAGTCCACGCTTCCCCATTCGGTCGGAATTTCTTTCAAACAAAACAATCAACTTTTATACTTAAATTAAAAGTTTTCAACTAAAGTTTTACTAACAACGTTTATAATGAAATCTGACTTTAAGAATGCAAAACATATATCTCACTAATATGTTACAAATGAATAATGAGACCAAGGAATTATAGACAATTTGCCTATATTTTATGTGTTCTACAATAGAAATAAGCTATGTGTCTAGGTTAATGAAGTTAATCAAATCCAATTGGTATTTTTTAAAGAGAGATATTGCGAAAACTGTAAAGTTATCACTAATATTCTTTATGTAGTTTATGTAGTTAAGAACTTTTAGAGAAGGTTCTTTCTTTTAGAAATTATCCGATAAGAAAACAATTTTGACCCGATTCACATGTTGGCAGGCTGGAAGCGCCTGAATCGTACCAGAGTTATATACTTCGTTGGAACAGATGAAAATTCAACAGGGTAGTCCAATAGGCATAAATAGTAAAGTAGATATATTTTATTAGCATACAACCCTGCAGCGACTACAGTCCCTGGAGAAGCCACTCCTTATTGGTGATTCATGAATATCTTATATTACTTTTGGTAATGAACCATTTTGATACCTTTCACAAGTTACAATGGTACAATGGTGAGGAGATGAAATTTGGAAAACATACATTATTTATGAATTGCAGCATTGATAAATTTTTTTTAAGTTTAGTCCATTACTAGTCATCTGTTTCAATCTCAGTAATATCGACCAAATGGTTTTATTTTTATTGTCAATTGAAGCAATAAACTTTTGAGTATTGAAAAAAATATTTCGTAAGGTGATTAAACACTTTTATTTTAAAGGCTTAACACCGAAAGATCGACGAATTAAAGAGCACGAAATATTTGAGGCCGATACATAACTGTAGACGAAACATGGATACATAACTGTACGCGAACGGGCTCCGAAGAAGGTGAAATCGGCCCTCAAGGTGATGTATCTAGGAATCATCTTCACCGATTACTTGGGAAAAGGGAAACGAATAACTGCTTCATTATTACACCAGTTGTGCGAAGACATCAAGACAAAACGTCCGCTCTTTCATTAGGACAATGCATGCGCAGTTTCGGTGACCAAAATCATGGAATTAAAATTTGAATTAGTACAGTACAACATCCACCGATTTGGCCCCCAGTCACTTCTTTTCATTTCCAAATTTAAAAATAGTGGCTCGGTGAACGACGTTTCACATCGAACGAGAAGGCCTTTCTTTCTTAAAAAATTAAGAAAAAAGATTGGAAATCGGAGTCCTTTAATAACTGAAAAAGAAAATCCCTATTCAAGACTTTCTTCAAAACCGCTCACGAATATCAAATCAATTGGAAATCACAATTAACTCAACATATTCTTTACACATTAAGATGTGAAGGATAAGAATTTCTAACACGAACATACACGGATATGACTTTAAATTGTTCCATCTCAAGATTCTCCATATTTATTTGATTTTTTTTTTTTGTTCTTGCTTCTTCCATTGTAAACCACACGAAAATTAAACAGAGTATAAAAAGAAACTAAACGACAAGAACTTCGTTTTCAAAATTCAATGAAATTTTATTTTTCCAAAAAAAAAAGAATAATTATAATTCATATAGAAGACTACTAACATATACATGTATGTGACATTTATACAGAAAGTGTATATTCTTTTCCTTTGTTAACACCATTGGCCAATAATTTATCACCTGCATTCACAGTCGCAATGAAGTGCTTTGCGTAGTTTGCATATTTCAATTTCCATGCAACTTGGATCCCAATATTCTAATAGTTTATCTTGTTTACGTTTTGGCAAACAGGGTTTATCATTGTCAAGGAAACGGTGTAGTATTTGCAGGTTCCTTAGGCATTCGGTAGCATCGACAACAGCAGGTGAAAGGCAAAATTTGTTAGAACATTTAATTGGATCAGCCTTATGCTGTGGCGCCGGGTATTTCTGTGACTGATACTTTTCGCACTCCTTTTGTTGCATTCGCCTATAGTAATTCATTAAGTCGCGTTTATTTTGCTCATTAATCATTTCTGTCATCCAGGCTGGTGGTGGCTCTGGCTTACGATCGCATATGGGACAGGGACAATCTTTTATTTTTTCTTCAATTTCGGTCTCTGGTTTGCCCTTACCTTTTCTGGATTTTTTACCTTTTTTACCCTTTTTACCTTTTTTACCTTTTTTACCGTCTTTATCCTTATCTTCACCATCTCCTCTATCTGGGTGACTGTCTTTTTCTGATCCGTCTTTAAGACCTTCACCATGTTCTAAGTCTGATGTTTTTCCTGTATCTTTTCCAGTTCCATCACCATCACCATCTTTCAAATCTGAATCTACGTCCTTACCCTTGCCATCTTTGTCTTTATCTGTTCCATCTTTTTCTTTGCCGTCCCCATCCGCATCTGATTTCTTACCCTTACCCCCTTTGCCACCTTTTCCACCTTTTCCACCTTTGCCACCTTTACTTGGATCATCTTTGCCATCGCCATCTTTACCCGCTCCATCTTTGCCATCTTTATCACCACCAGTGTCACCTTTACCATCCTTTCCTTCTCCGTCACTATCATCGTCTTCCCCATCACCACCACGTCCTTTATCGTCGCCGTGCTTTCCTTTGCTTCGACCCTCGTGGCAACATCTACAATATATGTCTAAGAGCGAGGGTTTATTCGAAACATCATCGAAACAACGTACCAGTTTTTCATACAGCTCATCACAGTCAGGGACCGGTACAACCTTGTACGGATCGAGCGCCTCCTTGTGGTGCGGCTGCGAGTCTAACTCCTCTCTTAATCGTGGACCATTCAATAAACGATAATGCAACATGCATGGATCGTTATTAAACTCATAAGTTGCAGGGGGACAACAAATCGGCACACTGGCAACCGGCTTCGCACCTCTCTTTTCCCATCTCCTATACTGAGATCGGTTTGGTCTGCTTAAAAAACCTAGACCAAGCCCTGGCCCTACGCGACTTGGTCCATCTCGATCACGGCAATAATACTGACTGAGAAGTTTATTGGGATTATAAATGTGATACAAAAATGGCATCTGGCTTAACTCCTTGTTCAATGCAGCTCGATTCAGTACCCGACTAGCGTTACCACGGCTTCGATAACCACCACAAAGGGTATCTAATGGTGGTTCCACGGGATGTTTAATCACACCAAATTCTGATTTGGTAGTAAATGTCTCGTTTTCTTTACGTAGCTCTTCTTGACTCGGAAAGTACGCGTTCGTCACTTGTGGAAAAGCATTTTGTCCGACAAAATTTAATGCTTGTGGAACGGTAGGCCGTTCGGCGTCACAGTGTGCACGTTCACTAATCTTTGGCGGCCGATAAGGTCTGTCCATGTAGTATTTAACGAACTTATTGTGCTGCAAATATTTATCATCCAATGCATATTTGGGATCTAAGGAAGCAGGCGAAACGGCACCACCATTCATTCGATTATATCCTCTATTGTTGGAATCTAACGAGGTAACACCGTCATTCATGCGATTATATCCAGTAAAGTTTTGATGTGACATTGGCGAGATACCTCCACCATTCATGCGATTAGGCCCAGTACTGTTTGGATCCAACGGTGGCATTGACGAAATACCATTAACATTCATACGATTATATCCTGCATAATTTGGGCCTGATGACGGCATTGATGAAGAACGAATACCATTTAAACGATTGCATCTTTTGCTCTTTGAACTTGAATGTGGCATAGATGAAAGACCACCTCTACTTCTAGCGCTCTTTGAATGCGACATTGGCTTTCGTGAAGACATCTCTTAGAAAAAGAGGTATTTCTAATTTCTCTTTTTTTTTTTAGATATAGAAAAAACAATTTTGAAGAGAGCCAAAAGTTAAAGTAAAATAAATAAAAAAAAAATAATTTTGAATGAGTACTCAAATAAAATTTCCAAAGCAAACTAAGTTAATACTTTTTCTATTTTCTTTATTTGAACATACATTTTCGATCACCGTTGGCATCATAAAGTCACGCTGTAATATGGTGTTCCTAACAAACAACCGTGCATCAGTTATGCGTAGTAGGGCTTTGTTTTGTGTTGCTTACAACTTTTTGATGTTTTATGGAGCCGCAGTCCCCCATATTTGATTGCCGTATCACTAAACTGGGGCCGCAACTTATTTATAAACCATCAATTTGTTGTTGAGTGACAGTTTACTGTTCGACGCAGTAGCCAGTCTAATTTTCTCATTTTGTGACTGCAGAACGCTTAGACATTCTCGTAAGTTGCTTATCCAGGTCAGACGTAGGTATCGAATATGATCCACCTGCCTCAATGTGTTGTTATCTGATTCTAATCAAATTTTATTGGAATTCTTTTGCTGGTACGGAAATAGCCGATGGATAAGTTAAGCTATGTTATTTTCGCAGTCACCTTCTATTATCACAATGCGTTCTGGTTGTCTTATGAACATAGGCACAAAATTTACAATCCACACATGGAGAAACTTCACTACACAGATAGTTGCTCTAACTCGCCTCTCGAAGTCACGATTTGGCCACATCGCCATCACCATGTGTTTAAAGTTGTAAATTTCCAAGATTTTGTGGTATTTAATTACAACTCTTACTCTTGATGCCCTCTCATCTCTAAGTTTAAATGTGTGGAACTTAAATTTATCAACTCTAAGGACTTTTACGAATGCCCTGCAGTTGTCAACTGATTTCACCATAATTTTGACATGACCATCTTTTTGGGATTTATAATAAGAAATTATTATATTAAATATTAAATAATATATAAAATATATATTAAATAACATACGTCTTGTAAAATAACATACTGTTGATGTCATCAAACGGTGGCGTTGGCTTGGCAGTATTCTCGGTTTCAATAACCTCGACAGGATTCACTTCTGTGCTGTCTTTGCTTTGTCTCATGGAGATGTTTTCACTATCGTCACTCAGTATTTCGTAATAGTTGTTGCGTCTCAATGTTCCATAAATTTTCAAATAAAAAGTACTAATCCTCACATGTATACGATAAATATAAATCGAAAATATTATATAATATATTGAGGTTGTTACTGTTGGTATTAACACGACCGACTTAAATTTTTGTAGAAGCAAAGACTTTTGTATTTTTACTAATTCTAGATTTTTTCGATTGCCTTTAACTTAGCCATAGGGGAATCAAAGTCTCATGGGAAGAAGTTTATTTTTTCTTGATTACTCAAAATGAAGGCAACTACAGATTGCTTGACAAAAAACAATAGTTCGGCATGATCACATATCTAATTACATTCATAATTTGAGTTTAGTCTAGATCTTTCTGGATGTAACATACATCCTCCTTTATATCAGTACATATTGTATATTTAAGCACTTATATAACCAGTCGTCATAGAGACAAAAAAATAAAGTATGACATAAATTTATTTTATCTTTGCAAGTAATAAAAGTTAATAATATTTCATATGTTTTCTCTCTTCTGAAATCAAGTTAAGCTTTGCTTCATAATGAATTTATAAAAGAAAAATATATTATTCAAGAAAAAAAATAATGATATTGCAAAAATAAAATTCTATTCCAATTTAAGAAGATTAAATTGTCTATACTCGTCTCTATATACGAGTAAGTAAGAGTAAAGTAACAAGAACACAAATAACGTGTTGAATAATACTGTATCTAGTCACACTTCATTATACTCAATGCTCAATACAAAATATACAATTCCATTTAAAAGACAACAAAAAGATTCAATGTCTCGTCTCATTATATGTACATATACAACGATTCTTCTTTCTATACAAATTTGGGGTATATTTTTACTTATGTTAAAGTTAAACAACAACAGACATTTAACGAAATGGAGCGTAATCAAGTCAATCCGGGCTGAAAACAGTCTTAAGTTATTGTAAGTCGAGACAAACCAAACGAATCCAAATGAGGCTAACTTACAGTGGGCGATATGAATAACCATAACCATTTCCATTTCCATTTACCCCTGATCAAGTGAAGTCAATTGTAAAGACATTTTCAGCTAAAGTCATTGAAACGTGCTGATTTCTTTCGCTTTCTACTCTCTACTATATATGTAAGTAAGTATATGTTTGTATCTGTAAAAAGATTCGCCCTGTCCAAGTCCAATCAAGGACAAAGTTAGAGAGTTGCTGAAGTGTGGTTAGGAATTTACATGCTATAAATAATTCTATTGAAATGAATTGGCTTTGCTTTTGAAAAAGATACGTTGATTTTTTTAAAGAAAGAAATCATTATTCATTATTTGTTAGCATAAATTAATTCAATGTTAAAAATGTGTATATTTTGAGAAGAAAAAGAGAAAGCAGAATGAATGATAAGAATGAAGTTTTAATGAGACACACACACAGACACCTATGTTTGTTTTGAAAGTGAGGAGAAAAAACAAAAATACCACAAATTCTCGCTCATTAATGAAGCGCGAAATTAATTATTTCAATTAATTTCTTCTTTTTTTTTTTTGTCTTTAGAATTTCACTTAAATTTTCTCATTTAGCAGGCATTAGTAGATTTATAAATACACTGCATTACAATATAATTTAAGGTTGATGAAATATATTATAGAAGACTTTAGAAGCAACTAATAAATAGAGAATTATTTTGTGAACAAAGTAAGGACAACATGCGAGAATAGGAAATGAAATAGTCAAGGGCATCAGCCAAAATTCATTTAAGTCTCAGAAAGAGGAATTTCCAAAATAATTCTCTTTTCAAATTTTAAGGAGGAACTAGTAATCCTTCCTATCGGTTATCGTCCGTTTAAAAAATAGCCTCTTTTCATGTTTACAGAAACTGCAAACAGAACCAGGAAACGTAAATATACAATTGCATTCCCCAAAATAATAGGCTGCGATACAGTAGCTGCAGAAAATTTAAAGTAAGAAAACTATTCTAATTTATGTCCAAATATGAATAGTTAAAAGCAACAAACGATCAACTTGGCCTCGAAACCGCATAATAATTCACTCAATGCCAAGGTGAGTACCGGACATATGAATATGTAAGTCCGACAATTTTCCAATTTGTTTATGAATAAGAAATATACATATTTGACAAACAAATAAGGTCAATTAAAACAGTACAGTACAGTAAAAAAATTGATGTTTAAATTTAAAAAACTTGAAACTTAAACAATTAATGAAGATGATGGATCTTTGTGCTTTCTAACTTTTTTATATACTTATTCATTCATGAATATAATATTGTACTATGTTCATACTGATCTTGCTTGAAGTGTATTTTATCTGCTGTAGAACAAAAGTTTTTGATTCTTTTTTTTTTTTTGCATTTTGCTTGATTAAACAAAAAGCCCTAAAGCACGCCACCACGAGCTTTGTAAGCCATGTTTTTGTTTTACATTAAAAAAACCCTTTAAACTGAACAAAACTAAAAATGAATAAATAATAATATGCAAAGTAAAGGAAAAGATAGTTCTAATGGGTAAAGCACACAGTACCTTGCTGTGGAATAAGCGACAGTTAAATGATTTTCATTCTACAGATTTTTAAGCTGTAAACTATAGTGAGTAAACTGTTTTATCAAAGCAAAAGTTTCAAAAGCAAAACAAAACAAAAGGGAAAGCGAGAAAATTTTAAAAGTTGTTTAACAAAACTGTCAAACTTTGAAAAGGATATGCTTGTTATAGGAAACCATACGTGCATGTATGTATCTATAAGGATAGGCACACAATCATACATATGCACATATATAAAGATGTGTACTGTATTAATGTCTCTGTGTGTATTTAACAATCCACAAGAAAACAAGCAAAGTTAAACGCAAAGCTCACATTACATTAGTAACATTTACAGTAACAGAAACATTGGCTACAGGTTTGTTTTATGTAAATTTGTGCAAACAAATTGTGTAATTGTTGCAAACAAAATCAACAAACAAAGTCAAAGCAAATAAAGGCAAACAAAAACACAAAAGAATAAAGAAAGTATGTAAAAAATGCGCTGCTAACAAATTTGTGGCGAAAATGTACATTTGTCACGTGAGACACGTTTTTTCTTCCTTCATTTCACATCACTCGTTTTCCTAGTTTTTTGTTCTTTTGTTTTATTTTTTAGCAAACACAATTGAAAGACACGATGTACGTATGCGTAATTTGCTGACATGGAAAACGCGTTTTATAAAAAGAAAAATATATAACAAAGAAGAAATTTATGTAGAAACTTAAAACCCTTACAAAAAAAAGGCTTGTAAAAAGACGAGAAGATTCCTTCGCTGGTTGCTTGCTTTACAATGTAACCAGGCAATTTGTGCTGAGCACGTTTGTCGAGTTCATTTATTTTCTGACCAGAAAATAAGGTAAAAGCAAAGCAACAGGAAGAAACTTAACATAAAGAAAGTGACACAGTTGGCAGTTAGTAAGTAAACCAAGCAATTTAAGTGAAGTGAAACCAAGATATATTGGGTACGGTAAAACCGTACTACCAAAGGCGGAAGCGGTAGTTAAACGAACAAAGAATAAAGAAAAAACCAACAAGACAAAGCATTCTCTTCAATTCACCGAACCTCATATACTTTTTAAAACATTTTAAAAACATTTCCTACCTTGTTCGCATAACAAAAAAGAACAATCTTGAAAATAGAAATAGAAAGATTTGATAAATAAATGTAGTAAGATTTGTAAAAATGAAACAACAGCAAACAAGATTTTAAAGTAAATAGGGTCTACCTCTTCCAGAAATTGAGGAACTCTTATGTAAAGAAAAAATGAAAAGTAGAGCATTCATATACACATATTG
Organism: Amiota communis; assembly: GCA_037043315.1. Classification (NCBI taxonomy): domain Eukaryota; kingdom Metazoa; phylum Arthropoda; class Insecta; order Diptera; family Drosophilidae; genus Amiota; species Amiota communis. The sequence goes on from JBAMAV010000657.1 coordinate 2,003,717, forward strand.
GCATCACGCATCTTTATATAAGTATTACTTTGTACGAAATGCGAAGCACAACATTACAAACGTCAAACCAAAGTGATAATACCCGTTCATACTTGTGTGAAACGTATAACAAGACCTAAGCCTTAACTTTGGTCTTACCACAGCTTAAATTGACTTCACTTACATAAATTATGCTTTTCTTTATGTCATTACAAATACTTTAATTTTGTAACGTTTATTTTTATAGTATAGCCTCCTATAAATAATATCGTGGGTTACCACATTGTATGTGAAGTCATGGCTTAAAGTTTAAATATTTATAGCCTTCGGGACTCATAACAGTTTAATTTATCTATTGTTACAATGATATTACCTTAGATTATAGTCTACCGACTTATGGAGAAATTTCATTATCATCATTTTTAAAATATGAAGAATGCAAATTTAAAATGAATATCAGGCAAACAGAAAATCACAGAAAGAAATGTCAATAACATTTTAAATAGAAAATTTTAATTGTTTTTCTAAGAATACAAAAATAGATCAAGTACACATAAGAAAAAATTACACTAAATAGAGAAGGAGTAGACCACTTCATTATTAAGTAGTAATGAAATTTTGTTTTTTGGAAAAACGATTGTACTCGTACAAAATTTAAATGATCGAACTCATTTACAAAATGATACATTAATTGAATATCAAATCAGTTTATTTACATTTCCAAATATTGATCGTACATCTTCAGCATCTATTGATACATATACTCCGTGACCAATGCGGCCCACATGAATCAAATTGAAAGGCTATTCGCTGAGTTGAATTGTTAGAGCTCCTTATATCAAGAATTTTTATTCAATTCTAAAAACTACTACCATTCAAATTACTTATTTCTATGGAATACAATCGATAAAACGCGCGTACAAATAGAATACCGTTCGAATTGATATTCAAAGAAAGAGAAAGAGAGTTGTCGTTTTTCTTAGCATTTCAGTTTTTGTGTTATGCCCTTACTTTAGCTCGCTCGCAACAGTAGTCAAGGTTAATTTGTGAGCGAGAACAACAACGTTCTATTTATTGTTTGTCATAAGTACTAGTAATGAGTTGAAAAAATATGTTTACTACTATTATCCATTTGCGGTGGTACATAATAAAATGATTAGGAATATTATTCATATTATTCATGCTACACAAGCAAAATATAACATATACTTATAATTTCTTCAAATTAGTACGACAAATCGGGTACACATTTTAGAGTAAATAAATCAAAAGCTGTTTTGATTGGAATTATTGCACATCTCTAATATGTATGATTGATACTGAATTCACACCGGACCAAAACACGATGATGCACTTTTTCGTTCAGACGGGATATTTTGCATCATGGACAGCTGTTTTTTTTTTTTTGGTTATACACACACGTGGAACTTTGCGCGTACGTTGGCTAAATTAAAACTAAATATTTGTTCAAAATATATGATTTAGAACATTTTGCAATATATGTAAATAGTTCGTGCAACTCCCTTTTTCATTCCTAATACTTATTTTATTAAAATCTTGTAAAAAAATTAACAATTTATGGTTTACTTCGAAAGGTTATAATTAAAATTATATATAATATAAATTTCATGATCGTAGGGTTACCAGGAGGGGTACCTCTCATACAAACTCACATTAAATGACAAACTTATAAAGAGTATAAGTACAATGCAACTCAAATTGTGTTCTTTGTTGATACTCAAACTGTAACAGAGAGAATATGGTGATGCTAAGAAAGGAAGGTTGGATGCAACCCGGAGGAGCGTGAAGAGTATTACATCTTTGGCACAGCCAATGATAGCCTCCTTTCTGGTTTTCCTTGTGGTTGTTGTTGAATCTGATTCGGATCAAGCCCGGTGTAAAAACACTAAAAGGCAGTAAAATTGATTTGTTGCGCAGATTGCTTACGTTTTATTCTTTGTAAAATATGAATTAGTTTTATAATAATCTTTTATTAAAGATCTATTTATTCAATATTCACCAAATTGGCTAATATAATAAATAAATGAGAATATTATTGTTGTAAGTATGTACTATAAGAGGATGAAATAATATTTGAAAATTAACTTAATATACAAATGGATAAAATGTGTTTTTTTCATTTCTGGTATTTTACGATTTAATTTTCTTTCATTTTGGAATATAAAAACAATACTTTCAACTGAATAGGAATAGAATACGTATATATTGTACATAAAAATTTGGGTGTCAATCAGCATAGAAATTTATTTAAAATTCTCCTTCTAAGACGTCATAACATTGATTAATGTTGTTTTATTTTTTCCATGTTTTGTAATATTTTGAATATTTCCTTTTTTTTATTTAATTTTTTTATTTTTTTTGTAATTATGAAAATACAAATTACTATTCTTGTTGATATTAAAAATTAACTCCTTAATTTCACTTTTTCAATTTCACTTCGATCATTTTGTTCAGCTGCTGTGACGCTGTCGAATTATGTCTTTCGTGCCATACAAAAGTACATATTATATTAAATGTATCACTTAATTTTTTTATTCTTTCTTTAGTTTCTTATTATGCGTATATATTTTCTTTGTATTTAATAACAATTACACAATCCAAGTGATATGTCTGCTTCGGTTTTTAATTGAAACTAATAGTGACGTTAGAAACCATTTTAATATAAAAAATTTATTACAATTTTATTCTTCTTTTAATCGGCATAGAAATTTTATTTGAAATTCTCCTTCTTAGACTTCATAACAATGAATAAATGTTTTATTTTTGCCATATTTTTGAAATTTTCTTTCTTTTTTTTTTATTTAATTTTTATTTTTTATAATTATGAAAATACAAATTACTATTCTTGTTGATATTAAAAATTAACTCCTTAATTTCACTTTTTCAATTTCACTTCGATCATTTTGTTTAGCTGCTGTGACGCTGTCGAATTATGTCCTTCGTCCCATACAAAAGTACATATTGTTTTAAATGTATCACTTAATTTTTTTATTCTTTCTTTAGTTTCTTATTATGCGTATATATTTTCTTTGTATTTAATAATAATTATACAATCCAAGTGATATGTCTGCTTCAGTTTTTAATTGAAACTAATAGTGACGTTAGAAACCATTTTTTATATAAAAAATTTATTACAATTTTATTCTTTCTTCTTTTAATCGGCATAGAAATTTTGTTTAAAATCATAACATTGAATAAATGTTTTATTTTTGCCATGTTTTGTCATATTTTTGAATTTTTCTTTCTTGTTTTATTAATTTTTTTTTGTAATTAAGAAAATACAAATAACTATTCTTGTCGACTTTCCATAATTTTTTACTGTAATAATTCTTAAGTTACATTTTATCGTTCTATAAACGACTACCACAGTCGTTTCTTTCGAATTGACGAATGTTTTCGTCATATAGCTTTCTTTTGAATGATTCGAAAAAAACCAAGCTTCTATTTATTCCTTACTAAAATACAAATTAAGACCATTCGTTTAAGATGTTTTGCTTACACGGTTGCACAATGCTAGTGATTATATATTACATACTAATACTGATTCAGTGAAGTGAACTCTAAAGTTAAAAACACAAAATTCAACGACAAGGCAAACACACATGCAGAAATTAACAAGATAAAAGGTGTGTTACATTTACCCTTTTTTTGCAACTACAACTTTGACTGTGGGTTGCCTATCCAGACACCTGGTTGAGGGGTTTTTTTCAGTTTTGTTCGCTGTAAATCCTTTGCATTTATACAATGTGCACAAATTTTTAACTTGTATTTTCACACGAATGCTAACACGAAAAGACAAGTGAACCCCACCAACGCCGCCATTTTGTTGTTACCTTGTTCTTTTTGTTCGCACTAACATTAATCCATTTTGACTTTTATGGCTTATGAAGTTTGTTTTTTTATTAATTTTTTTTTTTTATCTGAGAATACCCACATGCACATGCAGTATTGAATATATATGAAAGTGACAGACTAGCATTTCTCTTTGTTTCTTTTTTAAAAAGATTTATTAAATATTCTTTTAAAATATTATTTTTTCTTTAAGTTTTCCTCTCTATTTTTCTCTCTTATTTCATTAAATCTTTATGACTTGCTTTAATAAACGAATTTTCTTTTCTTGTAATCAAAAAAAAGCGGAAGTCAAATACATAAATAATAATAATAATATTTTTTTTTTCTTATAATATTAAATCGTAAGACTTTTTTGATGAAATTTCATGGAATTGTATGATAATCGATACCCATTAAATACAAAAAATTCATTTAAAATTTTAACAAAAGATTTTCTTTATTTTTTCATTTTTAATTTTAATCGCTAAACTTGTTTAAAAATAGTTACATCCAAGAAAAGTAAATCTTAAAACGCGGAACAAGTTGTTTGAATTAACTGTTATGTTATTGCGAATCGTAGCAATCGACACGTAATGGTAAATGTGCAGCAGCATGCCCCTGCAATAAGCATTATTTAAATGATAGATTTGATGACATTGACAGCGAACCAGAAACAATAAATAAGATGAAATATTCTAAATTTATAAATCTATGTCGTCAATCCGAAGCGTGGAGCCTTTTTCACCTTCTCATTATAATAAGGGTCATAGTAAGAGTGTTGGCATGCACATGTAGAGCGTCATTGTAATGATTGGGCTGGCGCTTGAATGAGCAACATTGACAGAAAGTCACGGTGTATTAAAACCCGGTTGAACTACCAAGGAGCACCCATAATGTGTGTGCTTTATTCTACATAGCCTAAAGGCGATTAGCTGTGGACTTTCAAGCTAGCCCCAAAGCTGAATCCCATACATATAGCATAATATAACTATGGCTTTGTTTAGCATAACCTTTGCATCTAGATTGAGAGTGCCATCCGGTCGAATAAGCCATAGTAGTTTTTGCAGCTTAGACAACGTTAATCGGCAATACAAATTCATTCCCAAGTATGAGGAAAAATAATAAGATGAGATCCTATCGAAGAAGTAGATGACAATTTAGTTTTTGTTGAAAAAAATGTAAATCAATGGAAAAGCTGGGGATTGTCTAGAACAAGAGAGGCAAGTGATCGTCTAGTAATAGTTAAGCTGACACCTAATTATTTGCAGTGATATCGTGTTTTATGTTAATATCAGCTACCAAGATAAAGGAAAATAAACTTTTGCATCAATAAAGAAATGTAGAACTATATAACTTTAAAAATATCCATTCTAGTATATAGTATATACTTTTATTTGTTTCAACATAATTTCAATAAGAATTCCTGGTATTTTTAAAGCATACTGTCAATGCTTTATCCCACAATTTATCAATAGCATACATTTTTCCCTTCGTCTACCATAGTTCACACGTTATGGTTCTAGTATCGGGTGACCGGACCGGTAATAAAGAATATGTCTACAAACCTATAATACATACAGATCAGATTTAGTATTTTCAGGTTGAAAAATCACAAAAGAATAGCAAATTATATAAGTCCTAGCTTAAAGAATAAGTAAGTTTTTCATGCAAATAAGACCAAATTTTCAATACATAGTGTTCACACAGGCGCTGCGTCATAAAATTATATGTAATGCGCTCAAGATGTTCACACAAAAGTCATTTTGCATGTTGTCGTTGCATAATGGACGCGGATCTTGGTTACGTCAGCGCCAAACGGAACGTAGCACCATTGTGTACACCTTATTAAAGAATCTTTATGAATGGCAACTAAATTATATTCTGCAGACTCAAAGTCAATTGGTGCGTTCAGCAGGACCAATCGCTGACCTTTTTCCGACTATTTAGTAAGCGTTGACTGATTCGACTTTTCTGAATGCAGTGCTGGCTACTTGTAAAATTACGGCGTTGAAAAATGTCCGGCTTCAAAGTCTGACGCAATTTAATTTGCGGCTTGGGAGTGTTGAACAGAACAGCTGAGAAAGAAACAACAATGTATGACAATCTTGCCTACAATTAAGATATTCTCCATTCCACTCATCTTTGAAACACATATTAACAACATAAATAAATATTCCCAATCAAGACTGGTCCCTGCACTTTGGTAATTCTTTTTCCTATCCTTCTTAACTCTCCCCCAAAAATTTTTTAACAATAGCCTTTTTGTTTCTAAACAAAGTACAGCTGATTGAAGTCCGCTGACTTCAAGTAATTAAAGTATTTTTATGATGTCAGCACAATCACTACATTGTGAATGATTTTGAGAATTTTACAGTCACAGGTAATCAAAAAAGGTCATCGATTGGTTCTGCTGAACGCGCCCAATGTTACATTGCTAAATGCACGTAGACCTACAAATTGATATGACCACATTCTTTAGCCTCATAAATCTAATAAAAAAATTATATTTGGAATCGTTTAGGGTCATCCACTTTCAATTTATTGTTGCAAAATGTGGAAAATTCTTTTAGCATTGCCTTTTGGTTCCACTAGAAATATGAAGCATAAAATACTAAAAATTTTAAATACAAATTAAGCCCAATATGGGGTAGCTAGTAAAACTGTCAACAAGAATAAAATATCTAAAAAAAAATACACCATTTGTTGCCATTTTTATGCCTCATTTCAGTTCCGTTTATGACTTTCATTATTCACTTTATATTGATTGAAGAACTTCTTAGGCTTTATTAACAAATACATAAAACACAAAATAAGAAACATAAAAATGGCAAAATTTTATGACTTACGACATTAACATTTTCTCTTCCATTTATATAAATATTCATTTAAAGTAATATAAAATGATTGTGTATGATGTATTCATTCATATATGGCAAACAATAAACCAAATATAAATTAAATGCAATTAAATTTTTACAATTAAAAGCGAATTACTTTTGCTTTAATGCAAAAGTAAAAGCCAATTAGCATTGGCGCCACATTCATTGACGCTTTTCCAAATAACAAAACTTGACTTGTTTGCAAAACTAATAGAAAGACCAATTATCTATGGTCTTATCTAAACATATATACACTTCTTTTCCGTTGCATATGTTACAAAGCATAGAATAAAAATTATAGTACACTAGTGTTCTGAAATGTAAACAAATTTCGGAAATCGTACTTTGAAATATTTGATGTATTTAAACTAATCGATACAAATAAATCATTCAGAACAGTGACGTAAAATTGAATTTTTGTTTATGGTATACAAAAATAATAAAAAAAAAAATGGTACACTACAAAGTCACTTTACCCCATTACTTTTAGGCATCATAAAAATTTTGAATGAACTCACTCACTATAATGAGAGGACTGCATATCGTATCCTTTTATATGTAATAGTGGCTTTACAGGAAAATACAGATCATTTTTAACTAATTTAATTGCAAGAAAATTAGAATCAAACAAATTTTAAATACTGTCGTTTGCCGGCCATTCATTTTGTTTAATTGCAAACCTGTGATTAAAATCAATATTCCCTAATACTTGATGAATGATTTCAAAAAAGATTAATTGAATTTGTCATCACTTGATGTAGTGATGTAGTATTGCTATTGTGGTCAAAAAAAGATAAAAAGCATGTGGCGGATATGTTGAATAATATATTTAGAAAATAATTTTACAGATTCTAAGTGAAATCGAAAGTGTTGCCAAATTTTAAAAACTTTAAACAATATAAAGTAAACAAAAGAACAAAAAATCTAATCCCATACACTTGATATAAATTATTCGATTATATTTTCAGTATAGGAGATCGTTCAAGTATTACGTAAGCATAATTAGGTTCAACTAAGATACATATTTTTATTTCGAATTCTTGATTTGTAATAGCAGAAATGATGTTCGTTTTAAACTATCTATAATGATAATATTGTGTGTTGTGTTCCTTTTCATCGATTTTAATATAACAAACAAACACTATTATTTTATTTTTAACCTTTCGTTCTAAGGCAATTGCTGCTTGTCTTTTGTCATGTCTTATTTCTTTTTTTGTTCTTTTTAATTTATTATTTTATTTTTATTTTTATTTAATTTTTGATTTTGTTATTGAACTTTTTCTGAATATTTTTTATATTATATTTTTATTTCGAATTCTTGATTTATAATAGCAGAAATGTTCGTTCTAAACTATCTATAAAGAACATATTGTGTGTTGTGTTCCTTTTCATCGATTTAAATATAACAAACAAACACTATTATTTTATTTTTAACCTTTCGTTCTAAGGCAATTGTTGTTTGTCTTTTGTCATGTCTTGTTTCTTTTTTTGTTCTTTTCAATTTTTTATTTTTATTTAATTTTTGATTTTGTTATTGAACTTTTTCTGAATATTTTTTATATTATATTTTTATTTCGAATTCTTGATTTATAATAGCAGAGATGTTCGTTCTAAACTATCTATAAAGAACATATTGTGTGTTGTGTTCCTTTTCATCGATTTTAATATAACAAACAAACACTATTAATTTATTTTTAACCTTTCGTTCTAAGGCAATTGTTGCTTGTCTTTTGTCATGTCTTGTTTCTTATTTTGTTCTTTTTAATTTATCATTTTATTTTTATTTAATTTTTGATTTTGTAATTGAACTTTTTCTGAATGTCAAAAAATATAGACTTAATATACATTTCAACTATTCATGCATTATACATACATAAGTGCCATTTACGCTTCGAATTGTTGATTTTTGTATGGTAGAAGTATTATTCAGATTTTTTGTTATGCCATGGTAGATAATGGATGCATATGTGTATCTTGAGTTCTGGGTTTATTTATTAATTTTAACGCAATATTATTATTTTATTTATTTTTAACCTTTTGATCTAAGACGAGGTTGTTTGTCATTTGTCTTGTTTTTTTTTTTTTTATTTTGTTTTAAATTTATTATATTTTTCTTATAAATCATTTGTAAACCAAAAGTGATATTTGTAATTCTTTAATTATTAACTTTTTATTTGTTCCTTTTTTGAGTGTTAAAAAATATTGCTTGCAGTAGTTTGTACTGATCCAAACTCACTGGATTGCTATGAGTATCTTGAGTTCTGGGTTTATTTATTAATTTTAATGCAATAATATTATTTTTTTTTTTATTTTTAACCTTTTGATCTAAGACGAGGTTGTTTGTCATTTGTCTTGTTTTTTTATTTTTTATTTTGTTTTAAATTTATTATATTTTTCTTATAAATCATTTGTAAACCAAAAGTGATATTTGTAATTCTTTAATTATTAACTTTTTATTTGTTCCTTTTTTGAGTGTTAAAAAATATTGCTTGCAGTAGTTTGTACTGATCCAAACTCACTGGATTGCTATGAGTATCTTGAGTTCTGGGTTTATTTATTACTTTTAATTCAATAATATTTTTTTTTTTTATTTTTAACCTTTTGATCTAAGACAAGGTTGTTTATCATTTGTCTTGTTTTTTTTTTTTATTTTGCTTTTGTTTATTATATTTATATTTTGTGCATTTTTAATTGTTTTCCATTTTTTTTTCCTATTTACTTAAATTTTATAACAAAATAATTTTGGAATATATATAATATTTTACCAAATTGCTTACATGGAATGTGAACTGATTTAAATTTGGTCGACAACTAAGTTCCCGTGACTTTTTAGTGTTTTTTTTTTTTACTTTTTTTTACATTTTTTTTCACATTAATTGCAGTAAGGTGTTTAACATATTTTTTATAATATAATGAATAATTAGATGTGTAAAGTGCAAGTGATATAGAATGTACCTTATGCCATAAGACAAAATGCTGTTACATCCTACTTAGAGGGTTTTAACCGTTTGCGTGATGCGTCTGAAGTTTGGGGTGATAGCGACTGCTAAACCGTTAGGATCTTAAATAATCTGCGTATCTACATTCTATAGTATTTTGTTGGCTAACGATAATTTGTTTAGAGGGCTGAGGAGTCAGTTTATTTTCTTAAATTTATGGTATCAGTGCGCCATAACCACCTTTGAGTGAGCACGCCTTGATAGGTGTTTGTCCAGGATTAGACCAAGGTATCGGATTTAATCGAACTGCGGAATAATAATATCTTCTTACTTGCAATTACAACTTTATCCAACGATCAACATGATTTTCAATACCTCGTTTGTGGAAAACACAACCAAGTTCTCAATTCTGCAACAGTATTGAACCAAACTCTACGCATAGCATTTGAAAGAGATCGAAATCCGTTGTTATCATATTGTATACAATCATGAGAGTACGGTGGGTGGGAAACCACATCCCAGCCATGCTATTGAATCGCTTTCTTGATCACAAATATTACTGATGCACAAATGCCCAACATTTTGGCATAAAGTCTATTGATGTAGTACGGAGTTAAAACTTGGTGGCAAAAATGTTTTCATGTTCAATAAATACTAAATTAAACTAAAAAATTATTTAAAAAAATTATAGAATGTAATTAGACTAGGAATAAATCCATTAAACCTGATTTATTGCATGTGTAGTTTTATGAAGAGAGAAAAATATCATATATTTTTCTATATTTTCTATTAGAGTCATACAAAGGTCACATGAAATAGTGATCTTCCTTGCATTTAAAAGTTCGCAAATAAAAAGCATCGTTTTTTATTTGTACGCCTAAATTTTCTTTTTCGTTAAGAATGAGTTCTTTGCTCTCCTTGGTAAATTCCATTATTAGGGATCTACAAAATCTCACAGACTGAGAACTGCGCCCAAGTGATCTATTAGCTTAAGTGGTATTACGGTTGGGACAAACAATGAACTGATTTAAGGAAACTGGCTCGTTTTCTTCAAATCTCTGCTTGTATATGATTTGTCCGGTTGAACCGTCAAATCCATAGCTCAAAATTAATCTAACATTTGTAATACGTGCTAAGTTACAAAGTAAAGTTCTTGCAAGAGTAAGATTCGACTAGCAGTATGATTTAAGAGGTCTTGCAAGAGCACTTCAGATTAACTTTTAGTAACAGTTACTACCTGCGGCCTCAATTGTAATTTAGCCTCCTGAATTTTGTGGTAGCTTGGATGTCACAATTAGGTTTTTTTCTTAAATCATTATATGGCATTATATTTTGAGAGCTTCAACTTAAAATTTGAGATCGTTCTGTTGCATTTTGGTAAATATTTTTCAATGAAACGTTTAAAATTGCCGATTTCTTTAATAATAGAATCGTGTGTCTGGGTGTTCATATTTTTAATGTTTATTTGTTCAATAGCCCAGTTCAAAATTGCTTTTTCTTTGCCATTGTTGGCAAGCAATACATCGAACATGGTCGCATGGCTCAACACAATTTTCCTAAAATATTAGAAATGATGGAAAACTGGCAAAATCAGGCAAAAAGTGTTGATATCACGTTGAAAGGAACACATCCAAGAATATTTTCTAATAATTACATTTTGGCCAAAATTGGGCGAAATTTAGTTTTTACTTCACAGTGCACAGGTGTTATTTTAGATTTTTTCTGCCTAAGGACATCACTCAAAACAATTCAAAAAAATACATTTAATAAATAGAACACAATTGGCACCTACATATTATATACTTTACATATGCCTTCATCTGCATTTTCCATATGTATCGATTAAATTTGGATTACTACATACCACTCTCTCTTATTTCAAAGTTTTAATAAAGTTTCTCGCTTATTTCTGAAAATAAACAGCCGATCAATGTTCGAACTTTGTAGCCCTGGTGAAAGCTCAGGGTTGCACTCCGATAGCCTTTATTTCTTGCATTGTTTTATTTCAAGTATTCACTTTAAGAAAAAATAACTCAAATCGAAAGATGTTTTCATAAAAAATTGGACTTTATGCCGAAAAGTTGGGCTGAGGACGGGAGTTCTCATTTTTTCTGTTGAAAAACCTTCGTTGCATGGCTACTGAAACCCAATTAATTTTTAAACTCGCCGGAACTGGACAAAACTGTGTGATATTTTTATTTGAGTTGGCAAATCATTTACTTTTTAAAGATTATTTCTTAGCTAAACTGATAGGCTACTACCTCCCAAAATGATAAACTATGGCAAAATACAATAATTTTCTATATACTTAAGAGAATTGAAAAAAACCAAAAAAAAATATATAATGGTATTGAAGAATAATAAAGAGAGAATAAAATAAAATGCCTCGAAGGAGGAGGACATGAACAATTTACAGTAATTATTGCCTGACACTGTTTTATTTTTCTCTTTTTTCTTGTAATTAGATCTTGAGCGTGGAAATTACTTTTTTTTTTTTTTGATGCACACACTCATGAACCGAAAGTAGGTTCTGATAGTGTTTTTACACAATGCATCCATACATTACAGCAACTCACTCAGCTGGACAAAAACAGAAGCGTATAATGCAATTTCCATTAATAATTTTAAAAGAATTATAGAGAGAGAATTCAAAATAACGCCCAGAAGCAAGAGGACATGAATTCTTTACAGTATTTATTGTCTATATTACTGCTGATACTGTTTTTCCTCTTGTAATTAGATCTTGAGCTTGAACATTACTCATACGCATGTTTGCATTATCATTTAGCTAAAGTGCTTTTTATTTTGATGCGCACACTCATGAAAGCTACTTTCGGTTCTGATAGTGTTTTTACATAATGCATCCATATATTACATTAACTCACTCAGCTGGACAAAGTCAGCAACGCATAATGCAATTTCCATTAATAAATTTAGTGCTTTTTTCTTTCGAACGCAACAAATGCGATGCCGTGGAAATGTTGTAATTCTACGCAGAAAATGTGATTATTGTATCGCTATGGCAACAGCAACAACATTAAGTCAAGTCGAGTCATAAAATACAACAAAGTTTTCTACTATATTACGTGCATTGCATGTTCAATAAAAGAATTTGTTGCCAAAAGTGTCAAGCTATAAAACATCGTGATACATACTCACTCATTGATTCAATCAATATGAGTAGGCTTTTTATACTAGAAAATTTCGTTGTTGCAATTTTCATTAATTTATTTTCGTCCAAATTCTATCAAAAGACACTCAAAGTGAGTATGTGTAACTCATATGTCACATATTTTCAGGCGCTTAGCCACATTTGATTTTATTACTAATTTTTTTCATTGTCACTTAAGGCGGCAGCTCTGTGTATAAAAACATTTTTATGATTCACATGCTTTAATACTACTTACATATGAGTTCTTCATGCTGCCACTGCCAACTGAAATACTCGTAAATTTCGCTAACATAAGGAGAAGTCAAGACACACCAAGTCAAATGTGTAATCCAAAAAAAAAAAAAAAAACAAAAACATAAAGAAAAAGAAAAGCCTGACAAAAGATGATTAACGACCAAAGAGAGCATATGAGCGGATAAGCAAACATCAATCCAAAGTTATCACTTTAAAAAAATATACATACTCCTTTTTCTATACTTAAATCGACCAAAATACTAGTATCTCAAGTTCAATGGTATGTATATTGAGATGCCATTGACGATTTATAGCCTTAGAGAAACTTAAGTGGCTGTAACTTTTGTTATCTAAATTTTGTCAAAGGCTAATGCAGCTTTTCATGACGATGTTATTCATAACAATTTTTTTTAATGATAATAACAATAATGATGATAATAATAATAACGATAACGATGATGTTGTTGTTGCTGCTGAATGATCCTAATGACAACAAAAGCACGCTTGAATCATAAAGCTTAGTGCTTGAAGCATTCATATGTTATATCAAAAATAAGTTGCTCTATAAATATTAAATTATATATCATGTATATCGTAAAACGTTCAACTCAAGTTGCATCTGTTCCTTATAAGAATATGTATTCATTCATAAGTGGCGACGACAACATCGTCATGTGCAACGTGCATCTTTTCATCAAATTGTACAGTACAAACTCGACGATATGAACACTTAACAATTTAAACAAGTGAACAAAGGTAATTTGTTTTTGCATCAAAGACATAAAAATGGATTGGTAAATAGGGAACAAGAGCGGAGAAGCTAAATGCACAAATCAAAGAAACTGTTGCTCATTTCATTGCTAGTGATGATTAGCCATAGTATTTGAAACAATTTACTAAAGTTGCAAGTGAAAAACTACCAGTTGCAGAGAAATATAAATTTAAAAATCAAAATTAGTTGGCTTGTTTTAATAAGTTCACATTACCGTGGGTCTACTGTACTGCTGCTATTCATTCGTCGTCATCATTACACTAAAGTGTTTGTAGTTTACTTTAAGTGAAATGCATGACTCTATAGCGATGATATTGAGCAGTTAAGTGCTTAAGTGGCAACACAAACATACCACAAAAGAAAAGGGAGAAATTGCAACATACCATAGATGAAGGCTACAATAAATGAGCAAACATATAAAAGGAAAGGGAGCATGGGGAGGCAAATAAAGAAGAAGATAGCCTCACTTGAGTGCTTTTAGTATTTCCTCTAAGTCTAAGTGAAGCAAACGATTTCTCAACATGGATTACAATGTAACGTTGTCTGTTTGGTTTAACAAGTTTCTGACAGCACAAAAAACCAACATCAGTAGCAGCATCAGCATACAAAAATCATTGGTTACAATGAATTCAACTTTTTGTGGAACTTTTAAATATGTAAATAGTATTCTTATCCAGCACACAGGTGCTGCAGTAGTTTCGGCGTAAAAAGTTAACATAAAAACCGTAACCACAAGATATTAAATTATGTAACATGGAAACCCGCATTGAAATGCATCGAATAATTACTGAAGGCAAATGAAAATTTCCAGTTTAATAAAATATTTATTCTTGTTTTCTATAAGTTGAATAACTTTCAGCCACAATTTAAAATTTATATTATTCGCAAGTTTTCAACCATGGAATCCTTTTGTTTATAGTACTGCAACTTATTGTGGGGATTTGTTCAGCTTGGCTTATTTTGTTTTCTAGATCAATGAACATTGAGCATCTAGTTAAAATATTCACAGCATCATGTGTACAATATAAAAACAAATTTGACACCATAGAATTGTGGTTTTCTATTATTGTATTTTGTAACAAATAAATATGTATATGGATACATTTATCTTATACATACAATATCTCTATAAAAATAATAGAATTGCATTCATCATTGGGCTCCATGTTACTACACATATATGCCTTCTTTACTTCTACCTCTACACATAGAAAAAATATTTCTTTTTCAAACTTAGTTGCATTCTGTTTTTCAGAATTGCATACTTTTGGGATCATATTTTTTGTTTCACTCTATTCTTCATGGATACTATTAACATATTTCCACATAATGTTTGTAATGCATAGAATTGTGCACTGGAGATCCTCTTGTCTCTAATAATCAGCTGAAATTATACAAATACCACAAAAAACATCTCATTGTCGTATACTGATATACAATACAACACATTTCAATGGGAGTTCCGCCATTATTGAGAAAAATATTCCTCATACTAACATTAAAACAGACACCAGTTGAAGTGAGCATTTTTGCTCTAAAATTTCTTAATTAAGGCATAAAAAATTTACAAAACTATGGTGATTAATACAATCTATCTTCTAACTAAATATATAAAATTGAACGTATCTATGTATGTAAGTCGCTTATGGACTCCGAAACTGCTGAACCGATTTTGATGAAATTTTAAGATAACTCTAGCATAGTCTTGAGAGTGTTTCAGTAAAGTTTGGTGCGAATCGGACTTGCTGTTGTCGATCAAATCACCTTTGTCAAATATATCAGGATCAATTTGCCGAAAAACATCCAAAACTAGGCAAAGAAATGAACGAAGAGCATATTGGTGGATACAATTTTTCATATAACGCTTAGGGGGAAACTGAGTAACTGCATAGATCGCTCAGGAAACAGTGTTCCGATAAAGCGAATGGAATATTAAAATATTTTTATTCCCGTGAATTTTTAATAAAAAAAACAATGACTACAATCAATCACTAACATGCACTAAGACGTGAGCATGGCACGCCGGGGGGAATGCTAGTATTATATAATGATTCATTTTTGTTATTGTTTTTATCATTACATATTCTTTATTTGCAACTGTCGATAGCTTATTACGCAGCTTCGAATTTGTACTTAGCTGCCTTATCATTCTTCGATGTTTCAGGCTCAACAATTTCTTTTTGGTCATAATCTGAGCTTTCCAGGTGAGGCGCCTGTCCAGTGTCAGTCCGAGGTACTTGAAAGTGGTGCTATTTGCAATGGCATCCACGTTGATGAAAACGGCAGGGCATGTCGAATGGTGAAGGTAAAGGTAACATGCATAGATTTCTCAGCATTGACGCAGATGGTCCACCTCTTTAGCCACGACTCAATGAGTGCCAACTGATCTTTTAGTAGAATAGAGTACAACCGGATCGCTGTCTCTCACTTACATATGTCGCTCCTGCGAATTTTTCGTCTCTCAAGATCACGAGGTCCGACGTATAGAGCGTGTATAGGATGGGCCCCAACACACTGCCTTGAAAAAGATTGGCATGATCAGAGAAATCTGTCATACAAAAAAACTAATTTCTATAGAAAACTTGTGGATTTTCTAGCAAAAGAAAGTCAACAATACCATTTGAAAATCAATCAATAAAATATGTCAATGCAATAATTTTGTTGATACGATAAATAATTGATTTACCAGCAATGAGAATTGCCTTCTGCATGTACAAATTCATTAGCTGAGGTGTGAAAATTATAAAAGCTTTAGTCTTCTGGTCCTCTCAACTGACAACAATATTCCCACATTAAGCTTTACTGACCCTTATGGTTTGTATTTATTTTAAACATATGTATTTATTAGAATTTCAAACATTTGAACTAAATTTTTTTTAGTTTTATCTTTAAGAAGATTTAATCTTGTTGTACACCATCATAACAATGAATAACAAAGTAAAAATAATAACAATAAACAAAAGGCCATACATAAATCGATTGAGTAAATGGCAAAGTGCCAAATGATAAATGGACGGATGAATGGATGAATGAATGGATAGTTGGATACTATCTACCACTGTAAGGCAGCTCAGGAATATTGTACAAGTAAAACCAATTAAGCTGAGCCTGAAGCTTGAATGAAATGCAATTCACCCGAAAAATAACATATTCGTAAATACATATATGCTGATACTTACCATATATAGGCGTGTACTATATTAACGCGCCCACGTAAACTGCATGAAATCATTTGCAATAAAAATAAAATAAGGAAAACAACAAACAAAATAAAACAAAGCAAAAGGCTTTTAGTTGGTTTCAACTATTGTACTATAACATAAATTAAGAAAAAATATTCCGGAAAAATAAACCTTTTCGTATTGTTACGATAGTATTTGCGTTTCTATTTTACGATATTGTTGTATCCGCATAGCATACAAATTTTATAGATTTTGTTTGTTTTGTTTTAGCAAGCGGCTTTCATTTAGTTTATTTAAGATACATAGAATGTGCTTAGCAATACAATTGAGGGCAATTGCTTTTCAATATAGAAGTGTATATCATGTGTGTAGATTTCTAAGGCTGAACCAACACATGAACACAACAAAATAGTTGCATAAAGTATTATCCCTTCAAATTTAGTTGATAGTCACGCCATAAGCCAATCAACTGATCACATATCAACTTCAATGCATGTCTACAATTGACCAACATTTGATTTTATATACATAGTACTAGCTTGTGCCTGCACCTTCATACCACGGCAGTTCAATTGGAGAATGTTATCCTGTCAGTTTTACTATTCCACCCACGCATAAGTTTTCTTGGGTGAAAAATAAATGATTTACCAGTGTTGCTTTCCATTGCACGCCTATCAGCAAAGTGTTTACTACAATAAATATCATGTGACATAATTTTGATATAATGATTCCAGCAGCCAACAGTTTCTATTCGGATTCTTTGGCCATGTATGTGTTGGGTATGCTATATAAGCACTGTACCATGACCATAAAAAATTCTTGTATCATAACACTATATAACATAATGATTGTGCTTTTAAACTTTATTAGCAAACTTTATTAGTACAATTAAAATTTTATAATAGAAATATGCTGTAACGAATTCAACAATTTGGCTGTGTGGTTTGGTCTAGGTGATGATTACAAAACCGCAATCATTTATTTATTTAGATATACATATATGTATGCAGACAAATTTTGATAGTGCGACCCTAGTTGAACAAACGTAAAATCAAATAAATTTTTCACGATTTTTTCGTTTTAGAATATAAAAAACTTTCGACGTTTCAATGAAAATTTTGTTCTAAACAAAACAAAACCAAACTATAAAAAAAAGTATCTAAACAATCTGTGTTTGAGTCGCGGAACTTTAACGCCAAAACCATGAGTGAAAACAGCATTTTGGATGTTAGCAACAGCAACAACAGTAACAACGACAACAATAATACCATGAGCACGGGAGTTGAAAATTCAAATAACCTTGTCGCCATATCGGCTGAAGATACATTGAGAATGTCCTGCTGGGAGCGACTCAATGCGAGCACAAACAATTTTGAAACGGGTAAGTTTGGTAACACACACACACACACTCTGATTGATACAAACAGATATGCACACATTAACATTCAGATATACAAATACATTTACAAAAAGTTAAAGTGTTTGTGGTGACTTTAATTGAAGTAAAAATAACTTTTTTATCTCTTTATTTTATTTTTCCTTTTTGTCTCCCACAGAGAGATTTTGTAAAGGAACCTTTGATGGCTGGCTTTGTTGGCCCGATACGCCTGCAGGCACTTCAGCTTATGAACGTTGTCCCGAATTCATAACCGGCTTTGATCCGACAAGTAAGTTAAATACGACAATGCTTTTTTTTCAGCATCCCACCAAATAACTATTCAACTGAGCAATGGCGTCTCAACAGTATTGCCAAGTAATGTAAAAAATCCGATGCAAAAATGAGCAAACAAAGAGATAGACAGATAGAAAAAAATATAAGAAGCAAAATAAAAATGCCAAACATTCTTTGGCCATTTCTTGTCTATAACTACTTCTTTACTGGGTACAAAAACGACATAACAATTTAATATTGCCTAAAGGCAGAATAAAAACAACAATGTTCTTTCTATCTTTCTGTATAAACAATACACAAAGAGAAGAAATAGAGTAACAACATCTGTGTTCCTTTTAAATGTAAATACCAAAAATCACAAAACTGGACGCACTCAAAATGTCTACGACTACAACATAATAGTATGGTATGTAATAGAAGGAAGTGTTTAAGCAGCATTCTAATGAAACAAACTATGCGTACTATCTGAACTTTGTATGACCGCAGGCCCAAAGATTACATAACCACAAACAAAAATCAAATCACAATCAGACCCAGAACTAGAACCAAAAACTACCCTGTTAACCTGCTTTGAACTCGTTTAAATGCAGAGCAAACATAATTGGCGACAGTTAAAGGCACACAGACCCAACATACATACTACAACACACAACAAGTCTTAATATATTCCTTCTTGAACAACAAAAAAAGGAAGTCACTTTAGTTAATGCCCTTGTGTCACTTAACCCTCACCCTCTTTTGTTAGCCATGTTAGGTTATTGGGAAACGCTTCGAGGTGAAATAAGCAAAACCGCAAATCAAATGGAAAACTCAACTGAAGCGATTGGAACTGTAAGCCCCTTCAGACCGAGTTACCTACTCAGTGGCCTGAGATTATTGAACTAAAGTCAATTCAAACCAAACGAAACAAAACTTTGCCTTGTCAACATTAATCTAATTGCAGTATGTATGTATCTACATTCAAAGACTATGTGTGTGTTCATGTTATTATGGTTATGTTTTTGTGGCAGCTGTTTTCGTGTTGTACAAACCGAGATACAATACCCATAACCCGGAAAGTAGTAACACATTTGCAATTACATATTTGAAAATTGCCAAATGTCATGAAAATGTAGCACGCTTTTTGTGTTCGCACATAACAACATTTCTTATTTCTTATTTCGATTTCGATTCTCCAGTTTTCAATAGAAAACCAATAAACACATAAAAGTCTATGTACATATTTTATGTCAACATGTAAAATATTTGTATTTACAATACAACAACATACATACTATGCAGCTAGATACAATTGTATCTGCATTAAAATAAACATACTGTCCTTGTTATACTACTAAGAGTTTGATTGGATATGGGGAAATTATCATTTGATTTACAATTGCTTGGTTTAATTGTTAATTGTTTTTGGCTATGGAATTTCTATTTTGTGAATTATTGCATTTATTATATATATTATTAAGCAATTATATTTATAAGCAATCAAATTCAGTGATTACACTACTACTATATTTGTAATTTTGTGATATTATTAATAGTTTTTCGTTATCAAATCATGAGTAATTGATTATGTTTATTTTATAATTTTGAATTGAAAATTCTATTTTAATTACGATATTATGGCTACTCACTTTTGAACTTAAAATTATTATAAATTGCAGAGTGCAAAACTCAAATATTAAGGGTATTACTTTAAAGGTTGAATATATGTTTATGAATTGTAAATATGTAATGATGTCCCTGCTCATAACAATTTATGTATTTATATTGGAAAGATCCAGATGATTAGTATGTCTAGTTCACAATCTTTTCTCAAATGAATCCTCAGCTTGTTTCTTGGAATGAATATCAACAAATATCTTCTTTCTTATTATTTTTTTTTTGACTCAAATTACAGAGCTAGCTTCTCACTCTTCTCAACGTAAACAGAAAACAGCTGTCGTGGAATAAAACGAAATCGTTATATTTTAATGTTGCTAATTATTTAAGAAAAGAAACATAAAAGAGTATCACAATGAATAAATTTTTAATCCATATTAAATAGTTTTTGTAAATAAATGACATGACATTGCTGTTTGCCATTCATAAAAACAGCTGTTTGTAATTCACCACAACAACAAACAGTTTTTCTTTGGTTCTATAACAGCTGTATTCGAACCACTTTTTCCCCCATTTTCAACACTGGGAATCGTCAAAGTAGAAAGTTGACCAACTTTCGGCTTCTCATTCGTTCAAAGAAAAACTGTGTAGTTTGCTTCATACGTTTTCATACGTTTCAACTATTGAAGCCGCAGCGTATAAAGCTTGCGAAGAGACGAAGTGTGCTGTGGAGTTGGACCTTTAGACTCTCATATTTATTTGCAGAAGAAATTTTAAAAATAATTTTCAGTTTATTGTTCCCGTCTACCTTTTTTCAACAGTATTATATAATAGTCCACAGAAGAATTCAGATCGTTAGGTCATCAACCTTATCAATTATCTTCCATTCTTGAAATTGACTTGGTACTCGCATAAAATAAATACTGCTTTAACAAATACGCTCTGCGCCACTTGAATAGGACACCCTGTAAGCCGTCAGTATAAATGAAAATCACTCAAAAATTAACATTACAATTAAGGTTTTTTTCTTGAGTGTTTTTTCAATGACTATTTAGCTGTCTATATGAAAAAAAAATTGAGCGCTGGAAATAAACCGTATCCATCAAAAACAATGCACAAATTTTTGCGCCACTTGAATAGAACATTTGTTTTGTAAGACTTCTACATGTGCTGTGTGCACACGTTTTTTTGTTTAATCGCTTTTTGAGATAAGTTCGAATTATTATATATCAAATTTAACTAAAATGGGTCAAGGAAAAGCCTTAACGGAGATAGAAAAAGGAAAAATAAAACCTTTCAAGGACAGTGGTCTATCTATTGCCACAATCGCAAAAAAAATCGAAAGAAGCCGACAAGTGGTGTCCGCATTCTTAGCCAACGAGTTAAAAAATGGAAAAAAGATGAAAGGCCGTACTATAAGTGTCCTCTTTGATGCGGACAGATGACTTATTTTGAGAAAAGCCTCTCACGACTCAATATCCATAATCAAGGCAAAATGTGGACTTAATGCAAGCCTAACCACTATTCGGCGTGTAATATCGAAAGCTGAACAATTAAAAAGGTTAAAAATAAAAAAAAACCACCACTAAATCCACTTCGAAAGGAGCAACGCCTTCTTTTTTGCCGTAATCATATAAGCTGGACTATGGAGTGGCAACGCATCATATTCTCAGATGAAAAAAAATTCAATTTAGATGGACCCGATGGCTAAATCTTATATTGAAAGCCAGAAAGTGGGTCTTTTAAGCTGGCCACCTTACTCACCGGATTTAAACATCATCGAAAATGTTTGGGGATGGTTAACACGGAAACTGTATGGGGCCGGACAGCAATATGGAACCATACCTGAACTAATAGAAGCCATCAAACTAGCTTGGCGTTCAATACCACTCAATTATTTAGCCCAGTTGTACGAATCAATTCCAAGAAGGATCTGTGAAGTTTTGGAGCAAAAAGGGGCCACAACCCACTATTAAAAAAATTTCAAATGCATTTGACAATAATTAAATGTACTCAAAAAGAAGAATTACACATGTTTGAAACATACGAATTTTAATAAACAGCTTTTTTGAAGAGGTGTTCTATTTAAGTGGCGCATAAGTCTGCGTGTTTTTTATAGTTACTTTACCAAAAAAATTTTAACAAATTAACTGTATCAGTTACAAAAACAAATCCTTCTCAAATTGATTTGGAATTAATTATACATTCATTAAAAATTAAAGAATAAATGGTATTTTTTCTGGATCTGCAAAATTAAGCTTTAAAAAAAGTTTGTTAGGTGTCCTATTCAAGTGGCGCGAAGTGTATTTAGGAAATCTATAAAACCCTTTAAAGACTTGAAAAAGAGAAACATTGTTTTGCAGATTAAAAAAAACTTCAATTGTTCAATAAACAGATAATTGAAATTAAATTAAAAAGACAAAAAATCCATTGAAATATCAAAAATAATTCAACAAATAAATTATCAATTGCTTATGAAGGAAATGGGAAAATTTTAATTTAATTTTTCACTTCAATAATTTACTTAGAATAAAGAAAAAAATTCTACAAAATTTTCGGTTTGGCTTTAAGGAAAATAAATACCCTTCATATAATAAAATAGTGATTTGCCCCGATACGTTGGTTTCCAAAATTAATAAAAGTGTTATTGTTAAAAATCTAAATTATTTAATAAAAAATCTCTTTCACACCAAAACTATCTTCTTTACTTAATTATATTCCAATATTCGTGGTATGCCATCTAAAGTTTATAAAAGTTATTCGTGCACTTTTAAGTGAGATTAGTCTAATTCCTTAAAGTCCTACAAAAGTCATTGTAAATTGATCATACTATAAAAATGCATTATTTAAAATGCATAAAAATAATAATGCATAATAAACTATAACGATAACACAATGAACATAGTATGTAAGTATAAATATTCATTTATTTTTGTTTATTTTACCCAAGATCAACAAACATAACCTGATTACAATATTTATTTATGAATTTAATTGCAATGAAAATGCAAATTTATACATGATTTTTGTATGTTTAACAACCAAGCCAAAAACCATAAATGAGGAAAAATATTTAAAAAAAAAAAAATACATAAAAAATTACAATAAATTTATGCAGGACCGCAGTGACCACATTAAAATAAACATTAAATAGCATAACAAAAAATTTAATGTTAATAATTTTATGTAAATATTAAAAACAATTTATGTATACAATTATCGTAAAAAATTAAAATATTTAAAAGGAGTTTAAAAAACAATATCATAAAAAATAATAATAAAAATATATATTTTGATATAGTAGTTCACTCATTGAGTCAATCAATCAGTGATTTAAATATTTATTGACTCAAACTTATTTTCTTTATTGAACTAAAAACGTCAATTTTTAGCCAACGGCGGCCTGACAGTGTACTAGAATTTATATGAGTGAAAAATCCTATTTTAAAATGTCGAAATGTCAACAAAATTTTCGATATGTTGTCAGTGCCTCAACATAAAAGAAAAATTCATTTCCGGCAGTGTTTAATGTCAAATAGTAAAATTAAATTATGTTCAACTTTGCATTTCATATCCTTGTCATGCATTTTTAAAAACAAAGAAAACTATAACATCACATCCAACTAAAAATTCGACAGCTAAATTGAGTGAGTACATGAATCACATAACACGAAGCAGCCCATCAATGTCATTGGCCTTTTGGTATTGTGTTTGTATTTTGGCATCAAAATGTTTGCACGCAACATATTTTTGTTCAATGGCCTAACAAAAACATATACACAAAACAGACACATGCTCTCATAACACATACACATTATGACCAGAAACTATACAGGGTCAGTTACCCATGTAGGCAATGTAGACAACCCTCTATGCCTGAGGGCTCCAGCCCCCCGTGAGAAAACTAAGTCAAGTCAATGAATATGAAACCTCTATATGTTGAGACCATTAATATCTATTACTCTTTGCTCTATTGTTTCTATAATTTCTTAATAAGAGTAGTTCTCTTTATAAATAATTCAGTTTAACTGCGCAGCTTATTATGTGTAATCTCACGTTTGTGCAATAAACTATAGAATCTTGGAATACTTTTGTCTCAGTCTCAGGCATGTTCTTCTGTATCCTTTAATCTAGATTTGTTATGGTAAACTATGCAGCTCCCACAGTTTTTGGTTAATGTCATTAAAACTGACGATACTTACTAAAAATATATATTCAATCAACCGGCTTGTCCTACATTGTACTTTTAGTACAGTTTATCGTACCGTTTTTCAGACATGACACCACAATAGATTAATTAAGTAGTTATTCTGTGAGTGTATGCTATAATGATTTACGTTCGAATTCTAGAACCGAACTTATTATTATGTGTTCTACATAACACTAGTTGATGTTTCATTACTTTAGTCACGCTGCAGATTCATTTAAAAATTTTACCTTAAATAATTTCTTTTACAATATAGTGGGATGATGATGTTGGATGTGTGCTGATTTCGAGCTTTGAAGAACCTCTTAATGACTTAATCCGGACCGGATACTTTGCTATAAAAAGCATGCAAGAGACCATGTTGTACAAACTTTGCTTGTTACTTGTTCACCATAAAAACATGAAGAAGAGAATTTTGACGCCTTCGTTGTGGCCAATGGCGTTGCCATTAACTTTTATGTCACTTGCTGTTAATAAGCGATTGTTCAATTTTATACTCTCTTCTCTCACATTTTTTAGTGCATATGCATGTTTTCCTGCAAATGCTAGAAGGAATATTAAAGATATATTTATATGCATAATGATTAAATTTTGCATTTTCAAATTGTAAAAGGAATTCAATTGCTAAATAAAATATTAACAAGAAAAATGTGTGCTAAGAACATTGAAGGAACAATCATCAACCATGACATAAAAATAATCGAATAAACTTGAATTAAAAATAAGAAAATAATAACATAAGTTACATATTTCATTTGTCAATTGTCAAATAAACATATATGGTACTCTACCTTATTCATGCTTGTGTTATTTATTTAGATTTCATATTTTTCTCTCGCTGATTTTTGTATTCTATGTTTTTTGTTCTTCCACAAACTCAGCAACTCAATGAGATTTCTGTCATCTTCATCATTTCCATCACCATGATCATCATCCTATGCCTTAAAGCAGGGAAACATAAAAATAGGAGGTAAAATTCATGGTATGAACAAAAATATGGAATTTCATCTGATATGCCAAGAACATTCAGTTAGTCATTCAGTCTTTCAGTCAGTTGAATAAGTCAACTGTAGAATTTACTATTTCAGCGCTCTGTCATTTTTGCCTTCATTCCATTTCATTTTACCATTTGAACTACCTTTTCCCTCGGGCTCTATTCAAGTTAACACATTTTTCGCATTCAATCTTGTTTTCTCTATTCAATTAGAGGACTACAACATGCATTTTCCTATTAAATATTCGGAATTGTTGCTGTTGACAGTTAGTGTCAGGCAACAAAATATTTAAGCTTCCTGTATTATAGCATATTTTGCAAAGTTTTGTTATACATAAATGCATTTATTATGCTAAAACCATAATTAGCTTGTTGAACACATACCATGACATAAATCTGCATAGCTAAGTAGAACTTTGCTTGGTTTTCACATTTAATAGTATCATTTCTATTCTAGTAACTTTTTGATTGGAAACAAATTTTATCACTTAATAAGTGGTTATACAATTACAAAAATTAGTAAAAAGTAATTTAATCTGTACGATATCATGGTGAAACGAAATGAGAACAACAAATGCAATCATTAGAGTAACAAATTTCATCAAATTTACTTACATTTACATGCATTTACTAACCTCTCTAAAGAACAATGAGTTTACAAAATGAATATTGCCTGCAGCAGCATGCATAGCCATGACAACTACACCTACAAATCAAGGAATTTGAATAACAATTCTATTGAAATGAGACTGCAATCCTTCGAAGTGTGTTCGATTGAATCTACGAATCTGTTCCTCAATGAGCTTACGCAAGAACTAATAACCATATCTGTAATATTAATTAATTATTAGAGTATGGAGCAAAACCAGAACATTGTCCTAACCTCAACTTTTACTTATTATAAGCCACCCACTTCAGCCAGCTCAGTTGTGTTTTGCCCTACTTATCAAATGACAAATTTATCCTTAGTCTCTCTCTTTAAGTTGCTGTAAATCCAATATACGAGTATGACACAATAAATTTTATAAAACGACGGAAAAAACATTAAATTTCTTTTAAGAATTGCAT
Organism: Amiota communis; assembly: GCA_037043315.1. Taxonomy (NCBI): domain Eukaryota; kingdom Metazoa; phylum Arthropoda; class Insecta; order Diptera; family Drosophilidae; genus Amiota; species Amiota communis. The sequence continues at coordinate 2,030,263 of JBAMAV010000657.1, forward strand.
TCTTTTCTTGATTTTTAATATTCATTATTTCCTTCTTTTCAAAGGATATGCACATAAAGAATGCGATAAAGATGGTGAATGGTTTAAGCATCCGCTCACCAATAGAACATGGTCAAATTATACAACCTGCGTTAATATTGCTGATTTAGAGGTAAATTCTTTCAATCTGTCATCTTTATAATAAAAATTTTATTTATTTTTCTTTTAGTGGAAACACAATATAAATCTCATCTATGAAGTTGGTTACAGTATATCATTATTAGCTATTCTATTATCTCTTGCCATTTTGGGCTACTTCAAGTGAGTATAAAATCAGTTTATTAGTACACAATTTTTATTTAATTTTTAATGTGAAACTAAAGTTAAATGTTCAGAGTTCGGAACGAATAAACTCAATTTTGTATTTATTTCTGATTCGTTGCACTTAACAAATAAATCAAATTCCAATTGAAATTCTCTGTTCTTTCCACAAATAAAATCATCAGATTCGTTCTGTGCTGGAATCAAATTGATTTGTAATTTTCCCTTTTTAAATTTTCATTGAGTTTTCTTATTGGTAAAAGGAAATCAATATCCTGTTACAAAAGTGCAACAGTCAATCTAACTGATTGAGTGAAGATGACAATGAAAATGAAAATGATTCAATCTGTCTACTTGACTTTTCTTTATACAATATTGACATTGTGTTCAACTGAACATTTTATTAACTTTTGTCCTCTCTGATTCTGATTTTACTTTTAAAAAAAAAAGAAAGGATTATTAAAGTACTGCAGTTTTTCATGCATAATGACCATCATTGGCACAATAAATGAAACAGTATTTGACGATAATAAATACAGCAAGACTGCCAAAACATATAAAAATATTTTATACAAATTATGAATATCCTACTGAGTTCTTCTTAATGGTTGTCAACCACCAAATTTTTTGGCTTTTCATGTTTAATTTTATGTCCATTCACTAGACTTTCAGAATAGTTGGCGCCAATTTGTTTACTGAATAGGGAAACCCACACATTTGTTCAGATACAAATACAATACAGCTACTTGGCTGCCTTAACATCTGTCTGGCAGCTATAACTATCTGTCTGTTTATCTTGGATGTCCTGTCTATCTGTCTGTCTACATTGTCCATTTTGTTCAAATGTCAATATGTTGTTGGCAATTGCTATAGAACAGCTACTTGATAACTGAGTAATTACAGCATTACGAAAAATATGTTATTGCTGCCCCCTACTGAGTAATTCCCAACTCAACTTCAACAGGATATCGATTAATTTCCCACTTATCTGTGTCGTCGCAATTATTCTGACTGTGTGTTTATTTATTTTGAAAGGAATGTAATGAAAAGAGTGTTGGAAATGTTAAATGAGAAAATACTCTAAATACCATGAATTGCAATGTCAGTACGCCCCTACTGATACGCATTTTTACATTTTCCAATGCTTTGTTTTAATTAATTGAAAGTGCTTTTCCATCCAGTAAAACAATAAGATATTGTTAAGAAAATACAAAACACCAAAATACTCTAATCATTGTGATATTTGTACTTAAATCCATTAAAGACTTTAAATTGCCTTATTACCCCCTTCACAATGGTGGCAGTACTGGTCTCCAAATCCTAGTAAAATCCTAACACTTTACAACAGCCTACAACATTTACAATGCTTATTTAAAAATTCCATTTAAACTTTTAGCTGAACATAGAAAAAACAAAAATAAAAAAAAAATGGAATGAAAACTTTCTGAGTTGCTTTAACTTTTCATCTTGCAGATCCTTAAAATGTGCGCGTATCACTTTGCACATGAATCTATTCACGTCATTCGCGGCAAACAACTCGCTCTGGTTGATTTGGTACCTAGTCGTAATGCCGGATACTGAATTGCTAAAGCAAAGTCCGGTAAGTGTGAAGAGTGAAGTAAACTATATAGTAGATACTTGCACATATTTGTGAAATATGAGTACAGCACAAATGTTTGTTGATTTATAGTGTTGAGATGTCAGACAACATACAACATTTTAGCAAAAATATGCAAATACATATGTAGATACTCGCTCACTCGTTGACATAAGTATAAATTTTGCTTTAGCAATTTAATCACAAATCTATAATGTTCATTTTCACCTCTACTTCATCACCGTTTTTCTATTGATTTTTTTTTATGTTTTTGTAGGCCACTTGCATTGTGTTGCATATAATACTGCAGTATTTTCTACTAACCAACTATTCATGGATGCTATGCGAAGGATTCTATCTGCACACGGTGCTCGTTGCTGCTTTCATATCCGAGAAGAAACTGGTTAAATGGCTTATTGCTTTTGGCTGGGGTTCGCCAGCCATGGTAATTCTCATTTATGCATTGGCACGCGGACTGAGCGGCAGTCCGGAAGAACTTGTGCAGTAAGTGGAATTATTGTAAACGAAATAGGCGTTGTTCTGAGCGTAGTTATATAGTGTTTTTGAGTTTGGGCTCATCATAAATTACTATGTGCTGTGCAAAATGCTGTCAGCGTATTTGGATTTCCGGCACGTTTCGCGCTGGGCCGAGATAACAACAAATGCGAATTAGCACAGAGGACCAGAGTGAAACTACCAACTTCCAAACAACCATCAACTCGAAAGACTGAATACCTTAACAAACGAAAAAACCAATCAAGCGTTGGTTTACTTGAATATGTATTTTTTTATTTTTTGGTGTTCAGATGTTTATTTTTCTGTTTTTGAAATTTTATAGTAATTCCTTTACTTATCTTTTACTTACCCTTACCTCTGCTCTTCATTGGGATTTTTTCCGTTTCTTGCTTTATCTTTACAGTTGCTGGATGAGTAACACTGATTATGACAACATACTCGTTGTACCTGTTTGCATTTCAATGTTCCTTAATTTGTTATTCTTGTGCAATATCGTGCGCGTTGTTCTGCTGAAGTTGAAGGCACCCGCAAGCATTCAGGGTAGTTGTGGCCCATCACGTACCGTCCTGCAGGCATTTCGGTAAGTTGCTTTGGTATTCAAAGTACTACTACAGAGTATAAGCAGAGACTCGATAAAATAACAAACAAAACGAAACAGAAAACAAATTTTTAGTAGCAAAAGCGAAAAAAAACATAAACGCGAAATCATAAAGAATAAAGGAAAGTAATTTCAAAAGGAAATATAAAATCATGTAAAAGCGCACGCAAGCTCAAATCAAGGAAGGCAAACAAGAAGAAACTTAAGAAAAAAAATAATAATAATAAAATAAAAGAATTTAATTCAATAATAAGAAAAAATAGCAACTGACCCTTGGGGCGTATGCATAATTATAATTTTGTTTCCATTTTCATTTCCAATTTATTTCTTTAGCAAAACTTTTCTCGTTCTTGTTCTCATTCTTCCTTGTTTGTTTATGTATCATGACATTTGTAATTCCATTTGAAATTACGCATACGCATTGGGTTCTTAAGCATTATTATAATTCATATTTATTAACTTACTTATTTTAGTTACAATATATTCTTTCTACTACTTTTTCACACCAATTTCTAGAGCTACTTTACTGCTGGTACCATTACTTGGCCTACAATACATTGTGACGCCATTTCGTCCAGATCCTGGTCATCCCTATGAGAACACATACGAAGTTATCTCAGCATTTACGGCCTCATTTCAAGTAAGTCAAGTTGAACTGGCATCATTTGCATGTCATCTAAATGAAATTGTGCTTATATTATTTGTCATCCAAATGGTGAGCCATAAAAATGTGACCACAATTGTTGTTTTGTCATATCTTTAAGTTGAATTAGCCTAAGAGTCTAAACACAAAAGGACACTACCGACAATAAAATAAAAAAAAAAAAAACAAAGCAAAGTATGTATGGGTAGGTAGTATAAGTTAAGTATCCTTAGAGTAATTTACTTTAATGCGCATTTATTTGTGGTATTTTTTTGTTCATATAAATTGTACGTTATCTTTATAAGCGACAATATTAAGACTTATGCAAATGTCCCAGACAAAAAGTTGTTTAATATGAAAGCATTAAAAAACAAACAACATGTTTTTAAGTTCATATATTAACTTTTTGCCTTTAAGTCCTCTTCTTAAACTCACTTACACACTTTTACAAGTCATCATAGCCTGACTATATGTAATATGTATTTTTGTTCATTCTTTGAGAAAACAAGTGATGCAAAAAAAAATATCCTCAAAATAAATGAAACCGGTACAAATGGTAAAAATAAACGCCATTAAGCCAAGCTTGTGTTATATTTATGTCTGAGAAAAATGGTATATACCATTCACATATTTTTAAAGAAAACTACATGAAAAGAAAAGAGAAATAAACTCATGACATTGAAACGCATTAAGAACACCTAAAGATGCCACCAAAGAGTGAATACACACAGTAAGAAGATTTACTAGTAAAAGCAAGTAAAGTGTAAATAGTAGAGACACATAGTAACATACAAAAGAAGAAAAAGGAATGCTTTGTGCAAATAGAAAATGTTTTACACAACTCAGCATTTCTATGTTAAAATGCACTAAAACTTAACATTGAACAAAATGAGAAAAAGAAAATATTGTATGTTTGGAACGTGTATAGCATGCATTTAATATATTATTTCATGCTCAATGGACACGTTTTCACTTTACTCAGGCTCCATGGAAGCCTGTCCGTCCATACACTTTGTCTGTTACTCTAAGCAGAAGTCATTGAAACAAAGTCCTTCTCCTTCTCTGTTTGAATAGAATTTCTAGTTAAAATTATTTATAAAAAAATTCTAAAAGTCTGAGTAAAATACTATTATCAATTATTCTATGAAGACAAATTTAATTATATGTACCCACACACAAATCTATTGTATAGATACAAATACACATGCAACTGAACTATTTCACTTACAGATATTTATTATGGTATGTGTGATATATTTATTTTACACTTATACATTTTATATTTATGTAGTACTGGCTTTATGTTTCCTTCTCTTTGTTTATTGTTAGCAGGCAACAAACATAGTATACAATGTAGATAGTATATTTATGTATTAGAGTGTATCTGTGTTTATATGTATGGGAATGAATGTATTGAAACCAATTCAATGCCATTTGTTAAATTCCATATAAAGTTTTAAATAAACGCCATAAGCAAGTATATGTTATACTTGTACTATTATGCTGTGGCGCTGTTAGCAAATATTAGAAGAGAATGAATTTGTTAAGTTGTTGTTTTGACACATTCTTTTTATCTTTTCCTTTCTCAAGTGGCACTTTTTAGAACACACAATAATAGAATTATTTGATTTGAATTGAGGTTCAGCAGATAATGTCAATATGATTATGAATTTAGATATGTTTAACAAAGATTATGATATCCTTAGATAATATCATTAAACAGTAAATCTGAGCCAATTTAGGAAATTTTACAATAATTTTAGAACATAAACAACATTGCAATAGTTGAGCAATGGGAAGCAGGTTCTACGGATAACTGCCTTATCCATGAAAAGTCTACTCTCTGATTAAAATATTAACACTTTCTATTTTGAAGCTAATAATATTTACAGACTTCATCAAAATTTGCATATTGCCCTCAAATTAAAGAATGATATACAAGAAACTGATATTATCAGATAATGAATACATAGAAGTGGATTTCTAATTTATATTAAATAAAACTTACGAAATATAGAATATGTAATAGAAGTTTCACTTCGAAGAAGCAGCCTTCATATTCTATGAAAATATGTAAAAATTGAACATGAATATATGAACCCTTAGTATATTGGACAGGATAAATTAATAAATGTAATAAATATGCTTTATCTAGAACATGAAAAAGTTTATTGGCAGATTTAAAAGTGTTTTTGCATGCATTCCATATAACAATATTTTGTCGTTTTTTATGTTATGAGTAAAAAAATTATGTTTACAAGAGAAACGATAAAGTGTTGTATAAAAAAAAAGGAAAAATGTGTAATAAACAATAAAGTTTGGATGTTTTACAATAAAACTACTACTACCTAACAATGATCAACTTGAGAACATAAAAGAACCAACAAATAATAAAACTAACTAGAAAAAACTTTTATTTGCTGTAATTCCCACAACGACGACCACCATCGCACAAGGGATCCCAAAACCGATTCAAATAAACTCAATGTAAAGTGTAAATAATATACAAGAGAACAGTCAAAGGACATTGTACGAAAGCAACTATAAAATGAAAAAAAAGATAAGTAGATACTGAACTCAACTGAATGACAAAAGGCTAAATGCTTAGATGGATTCAAAATTTTTAATAAAAGTTGTCTATTTACATAAGTCAAATCATGAAAATCGTATAATCCATAGTCGTTAAAAATAAAACATCAAGCACCACTAACTAACTGGATTTGGTTATTAATACGAGAGGATGTTCAAAAAATATCGAATAGAAATTAATTTAAAGCAGATATATTAATTTTCCTTTTGCTTTACAAATTTTTGTTTGTGATGTTCAATAGTTTTGATTCATTGACTATTTATAGGCTAAAGTGTATGTTAGTTCGCACTGTTTGAAAAACACTTAAGTAAAATGTTCAAAGAAGAATGTAACGAAGTCAACTATTGACCAGCTACTGTGGAGAATTGAGTAAAATGGTAGTCATCATCCTCTTTATACCTCTTTATTGTTAAGAAATTGTTTATCTCTTATTCACGTTTTCAAGTTTGTAGTGCGATATACAAATTCTAAGTTACAATAGGCCAATTCGAGGTTGTTGACGAGATAAATAGATCCCGGTCTTCGAGAGCTCTACATCTGAAGAATTTAGTGTATTTAAAAGAAAGATGAACTAACTCATTTTGAACACTATTATATTGAATGTGTGACTTGGCATACTATTGTATTATCTTTAAGATACGCAAACGCAGCATCTATCTTAAGCACAGCTTTCTTATCTCCAGATCAATGAGGTATTTACATTACTTTTTAAAATGAGAGTTTACTAGAAAGTATAAATAAAAGGCCTTATTCTGATTTTGATAAGACTCTTTCAAATAAGGAGCAGTTTAGAACAGAAATTTTCAACCTTTCTTTTACATGTTTTTAACAATTTTAAAATTTGGTAAACTGGTGGCAGAATCGAAAATTTCATTTGTTATTTTTTTCACTAGTCCTCTTGAAATACTTTGTTTAAGGATTTCATGATCATTCTCTACTATCTTAAATATTTACTATTCATAGACTTGCAGCACACTAAAATACCGTAACACATGAGCTTAGAATAACTAGTGTTATTCTGATACTTCCCTCGTAAAATGCATAATTTCTAGTTTAAGTAGCCACAAGTGAATTATTACACTTGAGGAATCATAAAGAGAAATGGCAAAACATTGCATTATACAAAAAATAACATAAAAAATAGTTATAAAAAATATGAAGAAAATTAACATTTTAGCTTCAATAAAGAGTGCAACAATAAAGTGAAACTAAAAGCGAAGTAGTGCAGAATGGAATAAAATTTATTCTAACAAATTATGATATTTCTTTGTCAAGAAAAATGACAAAATAAATTTATATTGTTATCAAGGTTACCGAGTATCAAAGCTAATTTTTTGTACTTATAAAAGTAAAATATTAAAAGAAGTGTTACCTTTCCAAATAATACAAAGACAAGATTTTATAGCAATCCGACTCTTTCAACTACTCACAAAAACAACTATGAACACGAGTGTTTCGTCTCGTGAATAGTTTCGGAAGTTCACACTTGTGAACAAAAACATTATACTTGAGAGCGAGAGAAACTAAAATGGAATGCATATACGCTGTGTATATTTGCGAGTATACTCGCGAGTGCTCGAATTAATCCACGTTGAATAGTGACAGCTTCACATTCGCAGATAATGATACACGAGTTAACATGTTCACTATTTAATAAGCACGCTTTTGAGTGTGTTTCATGCGTTGGGCAATGTATTCTACTCAATATATTTAAAAATACATATGTAAATTATGAATGGAAATATTTTGTAGCTTCATAAGTTGCAATTATAATTTATATTTTTGATATCATTACTAGACGTTTTCAAGCTGCTACTCAAACGCACCGTTTGCTATGTTAAAATATTATGAAAACACATTTAGTTTGTTTTTAAATTTTAATTTAAAAACTTATCATGATATGCACATAGTAATTAACAAGATGCACGTATTATTTATATGAAGTTGTGCAAAGAAGAATTTCATAGAGTAAAAAAAAAACTTTGTTTAATCAACTCAAGAAACTCATTTGTTGCATGAAACTTTTCTTCATTCACACTACAATGGCATCTGATAAAACTATGAAAATATAATTTCACACAAATTAGACTTGACAAGCAACAACAAGTTTCAGCTTAAAAGGAAAGGGGAAATTTCAAAACTTTAAATATCTCAATGGATTTAATTAAGTCAAACCAAAAGTCATTTGTTAAGTTTACAAAAATTAATTAATTTTACAATGTTTTAATGAGAAGAATAAAGAATGAAAAGAAGAAAAGGGTTATTCACGCATTAGTAAATTTAATATGATATTTTCTATTAGGAATTCATCATAGACGATTAAAGTTAAGTTATCAAAAGAAAGCTTCAATTACATGCATTTATCAATATCGTATTAAGTAACAATTCTTAAACTAAGTCATGGAAAATAACTAGTCATACAATTATTTTATTTGGCGTTTCAAAACTAAATGTTAGCTACCTAAATATATCAAATACAAACTAACAAATCTAAATATTGTTTTAAAATTTTAAATTTAAATCTACAAAAATCATAATTGCGATCTGCGTGTGTGGACCTTCTTTTACTCCTAAACGGCTTGACTGATTTTGAGGAATTTTTTTTTTTTTTTATCATGCTGCGGAATATAATACAGTTTGTTTTGAATAAATTAAAGGACTCTATAATAATGCTGAGGGTAGGAGGTGTGCATTGTTGTTTATTTAGTAAGTCACAGGAACTATTTATGTGACCGTCGGAAAATCTATCAGACTTGTTCGTTTATGCACAATACAACAAAACAATAAATATCATATACTACATTGCAATGAAAGAAATGTTACATCAAACAAATCAGTATCCACTTATTTTTTTTTTGAAAGGAGAGGCTGCACAATGTCTGCACCGGTATCTAGTAAACAAAAAAAAAACGCCATAAATTCGGTCATTTATTGAAACTTAAGGATTCCAACGACCAAAGAGATCATCAGGCACTGCAATAGACACATCTCATGGTTGGAGCGTTGAGTAACACTTTTTCCCGAGTCAGTCAGAAACTTGTTTTTCACTGCAGAACTGAAATTGTTAAAACGACGTATCTTTGAAAAAAAAATCGTAGCCGAACGGTCAATACTGGAAATTAAAGGTGAAAAGACATCCTAAACGATGATCTATGTGGTTTTATGTTTGGGTCGGAATATCTCAAATTCCTGACGTGATAGAGCCCTTTCGAAGTCAGATTCGTTTTTAGGACGTCAAAATCCTCCGGAAGCAACTAGTGCGTTCTCGAGTTTGCGCTTAGCAACACTTTTAGAGATTCATTTTTATTTTTATAGATAGATTATTTCTCCCAACTTATTATTCATTAAAGTGACTTTGCAGATTTTTGCTAATTAAATAAGGAATATCTGGTATTTTGTCACAATATTTATTCAGCCGTTTGCCTTCTCAAATGAATTTATTGTTTTTTAATTGGAAAATTTAATATTAAAAAAATATTATTGGCATATAATTTGATTAAATGTCAAAAAAAGAACTAAAATTGTACATAGAATCTCTGTTCTGAATATGTTTTATGTACATGTCGTCCAGTTAAATACTTTGTTAGATCAAAATTGATAACTATTTCTAAACTCACGACTTCACACATGTCTTTTCTAGATAAATGTGAAAAATCTTGATTTTATCTGTAAAAGGTTACTTAAGAAGAATACACAATTCAACATAAAAATTCCTATAATAAAATTAAAATTAAAGAATATCTTGCACATGTGAAGAATTCGTAAGGTTGTTTGTGATCAAAGTTAGCATATTTTATTTTATTTTTTTTTTCCACAATTTCTTTTCTGTCTGCGGGTTGTCATTCACATATTTTGGTTTCAACGAACTGTGTGAAATGTCTCAGCTGACAATCAATGAAAGCCCTTTTTTGCAAATAACCACGATATGCTGTCAACAAAATGATAATAAAGTGTCAAGAAAGAGTTGGCAAAAGTTGGTTAAATGAAAAAAACCAACACATGTATAGAAGAAAGGATAACGAGAATAAAGGGTATTCATCAAGCAACAGATTGGCTACAAATTTAACCAAGCGAAACACACAGGCGAATGTACATATATGTTGTATCTTTCTATCTATGCATGATTCTAATGTTACAGTATCGATTAGATTCAAGCACACACAAATTTCTATAGCCAAAAGTACCGAGAAACCAAATAAACAATATGCAAAGCATTCCAATCATATGTAAAGTGTATGAGATAAGAACCCTGGGCTATCAAAAGAAATGATGTATGAATGAATGGATAGCAAGCATACATATGTATGCATTAAAGACTCAATACAACAAGAGTAACAACAATATACAATATATATATTGTACGATCATGATTGGTAGCCTTTAGAATGAATTGCTATTAGATAGTATCTCGATGGACAAAGGGACAAATGAAGCCAACATGAGCAACAGTAACCAAGCATTCACATCCACATTCAGCAATCTACAAACGCATGAATAAATGACAGTAGCACGTCTCGCTTAGAATGACTGCAAATTAGGTTTATTCAAACAAAATAGACACATATCAATGAACACTAGTGTACGGTAAAATCATGACTATTCAGACTTACACTCACTTATTTTTATAGTATTTTCATGTCTTATTTTAAATAAAGCACAAGTTTTTGAGATACGTGTACATGAAAATGGGAAAAAATAAACAAAACTATAATTCATTTTTCTGAAAATTATATCATTTAAAAAATTATCAATATAACATTATTTTGAATCGCGCAGAAACTCTAAAAACCTCCTTTATATATTTCATTTGTATAAAAACTCACCTTGAGTATACCAAATTTTATGAATCTATTATTGACTTATTACTCGTATAGTCATATCATACACTCATCATAAACTAGTCTAAGTGGCATAGACACTTAAAACATTATTATCATAGTGGAACGTAATCTACTATGTTGAGTGCTATTTTGATGACTTCTACTATAGGTTCATAATGCCTACTGGCAACTGTTTTCAAAGTGTATAAACTAGTTTTTTAGCTGTCGATCAACCCCACCTTAGACAAATTCAGACAGACGATAGTGTGAGACTGAACATACAGTCCGGAAAAGAAATGGGTGGGACTGTATAACACGAATCATTTCAAGTAACATTCAGGAGTACCATGATATGCAAATGTCATTTTATTCTAACCGTCAAAAACAACAAGTATCATTTCATCTAAATAATAGCGTCATTGTGCTAGAGCTCTGTGAATATGTCAAGTTTCATGCCTGAAAAAGTACATTTGCGGCATGCAATGCTTTTCTTATTTAATCAAAACAAAAAGGCCGTTGAAAGTCATCATATTCTGGTGGATACTTAAGGAGAGCATGCTCCATGTGACAAATGATTTCAAAAATTTAAAACTGTTGTTTTTGATCTGAAAGACAGTCAGCGTTCGGGTAGACTAAATTCATTTTTGGGTGCGGAATTGCAGGAGTTTTTGGACGAAGACCCGACCCAATCTCAAAAACAATTAGCAAAAATGTTATATGTGGCACAAGAAACAATTAGCAACTGATTACGAGCAATGGGAAAACTGGGAAGAATGTCCAGAATAGGCAAGTTGACACGGTAAAGTGATTTTGTTGCATGCTAATGCACCATCACACACAGCAAAACTGGTGAAAGACGCAGTCAAAATGCTTCGATGGGCCATACTGTCGCATGCGCCGTACTCTAAAGACCTGGCCCCGTATGAAATTATGTGTTTTTCCATTAAAAAAACCGGTTACATATTAAATTCAATAGCAAAGAATGTACCCTTAAAATTAATTGGAAAAATGGCTAAGAATGTAACTATGATTATGATTTAAAAAACTCTTGTAAAACTTTAACTCCTCAACTTTTTTATCATAGGCGTAAACAAGTCCAACCGTCACTTTTACCAAACTTGGCCTTTGTCTCATTTTATATGTACATATATGCAAAGGCGTAGTTTTGTACGGGCTAGGCAGGGCAGTGTCACGCGGCCTCTAAGCTCAAGGCTTACCGTTTTTCATCATAGTGAACACTACACAAGATATATCGAATGTACATCATTGTTTTGAGGTATGCAGTAATCAGCCATCAAATATGGCACAGCAGATTTAGTCAATCAGATGACTACATTTTTAATGACAAAAAAAATGATTTAAAATATGTGTGGTTCAAGGTCAAGTGAACAACATGAGATTCACTATTACAATAAGCTTCGCAAACTTAATTATCCTGCTTCACTGCCCATCTCTGGTATATATCCCACGGGATCCTTTAACACAGGTCGAACTCTATCCGGTAGTTTTTATGTAAAAGCGAAATAAACAAACAAACCCTTACAATAATTATATCATATTAGGAAGTACCACTAAATTATATCTGCTGTGTTACACATAACACTTAGGAGTAAGATAAGGAGTTTAGGTTAAATGGGGCCCCGGGGCCCTTGCTTACCTAGCTACGTCACTGCATATATGATTTTGGTAGCATCAATATAACATTTGTGTAACTGTGTATCTTTTTTTCCATAACACAAGTAAAAAACTTGAATTAAAAACTTTTTTTTTTTGTTTTATAAATAATTTACTTTCAGGGTCTCTGCGTTGCAACATTATTTTGTTTCTTCAATGGTGAAGTTATCGCACAAGTTAAACGAAAATGGCGTTTGGTATGCCTCAACAATAGGCCACGTGCAAACTCCTATACAGCAACTCAGGTCTCGGTAAGATTTTGTTACCTCTCCACGCTTTGTGTTGTGTTGTGCTCTATTTCTATATTCCCTCCTGCCTCCTTTTCTTCCTTCTATTTGTCTCTGTTGTACTATAACTGTGTGTTCTTTTTCTCTACTCTGTGTACTTTATGTTCAAGAGTGTGGGTTACGGCGCGTATGAGTAATACAAGTAATAATAACATACATAAAATTGGCAATTATCATACACACATAAACACACACAACAACGCACTAATTAATCATTTATTATACTCACTTATATTTGGTTTTAATTATAAAACAATTTAACTAACGCTTAAAGTCAGTTATCGAAAATTAGCGAGAAATTAGCTTGAAGCCTGCCAAAGTTAAGAAGCCACGTGCAACATTTTTCAAAGTTTAAGTCTGCACTCTTTGATCATTTTCAGTTTTTTGTTTCCTTTACCCCTTTCGTTCTTTTCCCATTTGCTTATTGAGTTATTTGTTAATTGTGCGCGTGGAAAAAACTTTTGGCATCGCTAATAAAAATGGAAAACAGAAAAACTAACAACAATTTTATCGGCTTAAAATCTTTAAAACTTTTTCTTTCGCTTAAATTTGCATTTTTTTTCTCTTATTTTACCTAATTTGATTGCAAAGTTTATTATTTGTATAACTAAAAATAAAACATAAATAAACATAAGAAAAACACAATCTTTACTTGCGCACCGTTGCCAACCTTAGACCATGATAGCAAATTCTTAGTTCTTTTGATTTTAGTTCGTACGCTGTGGGCCACATATGCCAGGTGAGGAGAAAGTATGACTAAAGGATATGTCATCGGCGGCATTGAGACGTGCTTCGGCAGCAGCCTGTACCACTACCACCGCTACCACAACATCAGGAGCAGGAACAGCAGCAGCCACAGGAGCTTCATCCTCATCGGCATCAGCATCAATAGAAAAATATAAACGGCAACGCAGTCAAAGTGCTTATGGCACCAGTGCAATTGCAGCATCAAATACAGCATCAGCATCATCAACAATGTCGTCATCGTTCATAATGAGGGGCTTACGCAAAGTACATTTATTACGACGTAAAACCAACTACAATTCACGTATACGGGAACCGCTAATGGAGGAAGCCGCCATGTCGTTGACAGCCGGCGGAAGTGGTAGTGATAGCACAACAGTACCACCAATTGCAACATCAATGACAACAATTGTCGAGCAAACGAGTGAAACTGAACGACCGACCACAACTGCTGCTACATCAACATTCTGTAATATTAGTAACAACAATAGTAGCAGCACCAGTAACAATTCTCAACATCCACAACCAAACAATAGTATTAAAAATGGTATTGGCAATATGAGGCTTCAGCAACAAGAACAACAGCAACAAGAGCAACAACATTTGCAGCCAGGACACGTCATTGTTACCACACACAGCAGCAGTTTTGATGGAAATAGTATTGCCGATGAAGCGCTTTAAAAACTTAATGGCATAAATAAAACCCATACAAATTGTTAAAATATGTTCCGAAATGCGATACACTATAGTATACACAATCGCTTAAATATACTACTACAACATACAACATACTCATATGTGTATAGTGAAAGGGACTGCACTCTAAAAGAAGGCTTCAATTTAAGCTTGCACTCACTTCGTGTTACCACTGTGTTTTTCTTTCTCTGAACTATATACCAATTACTATAAGTCACTCAATTGTGTAATCTCATAAATTAAGCTTTTGATAAATTAAATACAAAATAAATAAATTCCATTAAAAAATAAATCAAAATAAATATTGAAGCTATTAAAACAAACACTACTGTGAGCGCAAATTTCAATTTAAATGTTTAATAAAATGAAGAAAAAAAAGAAACTACATACTTAAAATTTTATTCTTCAAGAAAAAACTAAAATCAAATAAATTTAAATCTATAAGAATTTATATGGATATCAAATATCAAATGTCGTTGTTGTATTTACTATTATAAATAATAAATAATAAATTATATGTGTAAACTATTTATTTATTAATACAAACATATGCACAAGTATGTATATTGTAGGTGAGATCTGTCTAAAAGAAGTTCTTTCTTCATGTTTTTGTGTATATCTTAAGGTTAAATAAATAAATCAATTGAATATGTATTTATGTATATGTGTAGAAGAAAATTACCCAAAAAATGAAAAAAACAAAAATAATATAAAAATCCCAAAGCTTCATGTGTAAATAAAATAAATAAAAAAATTTAAAAAAATAATAAAAATCAATAAATAAATGTTCATAAATGTATTTAAGCCTTTGATTTCATATTGAGGTATTAAATACTGGTGGATTGTGATTCGTTGATTTTTTTTTATAGTTATATCTATATTATACATTAAACTCACTTCACAATTTGTTTGGGTGTCCACAGTTTAAAATATAGACAGTTGCAACTTGAGAGCAACAGTGATATGTTCTTATGAACAGTTAAGAGACTGAAGTATTTGAAAACGCTGCTAGTTTGCGTGCAGAAAAGTAACGATTACACACAAAAGTTTCTACATGCTCTGTTATCAATAGGTATTCACTTAAAATAATGAGAGAGTGTGTGTGTGTGACAGTACTAACAGGCAGAGAGTAGCGAGTAAAGTTGGACGGCTGTCAACACTCTCTACTCGCAACAAGCCAACATGATTACACTGGGCGAGTTCGTTTGCATTTAGCCAACTCGCTGGAGCCAACAATGGAGCAAGTCTGGTCAAATAAGCTAGTTCTCACCACCCTACCTCAACTTATCTCTTATACTCGTATTTTGCCAAAGTTATTTTATATCTGATATAATATGATATCATCATTACTTACCCCAAAATCCACAACTCTGAAGTCATATTATATTGTGATATTCTTAAAACCGTTTGAGGTGTACATAAGTATTTATCGTATTGCTCACATTTGTATACACTGTTATTAGGTTTGTGACACACATCGCTATAGCGAACCAATATCAAGCATTTTTCCTCTTTACGCTACTCTGATTCTTCCAGATGTTTGTTCATTTGTAGACTTTTAAAATAAGCAATGTATTTTTCAGACGTTCACTACGTTTTACTGCTCTTACAAACATAATAACGCCCTCCATTCTTTGATTGTAGGTTCTCAATGCATCGCACGATGTTGCGAAATATGAGGCTCATGACTTGTAATCACTGTCAGAATTACATTGAACGACCATAGCTTTTTTTTGCATAGATTTGGTCAGGGTTCACTTTACCAGAAAGTTGCAACCTTGATATGTGTACACATAAATAACAGTTTCTATGATGTCTAATAAGTGTTTCAACCAAGTGTAGGTGGAAAAAGAAACAGAAGAAATTAATGAAGACAGCAATAAAGGGAATGAAAGTGAAGTACCACTTTGTACTACGCACTCGGATTCTATATCGAAATGATCAACGCCTCCGGTCGACGATTGTAGTCTCTCACCGCTTCACACCATATGACGGGATATGAGGTTCATGATTTGTAGTTACAGTAACAATCACTTCCATCCACAATCCATCGAACGACATAGGAAACGTCAAAGAGATAGCTTTTGTTATCATCAATATATTCTCCTTCATTGGGTTCACTTGACCAGAAAGTTAGAGCTGTGATATGTGTAAATATTGGTGACAGATTCTATGATGCCAGTGTAGGTGAAAAAATAACAAAATAAACATGAATAAAATAAGCAAAGAATTACAGTTACGTAAAGTGATAAAGCAAAGAACTATGGTTATAAAAATTTATTTGAAGAGCAACACATGCAAAGTTTTTGTTTGCAAGTAGCAAAATTGAAACATACACTCTGAAATGACTTTAATAAAATCAAAACAGCATTACCATTGAGACCCTAGCATAGCATTTAAAAGTAAATTTTATGTGGCGAAAAGGGTCTGGATTCTAAGACCAATAAATATCTTTATTTAATTCTTACTTACTAGCTTATAATGAAGATTCTACATCTTGAGACATAAGTTCATGTTCCTCCTCTATTCAAAAACAAAACCTTGAATATTTTCTATAAGAAAAGTACATTTCTCATTATTACCTTAACATCCACCCTCACTTATTAAATAATGTCTAAAAGTATTTTATGGTTCCAAAAACAAAAGTTCATTAAAACTAATTTGTTACGAAAATCCAACGAGTCAACGTGACGACATTCAAATCAAATTCAAACATAAACCTGTTTTATTTTTCATGCAAAGTTATAAGAAACTTGACTACTGCCTAGATAAATAAGTTGTAAACTGTTGTGGCTTAACAACAGATACAACTGATTTAGTAGTAGTAGCACCAACAACAACATTTACAAGTCCTTAAGTTAATAATACCCCATATATCCCACCATACTTACATAACGAACAACGTACTTGCTCTGAATGAAGCGTAGCGTGGCATGTTAGGTACAACTGAAATGTAATTAGCATATTACCAAGTTTATTTATAAAGCTTTTTATGAACTCTCATGATGACTGTTTCTATGTCCGTCTATCTGTCTGACAGTATACTATTTGTTCTGTCTTTCTGTCAGTCAGTCAGTCAGACGTTTTGTCTGTTTGTCCCTTTGTTTTATCATATTAATTGTAGGTGGCAATGGTGTTTATTTGCTTATTCGTTTTTCCATTTTATTCATTTACCATATTTGTCTGTCAGTCAATCTGTCTTTCAGTCAGTCTGTTTATCATCATCATCATCATCATCATCGTCACCATCATCATTGCCTTAGTAATGACAAAAATTTACAGCCTGATAATTACAGTTACAACTACTACTTGTACTTTTTAATGAATTCCATTTGAAGTGCTTTCATTTCGACACTTTCAAAAGTGTGCGTACACCATAAATTACAACATGTTGCCTGCCATTGCCGCCGTTGTTTTCCATGTCGGTGACAGTGCCCATCAACCTAAAAGTATGCCCACCCCAAAGGCCCATGTTTTTGTGATAAATTTAGCTGCATTATAATTTGCCACCGATGCTAGTAATAATATCTGTTGGTGGCAACCTAATAACCACTACCAACCAACCCACCAACCAACTTATTATTTCCACTAGGTAGTAATTGGCAATGCCTCTAGGCAAGACAGTACGAGTACCTCTAAACTGGGAAACAAAAGTAGAGGGCGGTATTTGGGGCGTTACAAACTGAACAATAACAATGAGTGAATATTTCAAGTACTCATAGTAACACCAAGCTCCAAGCTATGTTATGCTATTCTATTCCCACTATTCTCATTTGCCAAATAAAATGTGCCTTTTGATTGTTGTTTGTACAGTAGTTGAATGTCCTTTTTTGGCACTCAACTCTTGACACTTGAACAATTTTAATATTGTCGCGCCACAATCAAGTGTTAAATTAGTTCTTGGTCCTGATGTTGATTTTGATGTTCTTCAAGTTGCGGCACGTACAAGATTTCAACATTCTATTGGTTGGCATGTTTATTGTCGATTAGTACCAAGTCAAGCGCTTCATTATTTCATTTAAAGTTTTTCAAAATTTCTTTAAAGAAAATTTATAATTTAAACTTTTGCATATTTAACTAACATACTTGCGTACTATATTGCTGATATTGATGATGATGAGGATGATGATGGCGCCATGTTGTTGCCATAAATATATATTATAAGGTCTCAAAATGTTTGTGTATAAACAACGAAATATTACTTACCATCATCAACAACATCAACATTTTTTCCATATTTCCTTTTACTTTCTTTCTTCATAGTGCATTTTTTACGACCACATTTATAGTATTTAGCGTGAGCTTATTAAGCATATTCCACCTTGGCATGCCCTACATACCACTACAAACACAATATACTATACTACAATACATAGTTTCTTACTTACTTTGTAGCGTGCTGAGTTGAAATTTTTGTAAAACTTACACAGGTTCCTAAAAGTATGCAATGCTTTATGTTATTATTTTATGAGTTCCACGAACAAAGAATAGAAATATTCTCTTACTCATTGTACTTATGAACTTATATTTTCCTTAAAATCTGATAAAGTGAAAAACCAAAGCTTCCTTCTACGAATATTTTTCTTGTTTTGCACATTGTATTTATGCATGTTTAATATTACAAAAATTTTCTCCATATACCATACACACACACACACATAGTAAGTAAATGTGTTGTCTTGCATTAAGTAGCATTTTATTGCTACTTAAAGAAAAGAAAAATTGCACACCAAAAAAAATAAAAACGGAGAAGTAGTTGTCGAAAACCATTTGTCAAACACACACATATGTACATACTGCAAACTCTTAGGACTTAATGACTGCAAATAGCAGGAAAAATGAAAAACCAAAATAAAAACCATAAGAAAATAAAAGGAATCTACAACACGGAAGTAAGCCCTTATATATTTATATATATTTCAATTTATTGTACACATAAGTAACACACATTAACACATAACCATATGTATGAGTACTAAAGTATTTTGATACAAGGAGGAACAAGCAAAAGGTCTGTCTATACAGGAATAGAGAGAATAGGAGCAGCTTGTTTTTGATTCATTGCAGGGATTACATGCTACCATGCTACCATTATGGTATAGATACGAGATACACATAGTGTATTTCAACACTTTTAGTGGTACTTTTATTAAAAAAAAAAACTCTAGCATAGAAAGAAAACCCCACCTCTCTTGCTAATTGCACTGAAAAACTATTGTCACTCACATTGTTGGCAATTTCCACTTTGGCACTTTAGTTTATTGCACTCACTGAATGTAGTAGTCATAGACAGCCAGCATCAGTGAACTTGAACATCTTAAAATGTGCTGAACTTCTCTTTGCCCACTAATAATGTTTACGGTGGGATGCTCAAAAGCAAATAAATGAAAAGATTGACAACACTAAGTACAGATGATCACACGATGCCTGAATAATTTTGTTTAGTTTAGTTTTAGTACATTTTCAGCGGCAATCAAGCGAATTGATCATGCTTGATGGCTGTCTATGCTCAGCCCAAAATCAAAATGGTTTATGTTCAGTTCTGCCCATTTTTCTTTTTTTTTTCATTCATTTTTACATTTTTTTCTTTTGAGCAACAAGTCTCAACAATTTACGCCTCAACAAGGCAAAAATATTGTACAATATTTTGTTTGCAAATTGTTCAAGTGTCTGTCAAGTGTAGTGTTGGTTTTGTTGGTGGTGGTGGTGGTGGTGTTTGGTGTTCTTGCTGATGTCCTGTCTCTGACAGTCCAGTTCTGTGCTATTTTTGTTCTGTCCTGCATTATTTTAAGCTTGACGACAACACAGCCGAGTGCTGAACGAAGAAATTTAATTTGTTTGTGGGTAGTAAAAACACTTGTGGGACAAACAAGACAAACAACAGTACAGCAACTGTAATATTTTTTAATAACAATCCTAGTACTAGTTGTGCTCTTGTACTCTTGACCATTCCCAGTACATCTTAGCCTTCATACCGGTATTTTTGAGAGTTATGTAATCATGTTGTAGTTAAGCTCTTTTATAGTAACACAGAAATATAATTTTATCCTCCTTTTTCTTGGCTTTTCTATAAAAGAATTTTTGTGTTTGCTTGTGTGTCAGTTTTTTTTTTTTCTCTCTTATTCCCCAACTCAAGCTCAGCTCAGCAGCTAAGGATAATAATATTAAAATAAGAAACACACAACGTCGTAGCACACTTGACAATACGTAAAAATTTGTTTCACTTTTTATTAAAGAAAACTGAATAACGACAAAAAAACAAGAGAAAAGAATATAAAACTTTATATGAAGTTGATGCTAAAGAAAATAAGTATCTGCATGCAAATAATATAGAAAGATGTCAAATCTCTTGAACTGTGAGTGGTGAAAGTTATTGTATTTACAATATTGTTGTCTCCTCCATGTATTCGGGAATAAAACTTATCTGTTATGTTGCTTTTAATAGAAAAATTCTTGCATGAAAATCTCAAGTTTTTAGTTGTTTATAAAGTTGTATATTAGGGAAATGAACATGTTCATGTTCAAGACATGTTTATAGTTCACAGAATAATTTATATATTTTTTACTCATATGCAAGAAAACACTTTCAAAAACTGTTACATAAGTTTTTTTTCACATGAATTGTAATTCGTTTCCTTTCTGTAACAAATTTTCTTTGAATATAAATTGTCATTAAATTTAAAAATTCAGCAAATTTTATTCAGAAAATTCTTTATGAAAAATACAAAAAAAAAGGAAAATTTGTTGAAATAACTAAGAAAATGACAGTTGATACTACTTTGCTTCTGCAGCTTGTAGTTTTTCTATGAGATTTTGTTTGGCCAACAATTGAATGCGTTTCTCGATGAGTCCCAATGGCTTGCGTGGCACTAAATGGCAAGTCGATTGTCTATAAAGATATGAAATACAAATTAATTTATAATTTAATGATGAAAGCAACGACTTACTTATATATGATTCTCTCACGATCAGCCCAAGGCCATGAACGCTCTACGCTATCCAATTTAAAAAGTACCTATGTATGAAACTTTAGTTGTAAAAAGTATGTTGACTTTAAAATTTCCATAAGTATTACCTTTTGTGGTGCCTCCGCAGGTATTTGTTTATCATCATCATTGTGCAAGGACTGTGTCATTTGTTGCTGCTTAAAAGTAGCAACACTGTCATCATCGTTACCATTATCATTAGTGCTTAAAATAGCAATGCCGCCATCATCATTATTATTATTAGTGCTTAAAGTAGCAACACTGTCATCATCATCTTTATCAAAAGCATTATCATTACTGTTATCGCAATTATCAATATTAAATTGTTCTGGTTTATGTGGCTCTGTGTTGGGCTCGGCATTTAATGTCAAGTCAATCTCATCGTAAGCATCATTTAAACGTAATTTAGGTGTATTTCGTAAATTCCAAGTGTAAGTGGTACTCAAGAAATCTTCATCTTCTTCATCATCATCATCATCATCATCGTTATCGTCGTTATCGTCAGTATTCAGTTCATCATAGTCTTCATCATTTTGATTAGATGCTACTTTATCACAAGAAACCGCAACAAATTCAGCGGCAACTCGCTCAGGTAGCTTAAGATAGAACACAACTTCATTATCACTCATAGTATCATCCTCTTCTTCAATGACTTTGTCATTTTCAAGGACTTTTTCTTGAACTTCTTCTTCTCTGTCTACATTTTCTAGTGCATCGTCATCACCAATACTATTGGATGCTGTGTCATTGCCGGGGATGACTTCTTCCTTGTTTTTATTGTTCTCATTCACATCAATATCGCCATCATAGTCATCATTGTCGTCATCGTCGAGAATGCTTTGCTCATCTTCACTCATTCCATTTTCAGGATAATTGGCTTCAGAAGCATAATCTGATTCCGGTGTGACATCCTTCAAAATTGATTTGAAGCTTTTAACACCTAAGCTATCATTATCAACATCACCACCTCCTATATACTCATCTTCATCATAATCATCATCACCATGGTCTTCTTCACTTTCGGTTTCTTCATATTCATCGCTTTCCTCCAACACCGCCGTCAATTCGTAATCAATGGCATCCTCGTCGTATGAACACTTCCTGTGCTCATATCCTGCCATCTTATTCAGGTGATACCCCTGATGCTGACTCTGTGTTCCTATGAGCTCCATAGGCATCAATTTGTCAAAAGTCTGTGACACTGTGGCAAGTGTCGATGAAAGTATTTTCGGTATTTCAGCAATTGCCGACAATTTCCTTTGCATGGCGCGCAAGCGTGCCTCAATCGATATCGCTGACATACGTCCCTCAGAGTTCCTCAGGACCACTTTAAAGTTCATTTTTTTCGGTTAATGTAAAAAAAACTCAAATTAAATGACAAACATTTAGTAAAAATTTGTATGAAATTTTTTATTACAAATTTGAAAAGAACAATAAATTAGGCAAGCGTTAATGAGGTTAATTATAGAAGTAATACAGGTATATTTTTTATGGGTTAAAAGTGTTTAATCGCTGCTAGTTTACTTATCAGTCCTTGCAGCTGTTGGCAAGGCGAGTAACATATTCTCGATTGTGCTATTCTTCAGATCGCTATTGTCGCCCACCTCAGCAAAGAATCGACGAATGTTGCGTATAATTCGATGATGTGGCAACTCCTGGAAATTCATACATGCCACAGGGAGAGCAGGAAGCAAAAGAAGAAACACAAAATATGTTAATATGGTGTCTATGGTGGTCAGTATTAAATTCAATTGCTTTTCATTGACGTTGTTGGCATAAGTGCAGATTTTATCAGTCAATATAAATGTAAATACAATTTAGTTCTTGGTTAAAGACACACACATCACATTGATTAATTGATGAACTGATAAAATCTGAACTTTAAGTTGGATATATTGTAGTATGTAAAATGTAATATAGAATAGAAATCACCTCCTCTTCCTCATCGGAGGATTCATCCTCACTCAATTCAATAACAACTTCTTTGCCTTCCTCATCGATTTCAGTTTTAGTTTTCTTTTTCTTTGGTTTTGGTGGCTCTGGTGGATCATGCCACATAATTGGATGCCAACAACGGGATCCAAGCAATGGGGTTGGATTGAATTCTACAATAGAATAGAGAAATACAAAAAAGAGTAGAGAGTAGTGAGAACGAATGAATGAATGAATGAACAATGTCAGTCAAGTGGTTAAGTACATTCAAATGAATGTCTCTTGAGTGTTGACAGTGCTGGGTTAAGTGAGTTTCTAAAGTAAATTGCGGTTTTGGAATGTGGTAGTTTTTTGATTCTATTGGTTGGTCATGGATAAATTGCATGCACAAATGCAAATGACACATTTCTATTCATTTATTTAATGTTTCTGAAAATGAGGTCTGACTTCTTTTACTTCTTTCTCCGCTTACCTGGAGGTGGTGGCATCGGTTTTGGCACACGCATTACAATCGATTTCTCTTCACCAGCCGCATACATGCCCATGGGATCATCTTCTTCCATGCTGTGAGTTTGTTAGTGAAAAACCAAAAACCAAAAATTGCTTTAAATTGTGTTCAATTGAGTATAAGCAACAACTGCAACCTACTTTTTCAATAGGAAATGTATTTTCTTGCCTGACGCTTCGATTTTCTCGTGTGCCTGGGCCAACGTCAGCTGCGTCGCGTCCTCCTCGTTTATTTCGAGTATAATGTCGCCCAGACGTACACCGTTTTTATCCGCCAAACCGTCTGGCGTGACCTGCATTCAAGTTACACAATTTATTGTACTTTATTAAGAAACATAACCATAAAATTATTGTATTTCACTAAATCCAATTTTTTAAATTCCACATAATATTTTGTATCTTTCACATATTGATTTCCGGATTTATGTGGCTAAACAAACAATTTCCAATTTCAACTAGTTGGAAATAATCCTTTTTCTATGTTATTCTATTCTAATCATTTTTAGTTTTTCCGCTCCACTTACCAAGTGCACAATGCAAATATCAAAGCGCAATTGATGTACATTTTTCAGTTCAAAATTAAATTTATATTTTTCAAAAAATTTTTCGCTTTTCTGTTTTGTCTTTTTTTTTTTTTTGAACATTACAAAATTTGAATGATATTTTGAACTATAATACAAAATGGCATAGAATAAATTAAAGACAAGATAAATGTTTCGTTTTGGATTAGGCAATATAGAAAATAAAATAACTATATTTGTTAGTATTTTTTTTTTTTTTTAGATTCAAATTATGTACTATAAAATTGGAATTAGAATAGAAGAGAATATGATACATAGAATAGCATAAGAGATATGATAAGATAATACAGGCGGCATAAAGTCAAGATTACTTAGAGGATCGATGGCCCATTGTGATGCCAGATTGTCGAAGTCTTCGATGACTACTTTCTTGAAGAATCGGGTGAGTCTTTCAACAAATGTAGGGTAGTCGCAGAGGAGGCTTTAATTAATTTTTGCCTTAATATAATTTTGGGTATGATTTTTTTTCAATTGTTCCAAAAGAAAAGCATTCGAAAATATATATTATTTTTTGATTTTCATCTCAAAAGATTTACAAAAATTCAATACAAAGATGCATACTATACATTTTGTATTGAACTAAATTTAAGACAATTAAAATTCCGAAAAAAATTTTATATTTAAATAAGTGTATATCTTCCTCAATTTTCTATAATTTTCTTAATTCTTGCTACATTTTGTTGCTCATTAATATTTTGTGTAGCGCACAAAAATAAATATACATTTTTTGATGTTTCCTTTTTTCTGTTGCAAAAAATAGGAAAAACAAACAAACAGAAAAGCCGACTATTTTTTCTCTTACGTAGTACATATGTGTAGTTTTTCTTCTATTTATTCTTAAAAATTTCAATTCACCCAAATAAATGCTTACAAAATCCAACCAACAGCAAACAACGCTGATTTTGCCTAAAAGCATTTTACTTATGCTTTCGAAATTTATCTCATATGCCCTACACACTCTCTCTCTCTCTCTCTGTTCTAGTCTATTCTAGTGAATAGAATGTAAAAACAATATATGTATGTATCTACATATGTATCACTATGTATATCAAAATCATTGAAAACAATAAAAATTCATTTCGATTTCGTTTGAATGCGCGTAAAATGAGTTTTTCCTCTTTGAACATACTAGTATTGTATGTTCCCCATGTATAAAAAACAATTTAAAGTGTTTTTGGATGTAGACCAAAATGCTTATCGCTTATCGATCATAATGATAATGATATTGCACATGATGATGTTGATGAAGATGATGATGTCAATGATGACTGTGTTGTGTTGTTGCATGTAACTGTTGTCATACGTCAGCATTTTGTGTCTGCTTTAATACTTAATTTAAACGAATTGTTGATTTTATACTGAATATGAAATTCAAATAGAAATTGATTGAAAAGCAAGTGACGTGTATGCATTGCTATGCAATAAACTGAAATATCTAACATATCTATCTATTTCTCTATGGTATTCCCACATTGATGGTCATATGGCACATGTGTTCACATGACATTTTATGTGGTTGACCCTTAGATATTAAACGCTAAAATGCGTAAAATTTGCCAAATAACTGATTTTATTGTGACTTTTATGTGTGAGCCAAGCATATGGCGCGTATACGCATTTTTTGATAAACATCCTATACGTGATATTATGGCTAAAATGTAATCATTGTATTCAATGTATCCTATGTATCCTTTATACAAACAGAATTGGTTAACATAATCAACCAAGTGTGCTGATATTAAACACACAAACAATGGTATGTACATACTCATATATTTCACTCACCTGGAAAACGGTTAGTGGCATATGAAATTCAGCACCGCCCGTTATCAAAAACCCCCATTTGGAGTCATCTTTGGTAGCATAAGCATCCGAGTCAACATCGAAGGCAGGAAAGCCATCCGTGTCGCCAATTCCGCATGAGACTTTAATAATGGGTGCCTTCTTAGGCGGCTCTGATGAAGGCCAAAATATTCCGTAGTTTGCCTCTGGCATTTCACCTGTTCTCTTCTCTTGTTTGTTGCCTTTTATTCACAATTTGTTTGGTTTCCTTTTATTTTATATTTTTTTATTTGTTTTTATCTCTTTAGAGGGTTTTCACAAATATGAATAAGTGTGAGTGAGTATAACCAAATCAACGCGTGTGTTTACTTTAAAACAGTACTCGATAAAAGTTTACATACACTTGTGTTTTCTGTTAAATTTTTTTGTTTATTTTTCTTAGGAAATTTCTCTTTTCTATGTTTACTCTTTACTTGCAAATGTCTCACTCTCTCTTAGTATTGTTTTTGTTTGCTCAAACTTTTAGTTGTTCTCTTTTTATTTTTTTGTTACATACTGTTGCAACAAAATCTATTTCAAATATTTTTCTTGATGTCAAAATTTTTCTGGTTATAAAATTTTTGGCTTCTTCTCTCTTTTATGATGTTTTGCGTGTTTTATGCAGTAAAACTTTTTGACAAATTTCCGTAAATACTTTCATTTGCCGGCATTTGAAAGTATCAAATTTAAATAGTTTCGTAAAGTATTTTCCTTGTTAGGCAATCACCTTATTATATAATGATAAACCAAGCACAAGAATTACACAATTAATAAATTACTTACACTAAGTAAGTTTTCTTTTATTTTTTTTTTTTTTATAAACTTAATAATTTCTCCAAATGAACTTTTTCAGCACTTAAACAATGTTAAAGTAAGAAAATTTCATTATTATTCATTAGTTTAAAAGTTGGAATTTACTTATTTTCTTCACTTAAGTAACTGAGGAAGCTGCTGCTGCTGCACATTTGCTCAACTAAAAAACCCAACTAACTAAAAAGTTGAACGTTCATCGAGATACTTAATAGTTCTATTCTATTTGATTCTATTCTATTCCGTTCCGATGTATTCTGTAATCTGTATGAAGTTTTTTTAGTTTTACACTAAACTGCTTTTGTCTTTACCAATGGCATTCTCATACATACTTGTATGTTAGTATTTATAAGTATTTATATGTATGTCTCCTGATCATTCTCTGTGTTTGAAATTTGTGCAATGTTTTCTGTTGTGTTTTTGTTATTGGTTTAACTACATGCCACATACGCGCTTTATCTGCTTTTGTGCTCACATGCTTTTTCGCTTGTTTGCTTTCGCAGTCTGCACTTTAGAGGCATCTTAAACACATAATATATTTGTATATAATATACATGTATATTTTTTTGGGATAGGTCCATAGAGAAAGCAAACAGCAGCATTCGCCGCGTTTTTTATTTTTGTGTCTTTTTTATGCAGAGGCCGCCTTATTATTTTTAGTCTCAACGAAATTTTATAGTTTTTTTTTCTCTTCATTTTGTTGATTTTTATTTATAATCTCTTTTGAAAACAAAAGTAAATTAAATTAAAGAAAACAAAACAAAAAAAAAACACATTGCTAAATAATTGTTTATTGATAGTTATTTGAGTACAAATATAGTTTTTTAATTACCCATCATTCCTATTTTATGTACTAAGACTTTTTTGTCTACAAATGATTGTAAAAAAACAAAAGTTGATTGCATGTTATTGTTCCATGTGTTCCCTTGTTAGTTAGTGTGATATCTCATTTTACTATTTAAATTTACTTGCTCAAGCCAATTTCACTCAGATTTACAATTTTCATAATATGGAAGAAGGTTCTCCTGTAGAAGGAAAATTAATTGTGAAATATGGTACTTTTTTTATTATTTATATCCAAATTGTTTAAGGTTTTCCCAATTTTTCTTATATTTTAAATCTATTATATCAACCGAAATTAACACTGAAGCATATACGAGCCCTAACCACTATTAATTGGCACGGCATGTTTTTTTTAATAGTTCAAGTTTCAATGGCTTCTATTTATGTCCAAGTGGTTAGGGTTCGTATACATATACCATATATAAATATTTATGTAAATCACCAGCTGAAGTGAAATTGTAAATTTTTAAGGGGAAAAAGTAAGATTGAATTTGAATAAGAAAGAAGCTATTCATTTCAGGTTCTATTCCAAACAAGATTGACAGATGCTAACATGACAATCTTGAAGTACATTTTTGCTTATATTGTGTACTTTTTTTATCAGTTGTTTTATATGTTATTTTACCAATATTAGGAGAGAACACACAAATGTGCATCTCGCTTACAAAGTTTGAAGTATAGTATTGACTAAGCTGATAACAGTCCTGCTCCCGACACTATATGATATTCCAAAATAAGAACAATTGCTTTCTGGTAAAATATTGGAATTACCTAAAAGCAAAAATAAGCCTAAGCGTGAAAGGAACTATCATAAAATGACCTACTCCTCCTCCAAACAAATAGAAATTTATTTACTTTGACTAAATTTATTGACTAGCTTTAGACAAAACTATTATTTTACTACAATATTTTGTAAGTAAGAAGTCATGGACTTAGAGAAACTTTGTTAAATGAATAATATTGTACTTTACTATTATTTTACTTATTTCATTTATTAAAATTAATTATAATATATATAGGAATAATAATATAACTAATCTATAAAATAGGACGAGAAAATTAGTTTAACGGCATGAAAGTTTGCATGTATATGTATTTCTCCATGAAGAATGTTTATATGCTATCCAATTTGTTGCAACTCGCAAGTTTTTATATATTTTCATATTTTATTTAATAAGAAGTGTATTTATTTTGACTCTACTGTAAGTTCATTATGCTATCATACAAAAAGCTCATAGCTATAGAACTCCGTTGCCATTTGATCGTGTTTTCAAGTTTAACGGTACATGCCACTCTATCGAATCGAAAACAACAGCAACAACATTCGAACATTCGAGAACAATTACAAAAACATGCTTGCTTTTATTTGTAGCAAAAAATTAATAAAGGAGCGTGGACAAAATTAGAGCGAGAAAGTTATAATGACTACAAAAATCACTCACTAACATCATGACGGGTTACGCTAGTACAATATATAAGCTTAGAGCACTAGCTGCTAGAGCCTTCCACTTTTCTTTAAAAATAGTAACATTAACTCTAAACGCTGATTTACACTTGGCCAGTTGGCAAGCTAAAAGCTAGCGAGTGTACAAACGAGCGAATTGGTGAGTGCGCTTGCAACGATTACACACAAAACATTCTACTTCCTCAGTTGTCATTTTGTAAGACCTTGTTCTCACTCAGCATCATGCTGAGCAGCTCGTGTCGTTGATTCACTTTGAAAATAAAGAGAGAGTGTGAGAAAGGTGTATATGTACATAAAGATGTCAACACATCTTGACCGTATAGATGTCAGGAACGGCGCATTTCCACCTTTAGAAGATGTGTTTGTGTGTAATGACACTTTGCTCAATTCGTAGCCGTGTGAAGATGGTGTATTTTTTTTAAGTCTCCATATTGATGAGATTGTAGAATGTATATGATTGTCTTGCGCATGTCCATATTAATTATGCTTAGTTCTTTAATTATTTTGTATCTCATAATATTATTGTATATTTGTGCTACTCCCTGCTATAAATGATATGTTTAAAGTAGTACAAATAAAAGATAACCTTGTTATTGTTCCAGTAGTATTTTGATAACATATTCAATGCACATAACATTACGCAGAAAGCTCACAAAATGTCATACAATTTACACGTATTTTTGTTGAACAAAATCTGGCAGGAAAAAATTTACAAAATGCACCTAACATTGACTATTTATTATGTTATTGGTTAGAAAACATTTAAAAGATGTAGTGACCTGAAAATAAATTAAATTTTGAGATGTTTACTCAAATCATATGTAGCATTCTCTTTCGACTGGTTATTCCTGATTTATATACATATATACCAATGTATAAATTTGTTTATTTTAAAATTATTTAATTTTTTAGAAGAATTTTATTGTTTTTTCTTATCTATTCTAATACCAAGAATTTTGATAAGTTTAAATTCAATTTGATTTCATTTGATTACAAAACTTGGTCAAAATTAATCTCCTTAATCCTGTTGAGAAATTCAAAACACAAACTTCTTCTTTTATTTCGACAAGACATATTTTTAAAACAATTATAGTAGTTTTCTCAATTCTCTTACTATCAACTTTATTTCCTTTTCTAACTTTTTCTATTTGTGTCTGCATTTCAAGGAATTCATCATGATGGTTTCATATTACTTTCTGTGAACAAAAAATAAATCTCCAACTGTGGCAGTTAGTACTTTTCTTATCTCTGTCAAACTTTAGTCTTCCCTTGATGGCCAAGGCAGACAGTCAGATAGTAAAATGAAGTCAAGACAAGTGAAGTGAAGCGGCATTGAGCCCATCACATGGTAATCTTGCAAATGTGACAGGGCAAAGCTACTACTGTGATAATAGAAGAAGGTGAATTTTTTTTTTTTTGTTTTCTTTGATTTCAATAAAATGAAATGCACTGATAACAAATTTATAAATACAATGTTAATATTATTTATTATGTTTATTATATTTTTTTTCTTTAATCTTACATTTAGTGTAAATTTTTAAAAATAATAAGCAACGTGTGCAAGTTCAATATGGCATATATGAACATAGTCCAATGTCATCATCAGCTCCTGTATCCACAATAGTTTCTTCGCTATTCGCTTCGAAACTAACGGGTTCAGCAACTTTATGTTTTAGACGTAGTTCATTATGTCTTGGATGACTTTCATTGGAATCACTATCCACATTCGTTGGCTCCAATCTGCGCCTAAGGATATATTTATATTCTGCCTTTCGCTTCTCTCGTAAATCTACAGAACGCTTGAGTATTGTTTTGTCATCCACTTCCCGACTGTATGAATTGCTCTCGTCATTGATTTTAAGGTTAGCGACTAAACGTTTATGACGTTGTTCCTCACCGCTACTGCTACTTCTATCGGTATCGACGTTATTACTGCTAGGTTCACTGACATCTCGGCTCGATGATGAATCTTGCTGCAGTTCACTGACCTCAGGTGCACTTTGTAACATACTTAGCAGTTTTTCATCAGAATTTTCCTGTAAGAGCTCCTCGCTAGTTTCATCCTCATCGCGAACAGGTAACGCTGAGCTAAGCACACAAGCTATCCCTAAAAGGGTTACCAAAAATACTAAACGCATGATTTTATATGAATTCTTGTTCTTTTTTGAAACACAATTCCTTTCGATCCTTAATAATATAAATCGTTTCGTTTGTAGTTACTATTTCGTTTAAATAAATAAATATTTATTTTGTTTACAGAGCTTTGCGAAATTTCAACTGCGCGTTTTCAATTACGTTTGCCAACTGACGATCGCAATCGCCTACTAAACTTTATGAACTTGCTTAAGCACTGCGCAAATTATCTCTCATACATTTCATATAGTTTTGCAAACCCCAAAGCTTTGCATCTGTACAGCCGCACCCACAATATACCCCTCTTCTAGACATGCTAAATGTGAGAATACAAAAACATAACATATGTGGATGTCTGTCTATTTGTTTTTGTAAAGAATTTTAAATGTTTGATAAGCAATTTGCACCAGATGACTTAGTCACACTTATAAATAAATCAATGTGAATGTGCTAAGTATATATCACATAACATTAATACATAATAAATATCCATATGATCTTCTTCAAATATACTACAATTATTCACTATAAGTTTTGCAAATTGTGTTTTGTTTTTATGTTGCTTGATATAAACAGAATATTATGTCTGTTGGGAAATGGAAAAGAAACACCGCATTTTAGACTGCGCAATTTCAAATATTATATAGTAGCTTACTTACATAAATACAATTGTAGACGCCATGCAATGATCATTTGTGATCGAATCGGATCGGATCGAATCACTTTGGATTGTCATCATCACTGATAAGCTGAAATGCTGAATTTTCAAAAAGCAACAAAAGATCAAATGGTCATATACATATACATTCTTATTCAGACTATATTTTTTTTAGTATATGTACAAATTATCATGAAATAAGTATTTTACTGCGAAATTGATTGAGACACAACAAAATTCAAATTGCACTTATAAGATATTTTTTTTATTATTATTATACTTATTTTGTATGTTGCATTAAATCGAATTATATTTATGTATAACATAAGAGTCGTAAATAGATTGCTCCATTATATTTTTAAGGTTGCCAGCTTGTAAAATTTTCAATCAGTATCAACTACAATTCAAATGATGCATAAATAGATAAAAAACAAACCATTTTTCTATTGTCAAATGGAAAATCAAATATATATATTGATTGTATGTAATATGGTTACCATGAAACGACTTTATTGCATGATTTCAATTTATTATTATGTAATATTATTGCATATACTTCAATATAACTTACTTGATACTATATTGAAATTTATAGATACAAACATACCTATGAATGTCTATCTATTGAATATGTTATTGTACTACAAAGTAAGTGTATATTGCACTCCATGAAAGTCAGTTTATATTGAATAAAAACCAAGAATCACACCCGTTACCAATTCAATTTGTTATTATGTAGCTTCATGTATTTGAATCTCATAAATTTTATATTGTATTTCTTGTGATGATGATTGTACAATACATTTTATCTATAAACATTTTCCATTTCCATTTTCCATGTCACAGAATATGTCAAACAATGAGGCATATGATTGTTGCGTTTTTTAATATTGTATAAGCAAAATACAATAAATATTTGTAACAAATATTGATTCAACAAGTAGAAAAAAAAACTTTATAAGATTTTCTATAAGAATAAAATTAGTAAAAATTCATCATATAAAATTCTTTTGAAAATCAAACAAAATTTATACAATAAACTTGTTTTTAAAGAGTTTTGTCCTTTATTTACAAAAGAATTGATTAAAAAAATTAGATTTTTTTTAAACATACTCACAGATACATACATCAACATAGTATTAGAATGAGAATATAGAAAGTTGGCCTAAATCAACAAAACTACTAAGCAAAAAAGCTAAAAATTTTCTTAATACACAATAATAACAAAGAAAAAAGAAAGAAGATACAAGAAAAATAAGTATTAAAGGCCTTAGTATCATACAAAAAAAAAAGAGTCGCTTTAAGGAAGGATTTGCTTTTTCACACATCTTCTTCCAATCTCAGAGGCAAAAAACTGCTAAAGGATAATGCAAAAAACGTGAGTAAGATAACAAAATGTATGCAAGCAAATTATTTCTTATTGGAATGTTGAGGTCGGCAAACGGTTGCCAAGTTCTTCAAGCAATGCTAGAGATGTGCATATATCTATACTATTATATTGTAGCGTATATAGAGAGAAATAAGTGTAGTTGCCAATCCTTTAAAGAAGTTATAGTAAGGAACAAATTCCCATTTAAATAAATGCAATAAAAATCATTCAAGTGGATTACAAAGAGAACTGCGTTCTCCTTTTAATGCAATACATAAATGGTTGTAGTGTAAAGACTTGCTAGACAAATTCCAAGAA
Organism: Amiota communis; assembly: GCA_037043315.1. Taxonomy (NCBI): domain Eukaryota; kingdom Metazoa; phylum Arthropoda; class Insecta; order Diptera; family Drosophilidae; genus Amiota; species Amiota communis. The sequence continues at coordinate 2,064,151 of JBAMAV010000657.1, forward strand.
AGATTCTTTAAAAACTATAAAAAAAAGGAAAGAAAGAAGAGAACAACATCTGACTTTGTTGGTATTCTATGAATAAGTAAGCATATAAAGTCAATAAGAAATACATAAATAGGAAATAAAAGAATAGACGAATTTATAAGTTGACTTGTGTTTGATCTTGTTAGCGTTCATTTTGCAAATGATATCAGAAAGTGACTTCAATGTTTTTATAAACTATATAATAAATAACATGGGCGTAGCCAGGATATTGTGTTGGTGGGGGCAGGTAAGGAAATACAAATAATATTATTACAAATTTCTAATTTGTCTGACAATTCTTTAATTTTACAAATCAGAAATCTGCTGTCATTTGGCGAGCGGCTACCAGTTGGTGTGATGTGAGGGAAATAAGGAGTGTGCAGCGATCAAACGGAGGCAAGTGGCGACGTGGTGATTCAACGGTAACTTGCAACTCGACGTGGTGATCCAACGGAGGCAAGTGGCGACGTGATGATCATATGGCGACTTGCAGCTCGACGTGGTGATCCAGCAGCAACAGGCGATGCAAAAACACCCAAAACTTCTTTCTTTTCTGGGCCAAAAATCCAATATGGAGATTTTTCCTTTGTCCTGTTAATCAAATTCTTTTAATGTTATTGACTTCTCATTTTTATTCCTCCTCTCTTCTTTGGATAGTTATCGATAATTTTTGTAACAATATGCATACTACAAAAACGTTTATTAATGGAAAAGACAATAAATCCAGCGGCGTTAAATCGCAGCTGCAAGAAGTCCAATGGACATCGCCAAAACAGCTAATGACATGGTTGTTAAATCTTGTGCGCAGAATATTTATGCTACGCGCGGAGTTATGGCAAATTGCGCCGTTGTTGAAATTGGTCAGCGCCCTTTCTCCCTGTCAGTAACAGGCTACGCCTTTGATAAATAAGATTTATAAATAAAATAATATATTTTCTTAATTTATTTACCATTATTGTTAATTTGGTTATATACTTCTAGTCAATTTGTTCCATTAGATACGTTAAGTTATCCAGATAAGCATAATCAAGATGACAGAAGATAAATACGATAATAAAAAAATAAACAAATTAAGAAACCTCTTTGATGAAAGAGATTAGGGAAATAACAATAAATAAATATCTGTGAGAACCAAAAGTAATGACGAATTCAATTGCTGCTTTTTCCGTCTTGAGCGGTTCCTAGAATGTGTCAAAGACATGGAGTAGCTATCATAATTCAACCAACAACCCAATCCAATTAGGCCTAAACTGTACAATATAAAGTCAAGGCAACGGAGATTGCTAATACCACACCTGATCAATTGATGTTCCATTTGTGCTTGAATGTTACATACAACGTAAGTGTAAGTACAGGCGAACAAACGTGAATCAAAGTGATCGCACTCGTTCAAACAATGTATACGTTGAACGAAAACGTTAGGTCTATCAAATGCGGACCGCACGCGTTATACAAATACATGATGAGTTCTTAATGTGGACAACAAACAAAATTAAAAAGAAACGAACAAACGTTGCAGAGATTCAGCAGCATCAATTAGGCTACTTGCGTTCGTCTGCCTAGTGTGTACTTAACCTTACCTTTATGTCTTGTCCGATTGGTGTCTTGTATGTGTGCTCTTAAGTCCTCTTATAATTATTAGTAATATATATAGCTCTGCTGCTTCCTAATTAAATTGACTTCACTTGCTTATTAATTACGTTCGAGATAGGAAGCAAGCCATATAACTTTTGCTTTCTCCAGTTACAAAATAATCAATGATGAGATCGTACGATATTATTTTTATTTTCTCACTTTTTCACTGAAACCTGAAAAACTCAGACGATGTCTTTTTTGGTTTTTTTTTTTTTTTGCTTTAAAGAATCTTGCTTGGATTGACCCTTGCAAATTTTTACAATACAAATCGCGCTACCATCAGTGAAAAACCAGAAAATATTAATATAAAGTACCTACACCAAACACCGGGCCATGCAATTCGAGTTAATTCCAATTCCTTTTTATTATTATCTATTGTATTTATATGTTACAATTCTAGAGCAAAGCTTAAAGTATATATAATTAAAAAGATTACATGCTTATTAATGAGAAGTGAAGAAAAAATTTGAAGATTAAGAAATACTTACAATAAAATAATTCGGCACCAACAATTTCCTTTAGGAAACACAACTAAAACACAAAATATATCATGTATTGCTTTAAAGCCATTTTTTACCAATTCGTTTCCACATTCACAAACATTCGAAACTATTAAAAACTGGTTTGATGGAAAACTAAAATATGAACATCGTTTTGTGCAAAATTTATCAATAGTGAAATCTAATCCCAGGACATAATGTACTTATAAATATATTACATACAATATTATATTATTCATCTCTCGATCTAAGTAGTCGAAACATTAAGTTATAGTTGCTAAAATTTTGTCGTTTTCTTTTTATTTTTGTATTTATTTTTTGCAGTATTAAAATGAAAAAAACTTTAAAATTTAATTTGTTAAAAAAAAATCGTTTTAATTCTTCAATTTTTATCTTTTTGACATTATGATTAACCTCGAGATAAACATTGGGATGTAGAGACCAATATTTTACCCATTTTTAAGTTTCGATTTCGTCTACCATTTTCTGATTTGTAAAAAGGTTTAAGCTATTAATTTGGATAATTTTTAATTTTATTGCGAAATTCCGAAATTTTTAAATTGAACTAGTATTTCTTTTATTTCTTTTTTTTTTTTAATATGTTTCCTTTAATATGTTACCTTTTACGATTGTGACATTACGAAACATGTGAGATAGAGACAACTATTTTACTTTTAAGCTTGGACTTCGACTTCCATTTTCTGATTTGTAAACAAGTTTTAGCCATTAATTTGCAGGTTTTTTTTTTTTATCTAATATTTTTTTTTTAAAACGACTTCGAGTTCCATTTTCTGATTTGTAAACAAGTTTTAGCCATTAATTTGCAGGTTTTTTTTTTATCTAATATTTTTTTTTAAAACGTCTCGTATTACTGCAAATTTATGGACAAATCATTTTTTTAAAGAAATGACATATTCTTGTGATGTGTCTATATCATTAATATTATTATTATTAATAAAATTAATTACAAAATAATCTGTTCATTTATTTAAAAATTATTATAATTAAAATACTTTATTTTTCCTTTAAATTATTCTGTTCGTGCCCAATATTTCTTAAAATGAAATATTTTTTTATCCTATCTAAATGACAATACATTACTATTAAAATGGAAGTAAACATTGGGATGTAGAGACAAATATTTTACCTAATTTAAAGTTTCGATTTCGACTACCTAATTTACAGAATTATTATTTTTATTTTTTTAGTTTTTTAACTTTTTATATTTTTTATTGATATTTTTTTATTAAAATGTTTAAACGATTTTAAAAAGTTTATTATTATTAAAATAATTTACATCATGTGTATGTTAATTTGATTAATTATATATTCAATTGTATTCCTTGACAATCGATCATTTTCTTTTTTGTTTGTATGGTATTCTAATTTAATTTAATCTAATTTCTACTTTTAAATTATTGTCAATGTTTGCTTATACAATAATATTAAATTGGTGGTGTTTTATATTCTTTTCTTGAATATGCTTTTTGCTGAAATTCCTTACAAATTTTTAAGGTTTTTCAATAGCAGTAAACATTGGGATGTAGAGACAAATATTTTACCTAATTTAAAGTTTCGATTTCGACTACCTAATTTACAGAATTATTATTTTTATTTTTTAAGTTTTTTAACTTTTTATATTTTTTATTGATATTTTTTTATTAAAATGTTTAAACGATTTTAAAAAGCCTGTGTAGTTATTGATTTAAATCAGACCTGCTCGTCACGGGGATCATTTATTTAATCTAATCTACTTAAATATGTCAATGTTTGCTTTACAATAATATTTTGGTGGTGTTTTATATTCTTTTCTTGAATATGCTTTGCTGAATTCCTTCAAATTTTTAAGGTTTTTCATAGCAGTAACATTGGGATGTGGCTATTTTACCTATTTAGTTTCGATTTCGACTACCTAATTTACAGAATTATTATTTTTATTTTTTTAGTTTTTTAACTTTTTATATTTTTTATTGATATTTTTTTATTAAAATGTTTAAACGATTTTAAAAAGTTTATTATTATTTAAATAATTTACATCATGTGTATGTTAATTTGATTAATTATATATTCAATTGTATTCCTTGACAATCGATCATTTTCTTTTTTGTTTGTATGGTATTCTAATTTAATTTAATCTGATTTCTACTTTTAAATTATTGTCAATGTTTGCTTATACAATTTTAAAGGTGGTGTTTTATTATCTTTTCGATATGCTTTTTGCTGAAATTCCTTCAACTTAAGGGTTTTCAATGCGTGCATTGTGTGAAGTGCATTTGCAGTCTTGGGATGTAGGCTATTTCCTAATTTAAGTTTCGATTTCGACTCCTAATTTACAGAATTTTATTTTCATTTTTTTAGTTTTTTAACTTTTTATATTTTTTATTGATATTTTTTTATTCAAATGTTTAAAAGATTTTGAAAGTTTATTATTATGCAGTAAACATCTGGGATGTAGAGACAAATATCTTGTACCTGACATTCTAAAGTTTCGATGTTCGAGCTACCTAATTTACAGAATCTGATCTACTTTTATTATTGTCATGTTTGCTTAACATTTTAAATTGGTGGTGTTTTATATTCTTTTATTGAATATGCTTTTTGCTGATTCCTTACAAATTTTTAGGTTTTTCAATAGCAGTAACATTGGGTGTAGAGCAAAGTTTTACCTAATTTAAAGTTCGATTTCGAATACCTAATTTACGAATCATGATGTTTATTTTTTAGTTTTTAACTTTTTAATTATTTATTGATATTTTTTTATTAAATTGTTTAAACGATTTTAACAAGTTTATTATTATTTACCGGGGCGCCGCCGCTTTTCTTTTTTGTTTGTATGGTATTCTAATTTAATTTAATCTGATTTCTACTTTTAAATTATTGTCAATGTTTGCTTATACAATAATATTAAATTGGTGGTGTTTTATTATCTTTTCTTGAATATGCTTTTTGCTGAAATTCCTTACAACTTTTTAAGGGTTTTCAATAGCAGTAGCATTGTGTGAAGTGCATTAATGCAGTAAACATTGGGATGTAGAGACAAATATTTTACCTAATTTAAAGTTTCGATTTCGACTACCTAATTTACAGAATTATTATTTTTATTTTTTTAGTTTTTTAACTTTTTATATTTTTTATTGATATTTTTTTATTAAAATGTTTAAAAGATTTTAGAAAGTTTATTATTATTGAAATAATTTACATCATGTGTATGTTAATTTGATTAATTATATATTCAATTGTATTCCTTGACAATCGATCATTTTCTTTTTTGTTTGTATGGTATTCTAATTTAATTTAATCTGATTTCTACTTTTAAATTATTGTCAATGTTTGCTTATCGGGGGCCGGCGCGCCCGGTTCAATAGCAGTAAACATTGGGATGTAGAGACAAATATTTTACCTAATTTAAAGTTTCGATTTCGACTACCTAATTTACAGAATTATTATTTTTATTTTTTTAGTTTTTTAACTTTTTATATTTTTTATTGATATTTTTTTATTAAAATGTTTAAACGATTTTAAAAAGTTTATTATTATTGAAATAATTTACATCATGTGTATGTTAATTTGATTAATTATATATTCAATTGTATTCCTTGACAATCGATCATTTTCTTTTTTGTTTGTATGGTATTCTAATTTAATTTAATCTGATTTCTACTTTTAAATTATTGTCAATGTTTGCTTATACAATAATATTAAATTGGTGGTGTTTTATATTCTTTTCTTGAATATGCTTTTTGCTGAAATTCCTTACAACTTTTTAAGGGTTTTCAATAGCAGTAGCATTGTGTGAAGTGCATTAATGCAGTAAACATTGGGATGTAGAGGCAAATATTTTACCTAATTTAAAGTTTTGATTTCGACTACCTAATTTACAGAATTATTATTTTTATTTTTTAAGTTTTTTAACTTTTTATATTTTTTATTGATATTTTTTTATTAAAATGTTTAAACGATTTTAAAAAGTTTATTATTATTAAAATAATTTACATCATGTGTATGTTAATTTGATTAATTATATATTCAATTGTATTCCTTGACAATCGATCATTTTCTTTTTTGTTTGTATGGTATTCTAATTTAATTTAATCTGATTTCTACTTTTAAATTATTGTCAATGTTTGCTTATACAATAATATTAAATTGGTGGTGTTTTATATTCTTTTCTTGAATATGCTTTTTGCTGAAATTCCTTACAAATTTTTAAGGTTTTTCAATAGCAGTAGCATTGTGTGAAGTGCATTAATGCAGTTCATTGGAACACAAATTTCTTAAAAAATTATAAGGATATTAAAGCCAAAAAGCATTTGAGTTTGAATTGAATTGTTTTTTTTAAACCTTAATTAAATAAAAATGTTACAAATGTTTTGCATTTTATTATATACTTACTAGAAACGCGTCCTGCTTTGCACAGATGCAATTTACAATTTTATTTAAAAAATTTAGAAACTATCACATTGATACCGATAGCAAGAAATTGTATTTATTTTTTTTATAAAGTTTGTTAACAATATGTATTTGTACACACTCTCTCCCTCTTGCTATGCTCACAGTGAATATCATCATCATAATACTGAAAGGAAAGACCGAATATCGCAATACTCTTGTGCGCACTCAGTTATCAATAAATGAGAGGAATAAATACATCAATTACAACAACACACTAAATTCAAGAAGAAGCATAGCATTGACAACGAAAAAACGTAAACCATTTTTTGTGAGTGGTTTTTGCGAAAACTATGATGACTGAAAATGAATAAAATATTTTTATTGTTGAATCAATTTGTAATGTAATGATATTTCTTTCACAAATGCATAGTTTTCTACTCACTGTGCATTGTTTTACTTTATTTAGCACCTTTCTACTAAGTGCACTCGCACCATTGAATGTCATTTAGAAACAACACAACTGTCAAGGTATTCAACGAAGAAGATGATAATGATGAGGTTCTATATAGATAAGTGAACAGGACCTTTTAAAATACGTAGAAATATTCACTTCATTGATTGCGAATGACAATTTCAAAGAAACTAAAAGCTGAAATAAAGTAAAACTGAACTGAGAAAGACTCACCGATTGCTCAAGGAGATAAAATGAAATACAGGGCTGCTTAAGAAACTACAACAAACAGAAATGTATTTTTCCTTCATTTTTTATTTATTTTAATTAATGATATTTTTGCATTTTTTCGATATGCTGCGAGATTTTTTGATTTGTTTGTCTTTTCTTTTTAAATTATTTAAATTATTTATTGTTGGTGTGTGTTTACGAAGTATTGCTATCTTGACGTCTCTGCAGTATGAATCAGTGGTTCAAAGTTGGTTCGTGGCTAGTCCCTTTGGATTTAGTACAAGACTCAACTATATCCTTTAACATGTATTCAACTGGTGAATTTAACACGGCGATGTCATTGGAAGAGGTCAATTGCTACCGCCTACATTACCGTCAGGCATTTCTACGACTAGTAAATTCACTAGCCACCAGTAATACAAAAAAGGGCTGCTAACTTACTAAGTAAACGCGCACGTATTGGTTCATATCTGCATAACGTGCGACTACAGAACCACAAGCCACTAGGTAATAAGAAAAGGTGCTGATGAATTACTATCGAAACGGGGACTATTGCAAGAAGTACTTTTCTTTTGGGACTGATACATAAGAAATAAAAACAAAAACCCTAATTGTAAAGGAGTAAATTTTACACATGATATACATTGTTAAAGAATGACTGTTTTATTATGCCCTCTGATAATTAAACTGGTGGGCTTGAACATAATTTAGCATATTTGGGAGATTTTGGACAGTATTCTATGGAAACATGCCTTTACTAATAATCCAATGCTGAAAGAAAAGCTTGCAAAAGAATGCCAACAAATATTGCCCATTGATTGATTGAAAATGTAGTCGCGTCAATATCCAGAGGCTTCGAGACTGATGGCAAACTGCGGAGGAAAGCGAAAGCTTCTACTTAACACAAAGTCAGTAGATATGGTATATTGATAGATACATACATATATCAGTCTAAATTTCGTTACAGTTTTTTTTCCAGCAGCCCTGTATATAGTCTGCATAGAAAAATAGGTTTTCAATCATTGAAAGTTGTTTATGATAAATGCAGAACACATTTATATACATAAATTCCTATATTTACACATATTTTGTTGTATAATTTTTCTTTCATTTTTACAGATAAAAATGCAAGGGTTTATTTTTCTAGTTAATGTACAAGATTTGAAGAGAATTTAATGTTCAGAGCATTTGTAAGTCTTTCTTTCCAATACTATTGAGTTCTTATACAACCTTCACAACTAAGTATTAACAAATATACCTACTTAAAGTGAATGGAATGAGTATTTTCTAAAATAAACCAAGTACAATATTTCTATAAGCAAAAGTTAAATTCACTCTTGATTTGCCAACGATGATTTTAACTCATATTGGTGGAGGTGAAAAGCCTTTAAAGTGATGCTGTCAAGCATATTAAATCATCAAACAAAAATGGAAAAATGAATTGAAAAGAAACATCATCAAGAACTTAGGTATGAAGAAGATAGAGGGACTCATGCATAATTTACAAGAATTTTTGCATTTGTCGCATTAAAACCTTTTTGAAAATCCAAAAAAAAAAGAGAAAAAGGAAATTGGAATGCGATAAAAAGAAATCCTTTTTTATCTTCAATCACAATTCAGGTTATTTTTTATTTTTTTCATTAATATTTCAACATTCAAATTTCAATTACAATATTTTTCAAATGTTCTCTCCATCCATCAATTCTTGTTGATTTCATTCAAGCACCATTGCAACTGAATTTTATGCAAATAATTTTACCAAAATCAAACAAAATATTGTACAAACATAAACATAAACATAAATATTTGTACAAATGCAAATAATCAATGATACTTTTTGGTATGTTAGAAGACGCACATTTCGCTTTTAGCTATAATTTTTAGACACGTGTATATGACGAGTATTAAATAAGTACATATTTGAAAATATTTTGTCATATTTTTTCATAATATTAATCAATGTCAAAAAGTTTACCAAAAGCAAAGGCAAACCCATATTAAAGGACCAAAGGACCAAATAGCTTTGACGCTTCTTTTCGTTTCGCTTCAATGGCAATCAATCAAGTATAATTTTTAGGTGAATGCTACTACACAACTCACAAACTGTACAAATTCATCAAAATATGAAAACTCAGGTATGCCACGTTGCCCTGCCAATCTGCAATTCACTTTATGTGGTATAAAAATGTGTCAGCCTAAGAGTATACTATAATAAATTATACTTATTAGATTTATGATATAATTTTATGTACCAAAACTATTAAATGAAACATGAAACGTATTTATATGTTGCTTCAAAGTTAAAATATTGTATAATTTTAATTTCTTTTCATCAAAACTTAAATCTTTTGATATGGCCTGCAAAATTTACGGTTTTTCGCTTGAATTGTACTGAAGTAACACTTGCGCCGATTCGAGTGGTTTTTCTGAATGAAATACTTCCACCTCCACTGATTTCGCTGGTTTGAGTGAGTTTTCTTTCGGAAGCATTTTCGCTGATTCTAGTGGATTTGCTTGCAGATTGCTTTAATAATCTTAGTTTTATCATTTCAGCTCTTAGCTCACTAGCTTTTTGTTTTCTCTCATATTGTTTACGCAGATCATCCACGACAACAGTTAGTTTATCGATGGCATCCTTTGTTTTATCATAGTCATGCATCAATAGAGGCTTGTCCAGAAGTCCGACATTGAAACTTATTTCACTCAATTCATGCTGCAAAGCGACATGTTTCACTTTCAGTTTACAGATGTAATCACGCATATACTTATGTTCTTTGCACACATGGTCATAGTTTTTCGTCTCATTGGTAATCTTTAGTTCAATCGAATTACGATATTCACGCAAGTGGCCAATCAAATGCCAATAGTTGCAAGTTTCCTTTCTAACCTTTTCAACAGATGCATGATAATCTGGAATGATGATAATGGTCAGAATAGTGAAAGTATCTTTTAATACAGTATTGCATTTACCATGAAGTAAGCTACCCAATTTCATTACATTAGCAATCATACGTTCATAAGCGTTCATTGTAAAATTAGGACTTATATTTTCAACTTTTTCCATTTTCTTACATGTAAATAAATTAAAAAAAAAAAAAACAACATTATATACTTACTCTCATGTTATCCAATTGGATAACGACCAACTTACCTCCATGGCCTCTGCCATTGTGTGTTGTTTTTTAATTAATATGACACGCTCTGCAGATATTTCCTTAAGTTTTAAATCAACTTTTTGGTGAAATTTTTCTACTTTCTAAAATTAAAACAAAAAAACTCAATACATGATCATGGTTTAAAATTGACTAATAATTTCGGTGAACCGAAGCAGCTTACTTAACTAACTGTCACACCCCAATTTATTGAGTTTAACATCACAATAGAATGAAAGTCAAATAGACGGGGGAATGGACACACATAGCTCAGTCGATGATTACTCGCATATACACTCTGTAGAGATCACGACACATGGTTGTATATGAAGCCCTCGTGCCTGAGGGGGCTTCGCAATAAAGTTTAACAATGTTGTTAAAAGTTTAGTTATTCGTATATATTTCCATTTTCTTTCTGACTGGGAAATGAAAGGGGCCTCGCAAAGATGATATCGCCGACGTATACAGTTGGTCTAGCACCAAGATTAAGAAATAATACGAGTACAGTAAGCGTACATTCACAATTACTCGGTATCGTCGTATCTGGTATATAGGAAAATATTAACTGTTCGATAAAATTTAATTCGGTATATCGCACCCTAACTACATCCATATCGCAGTATGTGTTAATGTACCAGAGATGAAAAGGCGTTCATGATGTTTAAAATAAATGAGCGTATCTTACATGAAAGAAACCGTTCATAAAACAGCCCTCCTTCTCACAAAGATGTTTTTCGTCTCTATCGCATAACGTAACATTGTTGTTCTCACTGACTGAATCTTAATATAGCCTTTTCACAGTGAGTATTAAGGTGGGTTCTGCAGAACACAAGCTGAACTCTGTGTTCTGACGACAACAACAACGGGGATAATGACCAAATTGAGGAGTTGTGTTCTCCATGAACCCAACTTGAACCCATGGTCACTCTTAAGTAGCGCTGCCTACTTTTTGTCCTTTTTGGTCATAGGCATCATTAAACAGCTGATGATGGCACATAACATTTTGAATTGAAATGCAAACTGTTAATTTCTTTTTATAATTTCAATAAAATAAGTAATGAAAAAGCGAGCTGCAAGATCTTCTAAATCATGTACAATATTTTTCACAAATTATAAATTTTCATTTTGCAAACCCGCGCGAATAGTTCCATGTGTGTGTATAACCAAAACAAAAAACAGCTGTTCGAAATACATCACAACATAGCAGAGCACACTGTGAACGCATAACCAAAACTCTCAATATTTTACTCACTGTGAATACCCTATAACATTCGGTATTTCAGTGTGTACATTTCGTTGTTGAATATGCTAAGTATGTACTTACCAACTTAAATTTTGGTGAGCTGTTTGATCGTATAAATGTTTTATTAACTAAATGTTCATACTTTTTCTTTGTATCGTCAAGCAAATTATTAGTTTCTATTAATAAATCGGTATCGGTCTTCATTGCTTCGTTATGAACTTGCATAATATTTTTTTTTTGCTCCATCAAGAAATCGTACTCCTCCAATGATTTTCTGAAATTTAACAAATGTTTTTGCGTTGAAGATCCTGGATCCGGGGAGATCGGACGTAAGTTTTTGATACGTCGATAATGTTCGATAATTTTTGTTACGAGATATTGCTGATTACGACGTTCATTCTCATATTCAAGAACTTTATTATATAGTTCATCGAGCACCAACTGTTTGTCAAGTGATGCTTCTAAAATAGCATTTGCATCGATAGTTTCAGCTTTTAGAACGGTACGATCGATTAAGCCTCTAAGAAAATTCACTGTTGATTCATATATCAATAATTGATTACGAGTTTCCGCAATCAAATCACTATTATCTTCTTGTTTTTCAGGTACCTTCAGCATACTTTGATGGAATTGCACTAGAGCTGTCTCATAATCTTCCTCCATCGTTAAAACTTTTATCTCTTTATCACTTCTAATGGATTGTATTTCTATTTCTATTCCTGAATCTTCCTCAAGTACATAATCATGTCCTTCGGATTCCATGTGTGAAGCCTTATGGCTTTCTGAGCTTGTAGTTGATGACAATTCTTCACCAGTCAATGGATTAACAAATTTTCCATGATCTTTAGATTTAATTTCAGTATCAACGTCAAGATCTACACTGTCATCATGTTCGTCTTCTGAAAAAGTATCTTTAAAATCTGAGATACTTGGCAAAGACATTTCCATATTCAGAAGAAATTCTGGATTCAATGAAACACTACTCTCATTGCCTAACGCATAGTAATTATATAAACTTGACGAGTCTGAATCACTGTCATCATTTTTAACATCTTCTATATTAACACTAAGGATCTCATGATCCATATTAAGTTTGTTCTTGTGCTGAATAGTCGAGTCATCAAGAACAAGCGATCTGGTATCTGCTGAGTACCCTGAAACTTTGGAACTAAACGATGCTCTTGCCAAATATTTGTCTGTTTCCATTTGTTTAAGGTCTTCAGATTTCATATGAACTCTTGCACCTTCTTTGTGATGAGTTTCCTTTCCACCCGTTTTTATCGATTGGGAATCTATATCGACTTCCTTTTGTTTACCAGTAATTTCATTTTTTTCTTCTTTTTCCAAATTATCCTTCAAATCATCTTGTTGATCATCTGCTGCCTTTACAGAATGAGTATCTTCATCACCTTCTTCCTTTTGTCCAATAGAAATGTCTTCAGCTTCTATTTTTGGCTGAACAGAAGCTTTAGTAAATGATACACTTCTGCCAAGTTTGTCATCTCCCGTTTCATCATCTGTTTTTGGCAAAACATCTTCTGGTGGCGCAGTCATTTCCTCATCAGGAGATTTAGCATCTCCTACCACTTGGAGATCTTCCTCTTTTGGTTCAACTGTGATTTCATTGTTCTTCGCCAAATTTTCCTCCTCTTTCAGCCCTCCTTCAAATAATTCACTTTTCTGCTCTGTAATGGACTTTTCTACTTCCTTTTTCTTTACCATTGTTTTTTGCAGCGAATTCTTTGTTTATTCTTTGTCACAATTTTTTTATTGAATTTTTTTATTTTATAGGAAAAAAATATATGTGTATGTGTTTAGCTTAGAATCTGTAAACTGACAAAACGAATGAATAACTGACATAAGGTAAATATTTCAACATTCAAAGTTTACTAAGTTAACAACACTAAATTTATTATTTTAATGATTTTTTTATAATAATTACGAGTATCATGAAATATATAAATTAGAATGAGGAAACAACGCCCAGGTATTTAAATGAAATATTGCTGAACAATGAATAAGGGATAATAACTAAGTTTTTTATAAATGAGGGAGAGTCGGATTAGGTGTTGTCCAATAGTAAAGAAGTGAACTTTTTATTGTCTTTCGAAAAAATAATCTTCCTCAAGTTTTTAAAAAATGCTTCAGTCTCCTATCCAATTTCTTGCAAATCTCTAAACACCGAGCGATTGCATTTAGTTTAGATGAATGAAGAAGTCATTCGTAGCCCAACACATACATTTTAGCCTTTGCCATTGCAGATGTGTGAGCCTGTGTTGATTCAATTATTTGTCAGCAGGTTTACTTTATCACTGGCTTCAATTAAGGAAGGCACCAAGTTGCAGTTAAGGCTGGAAGAGAATGGTGAAGCTGAAGCTGGTCAAAAAATCAAATGCAGCTGTTTGTATGTAAATGAACTGAATGTGAAGCTGAGCCTGAATGTGAATCCGTGAAGTGAAAGTAGTTTGACTTCACTCGGCTTCAAATTATTTGTGCCTCTCTCTCTATCTGTCTCTCAAATGATAAGCACAGCTGATTGAGTCGAACGGATGAAAGCGTATCGAAGTTGATTTTACTGGTACAAAGTAGATAATTTTTGGATAATGTGAAGCACACGGACTACTGAGGCTGTACCTTGCATTCTGTTTAGCTTCACCATTCTGTCCCAGCCTTTAAGAACTTATCAGACCTTGCTCGTTAAAACAAAGTAGGCCCTGCCAACATCAACTAATGAAATTAATAAATCAATCAGTATTTTTCTTGAGTTTCAAGGAGCCACATTCATTATATTTTGTGTTTACGTTAATTACGTTATTTCAATATTGATTTTGGTTATTGTAATAACCAACAAAAAAAACCATGGACTCAGAAAAAGATAATGTCCCAGTTAAAAAACAAACAGCAGTCACTTTTCAAAATCTACCAGAAACTACTATTGAAGGGGAACCAAAAACTACTGTTATAGATCAACCAGAAACCGCTGTTGTAGAAAAACCAGAAACTACTATTGAAGGGGAACCAAAAACTACTGTTATAGAACAACCAGAAACCACTGTTGTAGAAAAACCAGAAACTACTATTGAAGGGAAACCAGAAGCCACTGTTATAGAACAACCTGAAACCACTGTTGTAGAAAAACCAGAAACTACTATTGAAGGGGAACCAGAAGCCACTGTTATAGAACAACCAGAAACCACTGTTGTAGAAAAACCAGATACTACTGTTGAAATACAACCAGAAACTACTGTTAATGAACAACCAGAAACCACTATTGAAAATCAGCCAGGAGCTTCTAATGAAAAACAAGCAGAATCAACTGTTCAGGAAACTGTTCCAGAAAATCAAAACCAAAACACACAGGTAAATGGTTTGGGAGAACAAACGACAAATGAAAAAGGTAAGAGATTTAAAACTAAAAACAGGAATAATGAGAGATGAGCAATCAAAAACTCACCATCCATTTTTTGAAGATCACATAGATCCAAAAGAGGCAACAAAAGAAGATACAATGGATAAGGCTGAAGAGAAAAATGTTCCAACAGAAATTGAACAAAATAAACAACGAAGATCAACTAAAAGGAGTCTTTCAATATTTTCTTTATTAAGCGGTGATGCTAGTAATATTGACTCAAAATCCCTTCGCAGAGAAATCAGAGCCAAAAAGAAAAAAAATCGCATTGAACATCTACAGAGGAAGGAATCTGATGAATCCTTTAGCGATTCCAGTTCTGAATCTTTAAGTGTTCGTGAACAAACTAGATTAAGCAATTTAATGGTATTAAACGAAACTCTTCTGTCTAGTTCTATAAGCTTGGGTCTGGATAGTGTGAATGGAGATTTATTAGACTCCGCACAATCGCATTTAGCTCAACAGACTGATAAAATCTTTTCACTTTCGAATAGAATGAACTTTATAGAGAATTTTGAAGATTTGCCCAGTTTACAGAGTTTCTCGGTCGAGACAACCGATGATGAAGAGGTTATTGAAATAATAAGTAGAATACAACATAGAGAACATGATTCATTTGATAAGGGCGTCTTTGTAAATCCTTTGACTGGAGAAATTGACAGCAGCAGTAGTACCACAATAGAAACTATGAACTTATCAATTCACGAAGAAGGAGAAGTTGAAGCAGAAGATCAAACTAGTTTAGATATTGATATTGAAATAATTTCCATACCAGATGTTCCAGAAGAAGTCGTTGTACAAGAACACCCCAGTGTAGCGTTTGAAACATTTGCTGCATTGAAGCAACTCATTTCTATACAAGAAACTTCATTTGATGAGGAAGAAATGATTTTGGCACGTCAACAACGCGCTTTGACCTATGAATTCCTTTATCAACTTATAGATGCAGTCGTTGAAAAAGGTGAAATCATAGATCAAAACACATTTTTGGCCAAAAATCTTTCAAAAACAAAACTTTTCCAGAGACTGACCGGTCAATTCACATTGTTAATTCAAGAGAAATTACTAAACAATGAGTTAATTCGTAAAACCATCGACTATTACAGACACCAAAGGAATTATCGACCCATAACGCCTTTATCACAGAACATTCACGAAATTGAATCATTGAATTATAGCAATAACCTAATGCAATTAGATCTTTTATTGCAAAAGGAAAGTGATGGTCTCATACACTCGTATATTCAAACAGATATTGAATCAAGCCATAATGCTGAACTAGAGATTGAATTGGAAGAGAGTGAAAATAATTTGAATAATCTCATACTAAGAACATTTGGTAATCCACGTTTCGCTATCATGAAATCAAGACTTGAAAGCGATCTCAAAATCATGGCTAAGAAACGTGCAGAAGTCGGTAAAGCGCGTCTGGCGCTAATACAACGACAACATGCAGTCGCAACATTACAAGAAGTAAGATTTTTGTTACTACTATTAATAACATATTGCCTTTACCTTACATTTCACACTAGTGTAAATGTCTATGTCCTTATAAGGAGTATGTGGGAATGATCCGTTTGTCAATTTATACATATTCATGCTTTATAGCTGTCAATTATTTGATACCAATACTTTTTACTGTGATTGCTTCACTGCAGTGTTGCCAGCTCGACGAAATGGACCCAAAAAAACTGGTGACATTTTTTTCCGGCAATGTTACTTAAAAACAGGACAGATATGTCTGGTAAAAAGCTAAATTGGCAACACTGCTTAGCTGTTATGTTGCCAATTGTCCAATTACTGAAGAAAAATGCCCCCATAAAAAATGCACTTAATTCACTTAACTTTTAACTTAGGGGGTTCAACATTTTTTAATCTTCTTTTTGGTTTCACGTAATGTCTTTTATGTTTTGTTTTTTTTTTTTTATGCAGAAATTGGCGGCTCTTGAGAAAATTTCAGAAAATTTAACATTAAGTACTTTCATTAGAAAACACACTGAGGTGCTAAAAATAGACAAAACAATTGAAGGTCAGTTAACTCTTTTATTATAGAAATTTATGTATTATTAACCCAATTAACCATTTTTGTTCATCCAGAACGTTATTTGGAATTTAAAAAGTTGCAATTTACTTTCACTTCGGAATTAGATAAATTGGCACATATAAAAGAAAAAACCCAATTTTTGGATGTACAAATTATGAAACAAGAAAAAATTTATGATAAATTATTTAAGGAAAATCTTGCCAAACGAGAACTTATCTATAAATTGAAATTAGAGCATACGAAAATTATTCATAATATTAGAGAAAAAAGTTTCCAAAGCGGTCTATTGCAGAGACCTGCACTATTGCTAGACTATGACAATACAACCGATGAATTAATTTTGCAAAAAGAGAAAGTCTTGCAAATTCAGAAAGAAATGAATATTCTTCAATCAAAAATTGAAGAGGCTGAACAGAAATTGCGTAATCATGTTAAATAAATTGAATAAATGAGATCCATTAAAAAAACATGTATTGATTTATTTATAAAAATCATAAAAATAATAATAAAAGTTAAATAAACCAAAGTTAACTCAACTTAACTTTAACTGTCTTCTATTAAAAAAAATGGTAAATATTTGCAAGACTTTTTAAAATTTTAATACCATCCACAACTGGAAGTCGGATATATTATCCTAATTTTTGGATTCTTTGTATAAAACATAAATAAACTCAATATTTCAATGAAGCAAACTAATTAATAATGAAAAATATGCATGGACACAAAATGCTTTTGCAAAATGCCAAAGGATTAACGTCATTAGATTTTAGTGAAATTTACCCTTGAGTGATGATACGAGAATGGTTATTTTGCTTTTATTAACAAGTATACGCGTACATCGATTTTAATTCAATCAAAAAGCTTTTTAGTGGACAAAATGAACAAAGAAACTACAAATTGTTCAGTTTATTAGTGAAATACACTCTAAATAATGCAATGAACTATATAATCAAAAATTGTGCATACAAAATCTAATCACATTAAGATTTTCCTTTTTGAACCTACTAAGTGCATATTTTATTGAATCATGTGGACAATAAACATATTCGCACTCAGCAGAAAATGCATTTAACATTACAACTCAACAAAATTCCATAATTGTTGAAAAGAAAACCCTAAGTAGTTTAGATGTTACAGTTGACAGATAGTTGGAAAACAAAGCTTACACTTTCAAAACATGTATTTCTGGTCAACCATTTTCCATGATTACTCCTTATTGTGGCATCATAGTACTCTGTAAAACGCGCGTTAATAACAACACGACTTGTTTGGTTTGAGTAACTTTATTAATTGCAATCTTAAGCTCAGCGCTGCAATCGCTTGAGCTAACCATACTTAGCTTATTCTTAGTCTTATGCATGTATTGGTATAACATGCATATGCTTTAATTTGGTATACGTTGGTCACTGAACTTGCATGCGCACAGTGTCAAGTGACCCACCAAAGCAATCCATACAGGAATGTGTAAGTATAATCTACGCTGGAGCTTTGTTCTTAGTTGAATCAATTACACAAGTAGATATAGTTAACGGGTATGCACATCCCATGCTATATCTACCCTATACTGAATATGCAAAGCATATACATATTGCAACTCATTTTGGAGGATCCAATTTTAAGAAATGGAGAAGGTGTGTAATATAATATACATAATTAACTCATCAATTCAATATATAAAGATAACCCAAGCAAGATTCTATAAAAACCAAAAATTGGCGATTTAAGAAGATTAAAAGGAGAAGCTATGATAGTAGCAACTTAAAGTAACTTAAAGTAGGAGATTGAAGCTCTTGCTATGAGAACAATGTCGTATAACGTCCTACTTAGATGTATAATCGATAAGGCCATGGCCATTCGTAGAGGTCATCAATGTTTAAGTAAGATGGTCGAAGTCAGTGAGGTACGTCTGATTTCATCAATGTTCAAAGTTTTAATATAATCAAGATAACTCACGTCTGATCTGGTACAATTAGTGATCATGTTCCTAGAAACGTTATGTTATTAGAACAAATCACCACATGACATCAAAATTGATCAGGTGCAGAACCTTCAAATAGCTCAATTTCTTTAGCTTAGGCACATAAAAGCCTAACACATTAAGTTAACATATTCGACGACTTTATGTTCTTTTCAACTTAAAAAACAAAAAAGTTCTTACAAAACTTACACATTTTCTGAACTTGAGGATCTTGATTTCCAATAATCGTGGACCTACTTGAGAACTTCAGTAAAACACATGTGGTATGACTCTTTCTTTAAAAATTTAACTTAAATTTGTACTTAGCTGCTCAACTCATTTGCAATGAACAAACTTTAAAATGATGATGGTCAGACATGACAAAATTAATTGTTCCCATGATACTAACCAACTCTCCTTAATTGAATTAAAACAAATATCTTCATGAAAAAATAATAATATAGTAAATGGCATAGCAATTAATAATATTGTAATTCCGAAATAATTTTAATTTTAATAATTTTCCTTTTATTTGTTGCCATTTTTAATATATATTTATGTGTTTCAGTACTTAAACTCAGTACTGTAACAGTATATATCATTTAATAATTGTTGTAGTAACCAATTAAATTTGTTTGCATTCGCTTTGTAAATTTTTATACAAAACATGTGTTTCAATTGTGGAAGTACATAGTTTCAATGAAAAAAATTCTCTGAGTCATTATAAAATAAATATGCAATAAATTAAAACAATGAAATCAGTTTATGAAGACAAGCATAACCAAATTTCAAACACACTTTCGACTAAGTAAAACCCCTTAGACACCACCACACACATCACACATATCACACACACATTCAATTAATTTCTAAGAAATTCTAGAACAAGCACTGAAAGTTGTCGAGAATTATTATATAGAAAACAATCTTTAACACCTGCACATTTACCAAGAAGCATGAAAAGATAAATTATGGAAAGCAGCCAGCTGTAGAAGCTCTTGATATATTGAATTAAGTATTTTCTCTCATACTTATTTTTATATATGAGATAGAAATTTATATGAACAAGAAAATAAAGTTAAGTAAAAAATAGTCTATACTTTTGGACGAAATTCGAAAACAAGAAATTAGTAAAAATTTATTTGCCATTCATTGAAGAATGACCTCGACATGCTTGAGTGGATGGAAAATAAGTATGTACGTATTATCAAGATTATTTTTGAATCAAAAAAATACAATAATTTCTGAAAAAAATTCACGTCGCAAAATACATTCAAATGGTGGAGAAACAAAATTAGTATCTTAAAGAAAGAAAAGATAATTCATAATAAATAAACTAAACACCCACGAGACACAAACATAAAATTCGCAGTATTTTTTTTTTTTCTATTTTGTTTGAAAATAGCTAGAAAAATTATTTGTTGTTTTATCTAAAGATTCTGAAAATGATGATGTTGATGCTGATGATGCTGATGAAGATGATAAATATGAAGGTTACAGAGGTGAAAAACGAACTAAGCGGGTGAAATGGAATCACATGAGTAGCCAACAATTTATCATATCTCTAAATACTTTATAACAAATTAGAAAATAATAACGAAAAAAAATAAATAAATTTAGCTAAATTTTTCAGTTTTTCTATGTTGTTTTTTTTTTTACTTTTAATGTGAGTCTAATTTTCCATTATAAAATATTTTATATCTTAAACTTATATGACTAAGATTTTTCTTTGGATTTTTCACTCATTTCTTCCTTCTACTTTTCACTTAATTTACAACATATATTTTTATTTTTCAAAAAAAAACCTTGCGAGTTTTGTGTTTGTGTTCGTGTTTCTATGTATGTGTTTTTTGTATAGAAGTTTTTCTTGTTGTTGTTGTTGTTGTTTTATATGAGGAATAATTTGTTTAATATTGCTTTGAACTTATAAAATAATAATATGGTAGTAATAAGTATCAAAAATCATAAAGATGAAACCAAAAAAATAGTACATTGCTTTGTGCCTGCTACATCTTGTGGCAATATTTACTTGCCGATCAAGATTTTGCGGCCAGCACCAAGGTTCTGACCAGCTTGTGTGGCACCCTTGTTGGAACCAGCCTGGAGACCGATAACAGTTTGGCCAGCCTTCAATTGTTCTTCACTGAAGTCACGCTTGCACTCATCAGCGGGCTTGGGGCCCAAGAAGGGACCCTTGAATTCGGGGTGCTTGTAGGTCTAAAGAAAAGCATTGGCAATAAGCAAATGTTTAGCTCAATATGAAAAATCTTTGTAAGACTTACAGCACGGCCAAGAGCGAAAATGGTGTTGGTTACATTTGCAATATCCTTCTTTTCATACAAATCAACAGTCTGGAAGACATCAATATCTGGAACACCGTATTCCTTAAGGGCCTTCTGGAAGTTGTTGAGGTTTTCCATGAATTTGAATTGACCACCAGATGAGTTGACCTTTGGCACTGAGTTGGGAGCCAAGATGTTGATCAATTGGCACAAGACTTGACCGTCCTTGAGCACATCCTCGTATGCCTGACCAGCTGGGAATTTTGAACCAATAATAGCCTCAATCCATTCCTGGGCTTCTTTGTCCATCTCGGGATTGCGCTTACCGGCAATCTGCAATTATTTACATTTAAATCAATTTCATTTTTAAACTTCACTTATATTATTATTAATTTTAATTATTTCACTTCATTTATTATATTATTTTTCAAGTTTTTCTTTCTTTCACTTCTTTTTCAGATATTTTTCTTAATTTTGATGATAAAATAAATTTCTATTCACCTTGGCACGAACAGCACGCTCAAGAGACATTTTGATATTTGGTTTTGGTTTCGTGGGTAATGAGGTTTTTCCTTGGTATGATCTTCACTTGAAGACAAATAACCGAACACTGATGCCTACTATTGGGGTGTGTACGGCTTTTAAAGCTCGGGAGTGTTTCTTTTCACCCGACATAGAATTTTCTTCAAGAATTTTCCAAAAATATCCGAATTCGGAGTCGATTCTGTCTATAAAACAATTCGTTCGGCATGCTTCACTCGGGACGCAATTCGGTGTAGAATTGCGTAGGCGTGAATCTGACAACGACAAAGCAAAAAACATGGGAGACGTCGAAGGTGTTACTTATATGTACTTATTAATGATGAGTAGATTCTGTTGATGATGATGATGATCATCGGTGGTGATGATGGTGAGTGTTGCGTTTTAATTTTAGCAAAAATAAAACAAGAACAAGAAAAATACATGATTTTCTTTTTCTTTTTGTGATTATTCAAAATAATTATTATTATTATTATTTCATATCACGAATATAGACGCGCACGCCAAAGAAACAACACTTTTATTTAATTTCATCATTCGCTTATAATAAATTTCATTTGTGTTTTTGTTTCTTTAATTTGTTTTTGGACTCTGATACATTGTTTATATTTTCATTATTTACATTAACTTTGATTGCATTTAGAAATAATTTATAAATTTTTGTAAATTTTCTCAAAAATTCCAATGATAAATTCATTTGATTTTTTCTGTAATTGTATAAAATTCCACAATAAAAACAATAATAAAATAATATTACAAAATTTTCTAATTGGCATAAGTGTTATACACCCAGGAAAAATATGGAATTTCCATTTCATAAATTATTGCATAAATTCACAAGGTTTTATTATTTATAACCAATAACAATAAATTATTCGTGTTTTCAACACAGAAATATGTCAGAAAATTATACAATTTTGATTACAAACAAACAAAGGTAAACAAGCCATTCAAAAATATAAATTACACAGATCTAACAAGGCTAAAAAGGTATAAAATTAACGAAGATGTCAGTTTAGTTAAATATCAAATTAATAATTGGATAATAGAAATTGTCATTTTTATCTCATTGTATTTAATAACATCAAATAAAACATATCATATGGTATACGATGAACATGTCAAAAAGAAAAGAGAAGAACTGGAAATAAAATTCAAAAAAATTTATGGGCTCATGGGTAATCGATCTGTTTGTAAATATTTGTAAATATCGAAGCTTCAGCCCTTAACGATCGAAGTGGATGGAAGGAAAGGCTGAAACGTAAAAACCCGCATCATCTCCCAGTTGCCAACTTCTCTTCAAATACTGTGCAGAGCGCTATTAAATAATTTTTTATCACAAAACCGGAAACAAATTGTTCTTTAGTTCACTTGTAACTAGTTGCAATGTAGTAAAAAATTTGAAAAAAGTGATATACGATAAGCTATTGATCATAAAAAAAATTATGATCTGAGCAGGACTATAATCAAGCTTAGTCAATACTAAATTTGGAACGATGAACAGAATGCTGTTGATCTATCAACAATTACATTTGTCGTATCTTATTTTGACATCAAGATTCATTTATTTATACAACAGTTCTCGTCTCTTGTGTTATTGCACACGTAATGACAATGTTTACCGGACGGCTTTTGTCTTGTGTGCTGCACAAGCTAAAAAGAAGCTTGAAGTTAGAACCTTGAAAATTCACTTGTTTAGAATGATTAGACACAAGTCAACTAGACTTGTGACTTGCAAAGTAAATGCCGACAAAATCATACACAAGTCAACTTTAGCTTAAAAACGGTGACACAAAACAGTGTTTAAAAAGATTTATTTCAGACATGTATGTGCATACATTGAGAAGCACAAGCTGCAGCCTAAACTGTTCTATTTCAAATCAGAATACATCGAAACTTAGATGATGTATCAGAAATTTGTCCAAATGTTGTGATAAATGAACTTTTTTGGTTTTGTCATACAATCTATGTGCAGCAATAAGATGACATTGCATCTATATGAGATCGATAGCTCCAAAACTAAAAGACAAGCATGCATAACAGATGATGAATAGAGAGACTACTACAATTAATTAACTTCGTCATGTATACTGTATGTGTGCATATCGTCTACACAATATCATTAAAAAAAAATCCTCAAATATCTTACTTGTAATAAATATATGCGAACATTTTCTGCGTGATATCTTCATTTAAAATATAATAAAAAAAAATACGCATGTCAAATGAAAATTTTCACAAATATCTCACTTGCTTTTTTTAGCTTTGAAAACCAAACCATTTCCCTCTTTCTATAAATACAATATATGAGTATATTTTCTGCACGATATCTTCAAGTAAAATTAACTTACTATTATTAGAGATTAAATTGATTACCTCAAGGTCAGTTCAGACTCAATATTATCCTATAGATGACGGAACACAGCTGGATGTAATCAAAATGAGTTCAAGTTGATAAGATTCAAATTATGAATAATAGAGTCATTTGAAAAATAATACTTATATCTTATTCAGTTTACGGCAGTAAAATTAAAATGAAATGATAAAGGGCACACCCGTTAGTTGTATCAGATTGGGCTGGAAGTGTATATAAAACATTCAACCCTTCACTTCATTTACCTAAAATTAAATTAAAGAATTAAGAATTAAAGATGCATAATTCCTGAACATTCTTTATCCTCAATGGCAATTTCAAAATACTTCACACAATACTTTGATCATACAATGGAGATGATAGAAATGTGTGCTTATTTATGTATCTACAATTTATTGCCAATGGACAGATATTTTATTATAAGTAAGATATACCATGGCGCCATATGCGCAAACTCACAATAATAAACAGGTGGAAAATTAATAAAAATAGATGCGCCACATCATCATCTCTACGTTTTGAGATTTTCCAGTTTCGTTTTTTTTTTTTTTATATTATTGTTGTCTAAACGCGCAAAATGTGAAATAAACAAAATTCTTTGAAAACAGTTGAAATTCTTTTATTTTCGAAATCGCATTGCGTCTTACTTTGTTTCGGACGGATTGATATTACGCATACACAATGAAAAACGGTGACAGTTATTAATTTATTGTATTTACCATAGAAGAAGAACAAAATTAATTTAATTCGTAATCCCTTTAAGAACGGAAACCTTTAAAAGCCTTAAATTTCCGTTGAATTTTTTATCTTCTAATAATATCAAATTCATTTATCAAGATTATAACTTTTTCAATTTCACTCTGAGTTTTCTCCATTTCAGTGCATTATTACATTTGTATTCTTCACTAAATGAAGCTAAATTGAATCACACGCACACACAAGTACTTCGTACACACAAACACAACCTCAATAGCAAAGGAATTTCAATAAACAATTTTTAATTAAATTACAGTTGAATAATTCTGTGAAAAACCAGAGAAAAATGCGCGAATGTAGAACGGCGCTACGTGCAAAATGGCACATGACAATGTAAAAGAAGAAAATGAAAAAATAGAAAATGAAAGTATTGAAAAAAATGGAAAATCGCTACAATGACAAACATTAACTTTAGTCTCATTAAAGCTTAAGTACTCTTCACTACAGTTCATTGTATATACAATACAATACTATGGTATATCCATAGAAAGGAGAGGAAATAAGTGTATTACAAATGCTGGTACTTAAAAACTAGGAAAAGAGGTAGAATGCCCCACAAAGTATGTATCAACAGTTGAGAATTTCAAACTGATAAGAGATAAAAACTGGAATGTAGACACTGTTAGTCCTGGGGAAGACAAAGTTGGATACAATTTTTACTATGCTAAAGTGCCTTTATCACCGTAAGCATAAAAGGACCACAAACATCCACCTCTTCCTAGAATTCTACAGTAGAAAGTTGTATCCTCTACAGTTTTGAAAATAGTTGTGCGTCAATATGCGATAAAACTATGTACTACAGTATACTTCTATCAAACTTATGTCTTAATAGAAACATATCTTCACTTATCATCTCCAGCCAATTAAATACTTGATGACTCAAAGGAATTTTTTATTGCAATGAACTGAGGAAATTCTACCAACTATTCATATAATACATGTCAAAACAAGTAAAAGCAAAACAAATTTGGATAATAAATTTATATATACTTATGACTTCCAGTAGTCGAAATGTCATTATAGACAGGGCAAAACAACAGTTCCAATTCTAAACCCCAAAAATGGATATAGACTTATCTGGCTACTATAACTCTTTGAATTACTTATGATGCTATGGGTTCTAAAAAAATAGATGTACGCGTATGTATATAAAAGTAGTACCTTTAAACAACATTATAAACAAACATATGTTTGGAAGCGATCCACTTTTCCATATGAATAGATTAGGGGTAGGGCGGGAACTAGAACATCTTAGCACTATTAAGTGGGCTTTTAGTGACAACCCCCGTAATCACAGCTCCTCCAATATTCTGTTATTCAGGAATTCCAAGATTGGTTACAAGTACTGGTTTCCAAGATGGCGAAGTCTTGCCATATAATAAAATATTAATTTATAATATACCTAAGCATGGTAGTTTGAAAATTATACTGACTTAACTGAAAATTGCTGACACTAAGACCAAAATAGTCTCAATTTAAGTTGATTTGGTCTTAAGACAAGACAACATTCGTGTTTGCGCACTCTCAACACCGAATGGTGTGGATTTGAGTATAATGTTCTCAGTTTTCTCCATCTGTGTATGCATTATCAGAAGAAAAGAATTAAGATGAGAACAAATTTCAGAGATTTCTCACTATTTTACACCATATTTTTCTAACAGCTGTTGTTAAGTTGTACTTAATTCAAGTTTACTTGGTCTAGAATTTCAGTTTAAGTGCAAATCTTTATTATTTCAAGAACATTTACACCAAATGCAATTCAATTTGGTGTGTTCTGTATTTAAGTACAATTGGTGCTTCTCTTAGACCGGTGTTTTTTTTCTCTTGTGTAGTCAACACAAATCGCTACGACTGATCCACATGTTATGTAAGTGTTTCATTACTCTGCAATGTCCTACCAAGAAACCTGAGACTAACAGAATACCTGTCCGTGTCAATGTTGTCGTATCTTATCGAGTATTCAATGTTTCCATCTTACATTACAAGCATCATATCAAAGTGATAATATACTAACGTATAAAGTGTACAAAAAAGAAAAAAAATATAACAAAAGTCATATAAAATATTTATAAATAATTGAAAATAAATCTAAAATTGTATTGTACTTAAAATCAATGAATTTATATTATTGTATATTTATACCTCATATGAGGAATTATATGTGCATAAATATTTTTCTCTATTTCTCTTTATTTTATTTATTTATTTTTTTTTTTTTTGTGTGCATTTTGGTTTAGTGTTGTTTTGTTATTGTATTTCTTTTATTGTTCTTCCATTCTTATCTCATGCGTTGTACCGTTATTTGAAATATAAAGAACTATATATGAGCGTATTCGATTACAATATATTTTTAAAAATTTTGAACAAAATATTCAATTTTGTAAATGCTATAAAAATCAGTTTTCCTTTGTATTTGTGAAAAACAAAAATAAAACAATAAAAAATTCAATAAAAC
The DNA here is from genome assembly GCA_037043315.1 of Amiota communis. Lineage (NCBI taxonomy): Eukaryota > Metazoa > Arthropoda > Insecta > Diptera > Drosophilidae > Amiota > Amiota communis. The sequence continues at coordinate 2,091,590 of JBAMAV010000657.1, forward strand.
TTAAGGACCTAAAATCAAAGTCAATTTCATCATCACCACACACACACACACAAACAGAAAGCACATAAAAAACTACAATAATTTCATAAATGTGGATATGTGGAATGTTCGCATGGAATAAAACAATGGGCGTAGACCATCATCATGCATTATTCACAATAAAAGAATGAAGCAATTATATTTCTTTATAGGACAACATAACAAACTGACATAGGGAACCAACCAATATTCGCATATACGAGTATCTATGAATATGTACATACATGGATACAACATGAGTTCTTCAAATGCTAAACAGCTAAATGTTTTTTTCTATTTATTGCAAATGTTATTTGCTTCAACAATTCAAAGATGAAACACTCATACTTATGGACATCATCAGTCCTATGTTATTGTCCTATCCTGTCAGATGTTCTGCTATGTGTTATGTTCGCGCAAACATTTGAAGAAAACAATTTATTAAGGTCAACATTGAGCAACATAAGCCTACCCAATTGTCTGTCCAATTGTCTTTCTTGACCACCATTACCACCAAAAGGATCAGAGGACCAACTATCAGAACAGTCAACCAACCAACTGACCAACCACTTGATGCGAAATTCAACAGGATTATTTGCACATAAATCAACATAAAAGGCAAGCAATAGAAAGTCCCAAAAATGTCGTAGAAAAATATTATACTCAAAAGCACATGGCAAGGGCAAGGGGCAACATAGAGACATACCCACAATTGTGTTACTCTTGTGGCGCCCATAGTCATTTCCATTGTGTTGTATTGTATTGAGAAGAAACTTGGGTTCGTGGTCAGTCATTTTATTTTCACTTTTCATATAGCATTTTTTCCATATATTTTTAAGATTTCCAACGCAGGCATTGCTTATTATGCTGCCTTTAGCATGTGTTGGCATTTTTCTTTGGTCTATTCTACTATAGTATATTTTTTTGGAGTTGGGTTTTGTGTGTATATTCGGATGACTGGTTGCATTATTTCTTTCATTTCATTTTTATACGATATGACATAGTTCTGTTTCCGACAATGATGATGTTGACATTTTTATTTCCGGCAAATTCAACATTTATGTCGTTTCTTATAAAATGGAAGCAGCTTAGTTTGACCAATTTTGGGGTTTTTGATGCTTTTTTATTGGTCTTGATTTTAATATTTATTTATTTTTTATATAAAGTAGTTTAATCTTTTAAGTAATTCAATGCAAATGGAAAAAGATGAATTTTCATTTAGTTGTTTTTTTATTGTTTTTTTTTTTTTTTTGTTGTACAGCACATTTAATAAAATAAGAATAAATATTTTCATCATGAATGTGGCAAGTTAAAAATAAATATTTGCTCATAGAATCGTTTGTCGTTGTGCTTTGTTTAATTGGCAACATTGCTCACGCGTCAATGTCGTCATTTTGAGCGCTTAACAAAGTAAACGCATTTTGTTTATTGTGTATACGCCATGTAGTCAACAAATAAATACAAGACAGCGAAACATTAACTTCGGCTTAACCGAAATCTATATACCTTTTAAATAAATAGAAAATATCCCAAAGCAAAATACAAATAATCTTTTATAAATTATAGTAAATTGATTTAAGGAAATTTTGGGTTTATACCTTGACATTTCTAGTTGAATAATTGAATAAGTTCAGCATACAAAAAGTTATAGGCTTTGGGGTCCATGGATCCAAATCAAATCAACTTTTTTTACATTTTATGTTAATTCTCATAATAAATATTTTTGTTAACTTACTAAGGACCCTTGTATTTCGATGGTTTATTCAAAGGGTCAATGCATTTTCTAGATGATTTGCAGCATTGTTTCTTTAATAAGTATATGTAATAAACAATAATCAAATAATATGTTGACCTTTTTGTTGTATAGCCATCTGTCAACTCCTTCTCTGTGAAAAACTTATTCCAAGTACTGTCTGATTATGTCTTAAGAAGCAAACATTCTATTATTAAAGGAATTTCGCAAGAAGCAATATATTTTACAACTTATCCCAAACGAACTTCAACCTTGTTGAATGACCAAACTTGTTTGTGGTACCGCATATCATACCTTTGCGATTGATTAGCCCGAGACATTTTTGTGAGTTGGTATCACTTAATATCTGTAGCTACTCATAGTTGACATTAGACCTTAAACAACTTTTCTCTTGCTTCAGTCATAATATGTACATTCTTCCCTTCATTATAATGACAAAACTTAATCGAATTGCATCAAATTTGTTTTGAGATAGATGGTCAACAATAAAACACATGTAAAATGAAATGACACTAAGATACAAGTGTTCTCATGCAGAACAATACTTCTGGGACTGTCCACGTATTTCGAGACCATGAACGCTGATGGAACCATCTCTACCTATCGACAAAATCTGGTGGTATTGATTTTGTATTATAAGCATATGGCTTCTTGGTTTTCTCTTATGAAAATCCGCTAAGAAGTGAATAGATAAATGATAAATGAATGCTTATATTTGTCATACAACTTTATGGGATTTCCGATGACTTCTTTGATATGCTAAAAGCAACACAATAAAGTGATAAAGCCTATTCCATAAAATATAGAATATTGCCTTCTTAATGATCAAAAAGAAAACAAGAGAAAGAAAGTAGTAGTGTACTAGTCATAGTACAATTCTAGACAATTCGAATATATTATAGAAATTCTTATACGTGGGTGTTTTGTTTTCTTACTTTTTGGACTTATGGTTTTTTGTTTATTTTTTGACACAACAATGTCAAACTTTTAAAATAAAACATAAAAACAAAAGCAAGAAAATAGCATAAAAATAAAAGAAATCAAACTTTATAATAAAATTTCAATAAAACAAAGAAATCCTATAAAATTTCAACAATGGCACGTGTTGGCATTCTATAGATTTAATGCTTCACTTCTTTTCACTTCATTTTAAACTACCAAAATGAAAATACTCAACCACTTCAAGTACTTTATTTTATGTTTATGATGATGATGATGATGATGATTTTATTTGCATTAATTTATTGACTTTTTATTCATAGACTCTTTTCGTCTATTATTGCCTTTTAAGAAAAACTGAAGAAAATTTAGCAATTCATTCATTTGCTCACCATCCTCAATTTACCAACCATCAATGCCGATGTCTACCATCTTGTTTCATTAAAAAGTTAATTAAAGAATTTCCTCGAAGTGCCTAATAGTAGAAAGTCAAAAAATAAAAGAGTAACAGGAAAAAGGGCTCAACAGAATAAATTCAAACTCACTTAAAGGGTAGAACCAAAAAAAAAGGGTTCACAATTACATTAACTTCACGCAAATTGACCAATATGGCGGCTATTCAAGTAAAATTACGCAAAAAATACCATTATTGAAAGGTAGAAATAAAACGGCATAAAATGAATGAGATAAAAATGCAAAAATTCAAACAAAACTAAATAAATGGAATGATGGAAAGAAAAATAAATACCCTCTGTTAAACTCAAATGAATTGATCGCAGATTAAAAAGGTAGAACAAGACCAAAGATTCTCATCGACATACATATGTACCATACCAGATTTTAATCAATAAATTATTCAAAGAGTTTGCCATTGAAAATGATGCAAGTTCAATTTGTTTCAATGCCAACCTATGAATAAGTAAGCAGTTTACACAACGAGACAGTTTTGTCTGCCTCACGAAGTATAAGTATTGTAGAATGAAGTGTTGGTTGTCAATGAAATGCCATTAGACATCCATATCAAACAAGCAGACAGACAAGCAACCAGAGAGATGCAAAGACGAATATGAAGAGGCCTTGTCAAAAAGAAACAAAAGGCAGACTAGTAAATAGACTTTAATACAGGTAATGAATGCACGTACTACTACAGACTATTGTACATATATACATAGGTACGTAGATAGTTCCATAAGTATGTGACCTAAAAATAGAAAACACAACACAAGAAAACAAATTCTTCTCTTAGTTCTACAATATATATTTTTTCTACAGGTGAAATATTTGTATTTAGAAGTTCTTTAAAATAGCCATAAACCGTAGAGTGTACAAGTTTTTTATTAATAATTCTTTTATGACCAATTCAATGTTTAAAGTGGTTTATGTGTGTTAAGAAACCTTTGAAACTTTGAGTTAATGTTTTTGGTCACCATAAGGTAGAGGGATTTTTTCATAATATTCTTTACCAATAGTTTCGCTTGGGTACTATTTTTGTGTCCTATATCAATTACAAGTATTAATCGTGTCTCCTGTTAAGGCACGATCATCATTTATTTGTCTTTAATTTTTAATTGGACATAAGAACATTAAGTTCAAGGTATTTACATGCAATGCTTCTATAGTTAATCTAGTGGTAATTGTCATAATGGGCTTGTAAACTGATCATAGGCTAACATTATGTATAACTTTCTCATGCAGAAGAATACTTCTGGGACTGCCCACGTATTTTGAGACTTTGAATCTTAAATTCTTACTATAACTTGCCTTACAATCTTAATTGAATTTGCTTTTTTAGGTAGTAGTACATACAACTTATGAGAGTAAAGATTTCATTTTCTCACAGAACGGAAAAAAACAAAAGCACCATCATAGTCATAATGGGATTCAGGTTGGATGAGGAGGAGGTGTCAAAAACCACTTGTCAACATAGAAAACACTGTTTTGTTCTGCTCTGTGCAGTTCAGTTCACTTCAATTCAGTTTGTGTATGGATTTTCTTTTTCATTCGATACAGTAGAAAGAAAGTTTAAATAAAGAAAAATCCCACCGACTTGAAAAGTTTATCATATTTTTTAAGACAAGAAAATTCACTGAAAGCACTCACTGAAGTGTTACAAGTGAGAAGTTGCGGCGAAATCTTGCAGACTTAAAATTTTACTTCCTCTTTTAAAAGAAAAATAAATGAAAAATTCATTTATGCGCTCGCTCACCTTAGAAAAACAAGAAAATGATACTTTACAACAACTTCAAAGTCTTGTCAAAGTCTCACTAAATCAATTTGCAAAAAGTATTTTGTATTTTTTTTTCTCATCTTCATTTTTTGTGATGTTTTGTTTTATATTATTTTGTATCAACAATTTTTTGACATTACCTAACCGAACTGAGAGTTCATGAATGAGGCTCAGGTCAAAGTTGTCTTCGTCGCTTTGTCGACGTCATAATGGTTGCCAAGTTAGTACAATAGAATCCCTTCAGGCTTTTAAAACAAAAATATTTAGCAACTTTCATTCTTCCATTTCCTTGTCTTTCCTACATTTCCTTCTCCCCCTCATTTTGATACGTTTCAATGTCAAAGTTGACAACAAAAATAACAACTAAGTAAATAAAATAAGAAAAAAATACAAACAACAAAAGGGAGCTTTTCCTTGTTTTAAAGTTAAAGCAACCTTCATGGCCTCCATAAACTTATGCAGATGTGTTCAGATGTTGTGATTTAATTTGATCAAAACATGAAACTCTTGACGTGTTGCTTTCAAATTCCATTTGCTTCATCATCATATTATTACATTACTAAATTGAAGACATTTATATTTTGTTAATTTTACGCATAACACTCTAATTGACAAGCCTCGCCTTGCTTTGCCACTTTGTCCCCTACCCATTTTCTCCCTATGTAGTAACACAATAGTACTCGTATAATGTAAATGTAAAGTTCCCAGAATTTTACACATGAATAAGTCAAATTATGTTCAGCAAGATGGCAATAATAATGATGTTTACTGAGTATGTTGCAGTATGACAGGAAATGTGAAAACAAACTACTAGAATTGGTGGTTTGCACATTGTTGATGCTTTTCAAATCTCTTATTAAAATATGCTTCTAACAAGTTTCAGCAAATTGCATCGAGTTTGTTCAATTGTGATCCATAATAAGTTTACAATGAAATTCTGCTTGGTCAGAAATTTAACATCAGACAATGCCTAATTAATGCCTGAAAAGACACATAACATAACCAAAGGCAATACTACATACTTCACTCTAAAAAGAGGCCTAAAGTCATCTTTAGACTATATACAATAGTATATATCTTATAGTATATGAAAGTTTATGTGTATCTATGACCAACTAGTATGACAATAACAAATATTTTAACAATCTAAACTTTATATTGTATGATCTCTTGTACTTCAAATTGATAAATGATAATAATTAATTTGGTAAACTAAAATCAATTAATTATGGAACTTATGAACAGTACCTACTTACTTTATCAAACTTCCCTCGTTTTTACCCATCATATATAAATCACATACCTATATTCATATACATATGTATGTACATACTTGCATGTGAATATTTCTTTGACTTAAGTAGGCTTTCAGTTTGAAAATCGTTCAAAGTAGTCCGACTTAATATAAATAACACAAAGACATGTGGTGTAGAGTAAAGCTAAAGTATTTTTTTATAAATCTTGTTTTCATGGATTCCTTATGTTTTTGTTTTGTACTTTTGTTTTCTGCTTAACTTCTCTTCTCTACTCTTTTTTTTTTTTTTTTTTTTGCATATGTTCGCATTATTTTGCATTTAATTATTTCAATTATGGCAACATTTGCTGTTTGAATTTTATATTTTTTTTCTTAAAACTGAAGATTTAGTACTCTTTAAACGAATTATAAACATTTAGGAAGATTACGATTTTAAAACACTATACAATATAGCCGATCTAATATAGCCGATCTAATTAAAAATATAGATCAAATGCCTACTTAAATAGTAGTTCTAAAATTAAAACAATTAAGAACATGGAACCAATTTCATTACTCAAATTTCAAGTTTATAAACTAAAGAAAGAAAATTTTATTCAAACAGAAATTTCAATAGCGGGGGAGCCAAGTAAAGACGAAATATTGGATTGTCAAAAATTATACAATATGACTGCTAATTTTACAAATTTCAAATACTAAAATACATAATTGTTATACTCTTCACGGGAGTGAATAGTATTACAAGTTTGCCATGAAGTTTGTAACACACAGAAGGAGAAATCGCAGACCACATAAAGTATATATATTTGTCATCAGCTCAATGAGACGAGTTGATTTAACCATGTCCGTCTGTCCGTCTGTATCAAAAGTATTCCCTCAGTTTTTAAGCTAGAGAGCTGAAATTTTGTACATTCGCTCTACATTTGTCGGAATCAGCCGAATCGGACCACTAGGATGTAGCTCCCATACAAACCACCATTTCTTATTAGAAAAAGTTTTTTGTTTTTTCACGTATCGGACTCAAATTAAAACGTTATAAGTTTCCATCAACCATGTAAATTTCATGATCCTAAGATTACCAGGAGGGGTACCTCCCATACAAACTCCCACTTCAATTAATGTTCTTATTAATAAAAGTTTTTTGTTTTTTGACTGATTGAACTGAACACTATAAGTTTCTGTTCCATATCCATCAGCCTTATAAATCATACGTTGGATGCAACCCGGAGAAGCGTAAAGATAGCTTTTTTTCTGGTTTTACTTTATTGTTACGAATTACACTAGACCACAGCATTTTTGATGCTTGAAATGTTGTAGTGGTTTTATACTAATTCAAGGTCACTGATTTCGAAGTCTTCCTTTACTTCTATCATCTCTTTCTCTTTTCATTGTTGAAGAACCGTTCATTAAGCTATTTTTAGAAAAAACAAAAAGGCAAAAGCGATTACCGTTACATTTTATTTTTAATTTTTTATCAACCTCCATGAAATAGGTGTTTTTTTGTTTTTAAACTGAAATATTATGAATATTAAACACTTTTTTGATATTTCTTTATATGAATTTAGTGTTTCAGATTTTCAATAACATAAACAACATTAGTAGTAGCGTAATTATAATTATAGTTTTATGATTGCCTTGTAAAGTAGTATTTTGTATTTAAGGCGTAGTTTGGAATGAGATCCAATCAACTAGTTAAAAAGCAATCCATTGATTTGTTAACGTTTTATTCTGCTGAGCTCTTTCCACTTGATGCTTTTGTCAAGTTTTAAACCATGACAGTTAACAAAAAGAGTGATGTTGGAATAGGATAACTGGTGGGCAATCATCACGTCTTAATCTAAATGTAATATTCTTCGATTTTTCAGTATTAACAGCAATGTTCCAGATTTGAAACCATCATTCCACACAATTAAGTTGCTTTTGCAGTGTGTTAGAATTTTTGAATTCTAAGGTGGCAAAAAGAACTATATTATCGACATTACTAGCAACTTTAATATTATTATCATCATCAATTGATAAGTCGGAATAATGGACCCAGGACACTACCTCGAGGAACTCCAGCTCTAATGAATTAATTTTTCCGATAGCTCATCTTTACATTTTTTGTAGAATTTTCTGTCATAAATGTAAAATAGAGCCAGAGCTAATAGGGCTTTGGTTGTGGGATTTGGTAGTATGCTTCTGAGTTTAAAGAGAATACCCGAGTGCCTTATAAAAAACCTGTTAAGACGGCAAATCAGAACTTATTCAAGAAATTATATCGCTTACAAATCGGAGACTCTGCTCTGAAGTACCGTGCTTCTTACGAAATCCAAAATAATGCTCAGGGATGACTTTTTTTCGTCCAGAACTAGCAAAACACTGCTCTAGTATTGTTGATATGTATAGATATCATTATAAAGAAGATTAATTTCAACAAAAAAAGATGTGTAATAAACTCCCAAACAAAGGCAAGATTGATATAAAGTGATGGATATTGGATTGGAGATTTAAGATAATATTTTTACTTCCAAACATATATAAGAAATTCTTATCCCGTATAGACAAATATCATAGACTATGAATCTTATAGAGTTTAATGGCACATTATTATCATTTGGCTATTGAATTGTTCTGTGCACATACATACATAATGCTACAAATAAAGATATTTTCTCTTTGAGTATAGGGTATTAAACGAACATCACAATAAATTGTCATTGTTACCTTAAAAACAGAATCAATTTACTTTACTGTTTTTGTTCACGTATCTTAAGCTTTTTATTGTATATTTTCTTTTTTATTATATATTGTATGTACATACATATATAAAGAAGGGATTACTTAAATGTTAAAGCATATTTATTTATGCATAAAAACAAGAATATAAAATGAAATGAGACATAAAAATCCTGTAAAATTTGTTTTAATTGAAATATTTTCAATTAATAATAATAAAATAAAAATGTTTAATATCTGTTTTTATTGCCCATAATCTCAATCAAGGAATCACTAAAGGATTCAATACCAAAGTAAAATCAACAAAATACCAAATCAAGAGCAAATGGCATTACTAGAAAAGCAGAAACAAATTAATTTATTTAGTTTATGTAATGCGCGTTTAATTGCAGAATACAATTGTCGACATTAACAAATGCCAAGAATTTAAATTAAACTTAACCAAGGAAGGCATCTTTATCATTGTTTCATTGTTGGGTGGTTGATTGCTTGGTTGGTTTGGTTTGACTTGACATCACTTAGTTTGTTTGGATTTGCATGGGTTTGGTTTGTTGGTTGTTGAATGACTTTTTATTCCAAACCATTGGGGGTTGAAGAGTTTTGTAAGTGATAAACGTGTGTAGAACAAACAACACTTGATGGCACTTGGAAATGAATTAAAACACACATTTGAACTTCTGCGACTTCAGAACAAATGATTTTAACTACAGCATAAGCAGCAATAGGAGTAGAATTCGAACCATCATTAGAAGTGGATGCAACAGCAAACTTAAAAAATCACATAATGTGTTTTAGATGCAATAACTCAATGCTCATTGCAACACGTTAGCAATGCCAGCTGAAAACAAATGTTGTCAGTAGTTCGAAATAGTACACACTTTGTTCAGCTCCAAGTCGTTTCGAGTTGAGTTGAGTGTAGTGGATTTCAGCTGAATTGCGTTGAGTTGAGCTGAAAGTTGAGTTAAGCTGAAGTGCGAAGTAATAATAAATTGCACGTACGCAAAAGTTTCGATTCTTTTCGATTTTCATCACAATGAGTTCTCAAGTTGAAAATTGTTCAGTGTTCAGAAGAACTTAAATTCTGCAAACCCTTCGCACGTCGCACGTCGCTTGGCAAGCACGTTAATGTTGAACATTTTGAACTTCCTGCAGGTGGAATGATATGGATAAGAATGGAATGGAATGGTAAGAATAAGTAGTGATATCATATTCGAGTTACACAGATTTTGGCAAAAAGTATTTTCAATTTATTTCGTTTTTGTTTTTTTGGTCTAAGAAGTTTGTGATTTAGGATGAAGTTTCTATGACATCTGATAATGCCCTTTTTTCATCGTTCTTTATAAGTAAACTTGACCAATGCACTTAATAGTACATAACGCTGAGTGGTCACTACATATGTAAGATTGTGTGGGGGTTTACGTGATGAGCATATTTAATAAGCATTGAATTACGTACTTCATACACAACTCTGTTTATTTTTTATTTTATTTTGTACTCACATTTGTTTTTTTAGCAATTAAAATGTATTTTAAGTCGAGTCAAACAAAAACCCTTTTTATTGAATACGCTAGCCACCAAAACAGAACATATCACATGACATGAATTCAATGGTCATTAGTGTCAATGATGAATGGTTTTATCATGGTTGACATTAAAAGTTATAAGGTGGGTAAGGTTAGAAAAACAGAAATAGGAACCACAAACGGATGTCATCAGTGACAATGCTCATTAAATTGGGCCTCATTTTTGTGGTTAACAAATAAACAAACAAAAATTAATATAAAAATGTCAATTATACAAAAGATAAAATACCCTACACCTTTGTACCATATATGAGTAGATACTTAATTTAAAGAAAAACCGACAATATTCTTTATCTTTTATCAGTAAGTAAGCAATTCATTCTTGTTACAATAGACCCAATCGAGGCTGTAGTGGAAATTGATCAGCTTCCTTCCTTCCCTAATCTTAGGAAGCAATACAGTCTCTATGGAAGCTCTACATAATTGTGACCAATTTTCTCTATATCTATCAAGTATTATATTAAAGATATCTTAAAAACTATTGAATCCCTTAGATTCAGAAATTATCAACAACAGTCTTCCTATTACTACTATTCCAACAGAAGTTACTCATAAGAAATCTTTCTAATCAACTGGAATTATGTATAAAGCTAAGACTTCAGGAATTCAACACTAAGAGAAGATCCATGAAGAAAGCCATGTCCTGGAAATAATATTTTCCAATAAATTTTTATGAAAATGTCTTTATTGATAACCAGATTTAAATTATAGCAACTTTATGACCCATTAAACCAATTTCAAAATTCCAATTTCTCCATATGTCGTGTAATCTGTTATAATCAAATATTTGCTAAACCCAAAATACATACATACAGGGAGGCTCCATTGAGTAGAAGCTCAAGAATTCTAAAAAACAAAGGAATCAAAGAGATGCCATTAAAAATTAATCATTCGAAAAAACATACATTTGTGAATTGACTTGCACTTGTAAAATTTTTTTTATTAATGTATATGGCAAACATCATGATAAATGAATACATAACACCTTTCTGCCAACTGTAAGTAGGGTATATATAAAAGAAAGAAAAACCAACAAAGCCTCCGGCATTCATATAATTTTAATGTTCTGCAAAGTGCTCTCTTTTTTACAAACAAATTTAACAGAAGAGTAACCCAACTCCACTTTACATTTTAATTTCTTTATTAATTTATTTTTTTTTTTTGTTTAATGTTGTCTTTAGTCCTTTGTCAATTACAGTGATGAACCTTGTTAATTAGTAAATATAAAAAAAATTGGAATGAAAAAATATCTACCACTTTGATATCAATACAACCCACGTCAGTCATCCTTATGTGTATATACTTTCTCGTACCATTGAATTCAAAGCTTTTTCTCTACTGTTGCTTCAGGAAATTTAAATTTACCAATTTGTTCTATCACTGAACGCAACTTATTAAGACCCACACGGTTGCTTGCATATGCCGGCAGCTGTTGCATTTCATCGAACCATTGCTTTAAACGTGGCCAACGGGCAGTACCAGCATCATCGAGTGCCGCCACTGGAAACATGAGATTCACTGTACTTAATGTGGTTACAATGGAAACATCAGCAACAGTTAACTATTAAAAATGATTAATAAATATATTAAATTAAATCAAATACTATTGCGGTTTTTCTTAAATGAATGAGTGCGAATACCTTATCGCATGACATATACTTGTGCTTGGCAAGAAATTGTTCCAGAGCATTATAGGCTTCTTGTAGTTTACGTTCGTGATAGGCTACGTCGATGTTGACGAAACCTTTGCGCACAATTTCAGACTGCAAGAAACAAATAATGAGAGCAATAAAATATTGTATGTTGCGGTACCAGACAAATTGCTTTTCTGAAAACGCACCATAAAATCACTATCTTTACGAAAAAGAAATGAACATTCGAAGAATAACCTGTTCAGAATAGTTATGCGTGTCTTGTAATCCTGATCGTATTTTGGCCAGAGAAACTCGTTAGCATCAGCAGCATATTTTTCACAAAGATGGATAAGTATGACATGACTATCAGTGAGTACAAGATCACCATCTACAAGTGTAGGTACACTGTGCTGAGGATTTAACTGCATAAGGCAAAGAATAAACATTCAAATATAATAATACAATTAATAGTAATAGAATGATTGTACTTACCTCTAAAAAGGAAGCCTTAAATTGATCACCTTTAAACAAATCAACAAACCGCAAATCCACATCAATTTTCAGTAATTCGATAAGCATTAAACAACTGCGCACCGGCGGACTGCGATCATCGTAATAAAGAATCAGCTTTGTTGACATTATTGCAAATGAGCGTCAAAGATAATAATATACATATGGTCCCTGGGCGTCAAGAAAGAAACTGATTTGGAGTTGAATCCGATCGTTTTCATACCTCTTTGTTTAGGGTTCGCCAAAGCAGAAGCAATGAAAATTGTAAATCGTCTTTGGTTCGCCAAACGATATTGCAGCGCCATCTAGCGTTTGACTTTTCGATGGCAGCAAATGGTCATGTCCATTTCCGCTTGAAAGGAAACATATGTACTTGTGCTGTGCAATTGGGAAATAAATAAGAATCATTGCACAAAATTCTGTTATTTTAAATATTTTAGTTTTGCAACAAATTTATTTACTCATAATAATGATTTTATTCAAATTTCATGTTCCATTTTCAAATGCAAGAAGCGGCCTATCGATTGTCAAAAATTATTGTTGCTATCGATTTTGTTATTGACTGTTTTGCAGCACTATTTGCGGCCCCATGGCAATATTATTATTGTCTTTTGAGGTGGTGGAGCAACTTTTCTTTTAATAAAATTTGAAAATAAACAATTGAATTGAATTGAAGTCTAACTTTTGATAAAAGAAAATGTATATCGCGCGTAGTTTAAAGCAATTGCCACAATCCGTCAATAATGTTGTCACACGCGGTATCTTAAGTTCTGCCGGCACCACCAAGCGTTACACAAGCACAACAACTGCATTACCGAATGAGGAACACATTGAAATTCCGGCGCGTATACCACGCTCCCCAACAGATATATTGAATGCTCTGGCGAGCACTGTGGGTCGCGATCCAACAGCTCCACATTACAAGTTTCATGATGATCCCTACCTGACCCCCGTGTCAAATGTTGCAAAACGTACTTATGCTATGGCTCAAGAATCTGGACGCAAATCAGCCAAATGGATAAAAGAAGAGCATCGTGAATTGTTTTTGGTAAGTCAAAATCAAACCAACATATTTTCCAGCTTATAATTATTTCAAATTGCTTTTTATGTAGCATCAAGAGGCACAACCACCCATTAAAGACTTTGCACCACCTATGATATATAACGAAGAATCCGAAGTGGATGCATTGACGTTGCAGCAATTAATTGCACAAGCTGAGATAACTGATGCAGTATTGGTCTACAATTTGTTGGTACAAAAGAATATTGAAGTCAGCCAAGAACTTAAGCAAGCACTCTTAGAGTTGGTTTGCTTTTACAATAATCAAGAACCCGTGTCAGAGGAATTTATTGAAGAACGTTGGTTTAAACAGAATAGCAGTATGCGTGAAAGAAATAGAAAGTCTTGGAAAGACGGTGACTTGGCTGAGAAACTTTTTGCCGAAATTGAACCAAAAACCCCACAAGCTTACGCTGCTCTTATACGAGGCATGGCCAAGTATTATCAGAGCGAACGTGCTTATGCATTGCTGCAGGAAGCAACTGAAAAGCAATTGCAACTAGACACAGAAACATTCAATGCAATTATAACAAATGCAAACTTTCTTAAGGATGTTGCCGATCAGCGCTGGGAACTTTGCCGTGATATTTTGCAACAAATGTCAGAACAAAAATTAAAACCTAACATTGGCACACTCAACAGTTTACTTGAATGCATCAGTACCTTTGGAAATTATAAGTTTGCACGCAGCTCTGCACTAAAAGTTCTAGCCGAATTCAAAAATCTAGGCATAGAACCCAGTCTGGGTTCATATTATTATGTTCTCATCATTTTCTGTCGAGATCGAGCACCTGTTTCGCACGTAATTGTTGACATCTTGAATGAGATTTCTGGTAAAGAGTTCACCATAAAACATCCCAAAGATACATACTTCTTTGCCACAGCCATGGACGTGTGTCGTAATCATCTTCATGACAAATCGTTGGCCAAAAAAGTTTGCGATCTACTGTATACGGGCAATAATTACGATTTACTTGGCGACTCCTATAAGGAGCAAGTCTTCTATCGTCATTACTTGGGTCTACTCTCTCAAACTGAGACAGTTGAAGACTTTATGCGCAACTATGATTTACTTGTACCGAATATTTACACTCCCGAACCAGGCATAATGGAGCAAATTCTTAAGGGCATTGAAGTGAATGCTGCCATTGAATTAATGCCTCGCATGTGGTCTGATATAGTAATCTTTGATCACACCAATCGTGAAAGCATTTTGCTACGTGTCCTGCGCATTTTGGTTGATAACAAACCAAACTTGGAAGTGCCTTCCCAACAATTGCTACCAGCCCAATTTGCCAAAATCGGTTTGGATATCTACAAAAAGGTCGAAGATACTCAGAGGCGCGTTAAAGTCTCATTCACCGGTCAAATGCTTGGTGATATCTTAACGCTTCTTGTACGTGGGGGAGATTATGAAAAAGCTGTTGTTGTCTTCAATCACATTGATAAGAATCAACATCGTATACCAGGAACTCCTTCGGAGGCATCACTAGTCGAATTCATTGAGGCATGCATATTGAATAAGTCACCAAGCCAGGCTATTAACGTAATTCAATATGCCGCTGATAACTCAATGGAAACAACACTCATGGCACAACGAGTACACAGTGGTTTCACATTGAATGAAGTCCACTTGTCCAAATTGAAAGCTCTGGTTGGTGATAGTTTCTTAAAGAAATAATCATACCTTTTTAAGTTCATTTGTTCCATTAAAGAGTGAATTGATTCCTACAATACAATTGTTTCTTTAATATAATACAAAATGCAGAGATTCTAAGTAACCTTAAGACTAGAACGACCACCAAAAAAGTTGCTTCATTGTTGCTTCGTTTGCTCCCAATCTATGCCATTGTGCGGCAGCTCACTTCTTACGAATGGTGAAAGCCATGTGAGATACATTCGTTTCCCCAGCACCATCTCAAGATTGCGTTTGAAACCGAGATCGTATTTTGAGATTCCTTTTTCATATTGTATTCGACCACTTGCTACAATTGGCGCATTGTAGATCAACAACAGCAGACTCATCATAAATCCGATGACATTCAATTCGTAAACAAATAACAAAAAGTTTAGCCAAGACAAATCAATGGTAAAAATCAACATCGGACAAAGCATTTTAAAAATTGTGTATGGTTGTACATAGAAATCTGCATGCAAATACCAAATGTACCAACTGCTGTACACTGTCACATAAGCACAACCAATAGCGAAATAAATTAGGAAATACAAAAAGTAACGTTGATTATGATGGCCAACACAACATAATGTGAATTTACAATGATGATCCCGTTTCAGGATGCATATTTTACACGCAGTGCAATGCCAAGAGCGCGGAGGCACCAATGCTTGGCACTCCAGACACATATGCCAGCGGCTTCTCACCTCCGGATCCTGTGGAGGTTTCAATAGTTCAGCTGAAAGGTTTTTAAAATCTTGAATAATTTAATATTTAGTATTAATGTAAAGTGTGGACTTACTGCGTATGCTAGTATCCACTAGCATGCAACTGAGCATGTTACCAGTCAAGTTGAAAAGCAGAAAAAGACCAGCGAGCCATGTAAAGTTATAGAAAAAGGTTCCTATCTCATGGATTTCTGGCAAAACCATTGTCAATTCAATCACAAAGGTAATTGGGATAAAAACAGCCACCAAAGCGAAACATGCTAAGTCCGTTGATAGATTTGGAAAAACCCGATTAAGCGGTCTCAGTATCATTTTTAAAAAATTTATGTTAAAATTCAAGTATGTATATCCAATTATTTGTTTATTTTAATAGGATATGAATTGCCAACGATTTGAACAGTCAATCAATTGGCAATACTGTTTGTTGTTTGTATTGATAATTGCATTTCCAGCACTTAAAATCTCATTGGATTCCCAGTAGAGGTGGAGAACTATCGATAGTCGGCAACATCGATAGTCAACGATAGTTTTTTTTTCGATAGTATGTTGAGACAAAAATGTTTACAAAAACAGTTTTAAATTTAAAAAAAAAAAAGGAAAAAGAAGATTAACTTTGGCTATGCCGAAGCTGTAAAACTCTTCACGCACCTTTTATATCTTGTAATTATTGTTCTTAGCTCATGTTTTGTATCGGAGGAACCCCTTCTAGTAGTCCGAGGATCTTGAAACTTACACAGTCAGGGAATGGGTTAGGCACAAAATTGGAGTGTTACCACTCGTCTCACTATATTCTTTACTACAGTTCAGACACTTGGCAAGCTTTTTGTCATCCGAACTCTTAAAATACTTCAAAACTTTTGGAAATTCCTTTTATCCTTTTGGAGGTTTTATCCTATCTGCTTTATGTTCATAATACTCACGTCCGAGTCTGTGCTGCTGCAATCGCATGGCACTACATCCTTGCTTCTAGTGTTATGTGCAGGTGAACATCGTCGTTTCACTTATATGCAATGCTGATATATTAGACTTTTAAAATCCATAAAGTTCAACCACACGCTTTAAGCTATAAATTTAAAGTGCGTATTTCAAGAAAAACTATCGAATACTATTGATGGTGCTGGGCTACTATCGATGGTTGAGCGCTATCGAGCTGCCGATAGTGCTATCGATAGTTCTCCACCTCTAGCTCCCAGCACTGCAACATTCTTTTCTTTACATTGGCATTCGCGGTGTAAAAAGCTTAAAAATTATATTAAAAATGTGAATTAAAAAGCTTATAAAGAACATTAGATTTAGCTTAGATTGGTTGCAGATTAAAATATTTAGAAAAATCATGTTACAGTTTTGTTAAATGATCGCAAACGAACGAAACTTGTTGAAGTAGAACGGCGTCTCGGTCAGTGTGCAAGTCCCGCCCCACCTTCCCTTGTTCCATGGAATACTACTGTGTGCCTGTGTGAAAAACCTGCTGTAATTACAGTTAGAACCAGACTCAGACTATTAAAATATAATAATATAATTGTGAATATATAATTACGTTACTATACATAAGAATAACAATTCAAGTTAGTAGGGTTTGCATTCGTGTTCGTGTACTTTCGTGGCTGTTGTTATTGTGTAGAGCACAACACCCACACAAACATTTGCTAATTTGCATTTCTGCCATGGAAAACGATTCAGTCAAATCAGAACAGAGTGGACGTTCAAGACGCTCAAGAAATCATAACAATAACACAAACAGTGGAGGAGGAGGCACCATCAATAACGGCTACCACAGGGATCGCACAAGACATTCACATCGCAGCACGCATTCGTCGAAATCAGGGAAAGGTAGTCAACGTAGTAGCGACATGGCGGCACCACCATATCAGACAAGTGTAAACATGACTGGTAAGTCGAATATTATTACAAACTGTATGCATATAAATTAATGCAAATCCTTTAAGGAGATGAAAGTCGTGATGGTCAGGAAGTTATTGAAGTGCAGATTTTGCCCCAAGACGAGAATTGGGGTGAGAATACAACTGCCGTCACCGGAAACACATCAGAACAAAGCATATCAATGGAGGACATCAACAATGCTTGGCATCGTGAAAATGAAAAAGGTTTTGGTTTTGCATGTCGTCGTTATATGGAATCTGCATTTTGCTTTTTACTTGGTAGCGGTGCATTCTTTTCACCCATTGCAATGGTGATTATGCCACGCATTGGTTTCTTTCCATCAGCCTTCGAACATCCTGAACTAACGCAAACATTGCGCACACAATTGCTCGCCTGTAGTGAACAATGTAAAGGCCTTTTAGTTTCATTGGCAGCACGCTTACTTTTGCTTGCCATCGGTTTGTGGGCAGTGTTTATGCGAGGAACAGCAGCCACAATGCCGCGTATATTTCTTTACCGTGCAATTGTTTTGCTTTTGGTAACAATTTGCACATTTGCTTATTGGCTTTTCTATATCGTGCAGGTCACGAATGGTGCTAAAATAGCCGTTGAAACCAACGGCGATGCAGTTGATTACAAATCACTTGTGGCTTATGCAACAAATTTTGTTGACACGCTTTTGTTTATACATTACATTGCCGTGGTCTTACTGGAATTGCGACACTGCCAACCGATGTATTACATAAAAATAATTCGTTCACCAGATGGTATCTCCAAGTCATACATGGTGGGACAGCTGAGCATACAACGCGCTGCTGTGTGGGTGCTGCAACACTACTATGTCGATTTTCCTATATTCAATCCGTATTTGGAACGCATACCGATCTCAAAATCACAACGCAATAAAATCTCTACGAGTTTCAAGTATTACGAAGTCGATGGTGTTAGCAATGCTCAGCAACAGAGTCAAAGTCGTGCCGTCTTGGCTGCAAATGCACGTCGACGTGATTCCTCGCATAATGAACGATTCTACGAAGAGCATGAATACGAGCGACGCGTTAAGAAGAGACGTGCTCGTCTTATTACTGCTGCCGAAGAGGCCTTCACCCATATCAAACGCATACACAATGAACCAGCACCAGCTCTACCACTGGATCCACAAGAGGCGGCACAAGCTGTATTCCCATCTATGGCACGTGCCCTCCAGAAATATTTACGTGTAACACGCCAACAGCCTCGTCACACCTTCGAGAGCATATTGAAACATCTGGCACATTGTCTAAAGCATGACTTGTCTCCACGTGCCTTTCTCGAACCTTATCTAACGGAATCGCCCGTTATGCAAAGTGAAAAAGAAAGACGCTGGGTGCAATCATGGTCACTGATCTGTGATGAGATCGTCGCACGTCCCATCTCGAATGAATGCACCTTTCAACTTATACAGAATGATGTCTCGCTAATGGTTACCATACATAAGCTGCCACATTTCAACATTGCCGAGGAAGTAGTCGATCCAAAGAGCAACAAGTTTGTACTTAAATTGAATTCAGAAACATCGGTATGACAACAGCATGGCGGAGGGGGAAGGCTAACACCACCCACAATAATTAACACACCCACTCACAGTAATCAGACTCAGTCATCATATCTGCATGTTTTTGTCTGAATTTTAATTTGTTTTAATTTATTCATTTATCATTTTTATCATGCACATTTTTTTTTTTAAGTTTTAAAGAACATTTTACATATGTACTAACTATATCAGTGCTCAATTCCCAGTGTATCCTAATCCGTCACATATCACAAGAAACAAAACAACAACAATACTCCTTACCACACAGAGAAACTTAAGTTCCCAAAGCATTATTTTTAAGATTAACGACATCTAAATGTGTAAGTGTAGAATGTCAAGCAAAAACATTTTAATTGCACAATTTATAGATTTAAGTAGAATTTGGGTGGGTTTATCATTTTAGAAAAGTATATGGGGAATCTGTATTTTAAGTCTTACACAAGTATTCTTCTCGAAGCCAGTAAATTTGGTACATTTTTCATTAAGTCATTTTAATTACTATAATACTTACATCATAATCATAGTAAAGTTACACTATATACTTTTTTCCTTTCAAAACAAAGCTCCTAATACATATAACAAAAAAAAACAGACTTGTAAAGTACATAGATGATTAGTAACAGATAGAAATTCATAAAGTTGTGGCATTTTTAGCACAACCTAACTTTTTTAATAGCTAATAAATAATAATGATTTTGTAATGTAACTAAAATGCAACTCATGACAAATAAGATTAGATAAAAGATAGACTGCCCGAAATGCATTTACATAAACAATTGAATTGAATTGCCAACAATTAAAAATGTATTTTTAGAGAACAAAATTTGAAACAAAACAAATCAAGAAAACTATATATATTTACTTCGGTTTAACCGAAGATTTTTATATTCATACCTTTCACGAAAGACATAATTTTTCAAACGAAGTAATAAACCTCTTAATGTAGTACTTTTAAAGACAACTGTATGGCTAAATGATGTTTCTTGGAAAGGAAATGTGAACAAACATTTTGTATTACTTCTTATAAAAATATAAAAGAAATAGAATAATATAGAATACCATTACCATTTATCTATTTTTAAAGATATCATTGTAGTATTTATACTAAATATATTAAATTTGGGAGCTTTTTAATAACCCTACAAATACTAATTATACATATTACATATCCCTTTATTGTACGTAATATTAAAATTAATTTGGCCTTTCATTCAAAGTGTTTAACAACATAATGATCTTTTAATGAAAGAGGTTAATTTGAAGGTGACCCATTAAAATAGATTTCATACACGAACTTTGTATATGTAAAGTTTTAATGATGACTTTCGTGAAAGGTTTTTAAATCGAAAATTTTAAACAAGTATTCAAACAGAGACATACCGCTAAGTATAAGAAATTTTATAACATTTTACTATAAATATACTTATAAAAAAGAAAAGTAAAGAAAAGGTTTTATAATTTCTAGATAAATGCTTTTTTTAATATAAACAAAAAACATGATGTATGCAATACATGGACGACCGATTGTGTCAGTTATCATATGTATCAATTAAATGTTCATAGAAAATAAGCAATTTTATATAAATATACATGTATGTAAATCGGTTGATAAACATCCAAGCTCGGATGACATCCGTCGTAATGATGAACAAAATAATAACAAACATAAGAGATAAAAATAAATGCTATTTATCTTTTCGATCAGCTTTTAATGTGAAATGACTCAAACTTATCTATATAGTATTGTATAATTGCGGTGACACTTCAACATTGTTAATTGATACTCATGCTTTGTTTGTATCTGCTACTATTTATTGTTGATTAAATTATAGTTTAAGGTCCACGCCCTTTACGAAATATTCCACAAAACAAGGCAGAACATTAACCTTGGTTCCAACGAAGATTAAATATATTACACACAAATGGTAGAAATATTAAAAACAAGCTAAAAAATTAAGTTTCAAATGATACAATCAATAAATTTTATGTTTGTCTTAATGTTTAGCATCCCTAGCTAGAATTAGCTTATATGGATTGATTTGATCGGTCAAGTTTTTGAATACATGGCAGTTGATATGAGTTCCTTTTGTATTCCTTAAGAAATGTTTCACTTTTTTATACAGCAGCCAATTTCCATGCATAGATTACTGTTGCAGCAATCAGGAAACGTCGGATAAGCGTATCTTAAGTAATAAGCCAATTGATATATATACATTGAGAAATGATATTGTTTTTCATACAAATGGGTATTATATTCTATTGAATTTTAGTTCTTGTAGTAATCGGGGAACTTCGAATAAACCTACTAAGACAGACAGTTGATATGTTTTATCAAAAAGTTTCATTTCATAATTTGCTTAATGAGACTCTTGCAGTAATTAGAGAAACTCCAAAGAAGCAATCTGTGTACAATTTCATCTTGATAGCTAAAAAAAGAGAATCTATTGTACATTCTCGCATGATCTTTATGTAGTAATTGAGATACGACTAATATATGTTTTTTTAGTAATCTACTGAAAACTGATCAATATGATAATATTCTCACTATTCTCACACACTAATTGTGAATGTGTGGTATAAGGAAAATCAAACTTAATTCTTATCATTTTTGTGATTTCGTTGTGTTTATAATTTTATTTAATAATGGAATAATAATCTAAATCAACGTCATTATTATTTGAGAGATTGAAGAATACATAAATACATACTGTAAGAATACATAAATGTACACTGTAAATTATAATATTTTGTTTATTACTTTTGGCATTGTGCTTTGTCGACAGTTTTTGTGAAAGAGAAAAAAAACACCACTTTAGAACTTAAAAATAAACTGCAGTATATAGTACTGAATGGAATTGTGACACCCATAAACAGATGTATCAGGCAACAATATAATTAATTGTCCATTGTATGTGGGAGATCATCATAATCATTCTGTTCGTTCATATTCAATCATCACGAGAAGTAAGTTTATTTAATTTTGGCTGAAGGAATTCCTCGACAACCCCATCAATCATACGCTTTAATGTATCCCTGAGTTCATCCCAATCCTTTTCCTCTGGCAATCCACACATTTCGGAATAGTATTTAATTTTTGGTTCTGTTCCACTTGTCCGTAGAGTAAGAACCACGCCATTGGTAAAGGTGAATGTAATCATTTGCGTGCTGCTGCTTACTGGCAAACGTGCCTTACGATCCGGAAATGAAGTATCTACACCAGTGGTTAGATCACGGATGTTTTTAATATCGTATGCACCATCTAGAATACATTTTGGATATGTACCAGGCACGCCTTCTTCAAAGTTACGCAAGCGTTCAAATATACTTTTAATAACTTCAGGATCATAGCAAAACACATATGAATTGACGTTACAATGGAACCCATAAGTATCGTAGATTTCGTGTAGTTTATTAATGAGCGTAATACGACGTGTTGTGTTAAGGTGGCAGGCCATTGTGGCCAAGTGTGTGGCAGCACTTACGCCATCCTTGTCAATAACATTCATTGAGAACATATAACCGATGGATTCTTCAAATGCCATTAAAACATTGCGACCTTTTTCAGCTAGTTCGATTGCTTTGTTACCCATCCATTTGAATCCTGTCAAGGTTTCAACGAAAGTAAAACCTTCTTTTTGAGCAATTGATGCAAGAATTTTCGAGCTTACAGTACTGGCGATCATCACAATGTTGCTTATATCAGGCTTATCAGTACGTGCTTTGTAGTTTTCCAATGCCCACCAACCAAGCAATGCACCCAATTCGTTGCCTGTGAATACTTTCCATTTACCTTTCGGATCTAATTCGGCAGCTGCCAAACGATCAGCATCCGGGTCATTTGCCAAAATCAAGGTACAATGTTCCCGGTTAGCTAAACTTATTGCCAAATCAAGAGCTGACTTGCCTTCTTCTGGATTGGGATATTTAACAGTTCTAAACTCTGGATCAGGATCACGTTGCTCCATAACTGCAATGACTGGCTTCAATTTTGCTTGGTAGAAAGCCTCCTTAATGAATGGATAACCCACACCATGCATAGCCGTGTAAACGATACGCATTTGGCTACATTCATTGGTCTCAATGTACTTTTTTGGTATTAACTCTAGCAATTGCCGATAATACAAACCAAATATGATTGGATATGGATCTGCTAATAATGGATGATTGCACACCGAATCCTCATCCCAAGACGATGTCTTGGGTTCAAGATTCTTCATAATCGACTCTTGTATAGCTTTGTCGTGCGGTGATATAATCTGTGTTGCATTGGTCCAGTAAACCTTATAGCCATTATCTTCTTTTGGATTGTGTGAAGCTGTTACCATAATACCAGCAAGGCATTCCATAATTCTTATGGTGAATGGCACAAACGGGGTGCACACAATCCGTTGAAAGAGATAAACTTTAAAATTGGAATTCAAAAAGACCGCAGCAGATAACAAGGCAAAGCGTTTACTATTGTAACGTCCATCATAGCCCAGAACAACTCCATACTTCTCTCGCTTCTCTAGACTTGGATATTTATTCATTAAGTATTCGGCTATTCCCTGAGCTGTTTGAATGACTATTAAGTCGTTCATAGAATCGAAGCCGGCACGCATGCAGGCTCGTAAGCCAGCTGTGCCAAACGATATACGATTGCAGAGACGCTCGCGCAAACTGTATATAAATAAATTGAAAGTTAGATATCAATAGTCAAGAAATACAATTTTTCTTTGTTAACTTACGTTGTCCAGTCCTGTTCTTCTACTGCATCCATGATTTGACTTAAAGTCAATTGGTTCTTATCCCATTTTGCCCAATTTCTTATCTGTAGATCAAGATCTTCTTCGCCTGATAGTTCGTAAGCTTTTTCCTTATACAGCAGCATAGTTGCAAACGCTTAAAAAAGATTATTTTTTCGATTAATAACACCACAAAACTTAATATCATTGTGTACATGTGTATGTATATGTTCGAAAGTATCTCATTCTCATCTCATATGATTGATAGACACTTGATAGGCATTCCTATGACGTGAGTGCTCTCTGCATCTACATATGTATGTGTATTTAGGCATGTATGAATGTATAGCTATAACAACAACAACGTAAACAACCCCACCGGTTGCCAGCTGTTATTGCTTCTATTAATGATAAACATAATGACAATCTTATATACAATAAAAATGTTTGATTAAAACAATATCAACGTCACCAGCAAATGATAATTAGATGGTGAGTAACTATGGAACACTTGCTTAATCGATCAATAAATAACATACCGGGTTAGGTTAGTCGTTAATCGTATTTTTTTTAATTCACAAACAGAAACGTCTGAACGCCACCACACTTCCTACAACAATAAAATGAATTATAAAATTGTATCATTAGGAAAGCAACGTTATTATTGGTGGTCAACTTTTCTCTCCGCTCTCTCTTTTCCACTTCAGCTCTATTTTCTTCTCTTCTGCACAAGTTCTCTTCTATTTCTCTCACTCAAAAACAACAGCGTAGAGTTGCAACTCAAAATACAGAAAATTTTTAATGCACATTACAAATTTGGTTTAATTTTTTTTAATGACTTTTAAGACAAAGAAACTTTATTTTAATAATCCCTCTCACAATCGGGATCTAAATATGTATTAAAATCGAATAATCATAATTTCGGTTGCCATGGCAACTGGTGCTGTGCGAGCGAGACAAAGTATTGAAAGTAGTTTAGTCAAACTACACCGAAACCGTCGACTGCGTATGTTGCGTTTCGTGCGGGACATACGTCAAACTACACGGCAGCCGTCGACTGCATAAACAGTACTCAGTCAGTATAACAAAAAGATGAAAGTGATAGGCAAACATTAGTGTAATTTGAACTCCTTGTTTAAATAAATAGAAAATATAAAGGTATATTTTACTTGAAGTCATTATCAAACAAAGAGCAAAGTTTGTTTTTTTGTTCCTAAATTGCAGGAAGCCTTGGTCGAATATGCAATTGTGTTTCTTTATTTCTTCAATTAGTTTCTCTTCTATATTTATGCAACTTTAAACTAAATTTTGCTAAACAGAGAAACATAAGTAAAATCAAGTGTTTGACATTAACCAAAACATGAAAATACTTGTTTGCCGTTCACAAAAACAGTTCATTGTCACTGGCCATTGCTTTTTGTGGTTCACGGAACTGTTCTTTTTAGTTCCGAACGCAGTCAACGGTTGTCAAAATTTTAGTTGACCAACATTTACGTAGTATCCGTCGACTGCGTCGGTTATGTAGTTTGCTCCATACGAATCATTACAATTCAACTTTCTACGTCACTGCATCAAACGGAACGCACGCAGTCGACGATGTTATGTAGTTTAAGCTTTATTTTTTGCACTTCATTGTGAATGTCATTTTTAAATAGAAGAAGCAGAAGCCGATAAGTCATAATTTGCATTTAATATTGTAAATTAATTTACATAAAACTAATTTTTGACGCTGAGACATAAATAAATAAATATGGCTGATGTCCTAGATATTGATAATGCTGAGGAGTTTGAAGTAGACGAAGATGGCGATCGTAAGTATCAACGAATTCGAAAAACCGGCGGCGTGGTTTTATGCACTAATATACAAATAAAAAATGCCTCTTCTTATTTTTACTTTCACCAAATTAATCACAGAGGGAATTGTACGCTTGAAGGAAAAGGCAAAACGTCGTAAGGGACGTGGATTTGGCAATGAAAGCAACATACGAGAAGCCATACAGAGCTATGAACGAGTACGTCATGAGGATGATGATGAATTGGAACCAGGACCGCAACGTTCTGTTGAGGGTTGGATTCTTTTTGTGACTTCCATACACGAAGAGGCTCAAGAAGATGAAATTCAAGACAAATTCTCTGATTATGGTGAAATTAAGAACATTCACTTGAATCTTGATCGACGTACTGGTTTCTCCAAAGGCTACGCTTTGGTTGAATATGAAACACACAAGCAAGCTTTGGCAGCAAAAGAGGCCCTCAATGGAGCAGAGATCATGGGTCAAATTATACAAGTGGATTGGTGCTTTGTGAAGGGTCCCAAACGTGTTAAGAAATCAGAGAAACGCCGCAGATAGAATAAACCCCGTAGACGTCATTCAAAGACGTCTGTCAAATAACATAAAATCATAATTAAAGAATTGTTTAAGAAAGTATTTAATTTATATTTTTGAAACTATAATGAAGATAATTACAATTTTAACAATTATACCTACAATTATTTCATTTTCTTTTGTTGTAATAGATGTTTACGCATTGCCAGCTGCTTGTCCCGGAAACTCTTTTTAACCTTGGAGCGAGCTTTTTGTCTCAACATGCCGAAGTTCTTATTCTTCTGTTTTTCACGATTTGTTTTCGATGAAAACTCATTCTTACGTCCATCCTTCCAACCAAAACGTTCACGGTCTTGTCGACCTGCTTGAACTGTTTCCAGTCGTGATTCTTTATCGTGTTTTCGCTTCTTGTAAATCATCTCAATGTTATCGAGCTTAACAAATTCTGCGCGCTCCTGTTCTAAAGGACGCTTTCGAGCATTTGTTACAGTTTTCTTAAGATTTGCAGCATTGATACGCTTGAAATCTTCATCTGTGAAAATGCGAGTCAATGCCAACTCTTGTGCTGCTTCTTTTTGATTTAACAGTTTAGCATTAACTTTTGAGCTACTTTCTGATTTGCCTTCCGATAGATTATCATTGTCTTCGCTATCAACTACTTCTTCGTCGCTACCACTTTCTTCGTTATCACTAACACTTCCTTCATCGTCGTCGTCATCATCATCATCATCTGTTTCATTTTCATCAACCTCACCATCACTATGTGCAACATTTACCCACTCACCATCATTTGAATCGGTATCATTGTCACTTCCCAAATCAATTGTTTTTGAGTTCTTTAGCAAAGTTTCGGCACCAGGTATTGTGTCATGAACTGAGAGTTCACCATATGCCTTTACCTTACGTTCAGCTTGAGCTTCTGTCTGACGACCCCGATCCTTTTTGTGCAATAATGCTGGTAGTTGTTCTCGATACAGCGTTATCAATGAACGTGCCGCCATCATCACTGATTTCTCCTTGTATGTTTTGTACATGGCCAAATCCTGCAGTAGATCCTCACCCATTGCAAGAGGACAACGCATACAGATTTCACGTGACGCATTAAGGCCAATTGCCATGACGTCACTTGAATTGCGCTCAGTGATAAAGTTGTTTGCTATAGTTTTTAAAATTGGCTCAATAATATCACCTGGCACCAGTTCATGTGATGCCTGTGCAGCAAATTGAAGAATGCGCGTAACCTGACGCTGATGCGGCTGTATAAATCGTGTTATATATGGATAAAAGCCAAACAGAAAGAGCTCATGTATGCCTATAAGTCGAGATATCACATCAAGATGCATAAGCTTGACTTCAAAACGTTCATTAGTAGCTTGCAATTGTTTGAAAAGGCCTTCCGCCATGCCCTGTGGATTGTGTATCAGATGTATGCCGGAGAAATTAAATACTGGTGCATTCTTTTTCTTCTTCTGAGCCTTTATCGCTTGTTTTTTAATTTGGTCCAATTGTTTTTGACGTTTCTTTGTCTTCTTATTGACACGATTTACCAACAAGGCACCTTTCAAATCAACTTCATCGGCACTGTCAGAGTCTGAATTGTTTCCTTCGTCATCGTGACCGAGGAAAAACTTTAGGGAGGCAACTAGTACTTTTGTAATCTTAGAGAAACAGCCCACAGTAGCTATGACATTCACTGTTTTTGCATCATTCCATATGTTCTTTTTATACAATTCAATCATAATGTCAGCTGACATTTTAGCAGCCTTTGGATTGGCATCTTTCAGCATGGAATACATAAAGTTTTGTAGGGTCTGCAAAATTTGATAAAATCAGTATCTACATAAGAAATGATTCTTATTGTTTCTCGTACTTACCGAATTTAGTTTCATGTCTTTATGTTTGGCATTCATATTCTTTATGTCTGTGATTATGTGATTTTGTAAAAATGTCCTCAAATTTTTATCCTGACAGCGTAGCAATTGAAAGAAAAGCTCCAGCAGATCTAGAGCCGGTATGAGATTTTTATTGCGCAGCAGTACCAATGCTTTTACAAAGCAATTTCGCATTGCTGGATCCAAAGTGGTTGCATGGTTTTTGAGTAAATCGACCAAATGCTGGGGAAACTGAAGACACACCACTGGATAGCACTGGGCCACTTGAGCTATAAACATAATCAACTCATCGAGTGATTTGTTTTCCTCACTCGGATTTAAGGCAAAGACTTCCAAACTGCTGAGAAAGTGTCGGTACTGTTGTTGAAATTCTTCATTATATGATTCCGGATCACGTTTGATTAGATTCTGCAATTGTGGCAAATTATCTGGCAGTTGATTATTGTGGCGAACCATGATGGAGCAACCACTTTTTTTTAGAAGTATTAATAAACAATAGAAATATCAAAACTCTTCCTTCGTGGCGATGTACGAGCACGTGTCTTCTTCTTCTTACATATTTGCAGGTAACAAATTTACACAACTTAATTTGCATACATCTGGCAACGCTTACAAGATGCAACCTGTGCAGCATCTGGTAATATTCTTTAGCAATCAGCTGTTTGCTTGGCTGGGAAGCGGATGCATTTTGTGGACCTGGTGTCGCAAAAATGATGATGGTAAATGAGATTGATCTGGAAGATGGAGAGGTAAGTTAACATTAAATCTACAAAAACACAATATTAATGTGCATTTTCAGTTGAACGAAAGTGATGAAGACGAAGTCTATACGCCTCTGCAACGTCCTGCTGCTGTTGCATGCTCGTCAAGCGTTGAGACTACAAGTCCTTTAGCAACTTGTCATCAGATTCAGAGTGCTTTAGTCGATGATGAAGATGAATCCCAAACAAATACTGACAGCTCATCTGGAGAATCATCATCTGGGGATTGTATCAAGAAACTACGCTCAGATAGACAAACACACACACAGAGAAAACGCAAACGAAAAAGGCACATACAGCGTACAGTTATGGTACGGGTCACGCCCACGGACACCGATATGCAACCGAATCGAACACGATTCAAAAAATATAATGTCTGGACAGAAGCATTGCAAGAAGATGCGCTTACTGAAACAATGCGTGGTTGCGATGTAACTCGTAACACATCGACCGACAGAAATGTGGAAAACTATGACTTCTCATTAAAGTACCGGCTTAATGGAACAAACAGTCTAAAACGACGACTCTCAAATTCAACAGATGACGAATTGCCAACAGCAAACAAACGTGGCCGCCCTTCAAGTAGGGGTGCTGATGATTATACCACAGAAAGAAGTTCTATAAAGTCACGTTTGGGCCATCGTTCAAGGAAACGTAGCCAACGTGGTTCGTCATCTGCCAGTGGTTCGGATAACTCGTGTGAGCCTCGAATTATTGCCGATTTGGAAGATACTACTGGGCGCGAACATCTAGATATTGCACGAGAAATGGCCACAAAGTTGCAGGAAAAAAAGGATAACTTAATGGGTATGATATCACAGTAGCAATTTCCTTTATTCATTACAATTGTTTATGATTATATTTTTGTAGTGCGTGTGGTTGAAATATTGGGCTTAGATATACCAAAAGAAATTTACAAAGAAACTCAACGCATCGAAGCCGATGGTGGAATGATGATAAGGGTAGGTTATAGCATTCATACATATATGATTAATTGATTAAAAAATAATTGTTGATCATTTATAGAATCAAGAACGACGACGTACACCTGGTGGTGTATTTCTCTTTTTACTCAAACACCATGATAGCCTTACACCTGAACAACAAAAGTCTATATTTAATGCAGATCGGCAAAGTGCAAATAAAACTCGTAAGGAAATCGAATCAATAATGCGCAATCGAAAAGTGGAAGAGCTAAAGAAACGCCTAAGTGAGCAAGGCATTGAATTACCCACATTAAACACTCGCAAAGAACATTTTATGCTTGGCTCTGAATTGAAAACTGAGCATTTAACAACAAATTGTAAGTACATAATTGAAATGAAAGAAGTTTAAAAATAATTGATTGTTATTTAATATTTTTCTAGTGTCCAATCCGCCACCGTCACCAGTTGGTCATGAACAAAGTAGCCCAGAATATAAAACGCATGCCATTAATATAAATCTTACGGCGGAGGGTCCAACGACTTCGGCTGCAGCGGCAGCTGCTGCCTTAAAAGTATCGCCTGATTTAGTTAGTTATGAAGATGATTTTCTGGACATGAACTGTGGCGAAATGGATTTTTTCTGAAGGATATTCAGAAAATCTACATTATTTATACATACTATATATATTTTTTTTATATAACCGCATAATTAGTTAATTATAATATAAAATATCTGTACACAATAAAAAAAAATATTTGAGCGCAAAATGTTGGATTCATCACTTATATGGTGTGCGATCGTACACTTAACATTCAATATGAGTCTATTAGTATTTTGTTATGATTAGGATCGAAATTATTGCAGAAAACATAATGAATATTTGTGGTGGGCGTGGTGCGTCATATTATTGGAGCCATCTACATACATACTATAATTGTGGGATACGTTTTTAATCAGTGACTGACTCCTCTTGAACTAGCCACATGTAGCAACCTGAAGTGTTAGTTCGCACGTACCTTGCATGTCTTTGTAGTTCCCCATTATGGGTTCTCGTATTTTATTATCGCTGATCAACAAATTAGCATGAAGTTTTGCTTTAAGCTAGAAACACATTATGCGGAAACTATTGAATTGGTATCCAAGGTCCTTGGGGACAAAAAAAAAAAGAGTCAAAAGGGGTGCGAAAGCGGATTAAAATTCGCCACGTGTGTTGCCAGTGTCCTGTGTTCTGGCTGTGTGACATGCAATCGAAATGATTGACTTTTAACTATGCCCGAGCCAGAAAACTAGAATTTAGGAATGACTAGCGTGGATCACAAAAAAAGCTACGTTTCGTTGTCGCTCAGGACTTGGAAAAGATGAAAATATGCTTCTGTTGACTTTTGGTCAAAGGGCACCGGTTCGACAACGAGTGCATTTGTTTGCCATTCAGCAAACTGATTTACAGGACTGCTTTAGGATCTACAGGCGTGGTGTTCAGTTAATTACTTCGAAGGATGCCGCAAGGCGGCTAAAGAATAATAATTATATTAAGTTCTGAACATAAGTTACAAATATTTTGGAACACACCAAGTAAATGTACGAGATATCAAGCTGAAAATATGGAATTTTTTCTTAAAAAACATTATTGATCTGAGAGCTCAATACATCGAAGTGGATATAAATTAAAGAAAATAAACATAGTTCACCTAGATTTTATAATACATAATTTGTAATCGAAGTCATCAGAATATCAGAAATTTTCTTTTTCGAATAACAAAGAATACAAATATTATTATATATTCGTATATAAAGAAATAAAGAAAAATGTCGTTTTGGAAATTTGGACTTGCTCTTGGAGGATATCTGTCATATTACGTACTTGGCACTCATATAATAGTTGAATCTTTAATGCCCTCCAAAAAAGTAATCAATATTAACGTTACATTGGCATTAATTGGAATCACGACTGTGCTGGTAATTGTTTACCTCTATGGAAGATCTCACATGCAATCTATTCCACTTGTACAACGCTGTTGTTACTGCATCTTGCTTGGTCTTATCTACACTTTTGGAATAGTATTAACTTGGGCTTTCACAAAGGTTTTTCTGCCGAAAGATAGCTACTGGCCTGCCCTATTTTTGGGAATTGGTTTCAAATACGTGGGTATCTCTTATTTAAACCGTCATGAGAATTTATTTGATCGTGATATACTACAACATTATCGACTATACAGAAGACATGGATAAATTATCATACTTATAAATATACTTACATATGTACTATACTTACATGTGTTCGTTATTAAGTACAAAAATGTATTTATCAAAAATAAAATATTAAAAGTTCTTCCCGCAAGAAAAAAATCCTTAAAAAAGGTGATATCTTTTTTCTGCTTAATCTTTATATTTGCAATCTGTCTGTCAAATGACGACATTAGGCGACTTTGAATGGACTAGAGTAACACATGCAATTTTTAATTTATGTCGTGTGAGAGTCCAAGAAGCGGAACGGGAGTTTCAGAAGGTGTTGCTTTCAGGTGAGACGTCTGTCTGCTTTTGTCTAACAGATTGATTGCAATTTGATTACCATTATCCATCAACCGAGAGATGTGGCTGTTGCATTGCCTGACGATCTCTGATCGTTGGTATCTTCAAGTCTCTGTAAATAACCGTTTAGTAGTTTGGATTGAAACTTCTGAAGAATTTTCAGATTTGAGTTGGAAACATTGCCCCAAAGCTGTATGCCGTAGAGGCATAACGGGTGCAGTATAGTCTTGTAAATAGAGTAAAACCTTGTTATGTAGGCTCAGCTTTGATTTCGCACTTAGGAACCAACTAATTCTTAAAAGCTTCAGATTCAATTGTCTTTTTTTAGTTTGATGTGAAGCTGTGAGACGCCTGTCAAGGATCAGGTTCAGATACTTCACGGTGTTACTCCTTGGAATGAGATCCCCGCTTATGAGTACTAGAGGACATGTCATGAGGTTTAACGTGAATATGATGAGCGTGGACCTTTCAGTCCACCAGATCAACCTACACTACTCATTTTATTTTCCCTCTCATACCTTTAAGAAATAATCAGCTTGACTAGGAGGATCACTGATGTTCTATGTCCATTCACCATTTCTAATGTTTTTATGTATTGACATAATAATAAAATCAGATATAAAGTACAAATTGCATAATTACTTCTTTATAATGCATTGGGACTTGCCAAGGACCTGAAATGAGGGCTGAACGTAGACTTCTGCCAGGCACTGTATGGATTGACAAGATCATCGAATTAATCCACAAATTTTTAACAAGAAAGTGAAAAACATGTTATTAACTATCAACAGTTAACCTCATATATAAGTTCCTCCAAAAATTTAAGCTCCTTCAAGGATTATCTCAAATACCATAATAATAATAGCATATCAGGACACATAAAGAAGGCGACCGTTTAAGGGATTTGATTTTAGGTTATTAATACCTATATGTCTTCTACAAGGATGTATTCTTTAGAATTTTTTAATATCTATTTTTTCCTCGGACCTGGTCACTCTGGACTCAGCAGTCTGCATGGGGTGAATTTCAGAGAAGCATCAATGAGTTACGATTATTTTGAAATTAGTGTATTTTTATGTGTGAAAATATGTCAAAGAGTTACCAACATTGATTGAATATAATATATGTGTTTCTGATATCGAATTACTGAATTTATTTTCGATAAATATAAATAGTGATTGTGATGCGAAAGACGCGATCTCAAACACAAGCGGAGAACGCATCGAATACGCGTAGTACCGCCTCCGTTGATGTTGCGCCGGATGCTAATCGTGCTGACAGGCAACAAAGAAATATACAACAAATACCAACAAATATTATCACATCCAATACTGATTACAAGGTAAGTTTTATCAATTTCTTTTGCCAATATAATATATTGTATTGTGCTATTTTCATAATAATTTATTATGAGCGCTGCCAACTCGCTTCGAAATTTTCAAACAATATTGTGTGTTTATTATTATTATGGTGAAGGTGGTTAATGGTTTTTACTCATAATGTTATCAGGTTTCCAAGTCTGTCGGTCAGTCTGTCTGTTTCTAGGCAAAATAAAGTCACGCTGTGTTTAAGATTGAATTTTGTAAAGACTGTTAATAATAAAATTGTAAGTTTTAACTTCTATACATATATTTTATATGATTCCTGAATTACGATAGTAAACGTTTCAATCTCATCACCAGACATTAAAGATACTTTTCTCCAACTTGATTCGATTTTCAAACCAATTTTTCAATGAAAATTTGAGCTTTGTTAATTGTTGTTGTTCTTGTAACTGCAACGAGGTTGTAGCATGTACAGCTGAAGCCTCGTGGGTTGCTGATGTACAGCCTCGCGGAAGTGCGAGTGGTTGTTAGTAGTTGCTCCAAATGTATAATTTAATAATATATTTATTTATATAGCAATCGTAATATCGTATAAATCCATGGGTGCAATAATTTTTTTCAAGTGACAGTGCAAGATTACCAACTAGAACAATTCAAACGACCACTTCAGGATACGCCGGAACTTTACAAACAAGCAGAAAAGACAAATCAGTCAGCGGTTAGCAAGTAATCGAAAAAAAGGTCAAAATCTTCACAAAATGAAAATGTATTAAAATACTAGCTGTGCCCACGACTTCGTAATTATCAGATGTTTATTGTTGGCCCGCAGCAAAAGAGGAAAACGTTCGAAAATCAGCCAAAAAGTCAGCAACAGAATTATATGAATATCTTTTAAGTAAGTAGGTCGATTTCGATAAAATAAACGCTAAATATAACACAAAGCTTGCTACAATACACCAGTCAACCGCATTCAAATAGGTTAAACCGTTTCTGAGATTAGCGTGCACAGACAGGAAAGGCTTACGATTATATATATACTTATATAGATTATATAGATTTAGCCGAAAGAGTCTTTTACAACAAAAGGCCGGTTATTGCATTAGATTTTAGGTAAGAGCGAGAGTGACATAGTCACCTCTTCAAATGGGACATTTTGGGTTGCCCAAATTCTTTAAAAAAATTAAACATTGAAGAACTTGAAGCGGCGGCACGATTGGCATTTTTATGTTTTTCAGACTTTTAATGCTGTTCAATATCAGTAGCACCTCATGGCAAACACTAAATTCTGTGCCACACTTTTTGGCATCTGACACCCGAAGGAGTATTTATTAATAAATAGGTATTTTGCTTGTAAGCTATCACTAGTTAAATATGATTCCAAAACAAAAAACTCTCGTCCGAAGAATATATTGGAATTGAATACCAAACTGTTGGAATTACATATAATTATAGGCTTTTGCTACAATAGACCCCTTTCGAAGTGAATAGCACCCACCTTTTCCCTAAACTGATCAAATGAACCTTTTCCATTCAATATATTTATAAAAAAGTAGCGTACACGGCGTGCTTAGCTACGCTCCCGACGTGATGTTCGTGCGTGATATCGATCCCTACCAAACTTCACAGGAACACTCTCCAGACTATGCTAGAGTTTCCCAGTCTGAAATAAGTATTCAGAGTGTTTCTATGGTTCGGTCCCCAAAAAAACATTTACAAATTTTAATCATTTAATGCAAATAGTGCAGCTAGTAGAATTGACTAGTACATCAAAATCAGTTCAGCCGAACTCAAGTGATGTGCTCAGAAACATGAGGCATATGATTTTTATATATATAGACATCTGTATCGGATTCTTCACATTATAAAAAGTGTATACAATTTTATTCTCCTTTAAATTGCAAGGTAAGCAATTCATTCTTCTGTATTCGTCTAAATAAAATAGATTACTTCTAGATTAAAAAATCCTCATAAATATTGTAATAGGCTCCTGGAAATATATATTGAATCTTTGTAGGAATTTCTTTTCATTGGCCATAATTTTGTTACCTAGCAAATGTAATTTTGGTTTCTTTTTAAAATTTCAACCATTTCATTTAATTTGAAGTAAGTTGGCAGCGCTAAGCGTTTTAGGCAGACCATTTTTCATATTTTATACATAAAATATTTTCCACAACTAACTTTGTACAACTAATTATTATTTTGATATAACTAAATACCTTTGAAATCATAATAACAATATTGTGCTGATTGAAATTGCGTATATTACAAAGAAAAGTAAATATGGTAAATATTTTGTATTAGTTAAATTAAATAAGATTAAGTCTTAATTTGCTTGAAAGTATACATTTGAAATTTTGTATTATACATAAAAGATAAACAGGTGTAGCGCACATTGATCTCCTCCTCTTCATTGAATGCATTTATTGCAGTTGACAAATAAAATGGTCACTCTGTAGCGTATCCGCCGCCATGTTTCTGTAGACACTCACAGTGGTTGGCAAAAGATAGAATTTTCACTAAAGTTTTTGTTTGCTTCCAATGCGGTGTTTATAATAAAAATAAATTCTCACTTAAATATTCAGAAGTTGGAGTATAAATAATAAATGAACGTAACAGTGATAAAATTAATTAAAATTCGTTTTTAAGCTGTTTAAATTGTGTGTGCAAAAGTTAACAGAAATGGTTTTTTCAACAGCTTGGTAAGAGAAGAGAGAATATTTGCACGATGTGTGTTTTTTTTTTGTATGGTAAGTTGTTGAGCCGCAACTCACTAGTGAGATTTCTTTATAAATACACATAATTTATTTTCCTTGTAAGATAAATTTATAATTAATGTTAATATAAAAACAAATTAAGTTTGTTTTAGCAAAGAGAAATGAAAGGAAATCATAATTAAAATAGGATTTTTATCATTTTCATTCAGCGAAATATTTTAAGATGGTACTTTGTGTATTTTTTTTTTGTGTTTCACCCTACATACTTGTTTGTGTGCTTATACGTTAGCGAAACATTGAAGTATCTTTGTGTCCTCTGCAATTTTATATTGAATGGTGTAACAGAGGAGGGGAGGAGAACCGTTACACTGCCACGCATACAAACAAATGCCGAGTGAAATGCTACTTACACTGCTCGGCTCGGCTCAACACATCGTTTGAGATTTGAGTTTATATGCTCTATTATGAAAATATGACGATGATGATTTTGGGGTAGTGGAGAAGAAGGCAGAAGGTGGCAAAAGGCTTGAATATATTGCCAATCAACCTGCCAATGCAAGGGATTTTCTATAATATTCATTTGTTGTTGTTGTAGTATTGTTAAATCACTTATTTCCTCTTTTCTGATTTATTTTTTCTATTTGTTTTTTTTTTTTTTTTAAGGAATATGAGCGGATGGTACAAATGCTCAGAGTAGTAGATTTACAAAAGATACTATCATTCTTGAATATATCATTCGCTGGACGGAAAATTGACTTGCAGACTCGAATTATTAATCTATTGCATTCAAACTTTGATCTTCTGTCACACAAAATAAAAGAAGTCTATTCACTATCAGTGACCGAACAAATCGCCATGTATTCTCCCATGCAAATACCCATCGTACAACAGAATCCGGCAACAGCTGGTGCTGCATCAACATCTGCACAAATGGTACAAGGTGGTGGCATGCCGGGCGTTGCCGGTGGTCAGCACGCAAACGTACTACCATTTCTACATAGCATTCCTACACAAATGCCAATACATCCGGATGTTCGATTAAAAAAGTTGGCATTCTATGATGTCCTTGGCACTCTTATAAAGCCATCATCACTTGTGCCGCGTAACACTCAGCGCCTTCAAGAGGTGCCCTTTTATTTCACATTGACACCTCAACAAGCAACCGAGATCGCTTCGAATCGCGATATACGTAACAGTACCAAAATTGAACATGCGATTCAAGTGCAATTGCGTTTCTGTTTGTTGGAAACATCTTGCGAGCAAGAGGATTGCTTTCCACCAAATGTAACTGTTAAGGTTAACAACAAGATTTGCCAATTGCCGGTAAGTCATCACATTCATTTATTGATCTTCCAGTCTATATATGCAATAAATTCTGATTATATTTTTATTTTTTCTTATTTTATCAATAGAATGTTATACCTACAAATCGGCCAAATGTGGAACCAAAGCGTCCGCCGCGTCCAGTAAATGTCACATCAAATGTTAAGCTTTCGCCAACAGTGACCAATACCATAACAGTGCAATGGTGCCCGGATTATACGCGCAGTTATTGTGTCGCCGTTTACTTAGTGAAGAAACTGACATCTGCTCAATTATTGCAACGTATGAAAACTAAAGGTGTCAAACCTGCTGATTACACACGTGGATTAAGTAAGCATATCATCTTATCTCATCTCATCTCAGTGACACTGCCAGTGGGCAGAAATTTTAAAATATTCCAAATTTGTATTTCTCTTATTTCTATTATCCAGTAAAAGAAAAACTTGCCGAAGATGCAGATTGTGAAATCGCTACAACTATGTTAAAAGTATCACTAAACTGCCCATTGGGTAAATTAAAGATGTCGCTACCATGTCGTGCCTCCACCTGCTCTCATTTACAATGCTTCGATGCAAATCTTTATTTGCAAATGAATGAGCGTAAACCAACATGGAATTGCCCAGTGTGCGACAAACCCGCCATCTATGAGCATCTCGTAATTGATGGGTAAGAAATCATTGTTTTTTTTTCTATCATTATTTATTGTTATCTTCTAA
Organism: Amiota communis; assembly: GCA_037043315.1. Classification (NCBI taxonomy): domain Eukaryota; kingdom Metazoa; phylum Arthropoda; class Insecta; order Diptera; family Drosophilidae; genus Amiota; species Amiota communis. The sequence goes on from JBAMAV010000657.1 coordinate 2,130,382, forward strand.
TCTGTCTATCTATCTGTCAAATAAAGATATTTCCAAGAAGTCCTGCAGTCAGCGTTACTTAGAAGCGATGACACTGAAATTCAATTGCACAAAGATGGTTCATGGAGTACCCCAAATCTGCGTACTGAATCTCAATTTGTTGACACTCCATCGAAACCAATACAAAAAATTGAAGTCATTTCAGATGATATAGGTAAGTTTTTTTTATTTAATTTTCCATATTCATTAAGTTGCTGAGTAAATAAATACTTGATGCGATTAAAGTTCAAATTTGGATGAATAAGAAGTAATTTCAGAAACGCTTTGTTATGAAATCTGTAAATAACAATTCTGGTGGGATAAATCCATTCTGTGAGGTGTGGTAAAAGAAATCCATTATTTTTTTCCAAATGGAATGCTTTAGCAAACTATATCTCGCGTTATATAAGAGCGATTGGGTTACTCTAGATGTCATTATAAAGATAAGATTTCGTACTCAAAAAACTATTCTGACAGTTTTGTGATTGCTTGATTCAGTTTTGTTAGAGCGAGCGTCAAAGATGGACCCTATATTTTTTAAAAGTGTAAATAGGTTTATAGTTCTGATACTGTTTCGTTTCCGCTCTTGTAATTTTGATGTCACAGGTGCACCACGCTTGCGAAGTTCAATTGTCGAAAATGTCCATAAAATAATTAAAATCGTCAAGTCCGACCATCATGTAAGCACTGTTTCGATATACCAGGAGTTAAACATTGCACGAAAAACCGTTTGGAAACACTTGAAAAAGGCTAGATACAGAAAGAAGCTCGATGTATGGGTGCGATACGAGTTAACGCAAAAAAAACCTCACGGAATTTCCATCTACGGATTGCAACAAGATAAATTCAATTCTGAAGCGGATGGTAACTAGTGATGTAATGTGGGTCATTGTCGCACAGTGTCATGCAAATTTGTTCGTGTTTTGCTATGTATTTGATGAAATTGGCAGGTAATCATCAACTATGAGCTGCTCCTTTACGGCCAAACTCTTAATTCGGACCTTTGCTGTTAACAATTGGACCGTCTGTAGGAAGTAATCACCCAGAATGGGCCAGTTTTGGCTAATAGAAAAGGAATTGTATTCCATCAGGATTACACCAGACATCGATAGTGACTCGACAGGAGCTCCTGGAGCTTGGTTGGGAGATTCTTATGGTTCCATCTTATAGTCCGAACCTGGCACCAAGTGTTAACTACCCGCTACTGTCAATGACGAATAAGGGTTTCTATGACATGAGATTGGCATAAAGCAATTACCTTCATAATGGCAACAAGTTATCGAACAGAGTGGTGCATATATGGCCTAATTCGGATCATTCTAACTATGCCAAATAAAATCTTCAATTTCATGCAAAAATAATGGATTTCTGTCTACTAGACCTATTATAAGATCCATTGATTTTAAATCTTAAATTCTTAAAACTCTCGTAAAAGTCAAATTGTGTAAAATAGGCGTTGAAAATGGGGGGATGGGATAGTTGTATACTTTATGTTTATTTATACTTAATCTTATGTTCTTGTATTCTATATTATATTCTTAGAACTGATTACCACAGAAGACGTAAAACCTGTTAAATCAGATGTTTTGAATACAAATGCAATGGAAGTGCCAACATCAACTTCTAACAGTGAAACTGTAAGTATAAATTTTGTATTGATGCGGAAAATTATGTTTTATATAATAAAATAATTGGTGGTGGCTTTCATTATTAAATTATAGGTGGATCTTACATTAAGCGATTCAGATGATGATATGCCGTTGGCCAAACGTCGTCCTCCAGCCAATAAACAGATGAACACAAATGTCTCTAGCTCAACATCCGGCAGCAATTTGAATGGTATGACGCAGCGGAATGCTTTCATTGGTGGTGGTGGTGGACCATCACAAAAAACTGGTACGTTGGATCCATTTCCGTACTAATAATAATAATTATTCAGAACATAACATAAAAAAAAGAGAACAAAAAAAATATAAGAAATGAGTGCTAAGAAGTGTGTGTAGCTAAGACAAAAGCCTCAGCTAACCATCAAACACAACCAATCCAACAACCATTACCCAATCTCAATCATCCAATAGTGATTTGCTATTTTTTTTCATTTTTTTTTTTTTTAGTTTTGGTTTTCTTTTCTCCTCTTTCCTAATTCCTAATCTCATTATTTCTTTAGTGCTCGTTTCATTTGGTTTTTTGGTTTTTCTTTTTTATTTTTTAATATTTTGTTTCTTTATTAACAAAAATAAAAAAATCTCGGTTTCGATTTAGTTTAGCTTTGCTTTTGTTAGTTATATTTTATTCCCACCTAAACTCTAAACAATTAAATGAAATTTTACAAGTTTTTCTACCGTTTTGGAATCTTTGGAAGTTAGAAAACAAAACAAAACAAAACAGTATATGATTTTCAACAGAAAAGAAAACAATTAGAGTAAAGGACAAAAGCAATATGGAATTGACTTTGATTATTGCTGGGTTGTATTAAACCCAAGATAAACTCTGCCTCAATGATATTTGCTGCATACATGCCTTTTATCATCGGACGCTAACGACCTGTAAATCATTTGATGAATATCGCTTTACATACTTGTTCTTTATTGACTCTATACTCGAGGTGTATTATGTTTTTTGGTGCTTGGACTTGATTCGTTCTGTTGCTGAATGCAGGAAGGGGACTAAATCATGGTTTACTATTGAACAAAAATATCAACATGGCTACGTAATGATGCCATTTGTGTAGTACGCTTCATCTTGTCTTCATTGATATTATACATCCTGTATTACCTTGTCCTCTGGTGAAAAAGTTTGCCAAGTAAGTTTTCGCCATCAACAAGTAATAGTGGTAGTGAGAGCCTTAGAGAAAGGCTAAGGCTAAATCACCAACCTGTGTATATAGACAAAAAACCGATTGTTTGGAAATACTGGAATACCAGCACCATAACCTGAAACGAACGGAAACCATTCATATAAATAGCAACGTGACTATCATCAATAATAATTTGATGAACACAAAATGCATTTCACCTCGACCATAACACGGGTAAATGACAACGATTCTTGAAAACTATCATAAGATTGTTTAAAACAAAAAAAGAAACTTGACACCATTTTGCTGCGCCACCACAATTCTCGACATAACAAGCTAAAAGGATTTTTCTTTTCCAGTGCCATTGAAATCGCAATATTCTTTTCGAACCAGAAAAATAGAAAAAAAAAACAATAGCAGAAGATTTGGAAGAAAAAGATCCACTGGCATCAACATTGATATCAAACCTAAAGAAGATGTGATTGATTGTTTATTGAAAGAAGAATTTCATTTTGGCTTTTTCTGTTTTGTTTTTTTTTAACACGATTTCTTTATATTGGTGGTCGGCGATCGATGATAATAATGATGATGATGATAATAATAATGGTGAATAAATGAATACAAACAAAGCAACATCTAGTACAACAAGAACAAACAAGTTAATTAATTTAGAATGACACAAATTTAATCCTTTCTCACTATATACTATGTATATGTATTTTCTTTTTGTCTGAGAATTATTTATCCATTTTTTTATGTTATTATTATTTTTCTTATTGTAATACTTAATTTTGCTTTAAAGAAATTAAACAAAGAGAAATGTAATGAAATTATATTATTTTTTTTTTTTTAATTTTATAATTTTTAAATAAACAAATACACACATATATAAATAAATGCACACCCTACACACACACACGCACACATCAATCGTCGCTCTCTCTACCATTCTTAAAAGAAAAAAATTAAATCAAAACAATACATTTGTTTGTAAGCAGTTTTTTTTTTTGTTAAAGAAAGTAAAAAAAAAAATCCAAATATTTGTCTGTCTCTCTATTTAATTGTACTGCTGTTCCCTAACGATATCTCGAACGGTTCATTTTTTGATGACACTTCTTCAACTGACATCATCTGCCACCGCTGCCTCTACTCTGAAAACACCTAAACTTTGATGAATGAAATAATGATGGATGAATGTAATGGGATGATAAACTACAAAACCACAGACATGTCTGAAGAAATGGATTCATCAGATGCATCGTTGCAACAACAAATCCATGATCATCATTATCAACAGCTACAACAACAACATCATCAACATTTAGTGGCAGCGCATGCAAATCTATTGGATAATGCAATGGCAGCAGCAGAACAATTGGCATTATTTCAACGTTTGGAACATGCTGCTGCCGTTGCATCACCATTAATGGCACAACAACAACAACAGCATCAACAACAACAACAACAACAACAGCAGCAGCAGCAGCATCATCATCATCATCAACAACAACAACAGCATCATCAGCAGCAGCAGCCACAATAGTACTAGGAATAAACCTTGGTGTCTTGTATTTATTTCGATCTTATTGTTGTAAATGTTTTGTTATCTGTATGCATGTGTCCTTTTATACTAGACAAATTCAGTAGAGAACGGCGCTTTTCAACATAAAGTAGGGAAAACAAAGATAAATGAAATTGAATTGAAAAATATGTAGAAAAACATCAAGAATAATATCCTTCACACCACATATAGTAGTTTAAAAATAAATTATTTATTTGCCTAATCTGAGTGAGAAAAATGTCGGAATTCATCCAGACTCTTGGTTTATGGTATATGTGACAATCTATTTATATAAACGTTTGACCAATTAGCATGAAAGTTGGCATGTGCATGTATTTCTTCATGAAGAATGTTTATATGTTATCCACTTTATTGCAACTCGCAAGTTTTTATATATTTTCATATTTTTTTAATAAGTAGTACATTATTTTGACACTACTGTTAGTTCAATATGCTAAAATTCAAAAAGCTCATTGCTTCAGAACTCCGTTTCTGTTTGATCATGTTTTAAAGTTTAACGTACCGGATGGCACGAATCTACATATATGTCACTCTATCGAAACAAGAACATTCGAAAACAACAACAACATTCGTACATTTGAGAAAAAAACAAAAACATGCTTGCTTTCGTTAATAACACCAAATGAAACAAATGTGCGTAAGCAAATTGGAGCGAGAATGGAACAATGACTACAAAAATCGCACACTAACATCATGACGGGGCCGGGCGCGCCGGGCTATGCTAGTCTAATATAGTCCCAAAACTTAACTTAAAAAATGGCAAAAATTACCAAATGTATTGGTAAAAAAAAAACAGGATTAATCAATCAACTATATGATAATAGGCTTAGGGAAATTAAAAAAGTATTTTCTATGAATTTTTTCGTGGGATCATTCAAATGAAATGATATAATTAGAGACACTATAGTTCATTCAAACATAAATAGGAATACTATTATTATATGTAACTAAGCTTGCTACCTTGCTGTAAATATTTGCTAGGGGTAGGCCTGAGAAATGTTCTTTAAAATGAAAGTAAAGTCAGAGGTAGTCAAAAAAGTTATTAATATTTGGGTAAGATAAGTTAGTAAAACATGTTCGATTTAATGATTGATAAATTCATATTATAGTTTTTTCTTGTCATAGACTAAACAAAACCAGTGACTTAAGGCCATTGCGATGCCACAAACGCGGAGTGTTGTCTTGTTCCCTGGGCATCCATCTTAAACTAAGATGTAGCTACCCTAACAATTTAAACATTAAAAATTTGATATCCATAGCAAGTTCTTCATTTCATTACTAAGTATCTATCTCCTTATGTAGAGTGTGTGTGAAAGGTATTTAATCTTCGGGTTGAACCGAAGTTAATTTTCTTTCTTAAATTTGTTTTCTTTGTTTCACCTGTGCGGCGGCATGCATTTGGTCTTTCTAAATTGATTGATTTTATTGTTTAAAAATTTCTTTTACTTGCTTTTTGCCAGAGGCTAAATAAATTTTATACCTGATCTTTTTGTTTGTTACCTTTATAATTTTCATCCTTCATTTATCATTTTTCCTCATAACTATCGATCTATCATCTATCTATGATATAGATATACAATTGTTTGTACATTTGGTTAGAAACGCATGTTCTCCGGTACATTAAGAGAACTATGGATCTGAAAATTTTACGGAGGATTTGGTTCAACTGGATTTTCGTTTTGACCTGGTAGCCAAAGGGCTTAGCATAGCAGTAGACTTTAATGTGCCGGAGAACATGCGTTCCTAACAAATGCACAAATTGTTCTTTGAAAGCAAAACAACGTTTGCCGGGTCAGCTACTAGCATAATATATATATATATTTACTTATATATTTTTTTTTATAAATGCTTCGCTCTCTTACTTCTTATTAATGTTTAATAATGAAACAAAAAAATGCTAATTGCTGCCCCATCCTCCTGACTTTTGCAGAATTTCAAGCATGAATGCAGAAGGGCTTATACTCTTTAAATTAAACTTTAGTTACTATATACACCTACCACTGATGGCGTATGATTGATATTCTTTATACTATTATGGTCTTTTGTTTAAAATTTAGCAATCAACGCTTCTTAGCTAACAAAAAAAATATATGTATGTTATAAAAAGCAAAACTATTAGTTTATATTAATTAAAATAATAATAATGAAAGTATTTATATAAAAAATAAATACAAAAGAATAATGAAAGAAAATGAAATTTACAAATTAGTAAATAAATTGGAAACGTAACTAAGAACTTAAGCATATTATTACTTAAGCAATAGATAAAAGAAGTCATAACTAACCATCATAACTATTAAATAAAATTAATAATAATTAATGAGAAAATAAAATAAAATTGAATCTGGAAAAATGTAAAATGTCAATAAGAAATCATTTCGCTTTTTATTTTCATTATACAATGAACTACATAAAATAAAAAACAAAAAACAAAATAAAATTAAAAAATCACCAATTAATTTTAATTTACATAAAAATAGAAATATTAAATTAATTTATACCAAAATTTTATATTTATATTTCAATAATTTCATACTACCTACTACAAACACACCACTCACACACACACACACACACACACACACACAGATGTGGATAAATTAAAAGCTAAAAATACCCTGGATAAATATTTCCACTTCAAACAGAAATTTCAAATTCAACGAGACAAGCACCTCCCAAAAATAAAAATAAATATAAAACAAAAGAATGCTTCAATAAATAATAATAATAAATAAATAAATGTAAAACACACACAAATTATAAAAATATTCTAAATAAATAAATGTAAGTTCAAAGAAAATAATAATAAATTATAGAAATACTAAAGAATTATGATGATGTAATACAAATTTAAGAAATTATTTATTAAAACTTAAAATTAAAATATTGATGATGACAAAAAATCATTTGGATCTTAAAATAAATAATTTTGATGAATGTATTCTCTATATTTTTTAATTAAACTTATGCAGGGTGTTCCAAAACAAAACAAAAAATATTTGATTGCTCTGTAAAAATAAATAAGTATACATATATATTTTTTTTTGTGTATAAATAATGTAAGAGTAAAAGAAAAAGTTATAAAAAAATTCATTAAAAAAAAAAAAATAGAAAATAGTTAAAAATTCATCAAAAATATTTAAAAAAGAAAAAAAAAACCTACTATAAAGAAAATTAATTAATTATACACTTAAGAAATAAATATAAAAATATAATAAATATATGAAATAAATTTAAAACAAATACATAATTAAAAAACAAAAAAATCATATTAAAAGTGTATGCAAAAAATATTACAAAAAAGTGGTTTTATTTTAATGAAATTATGAATTAATTATATAAATACAAAAAAATAATTAAAGCAAATGGTTTCTTTAAATTTTCATATCATTTTACATTTTTTCGTTTTTTTTTTTTTTTCAATTTTATTTTATTGTGTTTCTTTCTTTTTTTTTTTTTTTGATGATTTTAAATATTAAATATGATTTAGTTTTTCCTTAATTCAAATAATTTTATTATTATTATTTTTATATAATTTGTTATATTTAATTTATTTATTGTTTCTTTAATAATTTTTTTATAAAAAAAACCAAAAAATATATATTTAATTACAGAGTTATTTGATGCTGCTACTGCAAGAGGGACTGCTGCTGGTAAAACGAATGAAGCCAATATTTCAATAATTTGCCTGGACTCTCCTACACCGTCACCATTAGCATCACCAAGATTATTATCAAACGGACCAACATCATCAACTGATAATATGATGAATTAAGTACAATCATTTCAAAGATCAGATCAAATCAAATCGGATCCCTCTACACCCACCCACCTACAACCAAAACACTTATAATAAAAAACATTCATACAAAACATCAGCACATCAAGATCAAGATCAATGTGAGTTTAAAATATTAACCTGGACAATACAATCCTGATGATGATGAATCACAATTCCATATATAGTAATAAAAATGCCATATTAGACAAAACAAAGTTCAAAATTATAAGCAAAAAATGTATAAAAAGTATTACAACAATCGGCAGGCTTAGGTCCGATTATATACATAAGATTAAAAAAAAAAAACCCTTTAAAGATATACTTTAGAGATTGATCTGTTTAAGGATAGAGTTAGAAATTGATCTGTTTAAAGATATAGTTAGAGATTGATCTGTTTAAAGATATTACCAACGATATTGAAATATTTTATCGTGTTATTTTGCTGTAGATTAATTAAGAAGTTTACTTTGAGGCAGTTATGCCATTTTAGCCTTTTATTCCGGACAGATATTTCCTATGATCCAAATGGCAACAATAAGGCTACTGCAAATTTTGTAAGTACCGCAGATAAAGAGGACTATGACCTGATAGATGAGGCAATAAAACTCATCTAATTTATAAAAATAAAATTGTAAGATAAAAATTACAAAATAATCTGTCCTGTTTTTGTGATTTGGTCGACACTAGTGGAAATCCAAACTAGAGTAAATCTGGAGTTTGAAATATTACTTATTATTACTATAAAATAATAATAATTTTTATTCTCAATAATTCATGCTAGTGTAGTTCTAAAGCTTCGAATATTCGTATTCGCATTGCATTCGGGAATGTCTAAAAATTGATATTCGTTACATCACCACATGTATTTTTGACCATTTTAATGAATGAAGAAGTAAATAAGTTATAATTTGATAAGTTTCTTTAATTTAATTTAAATTTAGAACATTTTACAATCTGTTCGTGCATGACCAGCAAACACCATTATTAGCGATGCGGTTTTCAAAGAGAATTGGACCTGTTCCATTTGCATATATACATATGTACATGCAATATGGATACTGAGTCTTAAGGTTAAGTTAGAATTATTATTATTATATAAGACAACCAAAAAAAAAAATTATAATAAATATTAAGTACTAGCTGTGCCCACGACTCTGTACGCGTGTTATCGCAATATGTTTGTAATAACGTATATTTTGTTAACTTGTTGATGAATGAATGAATGAATATATTTTGATTTAGTAGGTCGATTTCGATATAATAATCGCTAAATGTTAAACGAAGCTTGTTACAAACCTATATTCAAATAGGTTAAGCCGTTTCTGAGATTAGCGTGTACAGATAGAAAAGGGTTTACTATTTTATTTTTTGTATATACATATATATATATTTTCAATTCATACAAGTATGCAGCTGTGCTGCATAATCTCAGAAAGAAAGAAGATTTCATAGGTTACAAGAAAGAAAGAAAGAAAGAAATACTTAAGTGAAAAGTAAAACTTAATTACATACAAAGTTATCATGATTGATTATGTTCTATTGATATATGTATTGTATATATTTAATTATTGCTGTTTTCCATAAATAAAAAATTTCATTTCATTAATAAATTTTGAAAAGTTCAATTGTTTCATTGATTCTATATTCTGCGACCGTTACATTTTCTAGGGTTACCATTTTCTTTATATAAAGTTTTTGGGGCATCTCAAAAGTAAAGTCTTTTTTATGCGATTTTCATTCATGAAATCTGTCATGACCAATTGGATTGATCAGCTGAGTGTTGGTAAATAAAATCGGATAACAAAGTTTTAGTGAGGCAGGTTTGCAAGTTTCATTATTTCATTAACAATTCGAGGATTTTTTAAATTATAATTCTAGTTTCTACAGTTTGTTTGCTAAAGTGAAAAATGTCTGTGAAACCTACTATATATTATGCACTCTTTAGCCCACCGGCAAGAGCTTGCATTCTAACATCAAAACTAATTGGTCTGGATCTTGAACTTAAGTATGTATGTTTGTGCATATGTGTATGGACAATTTCATAAATAATTTTCTTTGTTAGATTTGTGGATTTTTCTAAAAAGGAGCATTTAAGTGAAGAATTTCTTAAGGTAAGCATCATCAACCCAATGACATTTTGTGTTGAGTAAATTCTTAACTTATACTACAGTATACATATGCATATATCTTTCTTTGTGCAGCTCAATCCGCAACATCAAATACCGGTCTTTGTTGATACAGACAATGAAGTTTATGTAGACAGGTTTTGTATTCCTATTAATGATTTTTGGTATATGTATTTTGTGTACCCCAGGGTCGGATTAGATTATGGAAAGGGTTGAATCTACTGACCTCATCAGTGCGGCATTAATTGGGCCTATTGTAACAAACTCTATAATTGCAGCTTCACCGAGAGTCAAAGATTTTCTAAGGAGAATATATCTGCAATTTCTGTTGGTTCTAGGTAATGGTTGGCTAGGCATCGCAGTCTGTTCCAAATTAAACCATCACAGTAGTAAGGCAAATGCTTTGTTGTTTTCTCTTCTTAATTACATAATATACATTGAACGTTGAAGCTTATTCGTATATGTTTTATGTGAATACATATTGTATAGTTCTTCAATGTCGTGTTAAAAAGCCTGAAACTATAGTAATATCTTTCCGAGTTAGTCCTAGTATCTCTAGTCTTTTTCTCTTATATTTGGTGTTTCTGTTTAATATTGATGCGATTTACCTTGAAGCCATCGTTTGATTTCAATTTTTATGGAATTCCAAGGGGCAACCCGGCGAATGGTTCTAGTCCAATAAGGACATGGCAGCTCCTCTCTTAGAATGCCTCTTCGTTCACAAGATTACTATTATTATATTATGAAACAACTAAGAAGTAAGACTCTAGAAATTATATGTCTGATAGACATAGATCGTTTAAATGCTAAAGGGGAGTCTGACTGTGCCATATATACGGGTATGCCTTTGCTGATATTTCTTTAAAACTATAAGAGCTAAAAAGCTAAATATTAGAATTGATATACTCAACTAGTATCACAAGGAAGTGAAAATGAAGCCTACAACTTCTGAAACTGAAGGTAAAACTTGCAAATTTTTTTACTATTATAATTTCTCTTAAGATCATCATTATTGAATTTATTTTGGGGTACACAGAATGCTGCCTATTAGTCTGTTTTATACGATTTCAGAGTTTTTTTTACAGGTTTTGTAATTTAATTTCCTTTCCAGTCATGCCATTACTTGTTTTATGATTGGAAAATACGCCAAGGATGATGCTTTGTATCCAAAGGACTTAAAAATTCGTGCCCATGTTGATCATCGTCTGCACTATGAAAATGGTGTCCTATTCCAAGTGATTAAAGACATTGTTGCCCGTAATATTTATGGTGGTGAAGATGAATTTAATGCAAAATCTTTGGAATTATGTCATAATGCCTACGGATTCCTTGAACAATTCTTACAAAAGGGTGACTTTGTTGTAGGTAACAATATGACTATAGCCGATATACATATTCATACGACTCTAATAACTCTCGATTTATTGATACCAGTTGAGGCGACACGGTAAATATACAATACAAAAATAGTATAAAAAATGAAATCATTCATCACATTATATTGTTTTCCAGTTATCCATGTATAAATGCTTGGCTTTCACGTATGAATAAATTATTACCAGATAATGAAGAATGGAATCTTAAAGGAGCTCAAGCTTTGGCGACACGCATTAAAGGATGCATGGCTGAAAATAAAAAAAAATCTCAATAAAAATGATCAAATCTTCATTCGTTGAATTTTTGTTTATTCATTAAATTAATAATTATTAATATATAATAATTATATTTCTTGCTAATTTGTTCAATTTTATATTCTTTTAATTGTATAATAATTTGACTTCATCACTCAATATTTTCCATTTTTAATAAATCTCTGATGTCTTTTGGTTTACTATATGGAAGTCGAATGGTTTTTCATTAATTATGGGCTTTTTTTCATATTATTTTTGGCTTTTGTTATTTTATAATTCTTTTATTCATACGACGATCGTTTCAGTTAATATCATTTTCTATATACAATAATAATCTATTATTATTTAGTTTCTGCGTAGGCGTGCGTGGCCACTTAGGAGAAAATAAGCTTTTATTTTATTTATTTAATAGTAAGATTAATTTCGTATTTTTACATATATACAAAAATGTTTAGCGATCTCTTGTTTTTAACTCATTATAAACATATTTAATATTATTTATAATAGTATCTATAGAATGATTTCGAAATTGAATCTTTATAGTATAATTATAATTTCTATTTTAGCAATGACATAGTACTACCAATTATTATGTGAGTGAAAAAAGCATCACCAAAAATTATTATTTTTTTTCATATATTTTATCTCTTTTATGCTATGATGAAAATCGACACAAAAAAATCAATCAATCTTTTCTCTTATTAAAATAATAATTACATACAGTATTTCTAAAGGACAATCAATAATTAGTAGTGGTTTTTACAATAACAACAAACATATACAAAGTAAAATATAATAGAAAATACATATATATTTTATATACAATAACATACAAGATGCTGCAAAGGATGCTTGCTAATGTTGCTTCTACTCAATTTCATTTCAATCGAATGTCGTCCAATTGCTCATTCCTTTGCCATTTGCATTTGATGTTGTCACTGCTGTTGCACTTGCGACTGCTGCGCTGGCATTTGGTGTGGTGGTCAATGTAAATTGATCTAAGCCATATTTGCGTAATAATTCGAAATCATCATCGGGTGGTGGCATTGATGGTGGCATAGTTTTTGGCAAGGGCGGCGGTCTTACATTCATTCTGGTTGGATTGTTGATACTATTACTAATGTGTTGAGGCGTAAAATATGGATACATTGGATTACTAATGCTGCTGCTGCTGCTTATTGTTGATGTTGTCATTTGTGGGGGATTTAGATTTGTTTGGAATGGTGGCAGCATACTGCTGCCTGCTGGTAGAGTTGTAGATTTCTTGTTGTTGAAAGCTTTATGCAATGGTGGCATTGGTCGAGCATTTTGATTAAGTGGATCGAAATCTTCTAAATCAAAACTTGTATTATTGCTATCGTCTAGCGATATAAGATCGTTCATTGTATCCTCTGGTGATGGCTGCGCTATTGCATTCTCATTTACATTATTTTGATTTCGATTTGTTGATGATGTGTATGATGTGATCATGTGCTGTGGCTGCAGGGAACGTACCGACTGTTTGTGGAATAGACGGTTAAAAGAGAAAAAGCATGTTAGTTTTAGGTAAGCGTGTCTTCAATTTGGGGATATGTAAGTGTAACTAACTACTGTAAAGGCAAAGCAAGCATAGTACAAAATACATCATCTACGACATGACTAACTAAAAGAGTGAATACAATTATTAGTACGGAGGTGGGTGGTGTAGAGACGAGAATTTTTAAAAGTATGGTATGTACAACCAACAAGGAGAACAAATATGTTACTTTAAATGATTTTGATGTTACGTTTCTTATGGTTCGGATGGTGTTTGTGTACCTCTTTTTTGAAACGTGGTGCAGGCATTGGTGGTGATTCTGTGCCGAGTGGTGAACTGCTGTTCAGGTGAGAGAACGTTGATGCAGCTGTAACGAATGAGGCAGTCGAACATGACGAACTAGATGAGTTATTCGATGATGAAGAGCTACGCAACGACAATGAGCCATTGTGATTAGCAGCGGCAGCATAGTCCTGCCAACAATTGCGTTCCAAACGATTAATGCCAGCACTCACAGCAGCTGCTGTGGCAGCAACAGCATTAGCACTGCATTGACGCCTTGGTGGAATGGGTGGTGATTGCATTTCCGGTGGATTATCATAACTGGAATCGGTTGTTGTTAATTGCTGTTTATGTTGTAGTGGGTTAATGATTGATTTGAATGTTGTTGGAGGTGCTATTGGACCATTTGATCCACGACGTGCAATTGGTGGTTTTGACTCAACATGTGGATGTTGTTGCTGGTGTTGTGATATATATGGATGATTGTAATATGAAGCAGGACTTATAGTGGTTGATGTCGCCGCTTGATTGCTACCTCCAATTGGTCCTGTTGGTGGTGGTGGACGTGCTGGCGGTTGCTGACTGTTGCTACCATATGTTAGCGTACGCGATCTTGCATTCAGATCTAAACTATTACTCGGCTTCAACTGTTTTCGTTTCGTTGTTGTCGTTAATATGTTATTATGTATATGTGATAATTTTCATGATGAAATGATGACATTTAAATTTAAACAAGCGACACATATATAAACACATTGAACACACACACGCACATATACAAAGAGACACATTCGAGTGTAGATATGTGTGTGCGACACAAAAAACAATAAACATAAAAAGATAAAAAAGGAAAACAAAAGAAACATCGTTAAAAACATAGAGCTAAAGCAATAATACAACGAAGACAACATTAAATAGAATATGACTTAGTGAGAAAACATAGAACAAGTGATAAAAATTTATAAACTTACACTACGATCCACAATGGGAGACTTGAAGAGCGGATGATTCTGAAGTTCTTGTGACAAATTCATTTCGGATGAACAGAGCGAACTAGCCGGACTAACAGTAGGAGAAGCAGCCAAACGATTGCCATGGTGAACAGAAGTGTTCGCAACATGCGCATAGCCATTCGGCTGTATGTGACTGCTTGAACTAGACATGGCCAATGGTGGCGGGCCGCGCCGGAATGTCTGGGCTGAACCATTTATACTTTCCGGAGGACAATATGCCAAGCCAACTGAATTACCAATACGTTTACTAAATACCGGTGAACTAGGCGCCGAATGATGGCCACCACTGCCGTTTTTACGACCAAAACCTACAATGCGATTACTACTGCTGCCATCAGGACGATCCAGATGATGTTGTGGTGAATTCGAGCCCAAATTGAAGTGAAAATGCGTTCCACTAGGTGGTGTTATATCACGAAATTTTGATTTGAGATCCTTGTAAGCAGTTTTAACGCCACGTGAGCCTTCTTTCACCTGCGGAAACACAACACATGATTGATTCTATATGATCCTTCTTACAGTGATATTAATCTACAATCAATGAACCAATACTACTATGAATTGCAGACACTATATACTACATAGATAGACATTAAGGTATTTATTTATCTAAAGAACTAATATAAAAGCCACTCACCGATTTTACAGCAGACTTTACAGCCGGATTAGTCTGCAAAAATTAGCATACGGTTAAATTTATTCGTGTTGGTTGGTTGTTGGTTTTAAATTTTTGCAGAACAAGTATAATATAACACAACAAAGCGTGACGTGAGCGTTAGATCAACAACAAGCGATCAATCGATAGCACAATCAATTACAACATAGCACAGATGATCCCCGCAAGCAGGTGAATTTATATTTAGTTCGATGATGATGATTGATGAATGGTGAATTGGTGATGAAAAGAAGAAAGCACATACATGAAAAAGATAGCAAAAAAAAGACAATAATTTTTAAATATATTTTGTTCAATTCTAAAGTTTTCCAATATTATAAACATAAAATTAATCTTTTTTTTTCACAATGATGATAAGATGATGGATGACCAATATAAAAAGTTTTTGTTTTACTTTCACAGATATTCATATATTTTTTTTAATTGGATTCTATGAAAGAGTATAAGACTATTAATTCTTGAGATAAGAAACTGAAATACATATATAGTTTAATGTATGGGATTTCATATTTATCGGTATAGATAACAAGGGACAAAGACTTGCATGGAAATCTTCTGTGTATCTAACCACAATAATCAATTGGTTTTATAGATTAATCATTAGATAGATTGAGAATGGTACCAACTTCAAATGAATTAAAAATAAGAGAATACTTTAGTATTTAGCTGGCATGTAAACCAACGAAATCCAAATTTAGAGTCTAGTATAGAACATCATCATTTAAGTAAAATACAAAACTATAAATTATAATATCAATGACATGGTTGTAAGAATGGTTGATATTCTGCATTTCAAAGATTTAAAATTTAAGTTCTCGTATAGAAATAAATCAATCATGATATTCAGTCATACTTCCATAACTCGAACCAAGTCAAGTTGCAGTAGAGTTTAGAGCGAAAATTCTATACAATTTTTCTTCCATAACTTTGAAGCGTTTGGAGGCAAACAAAAAACATGACACTAATGTACTGCATTAATCATGGAATATTGTCGTCAAGTGTCAGTCAATAGAAAAATGAATTTGGTTAATACTCTATTTGGCACAATGAAGATTCCATAGCTTTAATCTTTTTGACTAATATTGATAAACGTCGAAACTTAATGGAATCTGATTAAGAAGCATGAATAAGATTAAATCCTTATACAGCCGAATCCTGATAATTCGAAATTGCAAGGGAACAGCATTTTTTACAAATTAGAGAGGTTTTCGATCTAACGAGATCTCGATTTAACAAGGTTAAAAAAGAAAAAAATACGAATTAACATTTCATATTGTTTCATTTTATAAGAAGTTGCATTGCTGTAAACAGCGTACATTTAAAGTTTTTTTTTATTTTCAATGCTATTAACCAGATAAACACTCATTTACTTGCGGTATAATGATGTAAAATTTTTTATAATACCCTGGTCATGTGCTGCAGCATAGGGTGGCAAAAACGTTATTTTTACGTGGCTGAAATTAGGGGACTCATTATGCGCCGTCCATAAAAAGCAACATCTTTCACCTTTAAGCTTTCATGGTGTCATTCAACATCCTAAGCCATTCGTTAAATAGATTCATTGTCATCCAGTTTGAGAAGTAACTCGGTCCTTACTATGCTGCGGCATTTTTCATTTCTAAAGCAATACATTCGATATTGTGTCATTTTTTGAAATGTCAAGCCAGCCACTGCTTACTTTAAAGTTCTTTATATTCATTGCTTTCCCAAAAAACAGAGTTTTTCTGAAATTAGTCCGCTAGCATTGTGTAATCAACAATTGTAGTGACTTTTCCATTTTCGAATTGTTTCGCCGCCTCTATGATTTTTTGTTCCATTATCAATTGCTGAGGTTATGTTTCTTTTTTGAGAAATTGATAACGTTTTATACGTACGTTTGATTGAAATCTTTACTATACAGTTTAACACTTTGAATGAAATAAGAAAACTGAGAAAAAATATATCCAGAAAAGAACAAAAAAGAGCAGTGTTAAGGTCACAAAAGTAAGTAAATCCAATTCAAAGTGACATGGAAGATAATGAATATGGTTCGAAAGAAGAATTTATTTTAAACATATATGTATGTATTACTGAATATCTTAAGAAATTTTAAGTAGAAAACTTAATGCCAAATAAATTCTTTTCTTTTAATAAATGATAACTCGAAGTATCTGTCTATGTTGATTCGAGTTAAGGAAGTTTGCCAGAATGGTTTATGACTTCCACAGATTATCGACTGAACAGTTATTATAATAATAATTTAGAAAGGTCAAAATCCATTTTAAAGATTCCTTACAATATAAAATTGCGGGTTTTTAATGAGAAAATTATGTAAGCTTCGGTGTAAACCGAAATTAAAATACTTTTTCATGTTATTGTTAAATATATTCAATATATCAATTCAATTGTGAGTGTCGGACAAATAAAACTAGTGCAACGACATGAATTAAATTAAATTAATAGAATTAGTTACACATAAAATAATATAACATAACATATGTTGCTTTGTTGTCTACTATTAATTAATTATAAGACAGAAAAGGTTTTAATCAAAATCTAACTACGATAGTCAAAAAGAATAGAAAATAAATTTTATTTTGCCATTAAAATTGTTATGCAAAAAGAAAGAAAAGAAAACAAAGGATTATAGTAATCAAAAATAATAGTATGTATTGTAAAAAATATAAACTTGCATTGAAGGTATACGAACATTATTTTTGTATGTACATATTTGTTTCGTTAAAAAATATTTTAAGAAATTTTTTTATTGAATTCAACATTGAATTTGGCTTATAGGTGTTTTTCGTTTTTTTTTTTTTTTGTATGACTTGTTTGAGCTCAACATTATGATTTTTTTTTTTTTTGGATCAGAAACTTTTACTTTGGTCTTTATTCTTTGGTTTTGATGTGACAATTGTGACTTTATTTTAAGTCTTTGCAAAAACCTGCGAAAGATTGCGTTTCCCCAAAAAATACTGTAAAAATAATAAAAAAGGAATAAAAATTATGGAAAAATAATAGTTCAACAAAATATACAAATTATAATAGACCAAAATTAAGCTAATGCGGCTGAACTGGACTGGACTTGCTTTGATTGATAATTGATTGATTTGAATTGTTGTGAAGTGAAGAATTGAGACCATGAAAATTTGAAATGTTTTTTCTTTTCTTTTTTGATAGATTTAGGGAGCATTCAAATTTTGATAGATACACGCTGCTTGCTTACCACATTCGGCGTTCGTATCCAAGGACATTTCAATTTAAGCTTTAAACACACATAAATAAATCATATTTACAAAAACAAATTAACATGAAATTCACAAAGAAAAGTGTTTTTTTGCATATAAAATGGAAAATATAATAAAATTACGAAAAACCATTCAAAATTAAATATGAGCCAAGTGTATATGTACAAAAAAACTAAATAATGTAAAATGTTTCTTCATCTTTTGTATGTTGGTTTGGAATATCCTTAACAAATTCTATTGTATAATGAAGATAAATAATTATGAAACTCTGGATACTGTTTAAAGGAGCAGGCGCACAAAGCTATGTGAATTTGGATAAAGTGTAGCATGGCAAAAACAATGGGGTTCATTTGATTTTGCTTACCTTGTCTTTAACATTTTTTAAGAATGCATAATTACGACCACGTTTTCTCATCTTTTCCGCATAACGAACTGTTTCCATTTCAAATTCATCAGAAAAACCTAATCCGGTAGTGAGCATATCCAGGCGTTCGTCAATGAATTGTTGAAATAGTTGTAAATCCATCATTTTGGCTAGAAACGGTCTCAGATGTGCTGGTCGTGATTCTATGAATTTATCATGATTAAATGTTTTGCCAGTATCACGAAACTCGACAGCATCGCGATAGCCACCAATGAGTTGAACAAGAGCGCCCAGGAATATCTTTGAGACACGATCGCCAACATGTTCATTCGATTGACTTAGTTGTTTCTTCATTTGTGAGACAATTTCTGGGGGTAATGTGTGCACATCATCAAAAGGACTTTCAAATATTTTCGTATCACAGTTTAAAATCACAACTTCGCCTAGTTCATCTGGTGTCATCTGACAATAACATAAGAAAATTGTTTAAAATTCCAACAAACTATTCTATTAAACTTACTGTTTCAAGCACCGGTTCTGGTACACCGATTAAATATGGCATTGGTGCACTTAAATAATCCTTAAGCTTCATTGGCAACACTGGTATAAAGATATGCTGCCAAACCATTGGATAAAGAAAAGCATTTGCTGCTTGTACACAACTCGAGAGTCGATCCAAACGACGGGAAGTAAAGATAATTCGACGCTCTGCCAGCATTGCAGCAAAAACAGCAATCATATTCTTTGGATCAACAAAATTGTAATACAAATTTAAATTGTGCTGTAAAAAAGAATAGTTGATTATGCAATATCATCAAGATATTTAAGTGAGATACAAATGCTCTAAATTATAATAGATTTAGACTTACGTTTCCTGGTAAGCTCGGCAATTGAAATTGTAAAGGACACTCAAATACAAATTGCTATAATAATTCATTAAATTAAATTAAAATCTCATCTCTCATCATACTTCTAATCACTTACACTTTGTCCATTATGATAGGGAAACGTTAAACTTCTACCCAAATTCGGTATGCCACGATTGTACACTTCCGATAAAAATGTGCGAAATTCATCATTTTCACCTCTCCTTAATTCCGCCAGTACAGGTAAGAAACGTATAAAAGTATCATGCCATGGCAAGTATGTTATAACGACCATTACTGTTTGCGTTTTCGGATCATATCGACAGAAGCCATAACGCCATTTTGAATCATCGGTGGTAAGAACGAAAGAAAATGATTGCAATGAATCGCTGTCAAATAAATTGAAAGAATATAAGTGAAAATAAGTGAAAAGAATCAATACAAAATTGAATCATACAATATTTTTAAAAGATAGACACCTTTTTATACATAAATAATAATAGTAGGGAAAGGTTTTCATAATTGGGCAAGTGCAATAATTGGGCCTGTGCGATTTGGCGGTCTTGTAACATGAAATTTATTAATATAATTTTGATTTTTGTAGCGAATGCGGCGCGAATGTGTTTGTGTATACAATATACTGTTTTAACATTATGAATTGCAAATCTGTATTTTCGGTAAATAAGTTTTCAAGACAAGTGTGTGTTGTGTGACAAGTGCACTATAAAATGTAATGAGTTCAACAGAGTGTTTCGCTATGACATGTTCCTACACCGGAATAAAAATTGTTGTTATAGTTGGGCCTACAAAGTTTGATGCGTAGAAGTGTATTTTAACGTTGTAGATTTATTTTATGTACGGCAAAGTGTGATTCATGTTAAATTTCATTGCCTGCAGAGTATTTTCATCAACTTTTTTGTATATTGTGGCAGTAGGTTAGTTTATGGTAAGATTATGCAGGCCGCTCATGATTGCTCACGAGCTTATATAGAAGCCTTAGGGCCATTTGTGATACGTGATAAAAACGTGGAAGGATATTGGGATTATGAGGGGTTA
Source organism: Amiota communis (assembly GCA_037043315.1). NCBI lineage: Eukaryota > Metazoa > Arthropoda > Insecta > Diptera > Drosophilidae > Amiota > Amiota communis. Next base: position 2,151,317 of record JBAMAV010000657.1, read on the forward strand.
GGGGTAATCCACAAACAGTCCAAGGTTGGTCCCAGCGATTACCGTTTTTCTGTAAAACCAACCTGATGAGTCCACAAACGGAGCCAGGTTCCCCAGATGACATTTTGCCAAACTACCCAACTCTTCGAAGAACGGTTTCCCGAGAAACTGAGAAAAGCAGGGAAATTACAGAAGAGGTGTTGGATACTCTCCCGTTCTTCCTCATCTTCACAGCAATGACAGATGTTATGGTGTGGAACCTGCATGCCATCGACCCGATGGTACAGTGTCCCTTCATAGCCCTTCTTCTTGTTGAAGTGTAGAAGCTCGAAGGTTCTCTTTGATATATTATAGCAGCAAATATTGATACATTAAAACTTTAACTAGACTGGTATGCGTAACATTCATTCGTCTGCGCATTCGATATACAAGGGATACCTATCAACACTTTCACAACAGATCAGTCCATCCATTATTCCCTCTCTGCGGAGCTGACCTCAGCGTAGGCCATTTTCTTGACAAATGCCAACACTCAGGGTGCATTAGGGCCTACATCCCTAAACATCCACAAAATTTCGAAATTCCGGGCAACGACGGGTAAAATTGTTAGTAAATAAGGAAAGTATCAATAAACCGACATAACGTTATACATTTTATGAAAGGAACTTAAACATGAAATTACTCATTGCTATACATTTAATATTTATGTGATCTTAAAACCTCTAGAGTCAAACCGAGAATACAATTCAATTCCTCTCTGGTGAAGTTGAAGAAAATTTAGAAAGAACATATACCTATAAACACAATTTTAAATGCAACAACATCCGGTGGTCAAACAATGACCTGGAAACAAACGCTCTAATTTTGCTTATGAAGTATTACAAAAATTGTCTTTAAATCGGAAATTACCACATGCCGCTTAGATTGGTTTAATTTTTTTTAAACAAATGATGATCAATGAAATTAATTTTCTTTATACCAGCAGAAAAAGTCAACAAAATAAATGCGGGCGATGATCAATCAGATCAAGCAAATAGTTTAGCTGGCGACATTCTGTCTATTAGACGACAACGAATACCACCAGCTGCTTAGTGTAGCTCAATACCCATATAGTGCATATTGACCGACATTTACCCATCCAATTTGTGTACTGTTCACAAGTAAATGGGTTTCTGAATTTGGTATTAGGTTTGTCTTATGAAATATCATGCAGAGTCGATTGAATTTGGCTATCTTTTAGTATATAAGTTTTTCAGATTTGATTTCACATTATGCATAAAGACTTCTTTCTACACCGAATCTGGATAATCAACAACAATTTATTATAATGTATAGAAGTTTCCCAGCTTTTGATCTGATATAATGCGAAAGATTTCTCTCTATATCGAATTTAGTATTTGTCGGAATGATCAAGTACGGAGCATTTCAATGTATAGACACCGTAGACAATTCAACTATATGGAACTTGTAAATTTATGAAATGGAAATATAATCCTTTATGTACAATATTTCATATTGAGGTTACAAATTTGTACACTATGCTTTGCCATACAAGCAATCCATTGTTCATGCAGCGACGCTTGGCGAAAGGTATGAAATTTTCGGTGAAACTGAATTAAGCGTCTTTTCCTTGTCGTACATTTGTTTTGGTTATGATTTTTCTTAACAAAACAATAATAACAAAAACAAATTGCTTCGTTTGTTTCGCTTTTCGTTTCGTTTAACCCAAATACAAACAAGATATCGCTAAAAGACGCGATCGGCAGCAAATAGACAAAGGAGGAGAAGAGAATAACATTTCGAGCATGGCTAATTAAAAAAACATACAAAACATTTGAATTCATTAACGACCATGAAGAGATGGCGATGTCGCCGATGACGGATTTTTGAGCATAAGTATTATATGACATATTCGAAGCTGAGCTACACTCACTGCGACTGCATTATGGTATTAAGTGTTCATGATCATGATGGTTAAAGAGTTATAACCATGCCATCGGGGTACACTATGAATTTCCCCCGATTTAACTACTTTGTATGCAAAGTTAGCAATAATCATACTTAGTTAAGAGTTAACGGCAAAGCATGCGTCATCATTATGTGGTTGATTAGGTAAATTGTACTCATTTTTATGAAGTGCGTTCGTTGACTTATAAATAATAATTTCATTTGGATTATTATTAATGATGTCTTGTAATCATATTAAGAAATCAATTTACAAAAAAGACAACAAATATTTGGAAAATTCATATCAATTTATGATAGCAATGATGATAGTCATGATGATGATATGTGTTTAATCTTTTCAATAAATATGTTTATAAAATGAAAAACAGAAATCGTAAGTACAATATAGTATGTACATATACAATATTCTTAAGTTAGAGATAAGAAATATATTTAGTACTATTTAAAGTGCGATGAGTCGTTAAAATATGTTTTTGTTTATATAAAAATGAGTGTCTCATTGTCTTTAATGGGAGAAGAAAAACGCAGATACATTTTGATTATGAAATACAATAATATCATGCCAAAAATGAAAAAGCGAATGCCAATTGAAAATGAAATGAAAACAAATAAACAACAGGTTATTATGGTTACTTAATTCATGGACAACCTATAGTAGTATATAGTACATATCTGGTTCGTTGGTTGGATGAATCATACCATGAACGCCATCATCATCATCATCATCATAGTCATCGGATTGAATATTGTATCTCTTTTAAAGTTAGTGTATTTGTACAAAAACAACACCTGATATATACATACATACATACATACCATATGTATTTTGATAGATGTACAAGTATGTGTAGTATCTCATGTTTACCATGCACCATATACCATATGAGCCAGAAGAACATGAATGACAGAAAGACAGACAATCGTGCAGAAAACAACAATAAAATGTATAAAACTCAAACCGGAAATAGCTACTTAAGTCAATGTTCCTCACACCCGCGCCTCCTTTTCAAAATGTATGAGCGAGCGTTACGAACATAAGATTGATTGAATGAATGAAGTAACAATTGTTTAGACAACTTGAACTTACCTTTCTATTTCGCAGGGTAATGCAAATGTTGGTATGTCCGTCAGAGTTTTTTGATCGCGGTAGTTCTCTGGAAAGCTTTCTATAATGACTCCTGCTGGCAATGCGGCACCAGCGCGTGTACTCCGATCAACACCACGCATTGGTGAGACTTCGCACCAAAACTCAAAGAGTTTCTTGACATCGTTTCTGCAGCGATAAAACAATAAAACGTTGGAATGAGTTAAACATGGATTTCCCATGAAATTCAGAAACAAATTTTTAAAATTCTTTGTAAATATTCTACTGCATTCTGTTTTCAAGAGGCTTGTGCTTATTGTACTCTGTGGTTGCGAATGCGGTTAGGGGGTGTAAAAAGTCGTGTGACGCGCACTCAAGCATGACGCCCACTGGAATAGTTATAAATTTCCGAGCGATACTCACTTGTTACGCGAACTCATTGGACAGCAGCAGCAGTGGTAGAAGTAGTAGTTGTAATAGGATTTACTAACATTAAATTCACTAACAACAATAGATTTTAGCACATTGTATTTTTTTCTTTATCAATTAAAAATATTATTTAAAAAATATATACGTATATTAATATTTAATGCGTTTTATTATCAGTAAATAGTATGTGAATGAGTGAGCAGCGAGTGAGTATGCTGCCACTGGTGTGTGTTATACGGTTCACCACAACGTCAATGAAACAACATTTTGTTGCGGAATCATTGACATTTGTGTTTTTTTGCGTACGCGCACACACTTTAATATTGCACTGACTTTCTTCACTTCGCATGCATTCACTTTGAAGCAAAAAAAAATATATATTTTTAGATCTGTGCTATTATATCCTGTCTGTTGTTTTTTATTGTTCTGTTCTGTTGTTGTTTTTCACGCAAATTATAACAAAAAAAAAAAAAATAAAGATTTTTGTTTCAAGACGAGACAACAACCAACTCAACACAAAAAACAACAATATAAAACTGAACTGCCAACTTGTGTCAACACATAAAAGCACTAGAAATGATTAAGTTCAGCTGTCTCAATTCGAAATGAGTTGGCAGCACTAATTTAAGAAAATTACTGGCGCGCGCACATTTATTCGAATAGCTAGAAGAAGAAAAGCTAAAACCACAAAATTTCAAGTTGTAATTTAAACACAAAAATATTTAATCAATTCATAATTCAATTTATCATTATGTCTTTGCAAACACAAAATCAAAGATGTCAAGTTTTATATTAAGTACAAGAAAATTTGCTGTTAAGGATAATACAAGTGATGATTATTGCAGTTCATGTGCAAAACTCATGTTTGTTTATAATCAATAATCTATGAAATTATATTTGTAATCTCATTATTGTGCATTTATTAAGATGGATGAATGGTTAAATCTGATTTAATGCATGTTTATATTAAAAAAAGGTAAATAATTCCACAAAAACAAAAAAAAAAAATTTGTCTAAGTAGTTTTGATTTTTTATTCAAGGTACAAACATATATAGAAATCATGAAATTACACTATTGATTTTATGACATAACATAACATTCCATATATTCAAATTTCAAATTATAATTTTGTTTTATTTTTCCGATATTTTTTAAATATAAGTATAATGCAATATAATTAAAATTTTTCAAATTCAAAATTTGTTGTGCAATGTGCATTTTTTTTTTAAATTAAACTATTAATATTACACAAAAAGGTGAGCGCTCTATCCATTACATAACGAACATTTAACTTATAGTATGCATAGTAATAATATTGATCATTATGTTTAAAATACCATGTACCTTCCTTTGATAAAAATGATTATTATTATTAGTATCATTGTATTTCATTTATCTTGCATGGTTTAAATTGTGTACCGCCTACTAATGTGATAAGCGCCGTGATGAGTCCAAAGTACAGATAAAAATTTCTGTCACTGACACTAAACAACAAACAATATACGACATACTACATACACAAGTATACTCACGAAGGAGAGCACAGACAACAAGTATCTCAGGCATGAGAACTTGTTTTTCTTACAGACTACTACTACTACTTAATAACCCGTTGATGCTCACTCAATCTGTTGGATCAGTAGATCAGTAGAGGCGAATAACAAAACAGCAACAACAACAACCACTTCATAGATATAGATACATAGTACATATATCTTTACATTTGTATAGAATGATGAGATAAGCACAATGAAATCGAATGTAAAAAAAGCGCGCTCGTACTAATAATGCCTATTTGTATAGTTGGCCTGAGCAGTTGCTCTAGAACCTTTGTAGTGTTCGCAAGGTTTTTTCTTTATACTACTACCTAGTATATAAGCATATACGTAGATATGGTATACAATATACATAAGTAAAAAATGCGATAAACTTTTAACTGACTGATTGACTGAACTTAAGTAAAATACCAAAAAAAAAAGTAAGTAAAAGACAAAACAACAAGACGCTCTTTTGTATTATGCTAACGAACTTATTTGGCCAATGTCCACAATATTTTATTAACACAAAATAATGTATGGTTATATGTTTTCAGAAGTCCAAAACTTCAAGATTATTCTTAAATTCCCAGTAACAGTTCAAATATGCTTAACGATATGATCGAATATATTCATGATATTCCACGGCTTCAATTTTTTGGCTTCTCACTTTTCGCATATTCTGTCTATTACCTCATACAAGTGGTCAAGGTAAGTCGGTTTTCGCAAACATCAACTTGCAACTGATTCCATTTCGAAACTGATGCAACAATTTGGATTCAATGTTTTTTTTGTAGCGTCCCATAGTTGCCTGCTCCGATGGTCCTTTCAAACAATTCTTAAATAAGAAAATGCCAACATTGGAAAACAAATATTGGCCAACATTTTGGTGTGTCGAGAGCCGGGCGCAAACTGTTATGGCTAACCTGCTTAGATCGAAAATATTGCCACGTTTGAACTATAGAAGGTATTATTATTGTATTTCAAAGAAACAAATTTTTCTATTTATAATTTAATCCCACACTTCATAGAGAGATTTTAACATTAAAAGATGGCGGCGAGGTTGCCTTGGATTGGATGGAAGAGGGCTGTGCCGAGGATTCACCTTGCATACTCATATTACCTGGATTGACTGGTGAATCACAAGCAGATTATATAAAATGTCTTGTACTGGCTGCTCAGGAAGCTGGTATGCGGGTTGTTGTATTCAATAATCGAGGACTAGGTGGTATTGAACTGAAGACCCCACGTTTATACTGTGCATCCAACTGTGACGATCTTTGTGAAGTCATACGTCATGTCCGGCAAACATTGCCATCGAATTGCAAACTTGGAGCCACTGGTATATCAATGGGTGGTCTTATTTTAGGTATGTAAATTAGATACTTAATTGCATTGTTTTGTAATATATGAAAATAATTTGGTAGGCAACTATTTGGCACGGAAAAGTGATGATGCCCGACAAAATCTAGCGGCTGCAAAAATAATTTCTGTACCTTGGGATGTGCATAAGGGTTGTGCGAGCATCGAAAAACCCTTTTTAAACAGTCTTCTAGGGCGACATCTTGCCAACAATCTTTGCCGTACATTAAGCAATCATATGGAAGTATACAAGGAACTATATAAGGACACTGATTGTGATTTAGAACGCATATTACAGTGCAAGACCATTAAAGAGTTCGATTCACTGTTCACATCCAAACAATTCGGCTATGCCCATGTCGATGACTATTATACCGATGCAACACTTCACACAAAACTGGATCATATTTCTGTACCTCTATTGTGTCTAAGTTCTGCCGATGATCCCTTCCAACCACTCGATGGTATCCCAATTCAGGCTGCAAAACAGTGTACCCACGTTGCAATCGTTGTTACAGCTCGCGGTGGTCATATTGCCTTTCTAGAAGGTTTCTGGCCATCTTCAAAGCATCAATATATGGGTCGTTTGTTTGCCGAGTATTTTAGTAAGGTACTTTTCGATCATGACGGTGAGTTCGAGAAGGCGGCTAATAAAATGAATGAATATTACATTAGCAAACGTATGTTAAATGAAAATGTTGATGACAATTTATCAAATGCCAATAATATTTGGGAACCCCATGCTCGAAAATGTGACTGAATGAGTGATCACACGAAGTACCTACCTACATATACATAACTACTACTAAACTATACCACTTATCATGTTCCGATGTTAAAATTGCCTAAAAATTAAATGTTTTGTTGGAACTCTATCGATTTGTCAGTATTTTTGCATTATTTCGAAAATGGATTGAAATTGGCAGAGGGAAAAGAAAAGATTCTTCAATTACCAACAAAAAAATGATGTTCTGGTAATGAAAGAAAATACAAAAAAAAAAAATACAATTAAAAGTTCAAAGGCCGTGATAGATTTAGAGAAACATATCAAAATTGTTGTTTAATTAGAAAAAAAACTGCACGATTAACACCGAAAAGCAATAAATTATTCTTAAATTTAGAAAGTTTCAATTTCAAATTATCTAGAAAGTTAAAAATAAAATTCAATTGTAAAACTAATAACTTAATAAGGTTTTCTTTTTTCCCTTTTTTTTTTGTATAATTATTAACAATTTTGTAAAGTGTTGAAAAATCATACATTAACACAAATCACCATTATCCCAACAGCTTTTAGCGAACATCTCATCATTCATCATCATCATTCATGATCTATTGGTTGCCATATGATATTTTTGATTTCGAAAATTTTAAAGCCATACATATCTAAATATTAGAAGAAATTGGTGTTGGTGGTTGTCCAACTCCAACCTATTAAGCACCGATCCTTTTTTAGATTGGTTTGTACAAAAGGGTTGTTACATATTTCTTGCGATAGCGGTGAGTGGCACTTAGAACCATGACACCATCTTTGATTGAAAGCGCATACAAATGATTCAACATGACATGATTTGGCTCGGGCAACAACGTGGGCTCGCACTGAAAATAAAAAATATACATTTGTATTTTGTTTGTTCTTTTCAATTCCAAATAAATGTCCACTCATGGACAAAATAATAAGTGCATCTTTAGCAGATCGAGATGAGCTTCTGGCATGTATTGACTGGTATCTATCTAAACCAAGTTTTTTTTTTTTTGTACAAAATTCTATAGTTAGTGTTTTATTTTTAAATAAATACCTTACTTAAGCATCCCATAGGTTTTTTCTAAATATTGATGATGACTGAGTTGGTGAATTTAGCAAGGTCACACCACTGTTTTGAAAGTAATCTTAGACCTTTGGCTTATCCTACTCGATTCATATTCACCTGAAAGGCATATACATTTTAACAAATGTCGACATTATTTTCATCATTCTAATTTCGTCTTGGTATCAATCATAACTCTTAGTCTGAATCAGTACCACGGTTAGGACGACGTATATTTTTAAAATTAGCATTCAAAAAAAAAATTTGTATTTGCTTTGGCACTTCACAATATATTGAACCTCTTTTCTCTATTAAAATTAATTCCTCCCAAGGCTAGACTCGTCTGCATTTAATTTTTCCGGAGGAGTGAGGAGATTACATACCCTATGCTTGCTGAAATGGTTCTTTAAAATATCATCTTTAACTGTCATCAGTCACCATTTTTTCAATCTACCATGGGTTTTGGTACATTTTTTTTGCGTAAAGAGCCTTCTAAAAAGAAAACTGAGAGCGATGGACCGAATTGTAATACCCTGCATTTCTTGGCTTTAATTCCATTTGCCTCTCTTCGGGTGGAATACAATACTCGATGTAACTCATCGCCATTTTCATCTGTATGAAAAACTCTTAATAGATTCAGAAATGTTTCGAAAATTTGATAGTGCACTTATTATTTTGTCCATCAGTGTATATATACTATGTAAGTTCTTACCGACAGTGGCGTATCCTTGTTAAGTATGACTTGTAACAAGTGTGGCGGTAGAACTGGTGGTCCAGATACTTTTTCCCATGGCTTTGCTGCAGGCACTTCTTGAGAGTACTCACGTTCTGCATAGTTTGGCACATTTTCGCTGTCTTTGGCGAGTGCTTGGAATACCTCAAAATCAGATTCACGTACGGAAACCAAGTTATTCTTTTCACCTTTCTCATTGTCAATGCTTTTCTGTAATCAAACATAATATCATCATAAGAACAACATCAACCAAATTGAAGTAATTAAATTTGTATTGTGGCCCAATTTTAGTCTATTAGCGACCAGCTTTACATACAATTGATGATTACACAACAATAACGTCGTCGCTGGAAAATAGTAACTGCGTCATCAGATAAAAATTTGCTCGCGATTTTCAACGCATAATCATTTTATTTTACTTATCGATTTTTCGAAAAAAAATTAAGTACTTCAAAACTTACCGATTTTGGATCGTGTTTCCATTCGCCATCAACACAAAATTTATACTCATGGTCGCCTTCGGGAAGATCAATAATCGTAACAAAATTACCATGACTGCGCACCATCGGAATAGGTTTCCATTTGGAAAAAGTACCCGAAATCATGACATTCTTACCGCCGCCATCCCAACGCAAAACTGTTGGCAATGCTGTCTTCATTTTTAGATCCTCAGCAGCAGCTTGACTTTGTGCATCCTCCTTGGCATTGGCATTTTCATCATCATTTACGTTTGTTGACATTTCGCTTACTGAATTTTGTAGCGAAGCTGCTGCGTTTGTTGTGCCTTCTGATACGGTACTTGAACGTTTGCGCGGTGCGGGCGTACCGAACTCGGGATCAGCTGTTAATGTTTGTGCTCCAGCCGCAGCGGCTGTTGTTGTTGTTGTTGCAGTCGTCGTTGATTGCTTCGTATAATAGGGTTGCTCTTCGTCGTCTGTCGATTGTAGTTTTTTGTCAAATATAAAATGTTGTCCGCCTGCTCCTACACCCAACGTTACTGCGGCAACACCACCACCCCCACCAGCAGTAGCAGATGCTATGGATTCTCGGAAATTTGCTGGAGAGCTTGGCGTCGAGAGTTCACTAGACTTGTGTCTCTCGCGTTGCATTTGCGATGCCGATGAGCTGCCTGCATTTCCCATTTTTAATAGTTAGTCAGTTATTAGATTTGTTCGTTTCAAGGCGGAAGAGGGATTTGTGTATAATTTCATGGACGTTTCAATGATGTTGTGGTGATTCTGTCTGTTCTTTAGCAATAGCAACAATTTTTTGCGTCGTAAATTTAATTCACTTTTCACTTATTCACATTTGTTTTATTATTGAATTTCTTTTCTTTGGCAAATTTTGGCAATAATAAATTTGATAATTGAATTATAAAAAAATAATTGTTTAATTACTTTTTTTGTATGATGTATAGTTCTATGAAAATAAGGTCTCTTTTGTTGTAATTTTATTAACCGATTGCAATGCACATTACCGATATCTAACCGATAAACTTATTAAAAATTATCGTATAAATAAACTAGTGTTTGAAAATGCGGCAGTTTTGCATTCAAAAAGAAAAATACCACAAAAGAAATAGATTTGTATCCAGACCTATCCAACTTTCATTTACACTCAGAAGGGAATCGTGTCCCGAAGTGCAGCATAATGGTATAGAAAAATAACTCTGTTAAATACTTAGATTTACAAGCTGACCGGCGTTTTGAGATTGACACAGAAGATGGGAAGCATCAGAAGGAATGTTTTCTCTAGTTTCTGGCCTAGATGCATAGATAACACGTAAAGATGTTGAAGTGGATTTCCAAATGATACAGATACTCTATGGACACGGGTGCTTTAAATTCTATCTACATCGCTCCAAATATGAGAAGTATTCTGTTTGACCTGTCTGCTGTCCCAAATTTAGTGAATAGAAGACACAGATAGAAGTGTATTGGTGAACCATGTACAAAATGTGATCTGGTGCCTTCCTATGCCAAACACCAGAAAAAACAATCGCGTAAATCGTAGCAGAGTAACTGTGAAATCGGCCTGGTGATCATGTGTAGTAGCTACCTACGAATTACACAACACAATATGTGATCCACATAACTTGGAACATAATGACTTTGAGAAGTACCTCTTCTCCCGAAAAAAAAAAAAAAAATTGGTTTATTTTGTCAGAAATTAATTATTTTAATTGTTAACAGAAAAAATGCTTTGTAACAGTAAGAAAGTCGTCGTCGTCTTAATCATGCAGGCGCGTCCATTTCTCACTCACAGACCAAAGCCACTTTTCCATTTGACTATCCTTAGCGACAGGGCCAACATCTTTTAAATCACAATCACTGAAGTATTTTCCAGTAACTTTTTCTAAATCGTTATCAAGTGCAGCATAGAGTGTAGTCTGTGCACCATTCCTTGGTGTCTTTGTAAAAGGCCAAAACAATGGTTTGAATATCAGACTAGAAGTAAAACCATTAACATAACATTTGACTTTCATATGTAAAAATATTTACCTTGCAAAGAAACTATTGAAGAAACCCATATGTCTAAATAGTTCTGTATCGACTATACCAGGATGTAGGGCATTTACTGTGACACCGGTACCTAGAAATATAATAAGGAATTAAAACTTAAACAAATCCAGTTCTTCAATAGAAGATTACAAACAAACCTTCAAGACGTTTTGCCAGTTCTTGTGTGAACAATACGTTTGCTAGTTTACTTTGGTTGTAGGCCTTGCCCTCATCATAGCTTTTTTCACTATTAAGGTCACCAACGTTAATCTCGCCACGGGTGTGGGCTAAACTAGAAACATTGATTATACGACTAGGTGCTGAATCCTATAAAAGCAGGAGTTATTTGATGATTTCATTATTAATTTTACTAAGCTCTTACCTTCAGTGTATCCAAAAGCAAATTTGTAAGTAGAAAATGACCCATGTGATTAACTCCGAGCTGCATTTCGAAACCTTCCTTAGTCAACGATCGCGGGCAACGCATTACGCCAGCATTGTTTATAAGGATATTTAATTTAGACTGTTCGCTTTTGAAACTAAATTAATACAAAAAGAATATTTTTGATAATATGAACACGTTATCTCTAGCAAAATGGTTATAAGCTCACCCAGAAGCAAATCTACGGATGGAATCCAAGGAAGACAAGTCACATTCACGACAGTAAACATATTTGTTGCGTGTTTCCAAGACAATTTCTTCTCGGGCCTCTTCACATTTCTTCATATCACGACATGCCATGTACACCTTTGCTCCACGCTTTGCCAATTCACGCACAGTCTCTTTGCCTATGCCGGTATTGCATCCTGTTACAATCACCACTTTACCAGTCTCATCTGTTTGTTTCTCGAATTTGCCGCCTTGCATTAAATCTCTGAAAAATACATTAAATGAAGACAGACCACAATATATTATATTATTGTTAACAAACTTTATAAAACATGCTAATCCAACTGTTGTGCCGCCTATACTAGCCCAAAATAATGGGCGACTATTAAGAAATGAAAATATTCCACTCATGATGACTGTAGTAGATTTAACTAAACGAATTTTTTGTTTCTATATTATGTAAAATCATATAAATTGCCGGGACAAAACATAATCAGCTGATTCAGAGTTATTCAAACAAGACTACTCACAGCGGGATACGGAATATGTATGTATTGTGAAACATCATGACGAATGGCCAAGTTCATTTTGTTATCAGCTACATATTTGTTGCATTGATTGATTGTTTGATGATGTCAATTATTTTTTACTCACTTCAAAAGTTTTATAAGCAGTACACTCACAATGACTATAGTTGGATATAGAATCATCGGATCAGATAGATTATCCAGAAAATTGAACATTTTATATATGTATATTATAACTTAATAATTTTTATAAAATATTTTAAAATTTCTATGAGCAGTCAATTTGTGTGACGTCCGTTGATGATAAAAGTTGAATTTAGAATGAATTAAAATTTACAAATAAACTCAGTGAATACTATGATACGAACTGCTTCATTTTGTTCAATTGAACTTCGTTCAAATGAATAGAATTGTGCATAGACTACCTAAGGCAATCATCTGTTTGTCTTACATCGTTCATAATGTACTTATTCATCTGTTTGCCAGATACATTGGCGTTTTTTCTTCTACGATGCAAAAAGTGAATGAGTAAATGAAAATATAAAGATTATACAATCTTAAATACTTAAAAGTGCTGAACATTTGCTCAAAGCCGAATCTCAATATTTGGGAAACTGCAATGGCGATGTTGACCCGGCTTACCGGCAGCACAGCAACAACCAGCGTTGCTCCAGGCTCACCCAAAGCAATGCAAAGGATTCAGGTAAATAGAGCATTCGAATTGTTTGTACAACATTAATATAAATATAAATTATTCAGAAATGCATTGCTGCATTTTTGTGGCCCAGTTCCGCCGCCGCTCAACAAACGCAACAACATCAACGCAAATCAACACAAATGGATGTCATCGATTGCTTTACTAACGATTTAATAAATCGTAAGACACAAAAATGGGAGGAACTACGTGACAATTTAATTCATAAAAAAAGTGATATGGTTGTTGTTTCAAACGAAAAAACCAATGGAGCAAGCCGTACTACAACTACTTGCACAAGTTTTTCCGAAAGTGTTGGTCTCATGACCAATGGCATGATGAATGATTTGCAGGCATTACGCTCACCACAACTCGGTTTGGATATTCGTTCGTTGTCACAGGCACAATTGGATAATCTTTTGTTGGCTACACTGGAAATTAAGAATAAATTGGATTTTCTATATTTGATACGTCAATGCATACGCTGGCAGCAATTGCCTTCCAATGATGTGTTGATGTCGTGTCTCAAATATCTCAGTACAATTAAACGTTTGCCGCAGATTGAGTCATTGGCCGAAATTTGTATCCAAATCAAACATCCGTTTGCACAAATGTATGCTAATTTGGCAGCATTCAAGGCAATCGCACTTTGGCATAATGGCAGTGCAGATGTTGCTTTGATGACGTTACATCGTGGGTATGGAGAAAGTCTTAAGACGGAAGAGGGGCGGAAGATGGCACGTGCTGCTTTTCGCATAATAGCCGAGGAAACACTCGCTCAAAAGAGTGAAGCCGTTTTAGTTTCACTCATGGAGGTAGCACGTGCCATACACAAAGATCATAAGGATGTATTTGTTGTGGCATGTGTATGGAAGCAATGCTTCATAAGTGAATTTTTCTGCGATCAAAAAACCGCTACCGATATATTTGCAGAATATAAAGAAGTGCGAGATCTCGTGGCGAAACGGTATAAAACTAATCAATTAGATTTTATTACGCATGATAAACTATATCTTTCTGTTCTTTTCTTTTTTTCGCTTATAGTGCTGGACCGCTTTGCAGTTCTTTCCTAAGTCGGAATAATGCTGATGCTGTGCATCGATTGATTGAAGTTTTTCTGGAATACAATCAACGGGATGCTTGTGCCAGTTGCTTGGTTATGCTCTTCAAGTATCAATGTATGACATTTTAATTTTTCAAAATTTATTTTATTTATTGATTCATTAATTAATTTTAGATCAACGTAAGGACTTAAGAGCTTGTGCCGAAATCGTCAAGTCTTGCAATGAGCTCAATATGCCATTAAGTCAGCTGCAGAATGAACAATTTTTGAACTTGTTCCTTGATCGAAAGCATCACTATGACTTTGACATACTAAAGCCAAAACAGTTTGAGTACAAATTTTAGAGTTTTTTCTCTTAAAGTCATTTATATGGTAGTGTGTAGTTTGCACCCAAATCCTACAACAAGTAACGAGGCGACGCTATGTATTCCTAATGAGTTCATTTAAGAGCAGTAAATGCAGTAAATGCACTTTGTAAGACACTCCCTCCCTCCCTTTCTGAAGCATGAAGAGTACTACAAATTTTAATGTATTTTCAAATATACATATATGTTTTGATGTTGTTATTAAATATGTATATTTAGTGTTTAGTTTAAAATTTTGGGTCCATTTGAATGTAAAAGGTAAGTACTGTGTTGCTGACTCCAAGCATTTGATAGAGTTTACTTTATACTATCTGCATCGATGACACATCGATCATTGCATGAAATGAAACCGATATCGTCTACAAGAACAACTTAGCATGGTTACAAACTTTTGAAGCAATGGAAAATAATGCTCAACAGACTATCACATTATATTGTTGCTGTCCCCTAGTAAAATTGAATGGTTCTACTATATCAGAAAACGATACCGGCAACTATATCTAAAATTGGAATATTGCAAAGGCATCAGTCTGTATAAGCAAGTGCTCCTTGGATGAAATAAGTAGAATGTCGGATAGATACATCAACAAGTTGTATAACTATTCAAACATCCTAGCAATTATGCTGAACCTGTTGTTGTTTTTTAGAGGTGGTGTAACATAGACAGGCCCGTAGCAATTCATGGGCTTTTTACACCGGAGCGGATTCGAAACCATTGTGATGCGGCTAT
Organism: Amiota communis; assembly: GCA_037043315.1. Lineage (NCBI taxonomy): Eukaryota > Metazoa > Arthropoda > Insecta > Diptera > Drosophilidae > Amiota > Amiota communis. Next base: position 2,166,703 of record JBAMAV010000657.1, read on the forward strand.
TGATCGAATTAGTCAGGAAAAGGACGTCAATTAGGGGTTGTTTTGTAGAATGTGATTCGAATCAATAGCCGAAACAAGAATGGATGCATTTTCATCCTAAAATTAATAATGGTCACTCGCGTTAGTGTTGGCCTATTTCTACCATTTAGTGAATGACAAATGTGGATAATTAATGATAATAATGAATAATACTAATTAGTTATTGTATATATTATATATGATTCTTATGTAATAATAAATGTAAATATAACTATAATTATTAATCATTAATAATTTTGTATTTAATAATTACTTTCCGTTATTATTATTATTTAATTTTCGAATTTAACTGATACACATGCTTAGCTGTTGTTTGTTTACCAAAAGCAAATAACGTTGACGTCGTTTGTGTAACTCGACGTCGCTTGTATAACTTGAAGCTGAAGTATCCTTAGTGCCGAAACACAGTTTGACGGTGATGTCGTTTGTTTAACTCAAGCTTAAGTTATTGGTTTAAATTTAGCCAATGCGCGCAAAGCCCACGTGTGTGTATAACCAAAACAAAAAACAGATGTTTCTTAATTCGAAATCGCCAGTGTGAACGATAAAGTGCAACTACTTGATTCAGTTTGGTGAGAAAACACAATGAAAATACAAACTAATTGTTAATGTGCAACACTGGTATCTGTTCTGGCCGTAGGACTTTCAATGCAACTCTGCGTGGTAACATGGTACCAGCTGATGAAGCGTTCAGAAGAAGAAATTGTTTGTGTTGTGAACAAAAATCGCACTCAGTAATAAATAATATTCACAAGTAGTAAAATTGCTGATTATATTAAATCGGTTAATCGCAGCATGGATGCTGATATTGATGAAGAACTTCTGATAATTATAAAATCTGATGAAGAGAGTAATGATGTAGAAATACATACCGACTGCTTTGTGGAACAAAATTCAGAATGGCGTCAAGAAAATTTCAATTATGATGAGCATGAAACTACTGACGATGACCCATTGGGTGAAGATCCAGTTATAGCAGAAGCACTAAAAGAAGTAGACCAATTCAATTGGCATTCCGATGATACGGAATTGTTACAAGATGAAAACAATCTACTACAGGAGATGACACCAACAAATGGCATACGACCAAAACGTGCTGAACAGCTAATGATGAACGCGGAAAACAATTGTAAGTAAACTTGCTATTTTGAATTTTTTTTTAATAATTCATAAAATACGCTTTATTTTCGAAAAAAAAAGTAAAACGAAATAGAAGAATTATTGAAAGAAATAAGTGGAGCGAGAAAAATACCAGAGCTATGGTCGATTCATGGGAACAGAATGTAGCAGAACTAAGAGGAGCAGGAAAAAATACTACTACATACCGAAGAATGGCAGAACAGCTAAAAGACAATGGTATTATAGTCACTGCCGCAGATGTGAAAAACAAGCTTCACAATATGATTCGTAAATATCGGTAAGTTTCAGTCAACAATAAAATTAGACAATAATTAATGAAAGTGAAATGCCCATATTATATTTCAGACAGGAGACACAAAAGTTTGGCCCATCAAGCGGAAAGACATCAAACTGGGAGTATTACACTCGTATACACAATATCATGGAGGGGTACAAGCCATCTAATTTGAGTGAGGCGTCGGTGGAAAGCACAGGTAAATATTGACAGTATTTTCTACCCATCATGGATGTTTAATCAAAAAAATTTCATATGCAGATTTAACTCAGTATTCTTATGAAAATTCAACAAACGCCAATGAGGCTTCTAATATTTTTAATTCGCCGGTGGAGAGTGGAGTTGAATCACTAACGGAGTTACCGTCAAGGAAAAGAAAAAATGCTGAAGTAGAGGAGCGTAACTTTAGGCGAAAAATGCTGCAATTGGCAAAAGAGCGGAATGAATCCATTGAGAAATTAGTGTTATCCACTGTGAGAATGGAAGAAAGAATATGTAGTTTCCTATCAGGACTGGAGAGCAAAAATAGTAATATCAAATAAAAAATATTATTATAAGATGTTCATTGAAAAAAAAAATAAATATAGAAATAGGCAACAAAGGTTTTATTTTTCCAAATTATTATTTTTAGTTTAATCTTTAACATATAGGGATGCGTATATCCTCAGCTGATGTATCCTAACCGCCGACTACGTTGATATAATCTGGCTGCGGTCTGTTACTCATATCGATATGCCACCTTTCATGCACCAGCCCCGGGTGGAAGTTTCAGGGGCGCCAAAATCATAATATAACAATTGGAACAATATTCTTCGAGTGGTAAATATAGTACACGTTGAAATACAAAAAGACTATATTATCATTTCGCGTTCTGTGGCGGTAATGCAAGGTCTTGTTAAGATCTAGCAAGAAATAAGAGAAAAGCCAATAGAGGATTGGCTCAAAGGAGCTGCACCTGTATCAGAAAAGTTAGAAATCGAGCCAGTTCTTAAAAACAAACGAATTTCCAAAAAGAAAAAACAACACGTCGAAATTTGCGAAGACGAATCAAGAACGCCAGATCCGACTAGTTTATTTTCCAAAGACATAAAACAAGTGTTTGAAAAAATGTTAACAGAATTGAAATTAGCCAGGAACTTGCCGTTTCCAAAGTGCTAGTAATCGAAAATAATGAAAAATCAAGTGCATTCGATCTGTTAAAACATCTGTGCAAGCCTGATTAGCAAGAAGCGTTTCCTAATGTTAGTATAGCTTTAAGAACATTACCTTCGACATCTGCAAGTTGTGAGCGAAGCTTCAGCAAACTGAAAATAATTAAAACCTATCTGCGTTCAACAATGAGTCAGGAACGTCTATCTGTCTTCGCGATCCTAGCCATTGAGAATAAAACTGCCTTTGAGATGGACTTTCATGGGCTTATAGATTCTTTCGGCGAAAAGAAAGCACGCCGTGTAAAGATGTAGCGAAATTAAAAAGATTAAAAAATTCTGAGACCTAAAGATTGTAAATGTGTGTTATATACCTATTTGTGTTTTATTCAATTTATCTTGAACGCTGGAGGGAGGGGCGACACTATCAAGTTTTTGCCCCGGTTTGAAAAAATCGTAGATTTGGGCCTGGTGGTAACAGCTGCAACTCTGCGTGGTAACAGCTGATTATACATTAAGAAGAAGAAATTGTTTATCTTGCTAATGTAAATCGCTCTTTGTTATAATAAATAAACGTTATAAAATTATTAAAGAAATACGAAAATTCCGATTATATTAATAAATTGTATTATCGCAGGATGGATGCTGATATTGATGAACAACTTCTGTTTATTGTAAAATCTGAAAGTAATGAGAATGATGAAGAGAGTGATGAGATTAGAGATGCTGTAAAAATACAGGCTGACTGCGTTTTGGAAGACACTGAAAGTTGTAGTGAGGTAGTTACCCCAGAGGATTCCAAGCATAATAAGGATGAAGCTACTGACAATGACCCATTGGAAGAAAAGCCTGTTACAACACAAGCATTAAACCACCAAAATGTAGACGTAATCCAATTCGATGATACGGATTTGTCACAAGATGAAGATAGTCTACTACAGAGGGTAAGCTCACCAATTGGCATACGAGTAAGACGTGCTGCGCAGCTGACAAGGCCGAAAAAAAAGTGTAAGTAATTTTAACATTAGTTGAATTTTTGAAGTGAAAACTTCTTTAGCGCCGGTAGTGATTTGTGACTCTATGAAACGACACTAAAATAAAAAGAAGTACAAACTATCTATAGAATTTAGCATGCGGGAGAATGAGATAGGTTACAGGTTTTCTTCGTCCCCTCTGTGTAGCCTCAACACTCTATCAAGACTCAATTTACACGAGCGGCTCTACGACATCGAAATTTTAATTGTGGGTAAGGGAAGCGAGGCAGTTGGGGGAAGACCGTGCCGTTCGACGATGGATGTGGTCAATGAAGGCGGTATGTGAAGAAATTAGCTTTGCGATAGACCAGATACCTTCACAAAGAAACATAAATGAAAATAATTTAGCAAAAATTGTAATAGCATCTTCGTGTAATATTCTATTTCTTTCCGAGATTTGTATGAATAATGCAATCATTTTAGACATTCCAAGTTTTGATATTGTAGTTCAATATAAAATACCATATACGAGGACAGGCGGAGTTACAATCTATCATAAATAAATGATGGAGCCCGTGTTGTTACTCCACCCATATGTACATATCAATGCACAACAACTGGAATCATTGTATGTTCAGTTTTCTAATGTAGGAGAAATATAAGCCAGTCATATTATTTGTTGAAATTGAGAGAGCCTGAATAATAAAATGTAAAAAACCTTCTAAACTTGATACCAATATTATAATGAACATTCTCATGCAGTTTAGTTTCCTGAAGGTTTCACTTCCACCGTGTATGAACTGCATACATGATGTGTTTAAAAAATATTAATAAAATACGTAATATTTAAAAAATTAGTTCGCAAAGTAAGAAATGTAAGTAAGTGGAACAGTGCAGCTGTCGCAATGTTGCTGGGTTTATGGGAAGAGTATTTAACAGAACTCAATGGAACAGTGAAAACTAGTTATATATACCAGAGAATGGCAAGAAAACTCAGAAGCAAAGGTGTTATAGTCACTGAAGCAGATGTTAGAGCCAAAGTTAACAACATGACTCGTAGATATCGGTAAGTTTCCGTCAACAATAAAGTTAGTCAATAATCAATGAAAGACACATGTCCATATTATATTTCAGAGAAGAGAAGCAAAAGGCTGAGCCATCAAAGTGGGAGCATTACTCTCGTGTACACAGCATTATAGGCGCGTTCAACCCAGGTAATTTTAAAGAGTGGACGGTGGAAAGTACAGGTAAATATTGACAATATTTTCATACCCATGGTGGATATATGTAAGTATAATCAATAAATTTCATTTGCAGATTTATCTCATTATTCCTATGAAAATTCAGCAGACGCCAATGATGCTTCGAGTTCATTTATTTCGGCGGTCCATAGCGGAACTGATTCACAAACTGAGTATCCAACAAAGAAACGAAAAATTGTGGATGATGACGAACGCGAATTTAGGCGCCGAATGCTTCAATTAGCAGAAGAGCGGAATAGAGCTATGTTACAAATAGTAGGAGCCACTTTAAGGATGGAGGAGGAAATGCATAGTTTTTATGGACGCCAGGGCCAAAACTCTAATGCACAGTAAAAATATTGTTTATTTATTTATTTAACTCAAAATTTATATCAATACATACATAAGTAAATTTTTTAAAGAGTTTAGTTTTATAAATTCTACATCTTAACAACTTAAAAGTGGCTTTTAACCTTAAAGTATATAAATAAATGTAAAAAAAAAATCATTCATACCACCCCTTATAGTTTGCAGTTAGCTTGGATTCAATATGACAATCTTTTAAAGTTTGTTATCTGTTATCAATAATATATTGTACATACCAATTGCTCTGAAATAATGGGAGAATCCAAGAGCTTCGGCATTCTGCAGACGAGCTCAGCGTCTACAAAACTATATCAACTCTTTAATCCATTGGAATGGTCCTTCTGAAATTTGTGGGTTTCTTACCCATACCAAGCCCCCACATCTTCACCAATGTAGCTCTGTCTATTCGGAAGCTCTTTTGAACCTTCTTTAACGTCCTTGCTTCAAAATGCTCTATGTCGATGGCACAATTTCATGCAGACACACGCACACAAATTTTTTAACGGCCTTAAATGCAACTCTGTGTGGCAACAGCTGATCAAGAATTAAGAAGAAGAAATTGTTTATCTTGTGAATGAAAATCGCACTTTGGTAATAAAATAAATAAAAGTAATGAAATTATTAAATTAATAAGGATTGTATTAAATTGCGTAATCGCAGCATGGATGCTGATCTTGATGAACAACTTCTGATTATTATAAAATCTGACAGTAATAAGATTGATGACGACAGTGAGGATATTAAAGATGCTTTAAAAATGTCGACAGAATGCCTTGTGGAAGGCAATGAAAGTTGTGGCGTGGTAGTTACGCCAGATGATACCGAACATGATGAGCATGAAGCTAGTGACTATGACCCATTGGGAGAAGGGTATGTTACAACAGAAGCATTAAATAGTCAAAAAGAAGAAGTGAACCAATTCAATTGGCTTTTCGATGATAAGGATTTGTTACAAGATGAAATTAATCTACTACAGGAGATGAAAACAACAAGTAGCAAACGAGCCAGACGTTCTCGGGGTACAAGCGAACAGAAACGAATGAGCCGGGATGGTGAAGTATGGACTGTGACAAATAACGCAGAGAATAAGTTGTTGCATATTCCAGAATTTCAAGCAATTGGCAAAGGGCCAGCAAACAATGTGAGCAATGTGCTGGAATCATTTCTATTACTTTTTGATGAACCACTTTTGAAAGAAATTCTCATCTACACCAACGAAGAAATACGTAAAAGGCGTCATACAAAAAAGACTGTGACAAGTGGGACCATTGATATATATGATATGCGTGCCTGGTTGGGCCTAAACTATTTATGTGGTGTTTTTCGTAATGCAGTCAAAAATGGACCTTTAGATGAACTATGGACTCCGGAATTGGGTAACGCTATATTTCGTGCTACCATGCCTTATACTCGTTTTGTATTCATTGCCGAACACTTGAGCCTAGCTGAATCACCAAATAATCTGGAACTTATACGAAAAGTTTGGAATAGATTCAATATAAATTGTCGCTCATATTATTCGCCAAGCAATTGGTGCGCAGTTGATGAGCATTTCTTCTGCACGCATTCAGAACCTAAAAGTAATAAGAGATGCAGTCAACCAAAAGAAAAATGTTTAAACTTAATAACACTCTGCGATGCCAAAACTCTTTATATAACGAATGCGGACATTATCAGTGATGAAAACAAACCTGAAAATGTCTATCAACTGGTGTGTGACATCAAAACGACTGAACGTAATATTGCGCTAAATGAACGATATGCTAATTTGAATTTGGCTAAGAATCTCTTGAAGCGAACACTTAGCTCGACCTGTAGATTACTGAAAACATCAACTGATTTGCCAATTGATTGGAATACTAACATTAATCAAATTACGCTTCATTTAGATGCTGCTAAAGTTACGACATTTAATGAAGGTTTGCTTTTAAGTTGCGGACTGAACTCAAAACTCGATCCAGTTAAAGTCCACGAACGTGGTATGCAAGCAAATACACTCCTTAAAGATTTATTAAGTGCTTATGATACTTCCAATGCGACTCCATCTGCACTGGAATCACAAAATTCACTATCGCTTAAGTTTCTACATACAATTCTTAATATTGCTTCCTTCAACGCCTGGATACTGTTCCGTTTGTCACCAAAGGGTAATGCAAATATTGAGCAACGCGATTATATACGTCAACTTGGTTTATTCTTGACACAACAACGTTTGGAGAGGCGCCTTTCAAGGGTTTCAGCTACACCATTACTCCAGAAATTGAATATATGCGAAATATTAGGAGTACCTATGGCAAATATATTAGCAGAAGCAGCTTGCAAAGCACAGGCGGCGACGAGAGTTGGTGTGCTCGACTTGGACCATGCAGAGTTGCCCAGTGGTATAACACTTTCTTCAAGACATGCTGATAAGTCAAGACGCTGCCGATCCTGCACACAGATTAAACGACAAACAAAGTCACGAACTCGATGTCAACAATGTTTGGTTACACGTTGTCACAATCACCTTATTGCTCGTTGCTTTGAATGCACAGGTATAACGCCAGAGCAGGCGCAAAGTATATCCACAAATAACGATTACAATAAGATAGATTAAGAAAAGAGATCATCCTATGTAAATATTTACATACATGCTTTATATACTTTATTATATTAAGGATACGATAGAATATACAACTTAATGAAATATTTTATAAATTATGTTTAATAAAGACATTTGTTTCTTTTTTTCTTTACAATCGATATACATATATCAAAGTGCCAAGGAATTACGTCGAAGTAAATACTTTTATATCCAGCAATATAATGACCAAAAGCATATGTCTTACGTAGTAAAGCTTTGGTAGCTCTACAACATTTCTAATAATTTCGGACGCATCTGCAATCATCTGAATTATATTAAAGACTATGCTGAAAGAAGTGCTGTGCCAAACAGGCCCGGCAGATAATGGTATGGGGGTAGTTCCGCGTCAGCGCATGATACCAAAAAGAATTTATTCAGGTTGTGATTGTTCTCAATTTAAAACACCAGAAGATTTTTTTAGAAAGTAGGTTTTTAAAGTTTTCGACCAATTATAAGAATCGCTTAAAAGTCGCTTTAAAAATGACTCGGTTCGTGCGCTTGCTAATGACGATACCAGGGTCGACATGTTCAAATGTTTCCGTATTTTGCCGACTTAAGACGTATTTGAGGGCTTGCAAAACATTTAAATTACTTAGCCATTTTACATGTTTATCGTTTTATTAGTCGCACGACCAGATGTTTGTTTTTTTTTTTTTGTTGATTAAGTACCCACACGGGCTGCGAAATCTTCACCACGGAAACTGGTAGACTAGCCGATTCAATGCCAAAAAGTTTAGCAGAAGTTTTAAAGTGTAGAGGCTGCAATCTAACCAGTTATACATTTTATATCTATTTTACTTCTATACTAATATTATAAATAGGTAATGTTTGTATGGATGTTAGAGTTAGTCTTTGAAACTACTCATCTGATTTTAAAAATTCTTTTCACAGAAGAATGCTACGTTGTCAGTGAGTATCATGGGCTATATCTATATAAATAAAACGAAGTCCGGTTATTATTAGGATTAACTGAAATAACCGGAACAGATGTCAAAATATAAAATTGTATAGTGCCACTCAAACTGTGTTCACAGCTGATACTCAAACTGTGTCAATAAAGATACTCAAACTGTAACAGAGAGAATATAGTGATGCTAAAAAGGAAGCATATCTGATAACTGGCTTTCGCGCCGTTCGGTTGGATGCAACCCGTGATTTGAGAGCAACGTCCTATAGCGTCTTAATAAGAGGAAGCTTGGAGCATTTGCTATGAGATAGAAGCTATCTAGCAATAAAATAACTTTAAGTATGTGCAGAGAAACACTATGTTATAAAACCAGTGATATCTAGCCATATCTTGATCAATTGTTACCTTGTTTCTATATGTAAAGTGCAAGTTGACTTTTCTAACAAGTGTAACTGCAAATATTGTAGTTTTTTAAACTTTAAAAAAGTCCTTGTATAGATTTTTGAGTATGAAAAACATGAAATGCAATTATACTCATTCTTTCGTTTCCATGTCATTGACAGTAAATTATTATCTTTTGTCAACAATATGTTTACCACTAATATGCTGTATTGACATCTCACGTAGGTAAATACAGTTAAACCTCGACTAACGCGCTACTTTGATAGCGCTGTTTTTGTTCTCGGTCTTATGAGATTATAATCTGTAAATTGCGGGTTATAGCCAGACAGACTTCTTTCTTTTTCAGAAATTCTATCTCCTATTTAGCCAATGAATTATGTACATGGATATTTGCATTATTAAAATTAATTTTTATAATTATTTTCAGGCTTTTTTTTTTTAATTTGGTCGATTTGTATGGAATCTGAACCTCGTACTACGAGGTTTTGAATGACACGCAGTTTTCCGGAAACGAATAAACCATGTTATACGAGGTCCAACTGTCTACCACCTTAGAATTCCAAAACTCTACTGTATACTCTATGCATTTTTCAATGTTTTACGTGTACGAGTAATATTCAATTAACACTAGACAATGATGTTCTACTGTCTGCACATATCCGTATCCGTATTCGCATCCTGTCCATTTCTTTGTTATCTTAGTTTAACATTGTGCGATGTTCGGTTCTCGAATAATGGATTGTCATCTTGTCTGACTTATTACTTTTTCTGCCATATTGAAAATGAATGACAGTTAGTAGAATATTTTGCGTGTATGTTTTTCTAAATAAGTAGTTTTATTAAAAACATACATATATTTTATTATTTCATTGAGGGTGAGTACACTTGAATTACCTGATTAAGAAAATACAATATAGGTATATAATAAAACAAGGAAAGTCGACAACTTTGGGTATTATTGTAATCGAAGTTTTATCAATAATACAATTCTCATGGAAGCTAAGTTATATGCTATGTATGTTTATGTACTTGTATGATAACTTGAGAAATTGAGATTTGTAATGATTGTAAGCATTCTTTTGGGTCTTTAATTCCATATCTGTAATGGAGGCTTGTGTTTTGAATTATGTCCAATCGATTTATAAGTTTTAAATTATGTATAAGTTTCGTATATATAATTTAAAATTTCAGTAGCAGTAAGTGGTTTATTCGTGATCGCAAGGGACAGTGATGACGCCTTCATAGCCTCTCCTGTCATAATATCAACCTCTCATACACGAGGTGCATGCACTCTCGGCTCTTGCAATCGAATGGAAGGCTATATATCCATTCCATATCATTTCGTCTACCCGCTCGTCGTTCCGATCCGCCAACTTACGTGAAAATACAACAGGTCTTTAATGGCATGCGCTACGTGTGTTGGTTTTGGTACCGTCTACCACCCTAATCTAACGTCGTAGTTCATTCAGACAAATATTTAGTATAGCGTAAGGCTGATCAGGAGACCCTTTGCGAAATATCATCTCGTTCACAACCGAATTGTGTGAAAATACATATTAGAAAAACGGACAAATATACGATGTTCTCCTAGAGTTTTTTTTTTTATGAGTATTTTACTTTAATATTTTACAAACTTTTAACTTATAAAGAATTTGTACAAAAATTGGTCCATAACACTAGATCTTATGCAAAATTCCTGTTCGTTGATTTAAAAACCTAGGATCTTGTTTAAAAGTATATACTTAGATGTGTGATCAAATGAGAAGGCTTGATGAATTTACCTTACATTTACTGGATCTCCTACGAATTTTTTTTGTTTAATAGATATATGTAAGTAAAACAATACTGGTAATATACCTTAATGAGGTACTTCATAAATTTTGTACAAAAATTGAATAATAAAATAAAAAAGGATAACCATGTAACACTCATGATATGACATAGGTATGTAGCGAAATGTGCTTAAGTTAAAATGTTATGGTATAACATACAATTATATTATTAATGCACTCAATCGTAAATTTCACATATCACATTCCACAATATGAAAAAGCTTTCAAGGGGCGTTCCAATATATTGTATGACAAGCTACGAGTATATATGGTTTTTGTTATAAAAATTAAGAACATTTGGAAACTTGTATTCATTTAACAATGTTAAAGTGGTTGAATTATGTACTGATATATACCGGCATACAATTGGATGATTTTTTGATCAATTCCTCACTCGGTTGTGTGCATTATTTACATCAAAGTTCTTGGAAATGGCAACGACTTTTATGGGTATTTGTTTGGTATTCAGCTCTAAGTGTTTCCATAAATATTTCGACCTATTTGAATAAAGAATTTCTGGATAATCCAATGGTTACACGTATGTGAATCTTAAATTTTCAATTATTATAATAATCTGCATAAAAGTCTATACAGTTTTAGAAGTTCAAGATATAAATAAACCTATAAAATTTCCGAGTATTTTTTTATGTCCGGAAAAAATTATGTACGATGAACTTTTGGATGATTTGTTTTATGGAAATGAAAGTCAATTTCCAATAAATAGAACCATTTTTAAGAAATGTTTGGAAAATTATATTCAATATAAAGAAATTTATAATGTTAGTGACAACGATTGCAGTCAGTTTTTTGATGCCAAAAATATGGCAATTATTAATGAGAAGGCCAAAGTGAGTAGAAAATGAGTTTGCTGGAAAATTGTCTACTAATACTATTGTATGTTACAGGAACTTCTTGCCATCACATATTATATACAAGAATGTTTCTTTGCTGGACATTCAGTAAATTGTAGTTTACAATTCAGTACATTTGTATCTGAATGGGGAGTTTGCTTTTTCTTTAACAATAATTTTCTCAAAGACAAGTAATATAACTTTGATTTATAAATGAGATTTCTTCTAAATTAAAATTATTTAAAATTATACATAGAGTTAGTTCTTTGAAAAAAGGAATAACACATTATATCAATGAATATGGATTTTGGGATTTAAAATTTTCTTTTCGCCACACCTCGGATGCCATAAATGTGAGTTAAATTTTAGAATGTTTCTATTAACAGTAATACATTTATTAAATCTGCTTTAATAAACAGGTTTTCATACTTGATTCTTCAGAATTACCATCTCTTCAAAAGGAACCAGATTATATTTGGATTCACAAGGGTAATACAATCCTCAAAATTGAGTTAACAGAGATGACTGTCAACTCAGATGTAAAGCGTTTATTATGGAAGTATGAAATCAATATTTTAAAGAAATATATTTGTATTTCCTTAAAACAATTTTGATTTATTTATTTGTTCAGGCAACGAAATTGTTTACTTGGTTACGAAGTACCCTTGGATAAAGATTTACAGTTTCAATATAAAAATAAACATATTTATCGACAAGGGTTTTGTTATTACTACTGCCATGCTATGCAGTTTGAACTATACTGCAAGTGTGTACCGGATTTCTATAAAAATATATTTCCTAGTAAGTATTGAAGTTACCATATCCAAACAATCTTAAGCAAATCGAACTCTGGATGAATTAAAAAATAAAAAATCAAACAATCAATTATAATTTGAAAATTAAGTACATAGTTTTCTTCAATTTTAGTACCGTTGTCAATCAATATTGGATCAATCCAAAGTGCATATACATATTATATATATATATAGACATAGAGAAAGCAGATTTTTTGTATTATCTTATAATATGTTTTTGCTTTTCATTAGAAATGAATATTGCATCGTGTCATTTTAAGCAACTGCAATGTATCCAAAGATATAGGGATATTGTTAAGGCACACAATTGTCTAATGTGTTATAAGAATTGCATTTATAATGTGCATAGCATTGTCCAAGTTTACGAAGATGGCGAACTAAGTAAAGGATTTGCTAATTTCACAATTGAACTACAGAGTTGGCCATTTTTATTCTTATGTCGTAGTGTCATTTTTGGTTGGACTGAATTGTTTTGTAAGTACTATATAATATGTTTTTTGTCAATTGAAGAAAATATGTGTGAATAATTCTTAATGCAAAAATATTTTTAGTATCCTTTGGTGGCGTATTTAGTTTAATTCTTGGAATCAGTTTGGTTAATATAATTGAAGTTATATATTTCTTCACTTTAAATTGGATCTGTAAGTTTATACGGAATAAGGTTAGTACAAAATTAGATTAGTGAATATTTTTATTACAAATAATTGAAATAATTATCTATTTTAGGAAGGCATGTTGTTTATTGGTGAGAAAAAAATCAAACAATTGCCTAGAATTGAGATGTCATTGCGACCGAAATTCCAAGAGAAATCATAAAAGAATTTATTTACTATATTTGAAATTGAGAATTATCGATATTTAAACTATGTAGTTATATTAAATTCAATGAAATTGTGTACGATGATTGCCTTTTATATTTAGGCCTAGTGTTTTCAGATCAAATCTGACATCTACATCGTGAAGTCTGACATTTTTTGACCCAAAAGTCATCAAACCGATTTGACATATGAACTATATTTGTTTTGTTTGCAGACACTTGAAAATTTGGAATGTATTGATCTTAATGGAGAATATTTTGAAAAACAATAAAATTATTTCCTATGTCGAATGATTCTCTGTTCTCGCAATATATGGTTTACAAAAGTATTTCAATGGGAATTTGGATTCAAAAATAGCCTTCTTGTTTTTAAAAATATTCTCTAAACACATAGATCAATACACTTTTGCATACGCTTAAACAAATTTTCAAAGCACTTTTTCCACTCCGATTGAGGTAACTCCAAAACATGCTTTTTGAATGCATCAACCGCTTCTTCGGGTGTCTAAAATAGCTGACCACATAATTTGTTCTTCACTGTTAAAAACAAAAAGAAATTTTTCGGAGCTCTGTACGTACAGTTTTGTACCTTCAAAAACTCGGTTGTTTGAGCCGATGAAAAATGATCTGACGTCGACCGGTTGTTTTCCTCATGGCAAACAGATGGTCGTGTACCACTCAGAATTGACCGTTTTACGTTCCATAGTGGCACGGTTGCGATATGTCTGGTTATTTCAAAGAAACAGGCCACCATTTGCTTCGAAGTGCTTCGTGCGCGAACATCTTTCGTTCGATTGTCATTCTCTTGGAACACCCATACGGTTGATTGCTGTTTACTTTCCGGCTCATACGAATAGATCCATGGTTCCTCACCTGCTACAATCTTAAATACGTCTTTTGAAACACCACGATCGTATTTTTAAGGCATTTTTTTGCTCCAATCGACGCGAGCCTTTTTTGAGCGATTGTTAAATTATACGGGATCCAACGCGAAACTAGCTTTTTTCACAGCTAAGTATTCATGCAATATTGTATATATTGCGATGGAATGAATTCCCACAGTTGCCTCAGTCTCACGGTATATCACATGTCGATATTCCATTATTAGTTTAAGCACAAAATCGATGTTTTCGGGAGGAACAGCTGTTTTTGGTCGACCTTCAGGAAATCCGTCCTACAGCGTAGAACGTCTACGATTAAAATCCATAAACCAGCGATGTACGGTAGTTTTATCACTAAAAGCCGAATGAAGTCTTTCCGCCTTTCTTGCCAAGTTAATCCACTTCAAAAATCGTAAAAAATCATCGCTAGAGAATGTTCACGATTTAAATCCATTTTTTTCTCGAGATGAAATTTTTAAGTTAACAAAAACTAAACAAATAGCGTCGATATGGCAAAACGTTCTAAGTACGAATATGCTAAAAAATGTAAACTTCACGATGGAAATGTCAGATCGTGAAAACTAACGATAGTGTTGCCAAACTGCAAAGCTTTTTTAGTGCCCTGCGTACTTTACACCATTTCTGATTTACATGAAATTTATTGAGCTACGTTCATTTTCTTTATGATTTTATTTTCGAGTTCTGAATGGCAGGTCGCCTTATTCTTGATATTTGTCAGAACCCCGGGGCAGAACTCTTAAGAAATTGAATTTTATTTAGGCTGATCATTTTTACTATATATATATATCTTCTAAATTCTTTGATGCACAGTTTAATGCATCATAAACATAGCTTCACAGTGATTTGTCATATTCTGAAAGAAGTGTAGTGTAAAAGATAAAAATAACAACTTATTGATGCTCAACAGCTGCAAGTAAATCTGATGAAAATTATAAATGCAAAGCAATAAACTAACCATAAGAAGTGCGCCTGTCAATATGGCCAAAGGGCGTAAACAATTGTTGCCCAGCTGTTTGAAAGGAAGGACAAACTTCAGGCACTTAACGTGCTGACGCGTTCTACTACATAATCTTTTTTCAAAGCTTAGTCGCGTTTGATGCTTGTATTGTTTGAAGGGAAACTAAAGATTATGATGGCAATGGCAATGTCGATGGTGATGACATCGGCAGTGGTTAATGTTTATGTTTACATATGTTGATGCTTATGATGATGATGATGTTGCTGGTTGCCAAGCAGAGGATTTTCATCATATGCGCTCAAGTGGTAGTGCTAGCAACGACTACAAATGAAAACATGTTAAGTAACATGGAAAAAAGACTTTGGCTTTGTCGTATAAAACCACCGCAATGCATAAAATATTAAAATATAAAGAAAAAAATAAAAAATAGTTTATAAAATATCTACAACAGTAAAAAATATGTTGAAAAAGGGGAAATTGTGTGCATATTTTATTTGATTTTTTGCTTTGGGTACCACACTTGGTTGGTCCTCGGTTCTTTGGTTTACTAGTATTTGCTTTTCTTTTGAGGCATTAGAATGTTTCATGATGTAGTTAGCTATTTTGTATGCATGCGTGTTTAGGTGTTTGTGCGAGTGCATACAAAGATTTTTTTTATTTTTTATAGTATTTACCAAAGCAAATTTACCGTAAAATAAGCAAATACCAGCAGGATAAAGCGACAAAGTGGAAGAGAGCAATAAGAGAACAGAACACAAGGCTACGTAGTAGTGTACAACAGGTAACACTGGCATAAAAACTATGATTTTAGTAAAAGGAATTTTCCGAAAGTGTTTTCGTTTTTTCATTTATTTTTCGCAATTTTTGTTCTAATCTCATGAATATGCGTCACTGTGCAACATCAACAGCAGCAACATCAACAAACCAGCAACAGTCAAAGTGCCAACGTCAAATATGCGTTAACTAGGTTTGAGTGGGGAAAAAAAGAAAAATACAACAAAATAAATTTATGCGCATAAAGTGAGCGCGACTAGCATAAAATTATAACCGCAAACCAGGCATACACTTATGCACATTGACTCTCAAACATCACACACAGACACTCGCACACACTCTCAAGCATATACGCATACTACTTACTTACATTGACACAGAAGCATTGCTGCAACAGCATCAGAATGAGAATCATCAACGGCAAAAGTCTAAACCGGAAGCAGTCAACAGCTACCAAGTCAACAGTTACCAGTTTTCCAACAGCTTAGCTATTTACCGGTGTTAATATTTTCTTTTATGAGGTTTTGCCTGTAGAGTTTTTTTTTTGTTATTATTTTTTGTTTCGGTATACTTCTTCCTTTTGATTTAATATTTTGTTCTTATTTTATTTACTGTTTTCTATTTTTACTTGTTTGTTTCTATTTTCCATAAATTCTTTTGCCACGAGAAATGTTGCATGCAACAATTTACCTTTGACATGTTTCGCTTTTGGTTTTTTTTTCCATATAATAGTTTTTTTTTTGAATCTTTGACTTTTGCACACAATTTCCTTATTTGGTTAGCATAACAAGCCATGTTTAACATATTGTGGCTTAATGTTTAGTGTGTAAATTGTGAATTTAACTATTTTATATGTCTTTATTTTATTTATTTTAGGTATTAAATTTTATGCCCTAGAGATGGCAGAAACTCACCAAAGTCATTAGGAGGATTATCATAGTTTATTCATTATTATATTTAATAAGCATTGCTCTCCAGAAAGTCACAAAAAAACGAAATAATTACCTTGAAGAAGTTTTGAAAAGAACGGCAGTGTCTATGCTGCTGACGAATGATTTCCAGTTTTATGACCGTTCCTTCTAAATAATAATCTTTGGTGATATGTGTTAGCTGATCTCTAGTATAAAATCACTACCGTCCTAACTATTTCTTCAAGTTTGAAAATATAAAATAGTCACAGGCATATAAAACCATCTTTTTTATGTAAAATTGATCTCTAAAAGTGTTGCTAAGCACCAAACTCGAGAACAGCTCGACCAAATTAGATGACTTTTTTTTTGTTGTACTTATGGGGGTCAAGTGGATGGTTATTATTTACATTTGGACTGGTAGGTGGTGTAGTTTTGGGGATAAAGGTAGTTTTTTTACTTTAGAAAATATGTTAAAAAACAAATGAGCCTTAACGCATCGAGGTGCATTTTTTTCATTTTTTACAGGTAAATATACTTTTTTTTACGCGCCAGGTAATCAAACGAAAAATGTCGTGTATCAATAAGTATTGTAAAGAAAAAATCATATATGGTACACAATATTTCACGGCACAGAACGCATTACAACGAGCTCTTGACCAGAATTGTGTGGCTCTTATGTCAGGGGTGTAGCAACGTTCACCGGCTCTACTAGTTTCATATAAATACTATTGTAGATTTGAAACTAATTCGTGACGAAATTTTATCAATTTGGCCCAGATATGTATATGTACCATATGAGAGAATAGTATCATCAGCTAAATGATCTCGAGTAGCTAATTTCAATTAGACTATAATTTCCGGCTAGGTGGAATCTAAAACGGTGTTGATTTCTGATATACAAAAAATGCTGAATAATTTTTGTTATAACTTATTGACTTGCCCTCGCATTTGGTTTTTTTTTTAAAATAAAATAATAAGCTCAAGGAACCCATTACGTATACGTCGTGTGTGCATATTCTGACACTACTAAAAGAAAATAAAAAGAAATGAAAGAAGCAAAGGAGCAAAAAAAGAAATGGTTAACTTTGCAGACAGCCAATGATATTGACTCCTTGCATATTTACAAATACAGATATACAAACTAATACAGATACACTCATACACACTCATCCATAGAGAAATGTGTGTGTGTGTGTGTGAGTGTGTAGGATACACGCATGTTTCTCATGCATTGCAATTATTTGTGAAGGAATTTAAATTGAATGTCAGTTTGTTTGTTTTTCATTCAAACAAGAAAGAAGGAAGCTAAAAATTCACACACTGACAGCCAGACAGACACTTGTACATATTCTATATAATAGCATAGATATTCTTGCATATCTGAAGCTACTAAATTTTATGGGAATACATATAACATAGTAAATATGCATTTGTATCAAAGGCTACACTAAGGCAAAATGTTTTAGCAAAATAAAATAAAATACAATAAATAAATGAAATTAAAACAAGAAATGTTTTAACTTTTAATAAATATTTATGAACATAAATAATCGTTTATATTTTATAGAAATTTCAAAACAAATGTTAGTAAATATTAAACAAAAAAAGAAATATACAAACATGATTTTTGTTTACTTATTGCCTGAAATATTTTTCTGAATTTTGTATTCATTTAAATAATATCCTTTTCTATTTTTGTTCAGTGTATTAGATATCAGTAAGAGTTACTCTCTCTCAAGACGTTTTTCCTATCTGATAGGTATTTTTTATGTAAGTATACAGATCAGAATATGTCCTAATAGTGCGCGTATTTCTCATTTTTTGTTGCTCTTGTTATGTCCCCCTTCTGTTTTCTGTGTTTTTTTTATTTTATTTTAATATCTTATCAGATGTCACACTTAGTTAGTTGTTGTTTTGGTGTTGTTACTTTTGTTCTTTGCCTTATTGTAATTGTTGTAAATGTCGACAGTTGACAATGTCACATTTGCATAAGATACGAAAAAAAAAAAAACACAAACGAAAGAAGACACATTCATTGATTTTTAGTTCAGTTCACTGTTCTCTTGTAGATCCTATAATACAAAATATAATAGTAGCAGTCCTTAATATGGAACATTAGAGTGAGCTTCGCAGTCCGAACTATGTAGTTACTAAAAAAGGAATATTAACCTTTGTGCTACTGAAAACTCACCGAATCAATCAAGCAAATGAAATACAAATAATAAAAAAAGCGTTGCATCAAATCATTACAAAATATTAGAATATATTATCACCATATCATGCAATGATTATTGTATACTTAATCTTTTGTGTTATAAGACCAGGTCTCTTAAAGGTCCGTTAAGATACCAAAGACACGTAGTACCCTATTCCAACCCGTAAGTTTAAGGATTGTACAATAGATTTTGCATAAACGTTTCTTGTCAAAAGTATATTGAATAAATCTAAGGAACCGAGAAATGTTTTACCAGTAGCTCCAAAGTAATAACATTAGTGTCAAAAATCTTCCAATAAAGTAGTGAATCCATCAATTTAAGACTTCAGAAATGTATCACCCAAGGACATAATCAATAATTATAGAGGAAGCACTGAATTTTTAAAAAGATACTTCATGTCATGTCACAAGATCTCATCCAAAATTGTGGTTTTAGTAATTCAGTCCAACCTTTATTTCTTCCTTTTACAATCTTTTCTTTACATAAGCAGTTAATATGTGTTATTAATAAGTGAACAATGAACTATCTAATGTAGTGTATTTCTAAGTATTATAGTATTGTATATTATCCTCTCTAAACGCACATCTTCTTATGGGTCTGGGCCATCGTGACATGTTCTTAAGCAAATATTTAACTTTATTTGTATAGAATTTCAGCCTTTACATGTTTCATATGACACTTTTCATTTTGCTTTTTATTTTATTTTAATATTAATACAAAAATAAGTACTCGTATGTAGGTGGTACTTTCTTCGTATGATTTTCCTTCGTCCTTAGTTTTTTTTCTAATCTTTTTTTTTTATGTTGGAATTTGCAATTTTCTGAAAGAGATTTTAATTCAATTTTATCACGATATAAAAAAAAAGAAAATGGGAATAGTGCAGCGCACATTCTGGCATAACAGAAATGTCGGCTATGCCGTCATCATATTAGCTTTGCAAATTGTCTTGTCGCGTTAGTTTGGCTTGTGTCTGTGTCTCCCTGTAGATGCCTGCATTGTCTTTACCATCTATGACAACTGGAGTGTATTTATGTATGAATGTGAATCTGGGTGTGTGAGTGAGTGTGTGTTTGTGCCTGTATTGAGGATACAGATAGTTTTTGGTCTTTATGTGACATGGCTTTAGCGCAAAAGTATGCAATAATTTTTCGTTCTTATGATAATTGTTAAGCAAAGGAAACGCTCGCTCGCGTCTGGTTACTACATTTTGATTATGATTGTATTATTCTATGATGACGATGTTGATGATGATTAGCTCTTCTACTTTCAATTTGTTCAAGATTAAATGAGTTCAAATATATTAAAGAAGGAACCAGGACATTTAGTTTCATTTATCTAGTTTTTTATTAAATGAAAAGGTATAACAAGAAAATTATATAACACTGAAAATGGAATCGGGACCAAATTATTTTCTAATCTTTGGTAATTGAAATTTAATCCAGACAGGCACACCACAATTTATTATATATATTGTACTATAATGATGATAATTTCTACATATGAGAGTAAATGAAATTGTGCAGTTTAAAAAAATTAACAATTACAATTTCTTAACAAAAATATTAATAGTATCTGCATGAAGACTAACAAAACTTACTTTGTTACTGTCTGTATTTAACTAAAGATTCAATTCAATTACTATGTCAATTCAATTTTAGATTCAGCTTTATCTTCCTCAATCTTGTTTAAGTTTAACTCTATAGAATACATACTAGTTTGTAGTAGTTTTCTTTGCTTTTCCTTTTATACTATTATTTTTTTGTGTTTTCACTTCTGTTTAGTCTCTTTTATTGTATTTTACACTAAACAAACAATTAAAATACGCAACTTAGGCTTTTGTGGTCGCCATTGTTGTATTGTATTTCGTTGGCAGCCATTTTTGTTTTCTTGTTTAACTTTTCGTCCAAATTCGTTGAGCTGGCGACGACATCTTCATCTAGAACTGAGCATTGCACATTGTCCCAATGTTTGTCATGTCTGTCTATCTGTCTGTCGTTCGGTTGATTGTCGATTTAACTACACAAGTTTTAAACATAGCTAAATGTATTGCAACAACTGATGATGCAGTTCCCTTCTTTTTCTTATGAATTTTTCTTGTTTTGATGTTCTTGCTCCTCTATTTTTAGAGTAGCTGCGGTTGGATTAAATACGAGTATTGTGTGGTACCTATGGCAGCTGCTTGTTTGCTTTTTACCTGCCACAAATTGAATTATATTTGTAATAAGCCGCAATGTGCTAGCTTGTAATTCCTACAGATTGATGCCATAAAGGGACTGACGGAAGTATTGTAGTACAGTACAGTACAGTACAGTATGGTACAGAAAGACCGACCGTAAGACAATGAATGACTCGATAAATTCGACTGACTTCGAAAGGCGTTGTTAAGTTTTAATTACTTTTTGTCAGCAGCATCGTTGCCAGCATCTTTACCGTCATCATCGGCGTTTATCCATTGGAGGAGCTAAGCTGAAGCTTGTCTACTTTGGATTTGGCTCTGGCTTTTGTTTACTTGCATTCTTATTTGTTGCATTGAGATTTCTTGGTTTTGTTTGTTTACTAGCTCGTACTAACATAGTGTGGCTGCCTTTCGCTTTGTGTTGTGTAAATTGCTTACATACTTTAATCTATTTTAGCTTAATTAAGTTAAATGTCTAAGATGGCATAAGCTGCCTGCTTATGAGTTTTCATCTTCAAATGTTTTACAAAGGGAAAACATAGATAATGAAAAAGATTTATTAAGATGTTTTGTTTATAGTTATGTTGCCCATTTTTGTTTTAAAAAGTGTTCAAAGAAGTTTCAGTGAGATTTTTCGAAGAAAAAAGTAACAGAAAAATAAATATATATGGTAATGTTAGCTTCTTTTGATTCAGGTATAGGTATACCTTCCAGATTTCTGTAAGCCTATGAAATGATCATTTAATTGAGCCTCAGTTCCTTTCGGTTGTTGACCTCACATAATCAAAAGATTGGAATATCTGCATGTTAGTGTGCGATGCAGAATCTGATCTTAAAGCTTGTTATATAGAGAAAGAGTTATTCTATGCCCAAGAAGCCAAGACAATCTTCTACCTTATTAGTAAGTTGCTGGCTCTTGCATTTGATTTGAGTCAGTCATGTTAGACTATTGTCCATGGTCAGCCCCAAGTACTATTTAGCAATAGGCTCTGCAGCGAAAAACAAATATATTTAATTTCAGTTAATAAAGTCCTAAGACTTCCTTTTTCTTCTGTACACGCATAAGTATGCAGTGGAATGTGCTAATAGATTTTTATTTAATTTTCACCAAGTCTATTCAATCTGAGGTTGGCTTTTTCTTATATGCAATCCTGGTTTTTGTTGGCATTCTTAAATGTAATTTTGTCAACGTAACGAAGTAAAATACTATTGGAGTATTGGGTGAGTATGTATAACAATTGTTGACTCCTTTGCGATTTTAAAATTGAATTCTTTGCCTCAATAGAGTTTGTTTCCTTACGGCTAAAGCATTCACATATCCAATTCAATGCCGAAACAGAGTAAACTCAAAAGGCACAATAAAATAAAAGACAAACACAAATCCAAGCAAACAAACGACTAAAATAAAAAAGAGAAAAAAAAAAAAGTAGGAAATACATTGAAAAAATACAATAAAAATATAAAACTTCCATGGGGACGTGGACGACTACAGTGCAAATATCATAGCATAGGCACAGGCGCTTTTCTTTTTTGCCATTGTAAAAGGAAGTGACGAAACATGAAGATGAGTAGAGAAGGAAGCAGGAAGACTGACTGACTAACTTAAGAAACTCCAAGAGCAAAAACCTAAGATTCTCCATTCGTCAAATATAAACGAACGAAAATAGCGAGAATACAGTTGTCATGTACCAAAAGCTGGCAGTTGGCAGGTATTGTGGACTGGGCTGGCGGCGACCAGGGAACAAACTAAAAACTCGGCATTTTCGGCTTGCTATGGTCTATGAAACTCAGTCTGTATATATTTGTTTGTGAGTGTTTGTACATGTGTATCTCTGTGTGTGTGCAGTATAAGCTTGAGGCATGATTTCTGCAGACATGTTGCTTAAAACTTAATTTACTTGCATTCTTCGACTTGGTTTGCTTGCACAAGAATGGAAAAAAATATATAAAAAGAAAATTTTACGAAAAAAAAAAAACCAAATAAAATGATAAAAATAAGGAGAAAAAATACGAAAAATACAAAACAAAATTCACAAATTTGCTGGCGGCAGCATTTACAAATAATTTTGTATATATAATTTCCTTGGCCAAGTCTTAGTACTACATATTTAGTATGTGTGTGTCTATCTATGTTTGCTTATTTGTATATGTTTGTATGTGAATTTAAAACATAGTTGAGTCTGTTTGCATTTGAATTTATGTCGTTATCCTCGTTGGTGTTGGCGTTGATGTTTGAGTTGATTTGGAGATTGGTAAAAGAAGTTAAGCTTAAACTAAAGCTGAAGTTTGAGTCAAAATGAGGGAGTTTTCTTGTCGTTGTCTTCATTGTCGTCATCGTTGTTATTGGAGTAAGTTGTCATTGCGTCATCATGTCAGTGTCATTATCAGACAATTGCGCGCAACTTGCAATTGCCGAGCCTTGCAACTAAGTGCGACTACAATGAAGACATTCGTAAGGAAAAAAAAAGAAAAGAATAAAAAAACCAGTCCAGACATTGAAGAATAGCACCCAACATCGAAATTCTTTAGCATCTTTTAAGCTATTTCAAGATGAAGCCAGTTGGAGACACTAGAAGCAGAAGCAATAGCAACCAACTAGAGACTGACTGAATGACATGTTCCTGATTTGTTCTCCTCCTTGCAAGTTTATTCATTTCTGGTCTTTGGCCACAAAAACCAACCAACATAGCGACGCGTGGCATTTTTGTTGACATATGATGCACGACAAGTTACTACCCACAAACAGATATACATACATACATATGTATATGTGTATAAGCATAAAGAAAGATGCAATGTAATTGAAAAATTCGCTAAATTCCAATTTTAATGCAATTACATATTTTCAATTTGAGCGGAAAACACATTTTTGTTTTTATCTTTTAACATTTAGAGCAAGGATTCTGTTTTATTGTAGAGTTCGGAATATGCAGGCATTTATATAGGACTAGACTTTTGATTATTTATTTACTATGTAGTAGACAAATTTTTAAAAAAAATGTACTAGTTTAATTTCTAAAAAGACCAGAATATCCTAAGATGCTTTTTCAAATCACTTTAGAAATTAATACATTAAATTATTGGAAATTTCATTCTATTATTCATTTTAGTTTGCTATCTTCATTTCAATCTTTATGTTAACAATGCGACGCATTTAATTATTCGTATTATTCACCATTCCTTTTCTCAATTTTTGCCAGTGACTTGCCTTTTCCGTGTTTAGATCAAGGAATATTTGCCTCTTCAAGCTGTTCTCTCCAAGCTGTACAACTTCTTCAAGGTTTCCTATATGATCTAGCTGTAGTGTCGAAGCGCTGGAACATACTGATGAACCATCAAAAATATGCTAATGTTGTTCTATACAATGGCAATCTTCTTCCGAAAAGAAACCATCACTGCTACTTAGGTATGCACTTATATAGTAAAATGACATGAGCTCACCATATAAGAAAGGATCCACTCTAAGTGCACTCTTGAAATTAAGAAACTGCAGTGGATGCTAAAAGCAAATAGCAAATTAAGTCTTAATAACAAAGTATTGATTAACAGTTATAGTTATCACCCTTACTACATGGACATACGGCTTGCAATTATGGGACACATCTGCAGCTTCCCATATAAGAAATATTCAAGTAATGCAAAATAAAATCCTGCGTGTGATTAGTGGCAAGTAACCACAGTAGCAGATACAATGATAGATTTGCTATCCACTCAAACCCACTTGCTAACGCCTAAGCTACCCACAGTCCGCGAAAAAGTATTAAAAGGCTACATACACCTCAAAACACGTTCCGTCTAATCCTGTCTTATACAATATATTATTTGTAACTTTATATAGTTGAATTGTATACTCTTTCCGCCCTATGCACTAACTAAAGTGCGGCACTATATTATAAATTTAATTGTAATGTAGTGTCAAGGAATGTATATATATTCTTATCTAGATTTTTATGAATATTGTTATTCATTCTAATATTTACGCTCGTCATTGTATTGTTGATTTTCGTAACAATTACTAGCTATAAGTAAGCTGGTTATTATATATTGCATCACAAAGATAAAGTCAAGTCATTTGCTGCCTATATTTCTATACAAAGTTATGCCAAACCACTCTGCAAAGTGTGTTGCTTCTGATGAACTCTTATGTAAGAATATTTTGCATTGCCTTTCCTTGCCCTTCTTATCATAAATTATATTGTATTAAAAAAGTCAATGGAGTATATTGTCATTACTCCCACGTTCTGATTGTAATCAGTATAGTATTTGCTGAATTCAATTTTGTATAGATCTTCTGCATGAGAACGCCAGTTCTAAGTTGCTCTCATTATCATTGACTAGTTACTCTCACCGAAATGAGTGAGTTATTATTACTTAAGATAATAAATTATTATTATTATTTCACTTTATGAAGAAGTGTAAAAAGGTGAGTTCTGTTTATTCACAACTTAATGTACATTCTTTGATTGGATAATATTTATTTTGTTATTGTTTCTCTTCACCATCATGTAAAAGGGAAATTTCAAAGCTCAGATTGATTACCCCTTAATTTATATTTTTAAATCTTAAATAAGATTAGGAAATTTTGCTTTTTGTTTTGATTGTTATTTGAGATTTTATTTGATATCTATTTTATGAAACAGTTTAGTGAGCATTGTTAGAAAATTTGACACATTCATTGAATTTCCTAGAGCTGTGAATATTGAATTATAAAAATGGTATTAGATGTTTAGTTTTCAAGACTTTATAAAATCTTTAAAGAAATCATTTTCTTTTGTGATTTATCTTTATTTATTTATGTGATCATGTCACACTAAAATAAAAAAAAGTCAACTGAAAATACAATACAAAATTTACAACTGTCACTTGAATTAGATGTGCCAAGTGAATCAACAAAACAGACTTCACAAACTCATCCATACGAGGTGTGGATTAAAAAGGATGATAAGTACTTATATTGTAATATTTTCTGAAAGATTATCTTTTTTTTTCAATACCAATTTTTTCTTAAGATCAGGTGAATGCAATGGATGATCTAATACTGGGAAATCGTGACTGACAATCCAATTTGTGGTTTGACTATAAAATAAGTAAAATGCTTAACCTTTGTCACTTAATGTTTGCTTTACTCATTCTTTGTTTCAACGATTGCACAAATAATTATAATTATAATTAACTGATGGTGTGTTTGGATTAGATTACTTGTAATAAACATTCATTTAACATAAAAACATTGATTGGCGTTTTTCCAAATTTCATATGTTTCTTGATAATACAGTAAGACTAATACATCTAAAAGGAAGGCGGTAAACGAGAAGAAGATGTGATTGTCATATATGATTTCTATAGATTAAATTCCACATGTCCGGGTGATTTACTCAAATACCTAAATTCGACAGGTTGGATTTAGTAATACTGATTGCG
The DNA here is from genome assembly GCA_037043315.1 of Amiota communis. Taxonomy (NCBI): domain Eukaryota; kingdom Metazoa; phylum Arthropoda; class Insecta; order Diptera; family Drosophilidae; genus Amiota; species Amiota communis. The sequence goes on from JBAMAV010000657.1 coordinate 2,193,490, forward strand.
TTCGGCGAGGAAGTGGTATCAAAACGGCACTCTAATGCTAATTGTGGCTCGTAGTGGTTTATGCGAGCCAGCCACGGAAACCAACCAACCAACCATAGATTAAATTCGTTGTTTTATAAACACACCTCGTGCATGTAAATAGATATGTGTAGATATATGAACTTACGTATATTATTCTGAAATTGAAGAAGAAATGGAAAATCTTATGCCGTAACTATGCAATGACAATGCTTGGACACAAAGTCAACCAACAGAGTTGTTGTACTACAACATCACAAGTATTTGCTTATTTATTTCATATTGAATGAAATTTGCTTATAAATTTTCTCAAGACCTTTTCACAACAATGTTGAGGTTCCTTCTATTCTATGTACAATATATTCCTTGGACATGTGGACAAATTCATGTAGAGCAAAGAAGACACATGTGTGTGTGTGTATGTTTGAATGAAGAGAGAATAAGATGCATGAGCTTCTGAGTTGTTGAAATTTTGAGGAACTGACGTGGAATAATTTGAGAACAAAAAAAGGAGGTTTCTTTGCTTTTGGTATGCGATTTCATGCTAAGAGATAAAATTCTAGTGTTTTCGAAAAAATGCACTAACTGGACGAGAGAACGTACGACTGACGGAATGAAGGAATGATGGTAACAACTGAAATAAAATGAAGGAAAGAATCAACTTAAAAGGAAATTTGTATAAGTGAGTTGCACTGAAGGTATATGCAAAATGTTAAAGATATTTGATGGAAGAAATAATGCAACAAATACTTCAAGTATGGAAAAGAATGTTGTATGTAGTATGTTTTTTTTTTTTTATTATACTCTTCACGGGAGTGAATATTATTATAAGTTTGTCATGAAGTTTGTAACACACAGAAGGAGACATCATAAAGTATATATATTTGTGATCAGCTCGATGAGAGCTTTTAAATTAATGATCTTATTAGAAAAAGTTTTTTGTTTTTTGACTTATTGAATTGAAATTTGGACACTATAAGTTTCTGTTACGTATCCATTAGCCAAGTAGATTTCATGATCCTAGGGTTACCAAGAGGGGTACCTCCCATACAAACCCCCCTTAAAATTATATTTCTTATTAGAAAGAGTTTTTTGTTTTTTAACGTATCGAACTGAAATTTAGACAATATAAGTTTCTGATTCATATTCATTAACCATGTAAATTTCATGATCTTAGGGTTACCAGGAGTGGTATACATACCCCCATTTAAATTAATGTTCTTATTAGAAAAAGGAGAATTTAGTGATGCTAAGAAAGGAAGGTTGGATGCAACCCGGAGGAGCGTGAAGAGTATTACATCTTTGGCATAGCCAATGATAGCCTTCTTTCTGGTTTTTATTATGGCAAAGATTTGTTTGACCAATACAACTCATATGAATTTTCATCATTCTCTTATTTTCTTTTGCTTTTCTTTCAGTAACTTGCACAATAATTTTCTTCTCTTCTTATTTTTGTTGTGTTTTTCTTCAAAGTTATTTCTGTTTAAAGTAATTTGCCCTTAAGCTGGTATCTGGATTGTTATTTGCATGAAGCAACATCAGCAGCAGATGCTTTACTACAAATGCATGCATACATAAATTTCTACCAGATACTTGTAATTCTATGTATTCCATATTTGTACATTTAGTCAGTCATGATGCCACAATGTAAGTTATTGGCCTTTTTACTCAAGTTACTACAATACAACAGTATTGTATTGTATTGTATTGTACCATGAACTATCTACAAGTATGTTGAGATACATTTGCTTATATTAAGACAAAAATGTTATGTTTGATTTACATACTCTTTAGTCGTTTGATGACTGTGACTGTGACTTTGTTTGTTTCATTGTTGATTGTATTTGTATTCGATTTAGTTGTAGAAAAGTGTTATGATACTCAGATATAAGATACAATTGTAAATAAGTATTACTTTATGTAAATATACCATATAAGTACTATATAGTACAGTCTGTGTAAAGGTTAGTTATCTCATGATACCTAATAGTACAAGTATACATACCAAGGTTTGAGTTATTTTAATCAAAAATTTTATAATTAATGAAGATGTTGCACAAGTTTCATAATGCAATTTGTTTGGAATTTCTATATTAAGGAAACAGTAATAAAAGCTTTAAAATTACATTTGTAATCATTACAGAGATGTAATATAGGTGGTCTGTCCACAATGATAGCAGAATGAAGAATGAATGAGACATCGGAGACCCATATTCTTTATCAGCCCGATGAGATGATTTGATTAAGCCATGTTCGTCTGTATGTATGCAAACTAGTCTCTCAGTTTTTGAGGTAGAGTGCTGAAATTTAGCACGAAGTTTTCTTTTTACCAGATGCAGACATGCACTAGGAGGGGTACCTACCATACAAATCCAAATTCAAATAATTGTTTTTTTTATTAGAAAAACTTTTTTGTTATTTGACTTGTTAACTGAAATTGGGAAACTATGTATGTCTGAACTATATTCACTAAACATGAAAATTTCAAGATCCTGGGATTACTGGATCGTATAGCTCCCGGTATTAATGTTGAAATGCTGTTTGAATACTGACTTAACCCTAAACATAAGTCAAATCAATATTGAATGCTTATTCACAAGAGGGTCATGTATGCATGTTCATCTACATATGTATATTGGTGTATTGAAAAGCTGTATGAAGACTGGCTCCACCCCAAACGTGAGACAAATCAATAATGTAATATTTATGTATGCTCATTCACAGTAGCGAACTTTGTCACAACCAAATGTTGAGTCCAGGAGCTATTTCAATTCATTAATTGCGAAAAAAAAAACTACATTCATTCAACTTGAGGTTCGAACCTGCGTTTTGCGGGCCGCTAGACCGGCACTCTACCACACAATCACCATTGAACTAAAAAAGGAGTCCGTCCAACCAAACATACTCTCCCCGTTGGAAGACTTGATCTTTCCAGAGGTTAAAGAACCGGATGCTCTTTATGCATTGCCGTATGCACCCACGGCAGCATGTTTTAGCGAAAACGATCGATCACATCACGTCGGGGTCACTAAAAAAGATAACCTTCTTCCTGCTTTTGTTTTATTTTTATATATTTTTATCATTCATTCATTCCAGAGATCGCAAATAATAGTCAACACATATTTTCAATGTGATCTGCTCACTGAAACACAGAAAAAATAAAGCCGACTCGGTTGCTCTCTGCGCTTTACACGTACATATTTTTGCTTTGCTTATGCACTCTGCCCTCATTGAATTTCATTCTTTTCACCCTCTTCTATTTGCTTCACTCAAATGGATGGAAGTGGAATTTTACTATTCCACGAGTAGTAGTAGTAGTAAGATACGAAGAAACAAGATCTCAAACTGAAAAATAACAATAAATTAAATTACTTATTTTGAACTATTTAATTTTATTACTTTTGGTATATTCATTAATTTTCTAATTGAAACATATTTCACAATATCAATAATATGTTTATTACATTCCAATTTCCCCAATTAAGAAGTCAAGTACTTTTGTATAATAAGTACAATGGTATTGAATAAATCGCCTGAATGTAGGCAACACCTTGTGGAATTTCTTAATATTTTTTTTATTGTTTATTAGTTTTCAACAAATATAAATAACTCAAGTGTAAAATTCTTTCAACAATAAAGCAAAGATGCAAACAGAAAATTAACTCAACAATACAAATGCAACTAATTGAGTGCATGCATTCCAATGAAGCCAAAGAAAATAGTTTCACAAACTTAAAATATAATGCAAAAGTAGTAAAGGGAAAGTGCAAGCATGCAAAAATATACACACAAACACACATATAATAATAAACACACAGATACACAGACAAATGCAACACAATGTCGACGATGATGACGACGACGACTACGACGGATGCTGATGACTGCAAATGATTGTAAGATTGTGTGAGCTACCTCTTAGTTGTTTCTTCCATGTGTACATACATATACACAAAAGTGAATTGTTGTATTGTTTTTCTATGTTGTTGTTATTGCTTCTTGTACTAATGAAGAAACTAATTGCGTCAAGAACTTAAAACAACAATAACAAGGAGAAGGGAAATTCTCCTTTGACTAGTACTATTAAAAAATAACAACAGCAACAGTAAGAGTAACAGCAAAACTAGCAGCAATTAAAGCAACAAAATCTTTGGCAACAATTGCAAAAATCATTATACTTCATAGTATGCAGTGAGTATTGTATTTGTTGTCCATAGGAAAATTTTCACAAATATGCAGAAAATGTTTGAAAATATTCTTGAAATGCAACAAAAATTGAGGGAATGAAATTTTGTACTTGAATGAAATGAGCATAGTTTTGCCCTTCTTCTATTTCTACGTTTCACAGTTGCTAGTGTAAAGAAGTACATCTGTTTAGGCTTGATGGTTGTAACCCAAAGAACCATGTATCGGGAGACCTCGTAAAGTATTTCAAGGATGCTTGCAGTATTGAGATAAAATGTGGGACAGATACTGTTATGGTATGTTTTATTCAAAGTTCTCCGATTACTTGAAGATGTAGTTTCCATTCATAATTTATTGAAAAATTATAATAATTGTTGTTTTGATTTGCCATAGAATTTAACAACTGAATTGATTTGTTTTCAAATCAATTTAAAATGTCAATTTCATTAATATACCGTATACAATAATTAAGGTGTGAAAGGTATCCAAGTTTCGGTGAACTAAAGTAAATGTTCTGTCTCGTTCTTTATTACTTTTGTTGTTGTTGCTGTTACTGCGGTATATTATTGTTGTTGAGAATGCGATAGCAAGTGGTCTATATCAATAATTGCCAAAAGCAAATTGGAAAAGTTATGCGATTGCCATGCATATGCCGGAAACAGTAAAAACCGGCAACCGGAAACGTACACATTCAAGTGGAGTTTTCCAGTTGCACCATTTCTTCTACTACTTAATGTAGAATTTTCTCAATTTTCATTTTTTTTTTCATTTCGCTACGCTTCGTTTGCCGCAAAGTTTTAACAATTTACATATTTAGGCAACTCATTTCTTGTTTATCTGATGTATGGAACTGTATGTATCTGTGTAGCTGTATGTAGTTATTTGTATTTAGATACTTTTGGCAAGTTGTAGCCAAAATATTATAGTTGATTGGGTGCGGAACTTTTTCAAATTGTAACTCTTAGGCAAGTACTTATGTAGTAGTATTGAAGTATCTGTACTTGAAATACTTTATTTGTTGTTTTTTTTTATTTTTGTATTATTTATTTCATTTTAAAATGCATTTGAAATCTTTAAATTATTGTTCATTTCAATATAAATGAGAAAGCAGCTACTTAGACTAATAAAAACTAATGTGTTAATTTATTTATTGTAATTAATATTGAACTAATTTTAATGAATAATTATTCTGAATTTTATTTAAAAAAAATATGTACATATGTATATATATATTTATGTTTATTTATGCATTTAATAAATATATAGAATAAACATATTTAAAACATAAAACATTTGGTTATTATTTAAAATGGCATTTGTACTCTTCGCTTTAATTGCAATTAATTGTTTCACTTCAGCATTATGATTGTGATGATCGAAATCGGAGACTTCTTTTTTAGAAAGAAATAAATTGTCATAGTCATTGTTTTCTATTTATATCTATGGACAATAACACCTCCAGTTTCAGACACAGAAAACTGAATATACCTATATATTTCCTGATAACAGGATTATCTACCTATGAAACTTTATTGAACTTGAGTAGCTCGAATGTAGTCTTTTTCTTAGCTATTGAAGCTGGAAACAGCAGAGTATCAACTCACAATAATTAAGCTATCCTCTTTTCTTCAAATGATATCTGTGGCCAGAGTTGTTGGTTAGGTAATTAGGACATTTGTATTTGGAGATAGCTTTTGGCAGATTATATGTCTGGGTATAGAAAGAATCTGATTAAATCACGGCAGGAACTGATACGTTGATCCCCTAATCATACTATGTACGGGAAAAAGGCGGGTGTAATTACGACGATAAAGTGACAATTTCATAAAAAAAAAAATTGTAATTAATAAGATTGTGCACCAGTTCATCGAATTGTAAAGGTCGGTAGCGGCGGCAGAATTTGAATAGCCTACTGGCGGCAAATGTGTAAGTCCGGCACTGGATAGATGTAATATTTTAACAGAATTAATCGTTTTCGCCCTTTATACCTTTATAAAGGATGTATTGATTAGGGTATATAATAATCATTGAAACTGATTTTAAAATGCTATCCTTTTTTTTCATATATTTTATGCCACATTAATTTCTGAGATATATGGAACAAAAAAAGCTTTACTCTTTCATTAATATTCAAATTAAAATTATTAATGAAATTAAATTACACCACAAAATAAAACAAAACGAAGCACTGAAGTATAAAAAAGTAATGCAACAAAACATAAAAAAAAAACAAATAAATATGACTTACCAATTCATTAGTTAAATAGTTTTGAAGCATAAATGAAATTTACGCAACGTCAAATGCTTTTGGCCTAATCTGTCTATTCATAATCGCTCAGGTGCATAAATATTCTTCTTATTCATTCATTCATTTATTTTAAATGGACATTTTCAATATGAAAACGATTGAATTAATAAATTTTATTTATTTTCTATTAGATCCGCTTCGCTTGAGCTCAATATGTAAGTGAAGTGTTAATCGTCATGAGGGAAGAGTATAATATTAGAAAGAAGTAATGGAGTATAATTGTCCCTAAGACAAGAAAGATGACATCAAGTTTATAGTTTGCCTTTGGGGATGCCAAGAATAGCAATCAAGGCTTGAAACCTGTTTATAATCAGTAAAGTCAAAAAAGATATGAAGTGTCTTAATTATTTCCTATTTCCGTATACTTTGATTTAGTGTTAGTTAATATTCTAAGATATTGGTTCTTAAGCTTGTGTTGTCCATACACGCCATGCTGCGCAGAATGTATTCCAACCTTAAACATAAAGGCGTTGATACTTAAAACTTAACTTCTAGCTTAATAATCTCATAGGATATTTGCATTCATATTGATCTATAATATTTTCTAAAAGTCCGAGAACCACAGTTTAAGATTTTTCTATGTATAAATTTTTAATAAAGAATTTTTCTCTATTTTATCTGATTTTGAAGTAAAGCGTTTTATTTTTTTTTGTTGCCAATTAATTGTCGTTGTTCCTTGTGGAGTCGTTAGCAGCCATCGATTACCACAGGCACACAGACAGATAGACACATTGAGTTGTGCACGTGGTCTAGCCAAGATTTCAATTGGTTTACGTTTTTTCAATAAAATTTTGCTATTTACGCGACCTGGCGAATGGAACGCAATCCTATTTGAATCAAATCGAGCCGGGTGCTATATCGTTAAGCAGATGCTTGACTTTATGGCTGTCGCGCCAACTTCGTTCCGGTATGAAGTGAGCTCTCAAGTATGTGGCAGTAGCAGCGGCAGTTCTAGGAATCGTTAAATTATTAAGTTGCAGCAATTGTTGGGTGCCACTTCACTGCGTTCTCTCCATCTTTGTGTCCTTTTGTTGCACACCTTACCCTCTACTCTCTCCTTAGTTGTCCTTATCCAGAAGTTTTCTTGCGTACGTTGAATTGTGTAAATGGCGCTAATGCCAAACACTTGCATGTATTTCCCTCACTTCTTTACTTGACTTCCCGGTATGTGGTTATCTGAAGTACTATTCTAATGGCAAAGTACTTATGCTGCTGCTGCTGTTGGTTGTAAGAGGTAAGAGGTTAGAGAGACATACTACTACTATTGTACTAAATAAAATAATGTCGCTTCGATTCTTTAAGAAGTTTTCCAAACCATTAAAATGCAATTCGTTGTGGTTGCACACTGTCATCGAAGATCTTTGGTCTGCTGCTGTATTACAATTTGGATTAATTTGAAATTCTTATACATACTATTGTATATTCTTTGTAATTCTTTTATCAATTGTGAACCTTTTCAAAATGGAAGCCACTTGAAGTACTACAAATAGTGAGGAGATAGTACTTTGGAACAGCGAAACAATTCTTATTTTTAATTTCTGGTTGTCAAGGCAAAGTGGCTAATTTAAAATTCTTTTGAGGTACATCCAAAATAAGTATATATCAACAGTTTAAATGGTGCACAATTTTATTGTGCAATATATTCGTGAAGGCGCTCACACTTGAAATGCATTTCGCTTTCTATCTGTCTTATCTGTCTGACTGTGTGTCTGCCTGTTGTCTAACGGTCTGAGTGAGTCTTTTGTCTTTGTTTCAAGCGGCATGAAATTGCATTTCAGACCAATGTAAAACAATAATAATGAAAGAGTCACTGTCATGCCACAGATAGCAGAGCAACGCCGTTCAATTATATGGAAGCAACCCAATCTCTTTCTCTATGCCTTTCCGCATTTAAACGAGTATCCTTTTTTCCATTTTCGGTGTAAATTTCATTTTGCCTAGTTAAAGTTTCATTTACATAGCAGTAAGACCTGCACCGCTGTCATTCAGATAGTCAGTCAGTCACACAGCATCCGCTTCCGTTTCCATTTTTGAATTTCTTCCATGTCAGAGCCACTTGAATCGTTTGGTATGCAAAATTGTTCAGTTTCTTCTTGTGGTTAAATGTAAATTTTATTGAATTTAACTTCTTTTGTACACGTCTGGGTGGGTGAGCGTTAAAGAGGAAATTGCATAATTATGCCTAATCTTGAGACATTTCTTTTGCACTTTTCATTCTTTCTTCCACTTTTTGACGTCATCTTTTGTATTACTTACTAGTATATCTATTCTTATTTGAGTCTTTTGTGCATTGAAGGTTGCATCTTTGGTGGTGGTAGTAGAAGCATCTAGAGCAAAATTTTGGAGTTCAGGCGCGCTTTCGTTGAATATGCATTCCACAAAGTTCAACTTGGCTTCATCTAGTACTTTGTTCTGACTACGGAAACTTTTTAATTTGTATGACAAAGCGGATTAATATTTGCCTGACTTTGGCTTAGTGGTTTTCCTTTTCTTTCTTTATATTCATTCTCTTAGTTGTGTTTTATACTTTCTGTTTTATTTTTTATTTTACCTGTTCAATTTTCTCTTCATACTACTAGACTAAGTCATTGAACTTAATTAGCTAAGAGTTCAGAACATGAAATAAAGAAAATATAATCAACTTAAATTATAATAAAATACAATAAAATAAATCAATTAATTGTATTTCGATTACGATTAAAAAGTATTGAATTCATTCGCAATCATTAAAAAATAAATCAATTAAAATAAATTGAAATTTTGTTCGCTGATGCCGAATATTTCTACAGTATACGAGTATAAGTAAAATATATTATGGGAAAACGCACAAATCGAAATAAGAGAAACAAGACAATCGGATATTCTTTATTGAGAACAAACAGTCAATCATAGATGGATAGATAAAGATAGGCAGGCAAACAGAAATACAGACAGAGACAGACAGACAGACAGACAGACAGGCAGGCAGTCAGTCAGACAAGCAGGAGTCATCTTTGCAGGATGTATTGTGTTAGTAAATTGGCGATTCAGTTTGCTCTTGCCAATGGATGTGATTGATTTTGTTTCATGCCATTAAATGCAATTAAGTATAAATTTCAACGATATTTTTTCCACAATTCTGTTGGCCAACTCAGCATGAGTATCGTATGAAAGAGAATGAATGAAAGTGGTAAAGAAGCATTAAATTAAAATTTTAATGAATAAATTAAGTAAATATTATTACTTTAATTTTTATGTTTTGGATCGAACAAGATTTCTAAGGTTAGTTTTTGATGAAATCAGGGATAACCCTGAGCAAGATTCTTCACAATAATGTTCAGTATTCCCACTTAGCTGATAGTGATCCTTGTAGTATAACAGAGAGATGCCCGTTTTGGGCTTAAGTTTCAATTGAATAGATTTGCTTGTCAGAGTTTTGGAACAGCCTTCACAAAGCTAGATTTACAAGATTCTTTCTTATTGTCTTTGTATATATTGCTATTCCAAAAGAATTGATCAGGTCGAGTAAAAGGTTCTACAGTAGATTTCTTGCCAGTATCTGTAACACTGGTACCCTTTTTTCAGATTGCTAGCTCGTTTCATAATTCTTCACATTCTCATACTATATGGTATAGTTCAAATTGTAGGTATTATATTTCGCAGGTGTAGAGTGCTTTAGTAGTGGCTTGGTTATCTGTCTTGTTCTATGTGAAATTTATCTAAATTCAACATTTTGGTTATCACTAAAGATTATATTCAAAACTTCTTTAAGGTTATATCTCTATATATTAAATGAAGTAATAAAACAACCAAAGATTGTCACCCATGTGCTGTTAGACTTGGCCATTTCTATTAAATCAACTCGTTTGTTCTATGATAAACGCAACTGAAATGTAAAATGAAATGCAAACGAATTAAATGATGATGTACGAGTTAGGATGTGTATGTTTGGCTACTACTATTTTTCATAAAAGCGACATTTTTCTTATATTACTATAATATACATACATATATTTTTTTATATATCCTTTTTCCTTTTGACGATGACGACGACATTTTTTGTAGACATGAAACTACTCTCAGCGTAGAACAAGACATGTCAAAACTTTGACGACATTAAACGAATTGTACGGCATATTTTCACATAGCAATGAAGCAACCTAAGATTTCTTTCTACATTGGTAACAGCCTCTCAATGATGTTGAGAGGGTGATGGCGGCAGCAGCAGTGGCAGTGAAGATGGTGTTCAAGATGATGGGTGTTGAAGATGAGGATGGGGAGGGCATTTGTGCGAATGTCGAATTTTGAACAGACTGTTGATGTGTGTGTGAGAGACTAGACAGACGCAGGCTCTAAGCAGGCTGTTGGAGTGGTTAACTTATATAAACATACCCTTGCCATATATGTATGTATGTAGAGTTAGAGGTTTGTGGCTAAGAAAAGCTGGCAGCTACAGACAGCTACATACATGCATAAAAGATTTCGTTGGCGCAGACAAACATTTGGCAAACATTTCTTTTGTTTTCTAGCGTCCTTCGCATTCCGCTCAGCTACTAGTACACCATTCTGTTCCATTTCTATATTTCCTTTTTTTCCTATTCCTATTTGTTTTTTTTTTTAACACAAGGACTATGATGATGACAACGACGACGATGATGACGACGAGAACTTGTTTGGGTTGAAAAACTTTGAGCATGAACAGATGTTACGCGAAATGTTCAAAGTTTAGTCGTTGAAAATATTTAAGAAATACTACTACGAAAGGAAAATACAATACACAAAAATAGAAAATAGAAAAAAAAAAAACATCTTAAGCTGCAAAGAAATCCGCTTGCTTCTTCTTTTATGAATTGCAGTAAACACTAATAATATTGAGTGCCTACTTTTGGGCACCAAAAGCGTAAAAATTAAAAAGCCAAATCCAAAGAAAATGAAAATCAAAATAAAAATGAAAGGGGGGGGGGGGGGTTGAGTTGTTGTGCAAAGAAAATGTTCAAATATAGGCGCATTTGTGTAACCACAAAATCTCATCACGTTGCGCAAATAGCTAAATCTCAATTTCATTCAAGTGTAAATTAAAAAAATGCCCGCAAGTTGGGATAACCGCATTGAAGCGAATTTAAACGATTTTTCGGTTAGGCCTTCATTCATTTATTTTGGACTTTCCTTAAGATTTTTTTTCGCTTATTCTTTTTGCTTTTGCTTTTCTATTCTGTCAGCTTGTGCTGTGTGTGTGTATATACTTGTACATATTTTGCTTAAACAAACAAATAAAATGCCTATCAATGCTTATGTGAAAATTGTCGATATTGCTTTTGGCTTAAAGGAGAGAGAGAAAAAAAGAAAAAGAAAAAGTAAATTTGTGAAAAACTGTCTGAAAAATGAAGCAAAATTTCTACAATAAAATAACACACACTTACTCAAAAGGAAAGTAACAACAATGAGTGTCTCTAGAACGCATTTTCCTTGATTTTTTTTTTGTATACATAACTTTATTTGTTTTTTCACTGTCTGCTCCACAATCTAATCATGCGTAGAAAATTGCTAAATCACGTTTTGCCAATTGTTTGATAAATCGTAAAGGACACTTAAAGAAAAATTGTGAAAAAATTTACAAAAACAATTACATTATGTAAAGGTAAGTATTATACCAAGTACCAATACTAAGTAAGTTGTAGAAATTATTGAGTAAATATCATACAATATTTTAAGGAAAAACCAGAAAGAAGGCTATCATTGACTATGCCAAAGATGTAATACTCTTCACGCTCCCCGGTTGCTTCCAACCTACCTTTCTTAGCATCACTATATTCTCTCTGTTACAGTTTGATTGAACACAGTTTGAGTGGCACTGTATTTTTATTGTACTTTTTTATAAGTTTGTCATTTAATTTGGGTTTGTATGGTAGGTACTCCTCCTGGTAAACCTAGTATCATGAAATTTACATGCTTGATGGATATAGATCAGAAACTTACAGTATCCAAATTTTAGTTCGATACGTTAGAAAACAAAAAACTTTTTATAATAAGGACATTAATATAAAGGGGGGTTTGTATGGGAGGTACCCCCTAGTGGTCTCAGCTCTCTAGCTCAAAAACTGAGGAACTAGTTTGCATACATACAGACAGTCATACGGATAGACGGACAGACAGACATGACTAAATCAACTCGTCTCATTGAGCTGATCACAAATATATATACTTTATGTGGTCTGCGATGTCTCCTTCTGTGTGTTACAAACTTCATGACAAACTTACCATGCTATTCACTCCCGTGAAGAGTATAAAAAAAGAGATTCCAATTTCGTTGGTTTTACACACGCTATGATCAAGTGTAGGAATTGTTTTAATTGGCTTACCAATTGCTAGTTTTATTTTAAAAATGAACAGACCTGTTTAACCATTTGCCAATGCATCACAAAGGTTTCTAGCTACAAAACCATTCTGCGCTCTTCAGACGATTTGTGAAAGTTTCGACCCATCTAAAACGATTATCTGATCTTACTCCATAATTTGGTCAAAATTAATAGATCTTTTTATAACAGCTTTAGAGAGATAAACACCCCAAAACACTTTGTTTATTCTGAATGACGATCAATGTTTTAAATTGTATTCTATAAATAGGGACATTCTGGACAAATAGGTTGAATGTTACCAGCATGTACATGTTTGCGCTAGAATATGATCCCAGTTAGGGAAAATGGCATTCAACAAGTATGCTTTCTAAGTTAGACCGAATTAAGATAAATCGCATTGGCGTAAATGATAATGATACTAAATGAAGAAAACGTACAAAAATCTATTTGAATAATATTGGTATATATTTTGATTCTGAAGAAATTTCGTTGTCACTTTGAATTGATTATTGATTCCAGTTTTATTGGTTCTCTTGAAAACGTCTACTATATTCATTCCAAGTTCAACCAGTTTAAGTTAAATGGTTTTAGATCTGCATGTGTTATTAACACTCAATCAATTAACAATACAAAATTGAAATTTACTATATGAATATGTGTTCTATTTATTGAATCTGAAAATATTTTAGTTAAAGAAACAAGATACAAAAAAGAAAGCATTCGAGTAGTATGCCACATTCATAAATACAAATCAATTGTCAAGCTGGTTTTGAAAATCATTGTGCAACGACAGCGTGCAAGAGAGTCAAGTTAATGAACCCATATGGACCGTAAAATTTCAATCATTACTCATAACCGCAAAAACGTCAGTAAATGAAGCAAAGCAAAGAGCAACAGTCATGGCAACGCAGCCCCAGTCGAAGCCACAAAGATACATATATAAATATGTTCATTCTGACTAGTAGAGGAAAAGTGTTGCCCCTACACGCAACAGACAACAGCTGTCGACTTAGAAATGCACAGACACAAGTCAACCAAATGAAGTACTCGTACATAATCATGGAATAAGTGAGTTAGTCATTGTGTGAGTGAGTTGGTGAGTCGCTGAGTGAGTGAATGAGTTTGCTAAGAAATGGCAAGAAACAGTAATATAAATGACATCTCAGGAATTTCTTAATTCCAAAGCGGTGTCAGCTGAAAATAGGGAGCAATTGTATTCTGAATGTATAGTAACATAAGCAACATCAGCATCCAGAAAAGCTGCACCAGAATTCTCAGTAGAACCAGAATCAGCAGCAATAGCAGCCAAGCAAAAAATGTGTTCGTTTTTCAAGTTTTACGGTAACATTTTGCGGTCGCGAATAAACTTAACTTGACTTGTTTCGAACGAAGAGCAAAGTGCTATGTCATGAAATATCGTTAGAAATTACGCAAAACAATGTCTACGACAACTGTAAAATAATAATAATAATAATAGTAATAGTTATAATAGTTATTGTAATAAGCAACTGTAGCAGTAAAAGTGGCAGCAAAAATTATTTCAATGACAATAAGGATGTTGACAAGCAGCTATTTTGGGACTTCTATTTACTTGGTGAAATGCCTTTCTCAGTCCCATTTAAGTCATTTAGTCGTCTTGGTTTGTTGCGCTCCGCTGAAGACATTTGTTAAATAATTGGATGGACGAACAACATTTTGCGGCATGCGACATGCGGCATATGACAATGTCAGATGAAATGAAATGAGCAAACGGTATTTAGTTTTGTAATAAACGTACTTCATGTCGGTTAGTTTTTAAGGGAAATTAAATAAGAACAAAAAGGAAAAAATTATAATATAAAATATGAATTGTGTCATCTACACAAATAAAAATGAGAATTTATTTATATATATATATTTTAAAGAGTTAAAATAGTAAAAGATTTCAACTGAAATTGGATTGCAACTTACATACTTTTGAATAAACAATAATTGTTGAAATTTCTCATTTTCATTACACAATCCTTTAGAGTTGATATCCCACAAGGGACGAAAGGAACTGGGAGATGCATTCAGTAATAGTATAGCATAGTACATAGTTCTTATATATGTAACAGTAGTTCTGTTGTTCATCAGTTTGCAACAAAGTTGTCACCATTTTGAAATATTTATTTTGTTTCATATTTCTGTCATTGTGGTTTGTCGGTTGGCTTCTGTCTCCGACCACAAATTTATTGTTTTGTGTGTGAGTTTTTTTTTTTTTTGGTTTTGTATTGTTTTGTCATAGTTTTTTTTTTTATTTGTCTAGTTTTGACTTTTTCGACTTTTATTGTATCTTTATTCAACACATTTTTGTTTATTTTTTGATTTGGTTTGCCGGTTCGGAGGGTAATGAGGGTTATTTTTGTAAATAAGAAAATTAATAATTTATTTAATTAAGTTTTCATTAATGTTGCAATTTAGGTTAGTAATTCTAGGAAAAATTGATACGATAGAAAAAATAAATACGTTTATTTAATGATACTAGATGCTTTTTGATGATTCGAGATTGTAATATTTTCGTTGTAGTTATTAGCAAACTCGACCTAGGCAAAGTAAACGTCGCAATAAAAATTTTATCGCATATATAAATACAATATGTCATACAAGAATGTTAGGTCTCTCTTCGAGTCTTGCACGAATTCATTTGAAACGACAAACAAGGCATTTGTAGGTACACGAACGGTCGATCAAATGAATACCGATAATGCCGATAGTTTCAAATACCTAATAAATATTTGCTCAGACAAACCAAATCAAATGCCGGCCAAATGCAAATGAACCAAATGTCAAATCAAATGAATGGAACGGAAAACATTTAAATACATGGAAGTCGTTCTTCAGTAGTTGGTTACGCTGATCATTGACTCTATATGGGTTGGAAAGTAGAATATTTACGAATGATCTGTTTTATACTCTTCACGGGAGTGAATAGTATTATAAGTTTGTCATGAAGTTTGTACCACACAGAAGGAGACATGGCAGATCTCATAAAGTATAAATATTGTATTATTGATCAGCTCGTTGAGACGAGTTGATTTAGCCATGTCTATCTGTCTGTATGCAAAAGCTAAAGAGCTGATACATAGGTTTCTTTTTACCATATGCTGCACAGAATCAGAATCACGGAATCAGTTAAATCGGACCGCTAGGAGGGTTACCTCCCATACAAACTAAAATTGAAATTTATGTTCTTATTACGAAAACTTTTTTGTTCTTTGACTTATCGAACTGGAAATTGGACATTATGAGTGCCTGATCCATATTCACCATCCAACGAACTCATTCACAGGAGCTTGAAGAGTTTTACATATTTGGCATAGCCAATGATTGATTACCTTCTTTCTGCTTTTTCATTTGATTCGTTTGTATTCACTTTTCGAATGAACCAAACGCATGCACTTTGTTTCACTTTTATTCGACACCAAGTGAAATCAATTGTCTAATGTATTTGGGAATGTTTGCTTGCAAATGCATTCATGCAAGACTGTAGTCTCTATTTGCACATTTTCTGACTTAAGGAGAACCAGAAGTATTCTAGCATCTGCTCTGTATGTTTCCAGCTCTATAATAAGCCGGTATGCATACCACACCACTAGCATCTATCTTACTTTACTAACTTATCTATTAACAACTCTTCATATTATCCCATTTATTTATACATAATATTTTCAATTGGCTTATATATCTTATTTCGAAAGATTGTCATACACTTGTACTTGTAGAAGCGTAGAAATGATATTAGATATACCTAAATATTCATTAATTGTAGTGTTTACTTTTAATTTTATTTTTATAGCTAAAACTTTTGTCATTGAAAGTTGAAATTATGACTTTTTCTTATTCAGTTTCATCATTTTCTGGCTTCCTTTAAATAAATAATATTATTCATTTGCCTTATAAATTAAGCAGAAGAATTGAGACGAATTCGGTCAAATCATTAATTAATTATTCACCTTCATTCCCAATCGCCTGTCACACCTTTAAAAAGAAAATATCTACCTAAAATTATCATTTCGTTTCGTTTGAAAAACCCACACTCTTAAGAAAAACTTAATGATTATTTATTGTTGAATTTGTTAGACAAGCATAGAGATAATTCAAATACATAATTCAATTTATATACAATAGAATGGCAGCAATTAAGCAAGGTCAAGATGTATAGTATTCTGCACTGATTGACGTAAATGTATTTTGTATTGAATAAAATACAACACAATTCATTAAATGTGTCAAAGATTAATATGAAGACATCAAATGCGACAGGCAACAGATGTCCTTGGATATTTGCTAAGGACAAATCGTATAAAAAAGCTAAAATATAATTATATTCCTAACTTATGAAGTGTTTCGATAGCAATAAGTAACATCATACATTGAGAATGCAAGGGGAGGGGGACGCCAAAAGAAAAATCTTAGATCAAAAAGGTACAAGTATGTAGACATAAAACAATAAAAAGTAGTTTATATCATAGTTTATCAACTTTTTTAACTCACATACGACATGTGTTTGTACTAGTACACAAAGATACTTCTATTGTCTATCAACCAATTTCACAGTTGTGTTTGTGTGAGTGTGAGTGCCTCTTACTACAATGATTAATTGCAATAAAACACTCATGATCCGCAACCAAATAAAAAAATAAAAATGATAAATGACATTTTGTTGGTCTCACGCTTTTGCCAGTACTTCTTCACTCTTTACTCTATACAAGTATTTTAAGTTAAGCTGCCATGCAAGCGTGCTCAAATACAAACGCATGAATACAGATACATCAGTACATATGGATGTTTATCCTATGAGTATTTCTTACCAAATCCAACCATCCATAAAAGTAGTAATTGTTGTTTTTGGCAACATAACCGCGAGCGTACATCTTTGCAAAATATTCCGCATGCTATGCGTTTCCCGCCTTCTCTTCTTCTACTAGTACATCTAACTTCTTTCTTTTCATCATGTGTTCATCTGAATTTACCATCACCATCGCCATCACCATCACCATCACCATCGTCTTCATCTTTTCTTTCTTAGACTTTGGTGTTTTTCTTGAGCTATGTCGACTTCATAATAATTTTGTTTTTCTATACTTTAGTATTTTTTTTTTGTTTTGTATTCTTTCATTTTTCTTCTTCTATTTTGTCTGTTTTATTATCTGTAACTGTGTGTATATCTGAGTGTGTGAATGGGTGTAGTGAGGTTTTCTACAATGGAAACACGTACACATACGTTGCTCATGTGTACGTGATGTCGAGTATTCATCAAGCTGCCAACAGAGTTAACAAAATTTACAAATACACACATACTCGTATATATGTATATATGTGGTATGAAGAACGTAATGAAAACAATACTAAGTGTATGCAAGCATTTTTGCCTTTAGTAAGTAGATGTGATGAGATGAGATGAGTTGTGTGCGATGAGTATGACGTCTGTCTATGTCAAAATAAGTGAGTGTTTGCAGTTGATTATCATTTCCGGTCTATACTTTTTTCACTTATAACAACGCAACGTTGTCTTCTTAACTTCTTTCTTTGAGTTTCTTTGGTGTTTCAATAAATTCGCAGTTTTGTTCTAATTTTCTTTTTCCTTTTGCATTAAGCCAACCCTGAAATTCTTAATTATTTGGTTTGTTGTAATTACCGTTAAGCATGTAACTTTTGTTCTGTGAAAATAGAAACATAAACTTTTGTCTAAAGAAAGCAGGAAAAACAAAAATTTAAGATGTTTCACATAGAACATATTAACTTTATCAAAGGACTCGCGTATATTTTTTTACTGTAAAAATTACTGTACTGTTAATGGTAATGTAAGACTCCATTTTGCTGTTAACTGCAATAGTAGCATAACAGAATAAACTGTTATATTCTCTGAATTTGCTATAATATACAATTATAGCTTAACTTATACTTAACAAAAAAAAAATGTATGTCCTTTACAGAGAAGAAATTCACTCTTAAATTGATTTTCGAATTTGCTTCTCTCTTAAATTTAATAATTTACTCTTTCTAAAAATGGTCAAAATGGTTGATGTTCGAAAATTTGTTGGTTGCTTCAAAATCAGTTGTGTACAGGAATTTAAAAATATTAAAAATAATTGTAATCTATTATGGTATAATAAAAATATAATTTTATTAATTTTTAAACACACTTTTTAACAGAACTCAAAGGTATAGAAATAAACTATATCCCCATAGAGTTCATTGGGGATTTGCAATTATTTTTTTAATAATGGAAAAATTGATGTCATTCAAGTGCTTTTATTTTCCGATTATTATAATCTTTGCAAACATTTTAAATTAAAATCTAAAGATTATTCAGTCTTATGTTACCATAATTCAACAATTCCATAGTAATGAGAAGGTCATAATCTTCAGTAAAGCTGAAACTTTTAGTGAATTCGCATATTACTAAAATGAAAAATGAAAAAAATGGGAAAAAATCCTTTCGCTAATTGTTCACATTGTGTTCATCATTCTATTTACATACACCCACACCCACACATAAACAAAAACAAACAAAGAACCACACACACATATGCAGACAAACACTTATACAAATACAAAAGTGCTCATGCAAACTAAAAAGCACTTCGATAGTTTATAATTCCAGAATGTCCAGCTAATGTGTCCTTAATAGCGACATCATCCCATTTGCTTTTGTCGTTTGAATGAATGTAACTAAGCCAAATAGAATTATGAGCTAAAAGCGGAAGCACATACACACACATCTTAACACATGCACATATATGGTAAGTATACATTCACACACATGTGTTATAGCGTGGAGAATGTTGAGAAAAGAAATTAAACGAGAGGAATGAAATGGCAATGGCTGGCTTACATTCGCATACATTTAGTGTTGAGCAGTTGTTCTCTACTCTGTGTGTATAATGTTAAATGCATTCAACTCAACTATGTACACTAAGCTACTCCATTTTTTCAAAATATGCAAATGCCGCCATTAGCTTGGCAATGATATCTCTACCGATTTTTATTCTCCTCCTTTTACTACTTTACTCTCCCTACCTGCTTCCAATTCTACTCTGTACGAGATCTTTTTTCAATTCATTTTTCTACTATTCTATTTTTTGTAATTTCATTTCTCAAAAGATACACACGAAAGGCATTTCAACATGATTTTGCTGTTGCGGCTGCTTGAAGTCTACAAAGTTTTATTTCATAGTCATTAAAATTCTCTCTCCATCCTCCATTTAAGTAGGTATAGTAGTATAAATCTTGGCATGTAACTTACCAGCTCAACGCAACCATTAATTAAACAGAAAATACTATTTCTTATTTGCGTAAAATTCATTAAAAAATAAGAAGAAAAACTCAAACCGCAAAATAACAATTTTCTTGTATTTGTTTTCTGTTTTCATTTTTTTTTTGTGGCGCGTGAAAAAAAATCTTGCGATCTTGGAAAAGATTTTAATGCGTGTTACACGCACGACACGAACACTAACGTATATAGTATCGAGAAACACATGTATAAAATGTATCTGCAAACAGTCTCACATTAACACACAGTCATGATAGTATAGTATAGAAATGCTTGCTGCCATTTTCAGTGAAAATTTATAAGCTGCCAATAATTTATAACCAAAAACTTGGCAAAATGTCGTAAATTGGCAGTAGCAATATTATTGACAGTATTGTGGTTGGTTAACTACTACTATGTGCGAGTATATATGTACATAAGTATGTATGTAGTTAGTGGTAAAGGCAACCATTTTATATTCACACAGATATAAACACAGATACATTTGCATACACTTATATGTGTATCATGTTGTTAGCTGATTTCATTTGATTTTCAGCGTACAATGAATTACCCAAGCATAAGATTTATTTAATAATAAACAGCCGACGAAATGAAATGAGACTGCATACATATACAATATATTTTTATCATGTGTGTGTGTGTGTGTATGTGTATGTTTATTTATGTAAATTTAGTTAATATTTATTTACTCAGTCAGTCAGTTGTGTTGAAATCTTGGTGTTTACATTGAAAATTTATTGAAATTAATTAATATAAGATTCATGCACCGTAAATGATATTTTGCCAAATGCGGTTTCATTTCTTACTCTCACTTATGTATTGTATTTGATAGACAGACAGACAGACGGATAGGTAGATAGATAGATAAATAGATAATTATTTCCACAAATAATTAAAGTATTGCTTCAATAGTTACTCACTCTATACTCTATCTTTTAACCATCTGTGAAGAAGATGTCTATACGATATTGTTTACACAATAGTTATAATATTTAATCATTATATAGAAAATTGTATTACCATTAACCGGTTCAAGACACTTATTTCGAATAAAGAATTTTCGATAAATACGGCTTAGAAACATAGCTTTAGTGTACTTAAGATTAAAATCATTGAAATAAAACAAAACAGAAATTATTTTACACAAAATGGGAAATATCTCAAAACATTGATATTCAACTTAAGTTACTTTAACTTATTGCCACAGATACGTATATATAAGACGAAAATACAATACAAAGGACATAAGTTTTAAATTTGTTAACATAGCATGTCTAATTTAAATTAAATATGGGATACCGCTGCAACCAACATTCAGCAAGTTCAAGCCTGTCAAAACAATGCACTTTTTCGTTTATCTGGAGCTTCTTGGTTTGTGCGCAACACCATTTTGCACAGAGACTTAAAGGTGCCCACGGTGTACGATGAGGTCCTTCAAAGCTGTAAACGTCATCGGCAGAGACTGCACTCATGGATGGAGTCGACGCCGATTCAAGAGGCTCCATCGTAATGACTTTCAAAACAGAAGGAAATTAACTATACACCCACATCAATATTCTTTACAATCATATAAATATTTTATGCACTTTTGCGACATTATTTAATTAATTCTTCATCTAAAGAATATGCATTAATTGACAGGTACGGAAACTGGACATTACATTTAGTTAGTACTATAATTTTCTATTTTTTTGCGATTGGGGGTCAAAAGTGTCTTCGCATCTTCAAGGGTGCCGGTATGTGGTGTGCCACTAAAAACATCTCCCCCTATAGGATAGGAAATGCTTTCACATTACTTCAAGGTGGTATCCTCTTCTGTTTTCATATGTCGACTGTCGTTCATGCGTCCATGTCTCGCTTCTTGCATCTTAGTATCGTTTCAATGTAGTGAGCTACTTGTGCCTAGTTGTGCTTACTCACTAGCATCTTGTCTACTATATTTGCTGCGTTGATGGGTCCCACACTATTTGTTAGTTATATTTAATTTTTAATTAATGAGAACCTTAATATAAATTTGCTACAAAAATTTACAGGCTAATATTATGAGATAAGATAAGATACAAATAGATTTTTAAACTACTTAGTATTAGATTATTAGTGTTTTAAAATCTTTAGGATGAGAACGTTGTAGTCTTCTCCTTCTTACGCCGGATAGAACAAACAGTTCGAATGCACCGATAATCTGCTACTATATGCTTTTAATTGTGCCTGTATAAGGTCAACTGGATGCCGAAATATCTTTCAATGTCACTGGTCCGCACATACTCGTACCAAGGAGCACCATAGATTCATCTAAGTATTTGCGACTGAAAAACTGTAAGCCCCTCTAAATTTTTCTTTGTTGCGATGCCATCAACCCGAATATCATATCTCCAACTGATAAAATACTTTTGTATATAAGCACCTTGTTCCGAAGGGACAGCTTGGGTAATCTTAAGTAATAAACACACGTTTGTTTTTTGCTATCAGAAAATGTATAAGTTTATTATATCTCAATATCAATTTTATTCTTGAAAGTGATGAGGTTGCATTTCTGAATATACATATTACATTACTTTGCACTACTAGTTGTCTGAGAACCAAACCAACAAATATTAACCAAATTAAAAAGTTGAATTTTTTTTTTTCTCATAATAATCAAATAATGGTCTTTTGATTGGTCCAAGTATACTATGTGAAATTTAAACAAAGGCCACTAATATTTAATAATTTTCTACTTTTTTTATGCATCTATGCAGTGTGTGGAAGCATTTAATTTCCGGTAAGATTGAATTATTTATTTACCCAACAGTAATTCTTTCTCTCGTGAGTCAAATATTTATGTTCACTGACTTACCAAAACAATTTTCTATGGGAAATACTTTAAGTATTGTACTTGACTACTGAAACCCAGATTTGTAATCCTTGTAAAATGAAAATAATGAAAGAAATAAAAACATTTTAAGAAGGAGCTCGAGGCAAAGCTTTTAGCTTAATTTATACATACACTCACATACATAAATGCACTCTACGCTTCTGCCATTTTGTATATGATGTTATAACGACTAATTTTAGCTAACTATAACAACAAGAACAACCACAACATACTTGTATTCTATGCTGTGAATTTGTTTAAGTAATTTTCGAAAATGTTACCCAAAATGGCAACAAAGTGTCATGTTGGCCAACATGTTGCCACCATCATCACTTTCACCATTACCACCACCGCTACTATCACCACCACCACTACTTACTATCATCAACATCTCTTTCATGTACAAGGAATGTACTAACATAGTATGTATACAATATTATAGTATATCAAGAGTACTCACACAGGACCCAACATAGCATATTTTTGCACTTTAGTATGTTGTTTTTTGTTGTCGATAATATTCTTGGTGTTGCTGATGCTACTGTTGCTGTTGTTAACTGTTAAACATGTTTGAGTTCTTAAGTTGATAAAGAGAAATAACTACAACAAGAGTTTGAACATATTTTTCATTGTGACCCCTTTGTGAATATTATCTTATGGTAAAAAATTGTAACAACAAATTCTTTTAAATATTTTTTAATATACAATAACAGAAAGTATGAAAATCCTCTTTTTATATTATAAGCTATTTTTGAAATATTTATAAAAACAATTAACTTTATGGGAGAGATGCTTTTCAGATTTGCTGCAAAGGCTATAATGAATTTTTAATTGCATACACACTAATAGAATAATATAGATTGTGGGTAAAAGTAGGAAACATGAAATATATTCTATATAGTCTGATAATATGGCTATATGTGTATTACTCCAAAAATGATACTTCCAATCTCATGACATTTATTTAACGATGCTACAAGAATCTCTTAATCCATAAACCTTTATTTCTACATTATTTGTTTTTTATTCAATTTAAATTTATGCCTTTTCCAATTTCTTTTAATACAAATAAAACAAATATTAAGTAAATGCCTAAACTTTATATTCTAATTAGAAAACTTTTTTCATAAATATAAAAATAGAAATCTTGAAAAAAAAAAAGAAAAAAATACTAAATGCGTAATTTTTCTTCATTGACAATTTTTTTCTATTCTAAGTGCTCGAATTCATTTTGATTTTGTCAAGAGTAACAATAGAAACGACAAGGACAATATTATCCAGACAACAGACAAAACAACACTAATAAGAATAATAACAACAGCAGTAACAACAATGACATATACTGGCCTTTTCTTAAGGAAAATCAAGGAAAAACAAGTATTAGTACAACTGACATCTGTCGGCATTTACAAGTCAACGCTGCTGGTCGATGCAAAGAAATAAAGAAACAAAAGGCAAAATAAACTAAATAAAATAGAAAATATTGTAACATCAACAACATTTGTAAGACAATATGGGCGAATGCGTACATAATAACAATATAGGAAGGAAGGAAATCCGAGTAGCAAGTACAACGCGAAAATCTTATCGACAAAGTAATCGGAATTAGTGGTTATTTAATGCCACTAGCAAAAGAAGCGCCATCTGGACATGTCTGTCTGTACGTTAGAATTGTTATTTATGTATATCTATTTATGTATGTCTTTCTGTAGTTTAGGATAAATAAAAAATGGCAGCGTCTTATAAACTCTGGACTCAGACGACGAATGATGTAGACAGAATAAATAGAAAAAAAGTAAATGAAGTTTCCTGGTTGTAACTCTCTATAGAACAGAAGAAGAACAGTTCTGTAATGAGTTCTTATGGTAAAAGTTACAATGTTAAATGCAAAGAATTGCTGCAAATGCTTGTTTTTCCTATTGTGGCTCATGAACTTTGTTTATTATTATTGTACATTATATTGTTGTCATTATAATGATTGAAATGATACTGTGGAGGATGGAGTATTTTCATCAAAAAAAAAAAAAAAACATTGAATATAATATTTTTCTTTAATATATACAATAGATAGTGTATTTCATGTAATTTTTGTATGATAAAATGTATATTTTTAACTATTATTG
This sequence comes from Amiota communis, assembly GCA_037043315.1. Classification (NCBI taxonomy): domain Eukaryota; kingdom Metazoa; phylum Arthropoda; class Insecta; order Diptera; family Drosophilidae; genus Amiota; species Amiota communis. The sequence continues at coordinate 2,218,613 of JBAMAV010000657.1, forward strand.
CATACTTTCTTTTTGACAACTTAGGAATGCAGTGATAAAGCATTCGAACCGGGGCAGAAACTTAAAAGTGGCGACCTTCTCTCCAACGTTTAAGATAAATTACTCAAAACGTTCATAAATAAAACCCTTTAACAAATTTGACTTATAACCTAAAACTTTTTCATTTGTGCGATATAAAATTATACGAGTATTTAAGAAACATATAACTAGGAAAGATGACATACAATCAAGACATTTACAATCTGTAGGTCTCAGTATTGTTTAATCTTTTTAATTTTGCTACAGCTTTATACGGCGTGCTTTCTTTACGGCGAAAGAATTTATAAGCTCATGAAAGTCCATTTCAAAGGTAGTTTTATTTTCAATGGCTTGGATCGCGAGGCCAGATATACGTTCCTGACTCATTGTTAAACACAAATATGTTTTAATTATTTTCAGTTTACTGAAGCTTCGCTCACAGCTTGCAGATGACGCAATATATTCTTAAACGCTTATTGTAACAGATCGAATGCACTTGATTTTTCATTAATTTCGGTTACTAGCTCTTTTAAAACGATAAGTTCCTGGCAAAAATCAACTGGATTCAAGTCTTTCGAATATTTTTGATCTAGGTCGGCTCCATTTTTTTGGAGATTAAATTAAAGTTCCCGCCATTAGTTGTTGCCAACAATCTGCAGCGAACTTTAAAGGCTGGTACACATATGTACTGCAACAACTGCAACTCAATATGCAATTTCAAATGTTGTTCTTCTACCAATGACGTCAATTTTAGTGGACCTGTGAGGAAGATTTTTTCTTACAAGTCGACGGTGAGCCAAACAGGCTTCCGTATGCTAGGCAATTTGTGAAGCAAGGTTTTTTATTTTCAATAGAGTGCCCCAGGGCCATAATAAACTTATAAATACATATCATATTATATTAAATATCTCTCGATCTAAGAAGTCTAAACATTGGGCTATAGTTGGCAAAATTTTGGTATTTTTCTAGTTCGTTTATGTACTTTGTTGATTTTAATTGTGATGAACATCGAGCTAAACATTGGGTCATCTTTACGAATAATTTAATTAATTTTAATTTTCGATTTGGACTACCATTTATGGATAGAATTTAGAAAGTGTATTTTATTTAGATGTAACAGTATTTTGAATTTGTTTTTTAATTTCATTATTTTTATTATAATTTTTTATTCCAATGTATAATCGATCGTTTTTATTAGTTTTATTTTATTATTATCTGAATTACAAATAAATTTAAAATTTAATTTGTTAAAAAGCAATCGTTTTTGGTCGTTTAGATATTTTGTTTATTTTCATTATAATGAACCGCGAGATTAATCATTCGGGCATATTTACGAATAATTTACTTAATTCTAACTTTCTATTTCGACTACTCTTCTTTGAAAGAATTTAGGTTGTGTATTTTATAATGTTGTTGTTGCAGTATTTTTAATTGCATTATTTTCATATTCAAAACTTAAGATTTTTTTTGTTTGGAATCAGATTCATTTATATTTTTTTGATTTGATTTCAAGCATCGATTTGGCATATAATTAATTGTAGGCCGAGATATGTAAAAAAGTGTTGGGCATTAATTTGCAGAATTTTAGTTTTTATTTTGCAATTTTTAAGTTTAAGTTTTAAAGGAAATGACATATAAAACCATTGTTCGTCACCATTGTTATTATTATTAATAAAAATTATCTAAAAATCTTAAAAATTATATAAATTAAAGTACATACTTTTTGTGTTTTTAAAATATTCTGTTTGAGTCGATAGTTTTGCATCATAAGTTTTAAAGTTTATTGTAAACGATATTAACAAGTTTGTTATTACTAAAATAGTTTCCATCATGAGTAATTTGATTATTTATTTATACCATTTTTTTTTCTCTGCAAATCGATTCTTTTATTATTTATGAAATCGTTTTTCCTACAAAGAATTTATTTCGCACTTGTTTATTTCATTTAGTTTCTTATTATTATTGCCAATGTTTTCCTATGTAGATAATTGTATATTTCCTTTTTTCAAATATGCTTTTTACTGAAGCTCTTTACAAATTTTAAGGTTTTACCATAGCAGTTTCTAATTCATTGATGCAATTCATTGGAACACATATATATTAAAAAATTATAAGGATACTAAACCTAAAAAGCTTTTGAGTTTGAACTGAATCCCTTCCCTTTCTTCTGAACTTTAGAGCATAATTAAATTATTCGAATTGGAATTGTAAGTTCAATCTTCATCTCTATTTACTGCATATTTTCTCTGAAGAGTGTAATTTCTTTTTTTTATTGATTTTACATTTTTTTATATCTGTTCAGCGCCTTGGAAACATATTATAAAGCTAAAAAAGTCATCTTGGTCACATATTTCTTTTTGATTTTTAGTTTGAAAAAATCTGATCCCCATTTTTAAATTGTTTCCAAAGGTAACAATATTTTCCATTGGTACACAAATATCATAAGAAAAGGAGGTTTTACTAAAACACACCCCAAAACCCAAAAGAAGCTTATGGTAACTGTTTAGTGGTCTGGTGCAAGCTCAACGATCACAACTGAAGTATACTGCAACTAAATCGACCAGATGATGGAAAAAGTTAAGCAAAAACAGGCTAGCTTGGTCAATAGATAGATTTCTACCTTACTGCACGACACATCCAGATCACACACTGCACAAATGAATGTGGCAAAACTGCAGGAATTAGAGTTGGAACTTCTTCAACATCTTCCATACTCACCGGACTTAGCCCTCGCGAATAACCATTTGTTCTGCAATTTGGACAACTTTTTGGTAGAAAAAGAATTTAATACCAACACCAAAATTGTGATTTGATATACCCATAATGTATTGATTATTGTTTCTTATAAATTCGTAGGTCTACGCTAATACCACAAATTCGTGTTCAAATTGGAGAACTACAATATTTGATAACAAGGTTCTCATTTTACAATATTATTAGAAGTGTAATCATATCAAATGATTTGAATATTCATATCAAGTTTGTCAACATCAAACATATCATATCAAAGTTTGTTAAAAATATATTCTAGTATAATGTTTGCACGAATATGAAAAATACACGAAAAAAAAAACAAGGATTAATGTAACAGAAATATCTTCTTATTAAATCGACATGCAATTACCTAGATAACTTGAAAATAGTCGGCCGTAGAATTGTAAAAATTGTGACCAACCTAGAGTAAAATATCACTAATGTTACTTGCCTCATTGTGTATACTTTTCCGTTGATTAAACTACGACTAGAAGACCAAATTCTATAAAAAACATGATTGTCAATTGCTAATGGTAATGTTATACATCATAAAAAAGTTCATTGATTTTATAATCAAATTGCATTTTTTTTATAATTGTCTTCTCAATGCTTCTGGTCTCTTGTGCTACCAATTATTTGTATTCAATTGCAATATCATATCGAAATTCTTTACTATGTGATGACACCATGATGACATGAAATTTGTTATTTTAATTGGCAAAATCAAATGACATTTGTTGGTTTTTCGATAGGAGCAACTCTTCACTTCACCTCACCTCACTTCAGTTCACTTCAATTTCACTCTTCTGATGCTGAAGCATAAAAAACAACTCTTTATCTTTATGGTGCATTCATTTTCAGTCACTGATAGCTGTAATTATGTAACCAAGTATCACGACACACACTTTAAGTCGATTTATTTAAATTACATGATATTAAACATTTTTAATGAGTATTTTCAACAGAGAATTGAATTAATTACGTTTCGCTGTTAAAAGTACTTTCAAAAATATTTTTTTTGTAGCTCTTCGCCATTCGATAAATTTACGATAGGGTGAGGAGTAATGCCAACTGTCAGACGCAGCCTACAAGTATGCAATGATTTATGTCAACAAACGGAAGCCGAAGTTAGCTTAAAATGAGAACATCTAATGTGTGTGGCTTTGTATGTGCATCTATGTGTATCTGTAATACAGATTCTGTATGTTCATATATGTGTATGTATGGGAATATCACATTCGAGTGCTAATTTTCAGCAAAAAAACAAACTTATTCGCTTTTTGGTTTTATTTTTGTTTGCTGTTTGTGTGTTAAATTGAAAATATTCATAATTAATTTTTTAAATTTTTTTTTCGTTAAATATCTTTTTCTTTTTTGGCAACTGTGCCGTTGACATTTTGAAAGGGATGGAAAAAATCATTATTATTATTTTTTTAAGCGAAAATGTTATGTGTTTAGCATAACATGAGAGCTTTACTTGGCCTAGACAAATTCTAGCAACCCACACTTTCTCAATCAGCAGTTATTGTTGTTATAAATGCATGTATCTGTGTTTGTGTATAACAGTTTTTGCGGTTGCAGTCATTGCAACTTGTAGGCAAGTAAACACACATTCACACTCACTCACTTCTGCATAATTTTACTCACACACACATACTTTAACCGAAAGTTTAAGAAAACTTTTGTGTTTTATGGTCTTTTATATGCGCTGTCAAAACTCGCCTAGCTTTAGACGCTTGTGACAAACACACAGTCATAGATACATACTAGCAGAGACACAGATACACAAGTGTAGACGCGTTCACGCAGCAACAAAAAAAGTGTCTGTAAATGTCCCAAAAACAAAAAAACGAAAGAATCTCATAGAGTTTGAACAAACCCCAAAACGCATCGTGACCAAAAGTTTCACACTAAGTTATGAGTTATGTGTGAAAGTGGTAACTTTACGCGCCGCCGTCACATAAACTTCTCGGCATGAACATCCACGCACAAACACTTATCATACACTCCCCGACCACTCCCCGAATGCTATTTCAAATTCCAAAGTGAATGTTGCAGAAATTGCAACACTTTAATATTTTGAAATATTTCTGTTGCTTTCAGATTTGTTTGATTGATTTAAGAACTTTTTATTATTATTATGAATATTTTGGTTTACACACAATAAGAATTTGTTAATTGCATTTTTTTAAAAGTAAATTTAATGAAACACTACGATTAATTTGCTGCATTTAATAGACACAAAAGAGATATAATTAAATTTTTATTTTGATTTTTAATCATACAAACAACGTTGAATCATCGTAAAGATTAATAGTTTATGTTCTTTCGATTCTACATACCAAATTGTATTATATCAATCCAAATCAAGTAGTTTACTCTATTGAAGTTTTTAAATAATGAAGATTTTATCAAATATTAACAAAGTAAAATAAATAAAAATTACGTTTGTTGTGAACCGCTGAGCATTAAAATTATAGACACCAACTTCAAAAGTTACTCCAATCAAATAAAAAACCATTTTAACAAAAATTGTCATATCTTATTCCTGAAAAGTATAAGAAATTTAGTAAAAACCATTTGACTTTAAGACATTGAACCAACATACCCGACCAACTTTGATTAGAAACATTTATAAACAAAGGATAATTGTCCATGTTGTGTTCAGGAAAAATACTATTGAACCGAAAGATACTTGAACACTTCTGTGATAACTATAAATTGGTATTGAGTAAAATTTTTTATAGCAGTAAGTAAGTAAAAAAGAGATAAGGTAAATAATGAGATAATATTATCTTACATACTTGTAGATTTTTTCATAGTATTTCATGCATTCAATCATATACCGTGGTCTCATAGTTTTTGGTACAAATTGCTCATCTGTACTATGCTTAATTAATTTCCGAAGTGTGGACATCAAAGATAATTCATAAGAATTCGCAACAATGAATAAACCAGTCACAGATATAGAATCTTAAAAGGCTCATAATTTAAAATTATATTTTTATGTTATTTAACTAGTCAGCTTACTAAAACAACAAAGATGAATACAAATTGTATTGAAGAGATATAGTAGAGGTGACCATAAATAATAGCTATACATCCATTTTGGGTATTTGACAGATAATGCTAAAATATATAAAATTCTGTTATAAAAAAATGAATGATTTGTATGTCCATATACATAGATTAGAATAGGGGTAGGGCGGTATTTGGTTACGTCTATACTATGGCCACATAAGAATGAGACTAACAACATAGCACTAGTATGATATCTTCAGAAAATAAATAATATAAACATGTGAAAAACACAACCTGAACATTTCAAAGGAGTCTTCTTAACTTATTCATTATGTGTCTACGTTTTCTCTAGAAACAATGTAGACAAAAACCACAATTCACAGGTCAATTAAAAAACAAATTGTATCTATAAAACTTAAAATCGGAAATAAATAGACAGTATAGTAGACTAATACGAGTATTATTCTAGCGAAATCATTGGACAAGTATTTAGATAACATTGCTAGGCAAAATCTTGAGTCACTTAGAACTTTGAAATTTTGTATCAAAGTTGTAGGAGTTAATTTCATAACTGATAATAAATGGAAGCGGTCAGATGAATTGTAATCTTATACTGAAGTACATTCAAGGAACTGTTTACTGTTTATTTTTTCATAATATTTTTTATTCAAAATTTTAGACATTGTGCAATGCTTGTGAAATGATAATTTGTTTAGTGGTATGGCTTTACATCCCAATAAAGGCAGATGCACTTCATCACATTGTAATATCATATTGGGGTGTTGGAATTCTACGAGATTTAGACATTTTTAATTTGGGTGAACATATTTTCAGAACTTTTCCTTAAAAAAATTCTATTAAAATCAATTTCGTTGCAGCAATTATTAGAAAGGAAGAAATGATATTGGAAATAAGTCAATTATTTAAAAGAAGTCGCTTACTTATTAAATTACCGCAAGTCGAGCCTTCAGTGGTTCTTGAGATCACACCGAATATCACATGGCCTGATACGGTTTACTATAATTCCTTTAGCCGGAAAATCGTTATTACGAGGGCTGCTATTTATATTTCGGGAATAGGAAATAAGAACAAAAATTTTTTAATGAAAATGACCTTATTGTTTTTAAAATATTCCACATGATGATCAATACACTTTTGCATTCGTTTGAACCATTGGTCATAGCAATTTTTCCATTCCTCTTGAGACACCTCCAAAGCATGGTTTTTGAACTCTTGAACTGCTTATACGGCGCTCGTAAATCGTTGATCACGCAGTTTTTTTTTATGAGAGGGAATAAAAAGAAGTCATTGGGTGCCAAGTCAGGACTGTAGGGCGGATGAGTCATCAATTCGATGTTTTGACTGCTTAAAAATTCACCTGTTTGCCGAGATGTGTGAGAGCTCACATTGGCATGATAGAGAATGATTCGTCTTCGGCAGTTGGTTTTGCGAATTTCTCCGAAGACCTCCAGCAAACAAATTGTCGTGTACCACTAAGAATTGACAGTCCTACGTTGCTCTAGCGGAACAGTGGCCACATGAACCATTCTTCCGAAGAAACAGGCGACCATTTCCTTCGAAGTGCTTCGTGCTCGAACATTTTTGTTGGATTTGGCTCATCTTGGAAGACACACACGGTGGATTGCTGTTTAGTTTCCGGCTCATACGCTTATATCCATGATTCATCACCTGTGTCGATTTTATAAACGTCTTTTGAAGCACCACGGTCGAACTTTTTAAGCATTTCCCTACTCCAATCGACGCGAGCCTTTTTTTGAGCGATTGCTAAGTTATGGGGTATACAACGAGAACAAACCTTTTTTTACAAGTGTTCATGCAAAATAGAATGTATTGAAGTGGAATTAATGTGCAAGGATGCCTCTATCTCACGATATGTCACATGACGATTTTGCATCTTCAGTTCATGCACTGCATCGACGTTTTGTGGCACAACAACGTATTTTGGACGACCTTCACAGAATTCGTCAGCGACTGAACTACGACCACTATTAAATTCTGCAAACCAGCGATAAACTGTCGTTTTTGTTCATCGACACATTCTTGTTGGGATAATCCACGTCGAAAGTTGTGAAAAATAATCCAACGAAAACCCTCTCGAGAAATTTCCATTGTTTTGCCAAATTGATTTCTTTAACTTATTGTAAACAAAACAAAAACCAATTGTACATAAAAACGTTGTACGTACATATGTGCTAAAAAATGACAAAGTTTATTATGGCGTTGCCAGATTTTACGTATTGACATTAGTATTGCCAATTCCCAAAATATAAATAGCAACCCTCGTATAGATAGTTATACAAATTTGCGCACGAGTGGATTCCCTAGAATTATGTTTTTTCCTTCTTAATTTTAGTCCTATTGGGTAGTCACTGGTTACTGCAATAATAGTAATATTCGCTCCCTAAAATAAAAGAAGGTTTTCCTTAATAGCATCAAACATTATGTTCATTTTATTTAAGTACATATTATGAGTCATAAACATAACTATTGTAAACTTTTCTATACATATTTATGTTCTTGTTTAAGTGCACCGAATTGTAATTTAAAAAATATTAGCGAAAAAGGCAATCTTTATAAAAAAGTAATCAACCAAATTTCTTTTAAAAACGTTTCACGAATAAAGGTTTTCTTATTATTTTAAGATTAGTTTAACATTTTGTATTTTCACTTCAGGTTAGTTATGAATTTAGTTATTCTAACTCATATTTTTCAAAAACAAATAAAATGAAAAGCTGCGATTAATTAGCTATAAATTTAAGAGAAATTAGTAATAAATAAAAATCAATGTATATTGTGACATACAAATTGAAAATTTGCTGCTGATAATGTGGTGAAACCACCCACACTGTATTCCAAAGGTCGCTGACAACGTTGAATCATAATTTTTGTAATGAATTTATATTCTTTCGCTTCATTATACCAATTTGTATTATACCAGTCCATATCAAGTAGTTCACTCTTTTTTAAATTCAAATATTGGTATTGGATACACATAAATATATCAAAATAGATTACCTCCGATGTCACACGTTGAGCATAAAAGTTATACATGGCCATTTCTGACGTTGCTCCCACGAAATAAAAAACGATTTTGATAAAAAGTGTAATATCTTCTTCCTTATGTATACAAAGTCTATTAATTTTAGCTTCCTATTTGATTGTAAGATACTTTACCCAACCGATTTGGCCCACATACATTAGAAAGCATATGATAAATGTGCTTGTGGCATACAAAAAGAAGATTATTGGACCGAAAAGAGTATCAATAAATTTATGAAACCTTTAAATGGCAAAGTTAATACATTGAATATTTTAAACTAATGTATATAGAATACTTATAAATCCTTTCATGGAATTTCACACATCCCCTCAAGTAGTTAATTCTTTCAATTTTGGATTCGAAACAAGTGTCCGAGCTGTGTTTTAGTAGGTTGCGAAGTACTGATATTAAAGTGTACTCATATGTACTCGAAAGAACAAATAAACCATCCAAAGCAATTACATCTTTAAAAAAGCAACACGTTGTAAAATATTAATAGATATTTAGAAAACTTACAAAAACAACAGATATAAAAGGAAACGAAATTGGTGATAAGCCCCAAAAAAGTACCAAACAAATTTCCAGGTAACCATGATGGATATACAGCATCAAATGCTGAAATATAAGTAGATTCTCTGTTGAAATTTTGTATTATAGCAAAACATGATTATTCATAATAATTTAGTTTTTTTATCAATAGAAATACAAACGTAATCCCATCGTTGCGTTTTCATTTTTTAGTACAAGAAATTCATATATGAACATTCCAAGCGGTTTCAATATATATGAAGATGCTAATAATATTACGCAGTATCCAAAATATTTAATTTGTAATTCAATAAGTAAGCTACCCCTTTTAAATAATTGACATATTTCCAATATTATTTCCTCCTTTCTAATAATTGCTGCAAAGAAATTGATTTTAATGGAATTTTTTAAGATAAAGTTCTGAAAATATGTTCACCCAAATTAAAAATGTCTAAATCTCTTAGAATTCCAACACCACAATATGATATTACAATGTGATGAAAAGCATCTGCCTTTATTGGGATGTAAAGCCATGCCACTAAACAAATTATCATTTCACAAGCATTGCACAATGTCTAAAATTTTGAATAAAAAATATTATGAAAAAATCAATAGTAAATTTCTTTGAATATACTTCAGTATAAGATTGAAAATTGATGTTCTTTTGATATTCCAGCGATATGAAATTCCATTGAGCGTAGTTGGTCAATAACATACAAAATAAAAAAAATAAAATTAAACTAAAATAAAGAGGAAAGATATTTTTTTAAATTAATTATATAAAACAAAAATTATATATTTTTACTTACAATTTATTTGACCGCTTCCATTTATTATCAGTTGTGATATTAACTCCTACAGCTTTGAAACAAATTTTCAAAGTTCTAAGTGACTCAAGATTTTGCCTAGCAATGTTATCTAAATACTTGTCCAATGATTTCTCCATTGTGCCTTGCATCAACTAGAATAATATTAGTAAGTCACTGTCTATTTATTTCAGATTCTAAGTTTTATAAATACAATTTGTTTTTTAATTGACCTGTGAATTGTGGTTTTTGCCTACAATGTTTCTAAACAATGCGTAGACACATAATGAATAAGTTAAAAAGACTCCTTTCAGGTTGTGTTTTTCACATGCTAATATTATTTTTTTTCTGAAGATATCATACTAGTACTAGTACAATTGCTTTATTGTTGTAAAATTTAATAGACTTACTTATTTATGCATATTTTTTTATTAGTTTTAGTCTTTAATTAAATTATACTAAATTATACATCATTTTAGTATACATGTGGTTTCTTATTGGTGGAGATTTGATTGATATGCAGTGTATGGTCAATACAAAGGATTAGAACTGTCGAGGTCACCACATGATTGATGATTTGAGTACATACTACTTTATTAAGAGAAAATGAAATGGGAATAAATATCTTTTATTTTAACTTAAAGTTCACTTAAGTTAAACAATTTTAGTAATTCTAACTCATACTTTTCAAAAGCAAATAAAATGAAATGCTGTGATTCATTAACGGTAAATTGAGAATATTATTATTACTTTTTTTTGTATTGTGACATACAATTTGAAAATTTGCTGCTGATAATGTGGTCAAACCACCTACACTGACTTCCAATGGTCGCTGACAACATTTAATCATAATATTTATTATGAATTTAAATTATTTCGATTCATTATACCAGTTTGATCCACATCAAGTAGTTCACTCTATTGAAGTTTTTAAATGATGAAGATTTTATCAAAACTAAACAGAGTAAAGTTAATCGAAATTACGTTTGTTGCCACCAGCTGGGCATTAAAATTATAGATACCAATTTCAACAGCTCCTCCAATCAAATAAAAAACGATTTTTACAAAAAGTGTTATAAGTATCTTGTTCTTGAAATGTTCAAAAATTTAGTTAATATTTTTCGACTTTAAGACGCTGAACCAACTTACCAAACCAACTTTGATTAGAAACATTAATAGACAAAGGATAAATGTTCCTGTTGTGTTCAAGAAAAATACTATTGGACCGAAAGATAGTTGAACACTTTTGTGATAACTATAAATTCATATTGAGTTAATATTTTAATTGCAGAAAGTAAGTACATACTTGTAGATTTATCAATAGTATGTCATGCATGCAATCATATAACGAACTCTCATATTTTTTGGTTCAAATTGATCATCTGTACTGTGCTTACGAAGTGTGCACATCAAAGATAATTCGCAGCAATGAATAAACTAGCCATTCATACCATATCTTAAAAAGCTCATATTTAAGATTTTATTTTTAAGTAATTTAATTAGACATCTTACTAAAACAACCAAGATGAAGACAAATTGTATTGAAGAGATACCGTACCATAAATAATTGCTATACATCCATATTGGGTACTTGGCAGATAATGCTAAAATATATAAAAATTTATTTTACGAAAAAAAATAATGATTTCTGTGTCCATATACATAGATTAGAACAGGGGAAGGGCGGGATATAGTCACGTCTACACCGTGGCCTCGATTGGCATATTACAAGAATTTCCGATCTTCCAAGATTCTAATATTTACAAGGATTTCAAAGGTTGGATTTCTAAGGAGATAAATCTGCCCAGATATCCTAATAAGATAAACATAATTTTTTGCTGTTATTCTATAACAGTAGTTTTTCTGATATGATGAGCTCATTCCTGAGTAGGGATTTTAGGTGCCCTTACGAATCCTTTTCATTATTAAAGTATGAATGGTTCCTTAAGCCACTCCAAAAAATGGTTCGGTTCAGACATGCTAAAAAATGCAATTCTACTAAATTTATTTTATTTGACTTAAGGGCAAATGTAGATGAAGACCTTTTAGAAGACATTCTTTTATTTAATTTGAATACGGAATCATCAAATGTTTCTTGAAATAATAATTTTCGTAAAAGAAAAGTTTTGATACATAATATTGATACTTAGTGGAAAAATATTGAACCATTTGAATTGCACCGAACCGCTGGTTAGAGGTAGCCATGAACCGGTTCTTGCACTGGTACAAGTTTCCTCTAAGTGGTTCGAACCAATGAACTGAACCACAACGATCTTTGAAGTGGTTTGAAACCCTGGTATATAGTATAGATGTTTGTTTAAGAAATTAATTCGTATACACTTCATATTAAGAAAAGAAAGAATATTTACGACTTAGAATGATGGATATACATACAATATTAAATTGGAACCGTCTATGTTAGTCAATTCGTTAATATACTTGATAGACCACAAGTCGAAACTGCTAAAATTGGACTAACAGAGTCATTTAGATCTTTTGCTAAAGTCTTATACCATAAAAGTTAATTAAGAATATTGTATGTCTTAACATTGTCTTTTCGTATTTTGAATGTTAGAGTCATGTAAAATTCGAATTTATGATTTTTTTTAAGTGTAGTTCAGATTTGGTGGGACCAAAGTAAATAATAAATTCCTATTTAATGTTATCTACATTGTATTTTTGTAACCTTAATAAAACTTTTGCATCAAGTCTTTAATTAAGTTACATTAAATGTTTTAATATGCAGGTGCTCTCTAATTAGTGGTATTAAATAAATTCTTGTTGTGGTCACTTTTTTGCCACATGAAGGATAAGAAAGGGCAAAACACTGCACTCCAAAGTATGGTAATATTCCATACAAATATGTACAATATTTATGTTCAAGTGTCACAGTACAGTCAGGTATATTTTTAAATATGAACGCTTCTAATCTATTTATATAAATGGTTTTTATGGTCCATATCTCAATGCCGTAAGGTAAAACAGACAATACATAAAACTTAAGAAATCTAATCAAAGCTACTTATGACTCTTTATCATTTCGAGGCCAGTATATTTATTCAAATATATAAAAGTTACTGGTAAACCAAAATAGATGCTGGTCGATCTACATAACAAGCCCAAATGAAAAGGGTATCAAGAATTTTTATTTTTTTTTTTTAACTTTAATAATGAAACAATAATCCGATTTAACGGTTATAAAAAATGTATGTGACAATATGGCAATAGATTAACAGTTGTCTTAAAGCCTAAAAAGTATTGTATTTGCAGGGAAATGTCTGGCTAGTTTAGAAACGGAGCCTACGTCCTCTTTGGCATCCGTGTACCCAAAGCTCAACAGGGTGAAGGCGGTTGAGCCTCCTTCTGAAGGTATTTGGAAGGATTCTAAGGCCCGTGTATATGACGTCTTTACGAACGTACCAAGGAGCGTTAACTATCTGAAGGAGGGCAGAGATCTGCATCTTCTGTATGTGGTATAAATTTTGCTGCGGTGCCCCAAAGGGGAATCCGAGAAGTCCATGATGGGACCACTAAAGCCTTATACAAAGTAACTTTGTTGCTGAGGCTAAGTTTACTCCTGCGCCAAATGAGCCAGTTCAGCTTCTTCAGTTTTTGTCGAAGTTGCAGTACTTTTAGCAAAGAGTTTTTGCATGGGTAGTCCTAGATCATACCCAGGTAGCGGGCTGAGTCGACCTAAGGTATAACCCAGCTATGCAGCAAGACGCATCACGAATTTCAAAAACAGAAGTACAACATTGAAAATCATTTGTGTACATAATACTTGATTCAATATCTTTTATTTGAACTGAAAGTTCACTTAAGTTAAAAAATTTTAGGAATTCTAACTCATATTTTTCAAAAGCAAATAAAATGAAATGCTGCGATTCATTAACTGTAAATTGAAAATATTATTATTACTTTTAAATATGAATACTTTTTATATTGTGACATACAATTTGAAAATTTGCTGCTGATAATGTGGTAAAACCACCCACACTGAATTTCAAGGGTCGCTGACAACATTGAATCATCATATTTATTATGAATTTAAATTCTTTCGATTCATTATACCAGTTTGTTGTATACCAATCCACATCAAGTAGTTCACTCTATTGAAGTTTTTAAATGATGAAGATTTTATCAAAACTTAACAGAGTAAAGTAAATCAAAATTACGTTTGTTGTCACCAGCTGGGCATTAAAATTATAGATACCAATTTCAACAGCTCCTCCAATCAAATAAAAAACGATTTTTACAAAAAGTGTTATATCTTGTTCCTGAAATGTTCAGAAATTTAGTTAATTTTTTTCGACTTTAAGACGATGAACCAACTTACCAAACCAACTTTGATGAGAAACATTAATAGACAAAGGATAAATGTTCCTGTTGTGTTCAAGAAAAATACTATTGGACCGAAAGATAGTTGAACACTTTTGTGATAACTATAAATTCATATTGAGTTAATATTTTAATTGAAGTTAGTAAGTAAATGATATCATCTTTCATACTTGTAGATTTTTTCATAGTATTTCAAGCATGCAATCATATACCGTACTCTTAAAGTTTTTGGTACAAATTGCTCATCTGTACTATGCTTAATTAATTTCCGAAGTATGGACATCAAAGACAATTCATAAGTATTCGCAACAATGAATAATCCAGCCATACATACTGCATCTTAAAAGGTTCATAATTGAAGATAACATTTTTAAATAATGTAATTAGACATCTTACTAAAACAACAAAGATGAACACAAATTATATTGAAGAGGTACAGTAAAGGTGTCCATAAATAATTGCTATACATCCATTTTGGGTAATTGACAGAAAATGCTAAAATATATAAAATACTGATATAAAAAATGAATGATTTGTGCATCCTTATACATAGTCACGACGTCACTGCGCCCACGATTGGGCATATTGGAACAAACCCAATAATTACAGATACTCCGAGATTCTGTTGTCTCTTCTTCTTCATTATATTATCTACATTGGTCGTTTCGACTAATCCGAATATTATGGAAATATTTCAGTTTTTATAATTTGTACGTCGAAACCATTTCCTTGACTACATATAAGAGAGCCTATTAACATTCGCGTTAGGAACGTTTTTCTTATAACTACATTAATAAGAATGGTTCATGCCTCTATTGCCAACAAATACTCATATTATGTTATGTATATCTACCTTTTTGATCCAATATTAATACTTAAATAATAGTGATGATCAAGGGCGTATACAGCTGACAATGTAGGGGGGCAACCTTTTTTTTTTTTTGTTGTCAATTTTTTAACTTTTAGATTTCATAGGTCTATGAAAGATATATGTATAGTAGGTACTGATATTATTAAACATCATTAGATTTAAGTTTTAGTGTAAAGTTTACAACCATTCTAGGTGGGTTTTTGATAAATTTTTCACAAAAAACGGTAGCTGATCTTCGCTCATTGTAGCCCTTAGTCATGTTTTTACTCTTCTCAGGTATCTGTATTTTCGTAAGCAGAAATTAAATCTGCTGGCTCTTTGTTGCTCCACTCTTTATACCAAATATCTAGCTCATTTTCGATACCTCCAAGATAATAAAAAGTAATTGCATTACAAATTTGAGATTTGAAATCTTTCAAGCCAAGGCTTTGGACATGTGCTGGATGTAAAGTAGTTAAATTATTGTAAATGCTGCATTATTTTCCTGTGAAAATCTTGCTTGAGTGCAGATATCAGCGAGTCTAGAGAAAGCAGAAAAATTGCTCGCCGGAAGTATTCCTTTGCAGTTGTAAAAGGAGGGCTATTCCTATTTTGTTCCTTTTTGCAACTCTGGGCACACAAATAACGAAGGAAGCTTCATGTGCTAATTCCAAACACTCTTTAAAAATTTCATTGACCTCTGCATTTTACAACATATTGTAGTTGCTTTTGGAGTGCATAACATTCACAACTGGCTATAATATTTTGCTATTATGCACATAAAATATGTAAAAACACTTCGTCCAGCAGCGTTATGCAACTGGAAGACAACGTTCCTTGTGGCAGCATTACCTTCTGCACCCAGCTTTTCTAAGCCCACAACAGTGTTTCTTGAATTCGATTATACTTTGATACTTTTCTGACCACCGTTTTTTTTGTCCACCCCCCCCTGAATACGCCCTTGGTAATGATAATGATAACGATAATTAATACTGACGATAGTCGAGCATTGCGCTGGTATCCTTGAGTACAACATGTTCGTATAGAAGCAAGACAAAAGGTTTAGAGACATATGCAATTCCTATTATAAGTATGCAATGGAAAAAACTTTTAACTTGTCTTTTTATCGTCAAACGATTTTCTTGAAGTATATCACTTATTGCCATCATTAATTTCTTTTTGTTTACAATATCTGTAAATAAATTAATTTATGTAATAAAAATCTGTAACATTCATAAGAAATTGTAAAAATGTCACTTACCCAAATTAAAAATTTCCAAATCCCGTAGAATGTCAAGGTTTTCATATGATTTCACCAATTTGTGTAGCTTATAATGCTTCAATGGTATATAAAGCCATTTTGCTATATTGATTATTACTTGACAGGCATTACATAATGACTACCGTTAAAAATTAATTATGTGTGATAATTTGCAATAAGTGTAGGTTATTATAAGATACTTACTTCTGCATAAAATTTAAAATTATTTGGTTTTTGAGCTTCTTCCTTTATAAAGTTGCATAGTCCAAATTCCGTCAATAGAGTTCCAAGCAAAACTAGATAAAATAATCTGCATATGAGTTTCAATTATTAATTTTCACTATTGATCTTATAAAATAATAATTTTTTTATTACATTGGATATATTTTTTTTTTGTCGCTTTCAATATTTATTCCTAACACTCTATTGGAAAATTGCAAAATCTTAAGAGATTCACGATTTTGAAATGCAGCATCATCTAGATGCTTTTCCAAAGATTCCGACATACTTAGCTTTACTTAATAAACTAAACTAATTTTTCATTTTTTCTGTTATAAATAGGAATATTGCTATATAGAAGATGTGTGCTAGTACACTTCAATATAGTATAAATGTTTCTTTAAATAATTAATTCTTATACACTTCATATTTAGTAAAGAAAGAATATTTACGATTTAGTATGATGGATGTAACATAAATACAATATTAAAATGGAATGATCTAAAAGGCCATTTGATTTGATGTGTGTGTCAATCAATTCCTAATTATGTGTATATTTGGTAGACCACAAGATCTTTTGCTTAATTGAAATGTATAATATTGTATTTCTTAAATTTGTATATTCGCATTTTGAAAATAAGAATCTTGTGAAACTCGAATTCTTTACTCTTTTGTGAAGTGCAGTAAAGATTTGGTGAGACCCAAGTAAATAATAATTTCCTATTTAATGTCGATATTTTGTAACCTCTTTTGCATCAAGTCTTTAATTAAGTTACATCAAATGTTTTAATATGCAAGTGGTCTCTAATTAGTAATATTAAATTGATTCTTTTTGTGGTCACTTATTTGCAACATGAAGGATAAGAAAGGGTGACTCAAACAAAAGGTTTGGCATGCAGTGATTTGTATTATAATACTAAGTATGGTAAATTTCATAAAATATACCATATGGTACTTAGTAGGTAAGTAGTAATATGTATATACTTACATATATGTACAACATTGTATTTATAATGAAGTGTAAGAGTTCAATTAAGTGTATTTAAAAAAAAGAAAGCTTCTAACCAATGATTTTTATGGGCCAGCAGTACGTAATACTTAAGGAATCTACTACTGTGAGTCCTATCACTTAAAGGCCAGTATATTTATTGAAAGAAATTAAAGTTGCTGGTAAACCAAAATAGATGCTTGTCTATAAAACAAGTACAAAAGAAAAAGGTATCACGAATTTAAAAAACAGAAGAGCAATACTGTACTCATTTGTGTACACATTACTTGATTAAATATTTTTTATTTTAACTGCAATTTCACTTAAGTTAAACAATTTTAGTAATTCTAACTCATATTTTTCAAAAGCAAATAAAATGAAATGCTGCGATTAATTAACTGTAAATTGAAATAATAATAATTATTTTTTTTTGTTTTAAAAATGAGTACTTTTATATTGTGACATACAATTTGAAAATTTGCTGCTGATAATGTGGTAAAACCACCCACACTGAATTTCAAGGGTCGCTGACAACGTTGAATCATCATATTTATTATGAATTTAAATTCTTCCGATTCATTGTACCAATTTGTATTATACCAATCCATATCAAGTAGTTCACTCTTTTTCAAGTTTAAATGAAATAATATATCAACAACTGATATCAAAATCGATAATTTATATATGGTATATACCTCCGAAGTCACACGTTGAGCATAAAAATTATAGATCCCCATTTCAAAAATTTCTCCAGTCAAATAAAAAAATATTTTAAAAAAGAGTCCCATGTCTTGTTCCTAATATATAAAATATGTTAATATATGAATTCCCTTTCCATTCCACTAATTACTATCCCATCCAAGTTTCGCCATAAACATTAGTAAGCAAACGATGAATGTGCTAGTGCTGTGCAAAAATAAGATTATTGGACCGAATGTGGTATCAAAATATCTGTGAAAACTTTTAATTTCATTTGTATATGTTGTCTTAATGAAGCATATATTAAACTATACTTGTAAATTCTTTTGTGGAATTCCACACAACCTCTCACGTAGTTAATTCCCTCAATTTTGTATGTAAAACAAGTATCACTGCTTTGTTTAAGTAGCTTGCGAAGTACTGATATTAAAGTGAGTTCATATGTATTCGCAACCAAGAATAAACCGGCCAAACATATTGAATCTTGGAAGCGAAAAAAAAGCATAATATGATATAATATTATTAATATATAATATAAGAATATAGTTAATTAAAAATCTTACTAAAACAGCAAATGTGAACGGTAACTATATTAATGATAAGCGACATAGAAGCACTAACAACATTACCAGATAACCATGAAGGATATACAGCATCAAAAGCTGAAATATATAATATATGTAGTATTGCTTATAATATTATACTCAAAAGTCAAGGTCAAGTTATTATTAAGTTCTTGTTAATATTTGTAAGGATCTCATCATGACGAGACAAGTCAATCTAGTCATGGCCATCCGCTAGAGCATTGACAATTGGTATTTGTAGAATACTACTCGTAAATTTGTTGGTTTTTGATATGATTAACTTTGAACGTGTATATACGCCTAGTTTGGGAGCTCTTTTTGGAGATCATGAAATAGTTATTCGCTTTATTTAGGTTTGTTGACAGATTGATTGATTTTTTGACTTAGATTTACTTCAGTACTTCATGTATTTTAGGTTAGTGTGCTTTGCTTTACGTCATTTTAAAGAAAATAATTTATGTGCAGGTATAAAAATAAATAAATAATAAATTGTTTTAATCATATAAATATTTGGTAATACGAACGTAATCCCATGGCTGCATTTGCATTTTTTACTACAAGTAGTTCATATATAAAAATCCCAAGAGGATTTAATATATAAAAAACTCCTATTAGTATGACACAAATAAAAAATTGTATAATTCTTGCTTTTATAAATAAGCAACTCTGTTTAAACTGTTGACATATTTCCATTATTATTTTCTCCTTTCTGTTGACAACTGTATATAAATTAATTTAAATGTAAAAAATCTTCACATCGTAGTTCTCAAAATATGTATACTTACCCAAATTAAAAACTTCTGAATCTCGTAAAATTTTAACAGTATTGAAGGATATAACAATATTGTGAAGTTCATTTACCATTATTGGAATAAAAATCCATTTCACTATGCAAATTATCACTTCAAAAGCATTACAAAATGTCTAAAAAAAATAAAAGATAGAAATAATTGTAATATTCTATAGAACGAATGTATTTCAAATTTACTTCAGTATAAAATTTATAACTTATTTTCTTTTGATATTCCTTCGATATTAAATTCCATTGACCATAGTTGGTTAGTAGAGTACAGCAGAGAAATAATAAAATTATACTAAAATATAATAAATATTATTTGTTAAATCATTTTATAGAAAAAAAATTAGATATTTTGGCTTACAATTTATTTAATCGCTTGTATTTATATTGAGTTGTGATATTTACACCTAAAAGTTTAAAACAAACTTTCAAAGTCTTCAGTGACTCAAGATTATCCTTAGCAATGCCATCTATATACTTGTCCATTGATTTCGCCATGATTTCTTTATTTCAATTAACTAGAATATTCTTTAGATACTTATTCCATTTATATAGGAATAGCTTACAATGGTTTTATGGTTTAAACCGCAAAAAGACCTTGGTTACTTTATAAATAAGTCAAACAGATATCTGTGGTTAAGTAATCACTTCCCACTACATCTGGTTGGCTTGACTATCGGATGCGTTTTACCGTTCTTCAGTTGCAGGTTAAGGAAAATGTTAACTCAATTCGTAAAAGGCATAACGTCTTGTGTTTTTCTTATTGATGGTTTCATCTTTGAGAAAGTAATATGTCCAAAATATACAGAGCTTCCCCAAAGATATAATTCGTTCACTCCCATAGTCTATACATACTCTAACACCCTTCTTCTAGTTACACAGTTAGTTGTTACATAAATTTGTACCAACTTTATATACTTTCTTATGATCATGCAGTTGTAGGGTATACCATGTTAAATACATAACTTGAATTCTAGTTACGTGCATATATTGTACGAGTAAGTAGTACAAATTCTCATAGTCTTTTTCTTGCAAATAATTGAAAAAATTGATAGTGGTTGAAGACCATCTGGTTCTACTTTAATACAATAAATTATCTATGAGCTTTGTTCTTTGCTATTTAAAACAAAAAGAATATTGTGTTCACATTTATGAAAGTTTTAATTGTATCTCATGAAAATCAATAAAACTTAAGCTGCTTTTGTAAATTTTATCACAATATACATTTTTTTCTCACTACAAAATTAATGAACATAAACGTTCTTATAGCTAAAGTCCAAGAACAAAACATGCATACAATAAGCTTCGATAACAGAAAAAACAACAAAGTAAAGCTTATATAACGAGAGAAAAAATTGTATTAAAAAAAAAAATTTAAGAAAAATAAAGTTTGACTGCATTACAGATTCAATAAATATCCTTCACAGAAGCATTGAAAACTTGTACATCATATAAGAAAGTGTAAAATTTCTAAATTTCAAATTATAAAGAAAAACTTCTATCAAAAATAATGTTTTTTTCGTTAATCATTAAATTTAACTGATAAGTTTTTATAGGAATTTCTTGTCAATGAACAGGGATTCTTTAATTTTTTTGTATCATGCTTCACAGTTCTTTGGATTAGATTAGATAGATTAGGGGAAGGACGAGAAATAGTCACCTAGTTATTGCGGCCTTGATTGGGTAGTACATAGTATTTTTCTTTTACAACACTGTTTTGTAGTAGTGGTACAATGGTGATAAAATAAAGAGATCCCACTTACGCCTTTAATAATAATATTTTTCTAAACTACAAGTGTGACGCCCTCATACATTATACAAATATTTATTGATCAAACATCATGACAAAGTGAAATATGATTCATAATTCTACACTGAATATGTGAAGTGTATTACAAATTAGAAAAATTTACTTATGCATATACTAGTAAAACAACAAAAATTCAAGTATCGAACGATGTTCGCCACTTTTGGACACTACTGAAGCTAAAAAAGTAGAAAATAAAATTGGTAAAAAAATGATGACTAAAAAAAAACTGTATACGGACGGAATGTGTATACACAGCAGTAGTACTAGGAAGGAAGGAAGGAAGGAATCTGCTGTTGTTGCTCCTTGCTATTGCCACTCTGACCACTCTCTCTTTACCATATTCGTACAATCTACATAAGTAAATTTGTTGTTGTGATGTAAGTGCGCGGTATGACAACAAAAATTTTCATGTAAAATCACTCAAACCATCATAAGTGAGATAGGAATATGGGCTGTGCTGGGCTGTGAGTGGGGAGTGGTGGCCACTTCGCTGGAATTTTTAATACCGTACGCTTTGTCGTGTTTGACATTTTAATCGCCTTAAATTTACGTTGAGGTGCAAATGCCGAGAATGTAACGTGGTGCGATCTACACACAGATACATATACACTGAGACCATACACACAAATACACATACATTGTGGTAATACGAAAAAGGACACCATGGGTCCATTTGCATGGCCGAATGTTGTTCGTTCAACTATGGACGGAGAAATTTTCGGTTTGAATTACTTGCTAATACTATAATGAATTGTTTAGCTAACGTGAAAATTTTTACTTCTCCTCTACTGCTACTGCTGCTGCTTCAGCATAGTATAAAATTGTATAAATTTATATGTACATAAGTATGTACATAAATTGTATCTACACATTGTAGTAGTATAATTGGGTGGCTTCAATTTTTGGTTTTTGCTCTAATTTTAAGCTCTCTGAGTCACTCCAGCCACCGAAGACATGCACTCAGACAGACTCAGATAGACAGACAGACAGTAAGACAGACATGCAAAGTTTTTAAGCGTTTTTGTTGATGTTTCTTTTTCCCTTTCTATACTTTTTTTGTTGTTATTATTGTTGATTTTATTTTTACTTTCCATATCTTTTTTTTTTGGTTTTGCTTTTGTTTTTTGGTTTGGTTTTTCATTTCTTCGCATAATTGACAACATTGTTGTTTTTCTGTTGTGTTGTTCTCCATGTTTATTTTTGTTTTTCTTTTATTTTTATTCAATCTTCAACAAAAGCTGATCTTTAGCTAAGTATAAACAAGTTCTTTATACATACAGTGAATGTATTGTGTGTGTGTGACTATGTGTATCTGTGTCTGTGTGTGTGTATTGTGTATTGAATGTTGTTGCTACTTACGCATTGTTGGCGCTTTACAGTTTATTTAAGCAGCTGTGGTCCAACTGTCGAAATCCCTGCATAAATTGCAAGATTAGAATTGTTAAACTGAAAGTTTTGTTTTGCATTTTAAAAAGGTGTTTCCTTCGTTCCCCCTTACACAATTGAACAATTTGTTCCGATTTTCAAACTACTCAGTTATTCGATTTTTATTCTTCCTAAAATGTTTTGTAGTGATTTTTTAGTTGGTTGTAATATTTTAATAACAATGAAAATATTGTATACAGTTACTTTCATATTTGATCCAATACTTCGTGACTTCATGAGGAAATGTGTGAATTTTCTTAAGGCAGCGGGTGTGCTCACTAGTGGCAAGCGGGTCTGTGGGTAGAAGTCCTCATATCATATGGAAATATGATGGTTTTGATTTTAGTAGAAGGAAGGACTCCTTGTTTTCTAATATTTTTTTAATACTTATTTTTTATTATGTACATTTACACTTGTATATTTTCAACAAAACAAACTTTATTATTATGAAACAAAACTAAACTAAAGTTGCCCATAATTGCATGCATGTTTTATGCATGTTAAGACTTAAAATAGAAAGTCTGAAGTATCTAATACTTTTATTAAAAAGAACAAAAAAACATATTTCACTTAATAATAATTGTTGCTTTTACAAGTATGCAAAAGTTATTTTTGTAAAATATTTTTATTACTTGGAGCAGTGAACCATAGAAAAACGTGTTTTATTTAAAAAATAAGTAAATTAAATAATAACAAATTTAAAACTAGAAAACACACTTAAAATTTGATGTAATCAAATCTTACCTAGAACACTTCATATAAGTTTTTGTTTATACATTAGTTTTTAGTTTATAAATATTTTGTATTTTGCATTTTATTATGTGTCATCCCTATCACTTATGGTGCTGGCATCATCATCCAGTTCAACATTTGGTAGATATATATTTGTATCTATGTAGATTTAGTAAATAGGAGATTGTTAGGTATGTAGTATCTTCTCGTAAATTAGCTTAAGACACAATTATAGGAAAATTTGAAAGTAAGTAAATTCGAAACAGGTTTATCAGACATCGAATTCTGGTGTTCAACTTTTGGAAATGTGTAAGTTTTAAACTGAAAAAAGTTTTTATCGCAAAAATGATATATGTTTGTCAGAAGCCGTGTGGTGTCTTGCATATTTTTGTTGGAAAATAAACTGCTTTATGGAAACAATTAAACAATCCATGACATGGAGGTTTCTAACTTATGTTTAATAAAATTATTTAGATTGTCGTGGGCTGAATAAGTTCAGATTTGCTGCTCTTTATTTTGGAAGTGATGATTTAGTTTGGAGATATTTTTATTTCAATATCTTAAACTAAACAGATGTTAACAATGCATTTCCCACTAAAATTGATTCAATTGAAATTGATTGAATTAACCCTTATCACAAGTACAGGGTCTGGCCAGATATATTTCTCATTTCTATGTTTGCTAGCAACTTGAGCTTCCAGGTACCCTCCTAAAATTTAATTGGCTATCGATCTATGAAATAAAAATTCATCCTTGACCCTTTGAAAATGGTGATATAAGGATTTGAAAAAAGTACCCCTAATACACAGAACGGGGTCTGGCCAGACCCCTATACATTTTGTATGGAAATGTATGGAATATAATGCATTTTATTAATTCTACCAGTGTTTTATTTACTATATACTTCTTTATTATTATATATTATGGAAACGTATGGAATTTAATGCATTTCGATAATTCTAACAGTGTTTGTGTAAGGTACTATGAATGGTATGAAAATGTAGCTGTTGATGAGCAACTAATTCCATATCGTGGAATTAAATTCACTTTTTCAATTTTTCCATCAAAACCAGCAAAATATGGAATAAAAGTACAGTGGGCATGTGACTCAAAGACGAAATTTCGATTGCAAAGAAAATTATTCACGACAAAGATCCAGGAGTAGAGCGTGATGTGGGGCAACATGAAAATGTATTCCTCGAATTAGCAAACGGGAACACCAACAGTGGCAGAACAATGGTGGCTGACAATTTTTTTACAACGTTCGATGTAGCCAAACGACTTTCTGCTCTTAGTCTGGCATAAGTTGGCACCGTTCGATCCAATAAACGATTACTACCTTGAGAAATGAAGATAGATAATAAACGCACTGTGCTTTCATCTCTTTTCGGCTTTCATGACAACCTGGTTTCCCTTTGTAGTTATGTGCCGAAGAAAAGCAAAGCCGTAAATTTACTTTCAACCGTACACTATTCGAAAAATGTTGAAGGTGAAGCAATGCAACCAGAAGGGATTTTGTTTTACAATGCAAACAAAGCTGGCGTCGATTGTATGGATCAAATGGTCAAAATTGAAAACAAACCGATGGACATTTGCTTTCTTTTGCAACAAATTGGATGCTTACATCATTTGCAAAATCAACGGAACAGGATACAGCAGAAAAGATGCGAAACGCAGATTTTTGGAAACGCTATCCAAAACATTGATTCTTCCGAACATCGAAAATCAAATAAACAATAATCGTGTTATTACGCGTTTCTATTGAATCATTTTTTGGTAGAAAAATAATGTTCCAAATGAAGTGATTCCTCAAACAAGTGGCGGCGATACATTCAAAGACTGTCGACTTTGTTTATAAGCTACGCAGTAAAACACCTCTTTTTTGCTCTGCTTGCAATTCTACGAACTCATGTATGTGATAGAAACCACTTTCATCTCAATTCCAGCCCAATTCCATTTTTGGGTGCTTTCACTTTTCAATCTGCTGTTAGGGTTTTTTTTGACGACATGAAAAACGTCAGTGTTTTCTACCCATAAAATGCATTGGAATTCCATTACTTATCTTCAAACAACATTCATATGACTCAAAATATACATATATACATATGTATTTTTTTTCAACACTCACGTAGCTGTACATATGCCAAATCGAAATAGAGAGGTAGGTCATTAAAAATATTTTCCTACATACAGTAAAAATGAGTCCGAATGGATCACTAATTCCCATACAAATGCATGTAAATGTATAGGGGTCTGTACTTTGGATTAAGATGTTAGAATTGTACTTTGGATAAGGGTTAATTAAAACTTAATTAAAAATTTAAAAAAATTAATTATTATGAAATAAAATTACAAAAAATTACTATAATATTTTATTTGTATTAAAATTTTCATTATATTGTTTTTAATAATGAAAAACACTTCAAATTGATATGTTTCAGTTACATTGCCCTCACTCACTCACTAAGTGTTTCATTTGATGCTTTGTTTTGTTCTAGTTATAGAAACTCTCTGTTTGTTTGTTGTTTCTTGATAACGCTTCCGTTTTGCTCTGGGGTTCTATTTCAGAAATATGTATACAAAAAGAAAAATGCATATAACTTCATCTGCTATTTGCTATTGGTGTTGTTCTTGTTGGTGTTGTTACTGTTATTGCTTTTGCAATTGTTATTGTTCTCAACTGTTGTACTACCCACGGTGTATTGAGTTCAATCAGTTCTCATTTGTGCAACAATAAGTAAATCTCAACATGACAATAATATTCTACAAAAGTATATACAAGTATAAGTACAACAACAAAGCAAAAGAAACAAGGGAATAGCGACAATAAGCAATGGAAGCATGACAACAGCAACAACAATAAGAATAACAAGAACAAGTACAGTAATAACACCGGAAGTACTTAAGCGCATAGCAGAGTACTTCCTGTTTTTGTTTTGCCAATACTTGTAAAAAGTTTCACTCAAGCGCATTTGTGCTGGCACCTTCGAAATATTCGTACTTTTCATTTTATTTCCACTCTTACTCGTCATCCATACTAGTATTGTATTGTATATTTTTTTCTATACATGTATTTAAAGATGTAAAGATGTATCTGTGTGTGCGTATATATTTTTTATTCAATCTTCTTATGATGGTCTAAGAATTTGTTATTGTTGTTATTATTATTGTGTATTTTTTTTTGTTTTGAGTTTTTTAATGTTGAGACATTGCATATGTTGTTGTTTGTAATATCTTGAAGCAGTTTACGTTTGCTTATACGACTTTGATTTGTTGTATAGCAAGAATGACAAGACAAACAAAAACCAGAGATGATAGTACAATATTTATCAATGCATAAGTAATATACTCATATGAAAAATAAATCTGTTAAATTGTAATTCTTACCAAAAAATATTTTCTATTTAGATGTTTAATTATCACAATATAAAGAGAAATTATGAGAGAAGATTAATAGACAATAAATATTAATATGATCTTCAAGTTATCTCAGCAATAGATGTCATTAGATGTAGTTAAGACACGTAAATAGAAACAATCATCTGGGTGGGAAACGCTCAGGATAGAGAATTGGAAGAATTTAGAACAGGTCTATGCTCATGTGGACTAGTGGTTGAAACAAATAGAATATTGGCATAATTCAAATTGATCAACGATCGAGACGAGTTGAGTTTCAGATACAAAGTCTTTCCACATACAAAGTCTTTCTCACTATACAAATTATGTCTCCGGTTTTTGAAGAAGGTGAGAAGGTTAAGTTATAGCCTCGTAGGTCTGACGTCCTTAGCGATGATATATGGAGCCCCATTCATGATTGGTTTTTGTGAACACCGTTATAGAATTTAAGGATTCACTTCTAGTTTAGATATTTTCATAATACTGTCAAGCCAAGGAATTCCTAAGACTGCCTTTTGAGTTCTTGTGAGTACCTGGCAGGAACTTAGGTGGCGTGTTAAGGTCCTTCATCACCTTTTATACATTTCCTTCATTCCTTTTTGTCCATGAGATTTAGCTTGAATGTATTTATTCAAAGTAAACATCACCATCAACCAAATTAAGTATTATTTTAATCAGTTTTATACAATAATACAATATTTACCTTCACTTCGCCAGTCTATGTAAACTGGCTTAAAATTTAAAGGACTTGTTTTAAAGCATTTAAACATATTAAACGCTTCCATTCTGCATATAAAAATATTTTTCTCGCCTGGTAGACTGATATTAAGTTACAAACACCAAGCCAAATAGAGTAGACAGCCTTTGGGCGATTGAAATGCAGTGCGCAAGAAAAGCAGGAAACACAAGTTGTGAGCTGCGTATCTGCATCTACAATATCCTTATAGTACTTACCTGTCTGGATGAAAAAAAAAGGTGTAAACTGAAACATATGAGCAACTGTAACTTTGCTTTTTTTTTGGTATGATTTTATTTTTTAACATTCTTATTTTAAATTGTTGTTTCATTTCGAATAGAAACATGACTGTAGCATGACATCTGTTGCAGTGACAGCAACCCTTGGAGCGAGTAACAAAATGCTCATAGCATGAGTAAGACCGACAACTGAAATGCTTTTCTGCATTTAAAATTTTAATAGGCATTTCAAAAAAGATTCATTCATAAAATATGAGAAAAATTTAAGAAAAAATAATTTATTCAATATTCACAGACTACATAGAATAGAGGAAAAAAGAAAATGCATTTTAACTTATGATAAAGTTATGAATTAAATATCAAATTAATTGTGGTTGAATTTTAAATAAACCATTTGCATGGAAACCAATACAGCATATGACTAAATCTGAGAAAATACAATTTTACTATATAATTTTTTAAGCTCATTCTTTTGTTTTAATCAAAGTCTCAAAGTCAAACAATGCCGGCTCATCATCATTGTAATCATCATCAAGTGACAATGACAAATATGACTAACAGAAATACTGACTAACTAATAGATTGATGAACCAAGGAGTGGATGGACAAATAGTCTTATGTAAGTAATACCAGAATCAGGGACAGGTTCCGAAACATGGCTGCTTGCTTTTGCACATGTGATTTCTTCCTATGCTATCCTATGCTTTGCTTGCTCTTATGCCAAGCGCCAAGTTTTATGCTTATCTCAGACAAACGAAATGAAAATCACATTTGAAAATTTTTCTCTGTTGGTCAATGTTCGGTTACATGCATGGCTGCACCGGAAATGAAGCTTTAACGACTTTGCAAACCCTGCCTTGGTGTGCCTCAGTAAGCCTTCTTGCTTCCTTACTTTTCTTTTGCACTGGCATGGCCAACGGCTTCCGGTAACTGGCAAATGAAAGTTCAACAAAAAGCCAAAGATGAAAAGGCAAAAAAATTACCAGGATAAAAAGATAGAACCAACACACACAAAAAAAGGAATACTGCAGCATAAATGAAAATAGAAGAGAATGCAAAAAGGATAGGAAAGTAAAGTAAAAAAAAATAGAAAAGAAAAATGAAAAAATTAAACAATTAAATTTTATGCAATGTTCAGCAAATAATAGTAAAATCAACGACAAACGAAATCAGAAATCAGTGTGAGAGATGAAATGAGAAGAGAAGAGAACTGTGATGTCTTTTGTAATCCAAAACTATTCATGGTGATCTGAATGATGTCGCCTTAAAAAGTATAAGTATGTATATATATAACCCGCATATTTTTGTCACACGCTCCATTCGCTACTGTTATTCATTCATTCAGCAGTAGCAAATGGAAGTAGATGTAGAAGTAGATGTTGAAGTGGAAGTGGAAGAAGCCTTGCTGATGTTTCACAATCAATTTCAATGATAATAAATTCAATTTTCGCCAGCACTTGGTCTTGGTGACTTGTTCCAGTGGTAAATTGAAACGTTCCACACGTACGCCTAAAACTATCACAAGCAACAGAACTATGACTATGGATTAAGAGCATGTATCTATGTACAATACACTATACATGCAAACATATCTGCGAGATATTTATATGAAAATATGTATCAAGCTAACATAAGATACAATACCATAGACTTGCCGCGCATAAGATGCTCAGAACTCAGACGAATAAGATGAAAGAGTAAAAGTGCTGCCAGCAGGAAGTTCCAAGTGTGTGAATATATACTTACATATGTAGGTATATATCTGTATCTATGTTTCAGATGTATGTGAGAGTATGCATTGTTGTTAGCCGCATTGGCAAAGTATGTTGTCGAACAGACAAAACTTTTGCTTTTTCCGTTATAAAAGTTTTTCTTTAGAAAATTTTGTCCTTTTGTATCTTATTCTTTTTCTCAAGACTTTTTCTTTTCGTATCTTTCTTCATATAGTACTAGTACTAAATATGTATGCATGCATCAATGTATATCTGTTAAGTGGGGTTTCCAGTTTGATCTTTATGTGTATATTTATATATGTATGCATGTAGTGTGTATCTATTGTCTGTTAGTGAGTGAGTGAGTGTGTGTCAGTATTTCACGCTGTGGCATAAAAATTTTCTCTGAATCATATCATCACTTGCCCATGAGCCCTGCTACGTGTTTGACATTTGCGATTAGAATTTGTGCACGCTGCAAAAGTTGCTTGATAAGTATGAATTTCTATATACTTTTTTTTCACTCTTATCGTTGCTTTTAGTGGACAAACGTAGACGTTTATAATACGACTTCTTGTTTCGCATTTTGCTGGTTGGATTTTTTGCATTGGAAGAGTGGAGAATTGACTATTATTGTATTGTATTATCCTATGGGTCAGCAGCTAAACTAACCTCAATTATTTGCCATTCAATAAAGTGTCAACGTTGCTTGATTTTTTTTTTATGAACAATTCGAATGTCTTCAAATTGTTGCCTGCATTCGCTTCTATTCTGTTCTGTTTTATGGTAATTTCATCATCTTGAATTCTGAAATGAGAAATTTAATTTTTGATTTTGTTATATTAAAGCTTTTGTGTGATGATGGTACACTCCATGGAACAATGGTGGATTAGAAAAGCATTCATGTGTGCGCTTGGGATGCTATTATTTTTATGCCATGACACACCCATGCATGTATTGCATCAACTGCAAAACTAACATAAAGCAATGAATACCCAAAACGCTAACAAAGAACACTGCTGCACACAAAGCCGAAGCCAGAAGTTAAGTCAGCCAAGTTGCATGGTAGCAAAGATTGAAGCAAGTCAATGGAAACAAAGCATTCACTGGCTATGAAGAAGAAGGCGTGCTTTGTGTGGTCACACAAGGACTTCATTGGTGGCGGTGGTAGCAACTTCAATGTTTGCAACTACCATTAGTGCAACTACTACAAACATTCTTAATTATTCCATTAAAGCAATATTGCTGAAGAAAATGTTCGCTTGTTTTTCTTTAACAACGAGAATTTTTGAGTTTTTCTTTTTATCATTGACTTTCCGTTGATGCTATGAGAAGTGGGTGGAGATAGAATGTAAGGTTGATATTCGCGCTCTTTTCGCATGCATTGGTTTGCATCGAACTCCAACTTTAACTAAAGTTCAATTAAAACTTGATTTTGCTTTGACAAAAATTGCAACACTGAACGTCTTTCTGTTTCTCAGTATGTCCATCACCTCCATTTGTCGTCTGCCTTTCTGCCAGTCCGTCTGTCCAATTGTTGAATTTCTTTGAGTGCTGAAAGGTGAAACTGCAGGCGTCTAGGTTATTTGAACTTTGCTTGCTTTGTCAAAAAGGAAATGCAATGAACTTTTGGTCAGGTCCAGGACAAATGGTAAAGAGCTCAGTCTTAGTCTCAGTCTCAGCTCACTCACTCACTCACTCACTACTTTGCTGGCCGTTTAATGAATTTTAAGGTGTGCGTATAAATGTGTGTGCTTATGTGTGTAGTATCTGTGTCTGTTTTATGTAACCACACAACAGCATTTCAATAATATCTAAGGAGGATAATGGGTGTAGGGTGGATTGAGTGAAGCGAGCGTTGAACTGAAAAAGATCCAATTGGATTTCTTTCGTATTTGGAAAGTTTTGAGTAGACTTTAAAGTACGTGCTTTATTTTTTAACGTGCCATTGACGCTGTTAGTTTTAGCCTTCTTTAAATACCCTTCAATCAAGATTGACTTAATGTTTCTTAAATATTAGTGACATTTTAAGCTATGAAGAGAAAGAAGAACATGAAAGAAGAAAAGAATTTTCCTTTTTAATAAAAGAAACTTAGAATTCTTAGTAACCCACTGTAATCAAATATAATCCAATATACAATATTACAATCTCCAATTAAACATGCACACATACATAATGTTTTTAGTTAGGAAAGCAGGTTGAGAAGTGACACAACAAAACAGAAGTGCTGTTGTGATTCCAAGATGGCAATATTTCTGTAGAAAAAAAGGTGGCAGATACCGATTCCTACTTTTCAATACTGCGGCTGCTGTTTTCGGATCCTTTTTGTCTGTGCAGCTGCTATAGAAGTCATGCGAAAGGAATTCTTACCATTTTTGCTTGATTCCCTAATTAGACAGTATCTACTGAGAGTTCCTAATATTCAGTCTGAGCCTCATAACATTCTAAGTGAGACTTTGATTAAGCTTTAGCCAGGTTTTCTTACATTTTAATGTACAACAATTTAATTTTCATGAAACATTTAGTTCCTTTAACAGGGAGGGCAATCAAGCTTTGTTAATGCTGAATTTTAGTTTTAAAAAACACTTTGTCTTTTGCTTGCATAGTTTCTTTGACAGTTTCTTTTTTTCTTGACACTTTTTGAACGAATAACTTAATCATGATGATCATAAAAGTCATCAAAGTCATGTTGTTAGTATATGTGTATGTATGAACGACACCTTTTAGTTGCCAGCAGTATCTTCTATGATGATAACTTGCTGGCTATATTCATCCACCATCCATTCATTGAAGCGACAAGGAGTAAAGTTTTGTGCACGTGATGAAATTATGTTGATTATGATTGTGATGATTATGATTATTATTACTATGCAAGTATGCGTGAAATGAATGTTCCGTCGTCATCGCCATCGACATCGTGACTTTGATGTTCGCGCTTTGAGCGATTTTCATCTTTTGAATGACACCTTGAGGTTGACATTCTAAGAAAGATTTGACGGATGTTCGCATATTTATTATACTAGTTATATAATACTATATAAACTTACATACATTATTCTTTTATGCAATTACATATTTAACAAAGAAAAACATTTAAAATGAAATTTTTCTGTTTAACTTTATTAGTTTATACTAAAGAGATAAAAAGAAAGTAAGAGCTTTTTTTTTTTTAAATTTACAAACAGTTTAAATGCAATTTAGTAAAGTCAAAGATTTAATGGTCGTAAAGAGAATGAATGAAAAATAAACATGTACAACATAAACTAAGTATAAGTTCACCTAGCCTTGTATCTATATATAAACATGTATACATCTCTAACTATGGATGGCAATGTTCCTGTGCATTAGTTAGTTAGTGTATGCATGATAGTATATAATACAAATAGAGGAGAGGTACTATGGCTGTCTGTGTTCTGCTGTCATTGCTAGAATTTTAACATAAAAGCAATTTAGCAAATATTTATACGGATTCATGTTGCGTTGTTGCATCATTAAAACTGCAGGATATGAGTATATACTAGTAGTATAATATGAATGAAAAGGATGTTGATAATGATAACTACATTGACAGAGACATACACGATTTCAAAATGGAAATCTTTGCCAAGTATCTTCTAGCAAGCACTACAGATACTAGTAGAGTCTTTCTCCACTTAACATTAAAACTTGAAACCTTTTGATTCATTAGTAAATCACTTCGTTGCACTTCATATTCTTTTCACATAAACATGTGCACACACACTCATATGCACATTGACAGAAGTTTATTTTATACATAAGTGTACGGTACATAGATGCGTCTTGGTGGCGTTGGCTTTGAAATTGATGCGCTGCGACTTCTATGCAATTGCTTTCATAATTTTCGACTTATTAGTTTTCATTTTCGTAATGCGCTTTATTGCCTTTAGCAAAGTGGCTTAAGCTAAAGATAATTATTTCAAGAGAAGATGATGTAACACTACAAGTGATTTGCTCTTTAAAGAAAAAAGATTTTATCTCTACTTAAATTAGAAAGTATCTGCAAAAACACTAAACCAAATGCTGACACGCCACGCCTATTGTGAAGGATTTAACACTTCTTCAATTTGGTTTCTTCTTTTATTTGCACAAAATGTTCATTTACTTAAAGAAAAAAGTCTTCTTATTTCAGGAAAACTTCATAGTTCTTTTGTTTTTAGACAATTACTTCTTTAACTGTATTTTCGACTTTAGATTTGAGAACACTTGACTAAAAAAGTATTTAACACTTTTATGTTGATTCTGACCAACCTCATATTTAGCACATACTGAGTGAAAAGTTCACATAGATACATGGATACTCGTATTGTATAAAGAGTGACTGCTGAGTGTCTCTGAAGTAAGAGAAGAGATACATTTGAGTTTCATTCATTGTGGCCACACATTCCATTGCGTTGCGGTTGCAATTTCATTTTGCCTGCATTCCAATTTTTAGTAGATGATGACATCGCGGTAGCCAGCTCTCTCTAGTCACTGTAATGATGATGATGCTGCCGCCCATGACATGATGTCCGTGTTGTCTTAGCAACACTGAGTTTCCGTACTCAGTTTCATTTCGTTGAGTTGAGTTCAGTTTAGTTTCATTACGTTTTGTTCAAGTTTACTTTCATCCAGATCAGTTCAGTTTCAGTAGCAGCAGCAGCAGCAGCAGCAGAGCATTGCTAACCAAGCAACTTCCGAGGGTAATTAATTCAAGTGCTCATCGACCAACGCGCTATGAGTTGGTCTGTGTCTCCTTTATTCGTTACCCGGTATCCATGTGTCCCTGTGTCCATGTCTCCATGTATCCAATGTTATAGTGTCTGAATTGTAGTTAACGTTTCTGTCTGTTTTAAACGACTTACAACTTGGATTACAATTAGACAAGCTGCTCGTTTTGTGCTATTTACAAATAGATGGCATTGCTAACTACACCACAAGTGCTCATGCTTGTTGGTATCCGTTAGCATTATTTTAACACCACACCCCCACCTCCCAACCAACCGTCCTTCTCCATTGTCTTTTCGTATTTTGTTGACAATGTCCGTGTTTTTTTTTTTGTTAATTTCCTTCCTTTAATTTGTTGGTGTCTTTTATTTCTTTGTGGTCTTGTTTTTTATACCCTGTAGCGGTTTATTTATATTCATATGTGGTAAAAGAATATACATAAGTATATTAACAAACAGAAGGAGCAGAGTTAGATCCTCTGAAGCACATTCATGTTCCAGATACAGTCCTGATCAAATCTAGAAAAATAAAATGAATAATTTTGGTATTTCAACTTTGATTGTTTTGAGGTTAATATGTTTCTCAATCGTAATTTATTTATTTAAATATTTTATTTATCCAAATTTTTGATCTCATAAATCTCTTTTTATTGGTTAAATAATTATAATTGATCTGTAAGCAACTAAGGGCTATAGAATAGTCTGTGTTGCCCGACTTTTACTTATTTTAGTTGTGAATTTTTACATTTTCCGTCTTTTTTATGTGAGAAAAATTAAAATTTCCATGTTAGTTACACATTGTACTATTTGGTTTGGTAGGAAATGTCGTTACGAATTGGGTTGCTATTCATTGTTGGTGATGATGTTTTTTTGTTGTTTCACACTATCACAAACTTACACACACACACACACAAAAGAAGTTTTTTAGAATATTATGTGACATATAGAATAGTATAGATAAAAATGCATGTGTTGATATATTTATTTTGTGGTTTCATTGTAAATTTGTTTAAAAAAAAAAAATTCTAACATTTCCATATTATTTCCATATTGGTTTATATTTTTATTTTAATGAGTTTCGTCGTTAATTGGTAACAAATAATGTTTTAACATCTTTAATGTATTTGGTATGGTAGATTGATCAATATAAGTACTAGCGAAATAAATGAATGTAGTCATCTGATCTAGAAATAGTTATCTGATTAATTTTAATCTACAATATTATGCAAAAAATAGACTTAAAATCCTTTCCTTTAACTTTGCCTATTTCAAATGACTCCACAGACATGATATTGCAGAGTTCTGTTCAAACAACTGTCAATCTTATTTAAAAATTATCAAGTTTTTTGTTCAAACACATCTATTTCTTAGTGATCTGTTAAACAAAATTTGTACTACAATATTTTCTATCCTATTTATACAAACATTTAAAGAATGTTCTATTTCTTGAGATATTTTATTTTAGTATGCATATCTTTATCAGTGAATCCTTGTACATTCTTTATTTGAGTGGCTTTCACTAATTTAAAAATTCTTTTTCTCTTCTATTGCTTATCACTGTCGTATCCTTCAATGTTGATTTGCATTTTAGTTTTAATATGTTTTCTGTTATTTACATTTTCCTTTTCCCTTTTTTTTCAAACTTTTGCATTTCTACTCATTGTCAGTTGCTATAAGTTGTAAACTGCTAATTTAAGCTACTAATTGTCATTGACAGTGTGAAGTGTCCTACTTTCTGATACTGCTCTTTTCTATTAACATTCTATGTGCTTAATTAATTTTCCAACCCACTCACTATCATTCAACTGTTACTGCTCACTTTACTTTACTTTACTTCAATTCACTTCAGTTCTTTACTGTCATGGCAATGCTTTGTAATCGCATTAATCATACGCCATGTCGTATGCTCGCTCAGTATCTTTTTTTTTTTATACATACATATGTATTTAAAATCTGTATATCAGCTAGATGCTGCATAATGTAATTAAAACTCGATATTTCACATAGCAATACAACATTTCTTGTTATTCATGAAAAAAAATTATGAAGTCACTTCATACCAGAAGTATGTGTGTGCTTCAGTTTGTGTTTTTCTATTTATAATTGAAAATTCAGCAAAAACAACATATTACATACTTACTTTATATGTGTGTGTACTACTGATGCACTTCATAACGAACACCATTCAACTTGAAATTGTAATAGACAAAAGGTAAAGAGTTTGCCAAGCATTCAGCATCCATCTAGTATCATCAGTTTTGGTGCATTTCGGTTTGGTTTCATGATAATCATTCTAAAACGAAGTCACCAAAATATTGTATGAGTATGTACTGTAGCATAGAAACAGGCGAGCATCCTTAAATGAAGTTTTAATTACTTTTCCGGTGTATTTTATTTCTGTGCATTGAAGCTGAAAATTATCGATGTCATCGTTTGGCATTTCCGGGCTCAATGAATATTTGTTTGTGGGTATGAGTTTCATTCGAAGTTCGTTTCCATAATTGAAAATTGCGAACGTCATTCATCGTGGTCAGTCGATTGTGGTTTATAATGATTTCCATTGATAGATGAATACTGTCATAAGAATGAATGGCAAAAGATCAATAGCGATAAGTGGTTGGTACCAACCATGGTTGGTACGTTTGTTTGTTGAAAATTTACTTTTTAATTTCATAGCAATTTTGCGTTTCTCTAATCTGAAATGTCATTTATGGTATAAGTTTTTCAATGGAAATATGTGTACTGTGAATTTAAATAATAAAAAATTTAAAAAAAAACCAGAAAGAAGGCTATCATTGGCTATGCCAAGGATGTAATACTCTTCACGCTCCTCCGAGTTGCATCCAACCTTTCTTTCTTAGCATCACATCAGTTTGAGTGGCAATTTTATTTTACTTTTATTCTTTATAAGTTTGTCATTTAATTTGGGTTTGTATGGGAGGTACCCCTCCTGGTAACCCTAGGATAATGAAACTTACATGGTTGATGTATATAGTGTCCAAATTTCAGTTCGATACGTTAAAAAACACAAAACTTATTCTTATAAGAACATTAATTTAACCGAGGGTTTGTATAGGAGGTACCCTACCTAGTGGTCCGATTCGGCTGTGCAGGGTATAGTAAAAACAAACCTATGTGCAAAGTTTCAGCTTTCTAGCTCAGACAGACGGACACGGACATCAACTCGTCTCATCGAGCTGATCACAAATTTTTTTGGTAGGACACATTGTATATTGTGTCATTTATTAGGAAACTATTACAAGCAATAAAAAACAACAGTCATAATAAATACACAAATTGACGATAAATGATTACAAATACATAAGAAGGATAAACAAAATGGAACAGCATTGATAACAAATATGTGAAAACAGTAGAGATAAACCAGCTTTGATAAAAAATTTGATGTATTTCTTTATTTAAAGATTTCATACTTTCATGATGTTAAATACTTTAAAATAACTTAAAAGATTTTTAAAAGAAACATCACTAGATGATTTCTTACTTGATTTATTGACTAGATTGAATGTCCAATATTACTTACTTATACTTGTTTATATAAATTAAAGAATGTTAATTGTACCTTTATTCTACCCAAAAATTATGGAAATCTTCTATTCATACGTCAAACATAGATAAAAACCTTCCTCTCAACTCTCTCTACCAGTATATCGTCTTTGATAGTCGATAGTTTGAAAGGCAACACTGTAGTCGAAAGTTTAATCAAAAAAAAAAAAAAAAAAATAAACACTCCACATGACACACGCGCATCAAACAAACATAAAAATCTCAAACATTGGCCACAAACACGAATTGACCTCCATTTTTATATAGGTGGATAGATAGGGAACCGTTTTTTTAAAACGATCATTAATAAAAAAACAAAATTATAATCAAAAAGAGATGTTTTATAAAGATGACTTGATTAATTTTAAAATATATCTTTATATGCAAAATTGTATTCACCAAATTCTAGACAATAGCATGTCCAATCCGCACCAAATTTCACAGCAACACTTTCCATATTATGCTGTAGTAGTCCCTACAAATATTTTATACATATTTTATAGATAGACTCGCGAACCCGGTGTGCTTTGCTACGCTCCCATCGTGGTGTTGTGTGTGATGCAGGTCTCTTTTTAATTGTAGTACATTGCGCAGCAATAAAAATACTTTTGAAAAATTAGAGGAATCAAGCACATGCTATTCGCACTATACTATACAAAAAACACTCTCCAGACTATGCTAGAGATCCCCTTAAAATGTTATCAAAATCGATTTATCACTTTCGGAATCCATAGGGAACATACATCCAATTTTATGTAGATAGATACATAGAAGTCATCTTGATTTTGTTCTCCAATAAGGCATTCATCTTCTTTCTTTTTACTATATTACTTCATTTGAGGATTAGATTCTCCTTTGATGGGTGTTCTTATTACACAATACCCTACACATTTAGTACATACTAACTCACTAGACAAGGATAACAGAATTAGAAAAACTCATAGTAAAAATATGAATTTATTAAAAATAGAAAAAAAAAAAACCCAAACAACTAGAAACCATCTAAAATGCAAATCCGTTTTTTATTTCATGCAATTATTCTTTGGCTCTTGTTGCCTTTTTTCTTGTCATATTTTCTGTGGTCATTTGTCTTCTGTTTTCTTGGCTTTACTTTAATGTTTTAAACGAATTGCTGAAAAGGTGTGTTTTACTCAAGATATGACTGAAAGATTTATATATATTTCTCTGGGTTAAATATTGTGATGGAAAATAAAAAATATACTATAATAAGACTTTAAGAAATAAACAAATACTGAATTTCATATCTAAAATGTCATTTAAATATAAATTTATAAAAAGGAGTTGCTAATCAATTTCTGCATCTAAAATAAGGATCACAATCTATTGAAAAAATAATAAGAACAGCAATTTATATAATAATTCTATAGTCATTCTATCAGATTTTACAATGAAATTATTGTGACAAAGTGCATTCAAGTAAACCGAAACTAAACTTTTGTAAGATTTAATTGAATAGGAAAAGAGGTAAGAATTTCTTTCTTACAATTTTATTTATCTTTTGCATAAACTTTTTTCTTTAGCTAATATTCTTTTGTAATTTTTGAAAGTAGAAAGAAAAACAAAAGACAGAAAAAGGAAAATTTGCCAACAAAGGGAAAATAACAAATTTTAACTAAAATAATAAATAAGAAAATTGTATTCCTTTACCTAAACAAACACACCTGAATTACTTAAGAACTAAAGAAAAAGAAAATAGTGACTGCTCACTGAATTAGTTTCACTTAAACTAAATGCAATCTTTATATCTTTAAAGGTTTTCTTTATAATATTGTGGTTATATTCTTATAGGATGTGACTATAGTATATGTTAGACAAACATGAGTAAATTTGTATTGTATCTTTTGTCAACATATTCTATACTATCTATTTCAACGTAGGTATGCTTATGCAAAAATGTATCTATCAATAGAATAACAATTGATTTTATTAAATATTTCAAAAGACTTCAATCGACTTGACTTGCATCCTATTGCCTTGGGGGCATTCAACAAAGGCAACATACATATTAATATTACATGTCAATTTATTATATTTGAAAATTACAATAGTATCTTTCTCTCTTCTATAAACTGAATGCGTAAAATATTTGTTACATTTTCTTAGAAGATACTATGTTTAAGTGAATGTCTGTCATACTACAACAAATATCTTTCAGTTTCAACTTCCTTACATGCCATTTGAATGTGTCTTTACTGTACACTAGTTTGTTATCTGATATAAATTCCACTACTTCCAATTGTTATATATTGTCATTGTCTTTTCATTTAGTTAGATATAATTGATTTTAGTTATCTTTCTTAACGAATGACGTCGATGAAGCAACTATTTTCTATATAGTAACAAAGTATGAAATATTTGTATAAAATATTTCTGAGTTGATTTTCAATGGTTTTACATAATTTCTATTACGATTAGCCAATTGAAGTATGAAAAGAATTTTATATTCATTGTGGATATTTTTGTTTTATTTTAAGTTTAATAAACTTGACTTGACTTTTTTGAATGATGTGAGAAACACATTTGTCACATCATATTGAAGTTGTAAATCACAATGGTATCCTGCTGTAAGTTGTTAAATACAATTATGAATCCGTTACACTGCATGAATTTTCATAATCATCGCTACAATCATTATCTTCAGCACCATCATTGCTATCATTATAAACAGTCAAATGTAATTTAGTAGTGACCAAGGGAGTATTTTCCTGTTACACTTACCCAACTACTCTCTCTCCACAGAATTATATACACGCAACTTACCGTTAATTTGCCCAAATGTGTTAAATATTGAATAGAACGTTTCACGCTGTTTCGCAACGTCCGTAATAGTAGTACTAGAGAGAAGTTTAGTTGTAGTTTTGATTCAAACGGATACAAACACGCAACGGAAGTCTATGAAATATGTTTAGCAGTTATACCAAACATAAAGGAGTCATGGTGTGCTAGTGATGTCCTTAAATAGTTAAGATATGTGTGCGACTATCTATCATTCTTTGACGATATACATATATTTTATAGTACAATTTATGCCTAACAGATTGTGGGTTGTGTGATGGCATATTCTGTGTTTGCTAATCAATGAATCAAATTCATTGATTTATGATTGCCTTCGATTGAGTGTCTTGATTAAAGTATAAAAGAACGCTGCTATTGATGAATATATTGTATTTAAATTTATTTATGTATATTTTCTTTTTTTTCGTTTGGTTTTATCTCTTTTATTAATATTTACTTATATACTTTGCATTTGTTTGCCTTAAGCATAGTTTAAAAAAATCCCATTTTCTTTTGAAGATTTATTGTTTTCCAATAAATAGGCAGGCAGAGGGAAAGAAAACAGTAGAAGAAAACAGAAAATAGAAAATAATAAATTTATTTATAATACATTTTTATTATCAAACATTTGCTGTCTGCTGTGGATGTTGTTTGCTTGCTATTTTGCCTGCTTAAAAAAGAATAAAAAAAACAGTCAGAAACCGTCTGGCGTGTGTTTGGCAGAGTGACATTTTTGCTATTAGCCAAATGTCAATGTGAGAGCACAAGAAAAGAGACAAGTGGAAAATATATTCAAAAGAGGAAAAGAATCAAGGTATCAAGGATTTAATATTGACAGAAGTAAAAAGAGAAGAGAGAGTCTTTTGCCAGGTTTATTTTAAATAAACTACGACTACGAGACTGATAACAATAATAACGAAAGAAAGTACATATATAATGCCTACTTATATATGAAAGCCGCTCGCTCGCTCGCTTAATGTCTCATGCCACAAATGACTAAAAGAAAATGATTCTGATATTTGATTGTCGTTTTTTTTTTTGTTGATATTGTTATTGTCGTCAGACATAAGCCAGACGGCATTGTGTACTACGTTTGTAAGTTGAAGACAACTCAAACCAACTCATCATCCCAACTCATCTTATAGTATCAACCAACTCATCTCGTAGCAATTCAACTTAACTGAACTCAACTTGACTTGACTTGACAAAAGATATTTGAATAATTTCGTTGACCCAAGCCAATCACCCTCACCAGTTTAAGGGAACTGCTGACAAATGGCTTTTAAATCACCTGCTCGTTGCGTTTTATGCATTTTTTTGTTCGTTCTCTTCGATTTTTTTCTGTTTTTTATTCTTCGTTCTTCGTTCTTCATTCTTCATTTTTGTTGTTTGCCATTGTCCTTAGCAGTTCTTTGTCTCGAAATCGGTTTTTTATACTCATATAATTTTTATTTTTTCTTCAATTTCTTTTAGTCATTTCTTATTATTATTTTCTTTTATATATTGTTTTTGTGTATGGAAAAAAGAAATAAATAGGAAAATTGCAATATTCATAAAAAAGATTGCGCAATTTGTAATCATAAAAAGCATCATCATCAGAACTTCAACCTAAGTTAAGATATTTTTGTATTCTAAGTACAAAAGTTGATCAAATTGGTAAATGAATGTGGTTTTGTTGTGTAGATTGCACAAGAGATCTACACTGTAAATTGCAGTGTGGGACAAACTTCGCTTAGGACCCATTCTACTTTATAAATTATTTTATCTTAATATTAATATACTAATGACAATAATCAGTAAAGCAGGCAAATTCTTGTTGCTTCATGATTTTTAAGTCAATTTAGAGGTTGGTTGAGTGGCATTAAGTTGGTTTTGTTACTAAAAATGCATTTAAAGTTAAAAAAATTGTGCAAATGAGTGTGCATTTTTTGAATGGGGCACAATGCCTTCAATCAAAATACTCGTCACTCTTAGGTCAGGTTAAGTTAAACAGAAGTCATGCATTCTTTGGCCCATCAGCCCGATTGTGCAGTGCCCCGTTATTATTCCCGGCATCATCCGAATCCTTTTCTTGTTAAAGTGTAGGAGCTTGGAGGTCTCTTTTAAGTGGTAGCAAGGCCAGAGTGTCCTAGTGACAGAGCAATCAGTCATGTCTGATAGTTCTCTGGTTTTGCATCCAGTCCTGAATAGATATCTTGTAGTTATCTATGAATATTGGCAACTGCTTGAGGCCCAGGCAATGCAAAGCCTTTTCCACCATTAGTATACACATAGTTGTCACATACTCCACCATCAGCTTGTAACCCCACTTATTGTGGATAGTGTTAGGGCTTGAGATAGTTACCCACCCGGTGCCTGGGTCACTCCTAAGAAAGCATTAAATTATTATTATTAAAACAAAGAGATCTTTTTATTTTGTCAAAACTATGGAAATACAACGTTGCGTATACGCAGCTTTAATATTGAAGTCGTTTAAGCTGCATTAAGCTGTTAGTTGTTGTGTTAAGCGTTTTTGCAGCATACACATACAACTTGTTCACATCAACAACGAAACACATATACACACACACACACACACATACATACTAATATATATATAGACGTGGAAAATAGTGAGTTTTCCCTTTTTATCTCAATGGCATCGTTCAGACTCTTATCATCGTTAAGCAATGCAAATAAAAATATATGAAAAAAGAAATATAGTGTAGTGTAAGACTGAAAGAGGGAGGAAGAGCATAATAGAATGTTATTCCCAGAAAGAGCGAATGAGATAGACTGATTTAGTGTAATACGAACGCATTTTGCATGCATGGACGCATTTGAGAGCACGCATCTTTTATCCTTTTGTGATGAATTAACATGCTTTAAGCTTTGCCACTGTGCCTCTACATTAAAAAGGAAAACAATAAAAATGAAAATAAAATACATAAAAGTTACAAATGAAAAAAAAAAAATATAGCAAAGGTTGAACAAATGGAATTTAAGCATGCAGTAGTCATCAAACATACCATACATGTATCTATCTATCTGCATTGCGTTAAAATTCGCTCTGACAGACACAGATCCAACAGCTCCAGATCCCCGTTGCCGTTGTAAAATTCTTTGACAAGCGGAAATTAAGGGATTTTTT
This sequence comes from Amiota communis, assembly GCA_037043315.1. NCBI lineage: Eukaryota > Metazoa > Arthropoda > Insecta > Diptera > Drosophilidae > Amiota > Amiota communis. The sequence goes on from JBAMAV010000657.1 coordinate 2,262,807, forward strand.
GCTTTATACGATTAAAATTGGAATGCAATTTAACGCAATACAAGCCATGTACATACATACATAACATTTCAGTTACTGTTACTGAAGCCTTTTAGCCTTGACTCCAAAAAAAGAAACCAGAGATATTTAACCAACAAAGAACATAAAAAAAAGAAAAATAAATCAATATGATGGGGTTAACATCATCATTTCATAATACCAAAATATATATATTTATATATTTCCTTTAGAGAGAAAATTGTTTCATAGGAATTAAGTATATTATTCTCTTACAAGATACGATAGCTTTTTTATAAATGTCTTTTAATGTGTTTTTTTCCATGTCCGTGTTTGCCTCAAGATGTTAACTCTAATAAAATGGGGAAATATTTTTTGTATAATTCGAGTTGCATTCTTGTTTGTCAACAAGATGTCATCGGCAATTCATTTCTGTATTGCAATATTTTGTATGATGTGCATATGAATCTTGTTTAAACATTTTTACATGAGACAGGACCGACCTTCTTATCATCTGGCAACAACTTTTAATAACTTGATTCTGTCTTAAGGTAAAAAGGTTTGATGCTTTGATAAATCAAAATGCAAGAAATCTTTAGAACTTCCCTTCTAAGGCGTTTATATCTTTATTCATTCATTCTTGCGTTCGTGTTCTTGTTCATTCGTGTGTGTGTTTTAAGTCCTTTATTTGTTTTGCGAGATATAGCAAAAAGTCGTCACACAAATCCAATACAATCCGCTATGAATAATTTCTTCGTCTCAAGCAAACTTAATTTAAAATGCGTGGCACGTTAGGAACATCTACACAGCCATAAAATAAGTGTATAAACAACACATTACACAAATATATATATATATACACATGTATCTGTATCTGTATATCTCTATCTATCTATTTTTAAGATAAAGCATAAGTTAAGTCAGTATTTAAAACGTTACTATACATAAAATAGTAAAGAGAATAGAGAATGTTACGAATGTAACATGTAAAGCATTGTGTTTACGTCTATAGATTGAAACAAGAAATTGGTGTGAGATACTTAATGTGTTGTCACACATATGTACAATGATCTGTTCTAAGATTGCATAAATGAAGATTGTTAATATTCTTAATAAAAAGAAATTGTTTTGAATTATTATTAGATTATCAAAACTTATTACATTCATACAGTTATTGAGCAACAAAGATGCAAAGGGATAGTCCAATTTTAAACAATCATTGAGTTATGCGCTTAGATATTTAATGAAGATTCCATAAATGAATTTATGAACAAGCTTCTTACATACTTAGTTAATGAATATAATTCTTGATTATAATTGATATTGTATTTTATTAAGCGTGCAACACCGTATATATTGGAATTTATTATTGATGCAAATATCAGTTTATCTATAACGTATAGTATGTAAGTATAATCAGTGAAATTTGAAATATTTTATATACTAATATTATTCAATATGTAACTAGTACTGTATAGTATTCATTGGCAACAATAATAAATATTATTTGTAGTGTAATGGTATTTGATTTCAATTTTCATTTATTGCCGTTATGTAAATACATGAAATATTGTAAGCATATTGCATCTATGCATCTACAATATTTCTATTTGTCTCTCAATTCGTTCAATCTGTCAATCTGCCTTCCGTCTGTATGTCTATTTGTCTGTTTGCTTGTCTTTCTATCTGTGTCTATCTGTTTCGTCTTTCTGTATGTTGGAGTTGCTTGTTTCTATGTTCATCAAATGTTATTGAAATTTTATTTAATAAAAAGATAGAATTTGCTGTACTACATCGCAACATTACCAGCAGCTTAAGGCGAAAGAAATCATATTGAAATTAAAATTCAAATTAAACTGTTTTTTGATTTTCAAAAATGTGGAAAAAAAGAAAAATATTCATTTTGTTCATATTATTTTGTAGAATAAACTATCAAAAGTGCATGACACAGGTCAACTGCAATTTGGAAAAAACAAAAAAATTAAATAAAAATGAAATATAAAAAAAGATACAAGAATAAAAAAAATTGGACAATAATTCGAAATGACAAAAATTTTTGCAGACCCTTTTTAAGGAAATGACAAATGGCGTGATTGCAAAGTTTGTGCAGCTGTACTTCCTTCGTTTAACTTTGGCAGCAGACGGTAGTCATCATCATTATGATGATGATGATGATCAGGATGACGATGCTGATGACCATTAGCATTTGCCGGCCGACTGTGAGTTGCTTGTTCTGGTGCAGGTTCTGGTTCGCGTAGATAAACAACAGCGGCAACAAATGCCAACAACAGACAACAAAAATAACAATAGAGTAGAACGAACCAACATCAGACATCGAACTAACTACATTACAATAGCAGACCAAACAAACAGAGTGACAGAAATGGGGAAAGCAAAAAGAAAATACATAATAGAAAAATAATATAAAATAAAATTTAAAAAAGAAAAAAATGGCAGTAGAGAGAACCACAACATTGCAAACGACAAGCATCGGTGAATTTTCATTGTAAAATAGTAAAATAGCGCGCATCGTTACTAATGTTGTTGTTGGCCAGTGGTGCTTAAACTTACAAAGACCCTTACATAGGACAAGAATGGCAATATATACGATATACTGCCATCTAAGAGATCATTCATCATTTCCTCGACAAAAATGTTCGGAGCAGTAGAACATTTTTTAGGGTTCCGTGCCCAATGGGTGCCAAAGGGAACTTATTACTAAGCCTCCGTTGTCCGTCCGTCCATCAGTGAGCTCTATATCATGAACGTTAATAGGTAGACGGTTAAAATTTTGAGAGAGTGTGTATTTCTAGTGCCGCTACGAATGATAATAAAAACATTAAATAAAGTTAAAAACCCGTACAATTTTTTCATGGAAAGCGTTTTTCGCAGAGCTCCCGGAAAATCAGTACAGAAACGGTAAAAAATTATTGGAGAATCATTGGATTTAGTGTATTGAAATTGAGGGAGATTATATTGAATAAAAAAACGTATTTCATTTAAAAATTATTGTAACATTCTTTCATTTTTGCTTTCGATACTTTTTAACCAACCTGTATTTTATCTTTTGTTTCCTATTTTGATTAATTTTTATTTTTTTTTATACTCTTTGGTATTTTGTTTGAATATTACGACAAAAAAAAAATAAACAACTTCAGGCTAACGTATAAGTTTTACATCCAACGAAAGTATTTAAAAAGTACATAGTGTTAAATCTTGTACGATGGTACGGAACACATCGTATTTAAGTCCGACTCGCACTTGACCCATACAAAGAATTTTTACCAGAACTGGTATAATTGTAATTGTGTTGCAATAAATTTTGGTAAAAAATAATAATAAATATTTATACAGATTTTAAAAAGTTGGAGATGTTAAGAGGTTTTAGAAAATTTTTATTACGGATTTCCAATAATGGCATTACGGACTCCTAGAGAAGCACAGAACAAAATTTAAGAACCACTGTCGTAGGCATTTGATCCTTTTGTTGTTCCTTGTAGTTGATGGTGTTGTTGTTTATATTATTGTTGTATAGAAATTACTTATTTTCAATTGGTTTCTTGTGTTGTTCAATCTTGATTACTCGTCAGCGGCAGTTACAATTTCAAAAAATTGCATTTAAAAATGTTGCCTAGCCACCGCAGAATAAATGCATTCAAAATATCGTACATATTATGCTTTTCATTTTTCTGTATACTTATTTAACTTCAGTTCTTTGCTTACTTACTTAAGAGTATCTTTTCCTATGAACAACTCTTTCTCATACTTTGATGTCTATTATTATATCAATGGAATTGCCCATGATCTTTTCACATTTATTGCAAGCATTTACTTTTGTATCTATTTGCTTGCATTTAATATTGTGTTGCTATTTTATATGAATTTCATGTCGATGTTACTGTTATTTTTATTGTTGTCACTCCATTCCTTCATCCTTCATCCTTCTAAAGGAATCTACCACATTTCGATACTAGTTTGTTTGGAAGTATTTGTGTGTATCTGTGTACATTGGATTGTGTACATTTGCGCATATACAGTTAGGCAGACAAAAGAAGTTATTTGATGTTCATTGTAAATCGTTATTTGTAACAATTGTTGTAATTGGCTTTTGCTCTTTACTCTGTTTAAGGCATTGAGTTATATCACCAATACTAGTGTTGTAGAATTATAAAATATACTATCCTTTTTTGTGTGCTGTAAGTCAGGAATTTGTGTAATGTATGAATATTGTAGGTACTATTTTAGTGTTATTCAGTTATGGATATTTTTTAAATTGTTAAATTATGTCAATGAATTGGGGATTATGAATGGAATAAAAATACAAATTGATGTTTTGGTGATTCAGTAAATAAATACAATGTTCTGTATTACATACATATTATTGTACAATAGAAGGAAGAGGAATGAAACACATGACTGATGATTTAAAATTTTGATGCATTCATTAAAGATTAATTTGAAATCAAAGATTTAGAATGAATATTCTATTGAATAATGATACAAATCCAAATTTGTAAAAATGATATTAGAGATTACCTAATTATGAGTCTAGCAAATAGCAAGTAGTAGATTGTTCGACTATTTCCAAGCAATGTTTAGAAATATTTTTACATAACCTAGATAAGTTTTATGATTGTGGATTACGGTATACACGATAAGAAAGAACAGACTTATCTATGAATTTTATCTACTGCATCAACTTTAAAACAGGCAAAGATCATGTAGTAGGGATGCTCGATATAATCGATATTTATTATATATTATTCGATATATCGAATCAATCGGAAATAATAAAACCAATCAGTACTTATTATCGATATATTTTGGCGTAGTTGAGTATTGTGGAGCTTTTGAAGCTTGTGCCGTTGAAACACGTAGAAAGCATAGTGTCGAATTGAGTTTGGTATTTGCCCTTATAATAGGGCCCATCCATTGTCAATCAGGCTTGAATCAATGAAGAATGATATCGATATAGATTTGTGATATAGTATCATATCAGAATAAATATCGATGTATCATATCGGAATTAATATTGATAAATAGTTTTAAATTTAAATGTATATCCCTACCATGTAGTCAGGCCAAAGGGAGACAGCCATAGTTTATTAGACACAAGCGGTTTATTTTAAATCGATTATCTTTCATTGAACAAAAGGATTGTTGGCGATGCAGCCTTATCAAATCATTTTACTAATATTTTACAGTAAAATAAAGTCATCTCCATTTAACAATAAACAAAGTGCTTTGCATCAATGTCCGGCATTGACAGAATAAGATTTATTATAGAGTAAAATGTTACTCAAGTCTTCTTGTGTTTTCTAAATGACTTTATAGCTTTAATAATTGTCTACAAAAATGTCATAAACTCTTTAAGGAGCATTGCACTCGACAACTTTTAAACTCATACATACATGCATACGTACATACATTTTTCAATAACACCACTCATACACATATCAATGCATAGGGTTAACAAGGACAACTCAGAGAGGAGACACTCTAACATGCCATGTATGGTATGTAAGAATGTATCTACAACGAATCTAGATGGCAAAGGCATTCAATACTGTTTTGCAGTGAATCGATATTAAATGCATTTCAAAGTCAAACCCAGCGTGTAATTTGGGAATCAATTTTCGCTCTTAGCGCATTCGATTTTATGGTCTACGCTGATTCTGAAAATTAAACTGCGTACAATATGATTGTATTGTTTTTCTATGAAACAACGACAACGACGATGATTATCCATACGTATAATACCTACTACTACTACTATTGTATATAAATGAAAAATGTATACGTACGAGTACATACAAATACATATATGGCGACATACTTTGGTAGCTTTTGTTGCTGTTGTTATAATTTCATATTGTCGTTGTTATTGTTCTTTGTTGTTGACGTTAAGCAAGTATTGCTTTTTAGCGGCAGACATCATGACCATGGGCGTAGATACATTTCAGTTTATCGATGCATATGCTTGAATAATACGGTTTCATAATACTCTTTTTTAAAAGTGAAAACGACCCCCTTTGGTGATCTACTCTTATGCTATTTGCGTTCATCTTTGTAAGTAGTATTGTATTATTATTGGATTGGAATGTAGCTTTGCTAAATGTTGCTGTCTTCAATTGCAATGATGGTTGCAATGTAATGGAATGCAATCCAATGCAATGCAATGCAATGTTATTTTCTCTCTATATGCTTTTGCTTATTTGTTTTTTATACAAAAATATTTTACTATTTATTTGTATATTTGCGAATGATGTCTGCCTTTGGTTGTCAGCGCCATTTTGTGTTATGCTATGTGAAGTTAAGCTTATTGTCTCTTCTTTCAGTGCTTCTATGAGTATGTGTGTGTGTGAATATGTATCGTGAAATCCTGAATTCACAAAACAAAAAAATAATATAATTTTTATTATTACTTTTGATGATGTTGCTGCTGTTGCTGTTGGTGTTGTTGGATTGGATGGATCTCTTTCGTTTGCATTATTATTGTGATTCCTTTCAAATTTCACGCTGCACAAGTTGCGTATCAAATTTCACACTTGATTGTATTCTTATATTTATGTACCAATTCATTTCATTTCATTTGCCATGGTTTTTAAATTATTTTTTTCTTTAATTTTTGTTGCTTCAGGCCAGTTTAACTTTATCCTGTTTGTATGTCTTTCACTTCCTTATATTCAATGCATTTGGGACTGTATCTGTATATCTGTTTGTACTTGAAGCTTTTCATGGCAAAAATGCACTCATAACAGTTATGCGTATCATTATACTATGAGTTCTCCTATAGTAGTCATTGGATTTTAATTCAATCGTTCCCTCATTCATTTATATTGTGCAATAGTATAATCATCATTCACTTCATTCATTTGTGCATTTGGCAGCGTAAATGAACAAATTTAACGTTTGATTGACTTGCTTAAGTATGATTCGATGCTTCATTTTCAGTCCACTCTATTCTACCATTCTACAGTTCAACGTTTTTTACTTGCTTGGTGTGTTTTCTATATATTTTGCAGTAGTATCATTACTTTTGTGTGAAGTTTGTAACGCATTTAAGGAGACCTCAGGGACTCGATAAGAAATTTTAAAATTGATTGACAAACCGATAGTTTAGGAAAGATAATGATCTAGTACAACAATAGTCTTATCTATTTGATTCCATAAGGTTTTGAGTCATTTAGATAGGATATTTGCGTAGAGGATTCATGCAGTCATACCTTGGCAGGAAACTTCATTACTTATATTATTTAAGTAGCTACCAATATTGACATTCTTAGGCCTGCACATAGCCTAGTGTGAGATGACTGGTTTTGAAAGAGATTATCTGCTTCTTTTTGGTTCCTAGAGTTTCATTTGAAACAATAGTGTGAGGTGGATATTAAAACAGTTAAGATTTTATCTATCACTGTCCCTTTTGGTCCCCTACTTTAGATAAAATGGTGGAACTTTTAAAATTATTCATATATAGCATTGAAGTGGATTACGTATTATCATAAGCTAATTCTTTTCTATGTTTTCTTATTATTTTTTTGAAGTACGTATACTTACTATACACAAAATCTGCGAATGGTATATTCTCTTCGCTGTAGCTGAAGATTATCTCCTGTTATGTTTTTTTCTTCAATTTAGAATTTATTCTTTTCGTAATTGATATCGCTTTATATTCAATTATTGTATTGTATGTATACCACCTATCAACGTATATAGTCTTATTGATTTTAATTTATAATTGAATCTGCAAGGATTCTCTGAGCACGTATATGATTGTGTGTGTGTGTGTGTATTCCTTTGTTTTTCTTCTTTAATTTCTTAAGCTAACAAAATCATACAATAGTCTTTGCCTGCCCTGCCCTTGGCTCCGTTTTACTGCATTGAATAATTGGAGTGATGGGTGGAGGAGGATCACAATTATATTGGAATGGATCATTTTGAATGCTATAGAAACGGTTTATGTTTGTTATGATAATTGAAGTTGAAGATTTGCATTACGTATACGAGCCGTGGGCATATTTGAATACATAAATGGCTTTTGCTGCTAATTTGTCGAGTTCATGCTAGAACTAAATAAGTTCGTTTTGATGAAATTATAATTACTAAAGCATTTTCAATTGCTTCCAAAGATGGTTAGAGACAAGATATACTAATACTACCATATGAGAATAAATTGCCTAAGGATGTCTGTCAAAGGATAAATGCATACAGTATATTGTGCATACAATATAATTGAATTGTTTTTGTAATATTGTGTATTTTATTTATTTTAAATATTTTTCAAAAATTAATTAACAAAATTAAATTAAATTAAATTAATGAATTGATATACAAATATTGTTGCATAAACTAATAAAATACCCAAATCAATTAATTAATATGTAGGAATAGATGTCAATTAATTGATTTATTTATTCATATTCTAATACAATATTTTGTTTATAAGGTTGATTTAATTTTGTTCAGTGTAGAAGAGAAGAGAATGGCTGCATTCACTTGCAAATTACACAATTCCAAATGAATTCATGCGAATGACGAAAACCGCGCAAGTATTTTAACTTTGGCAGCACAGACAGCATCATTCAAGTTAGTAAGCAACAATGGCAACGGAAACGGAAGTTGAAGCAGCAACAGAAGTTGCAACACCAACAGCATCAGAACAGGAGCTATGCCAATAACAAATAAGCTCTACTGAGCTCACTTGAGCTCAACTCAAACTTATACACACACATATAGATAGATATTTTTCCACAAACACACACCAACAATGTAAACTAAACTGAAGCGAAGTGAAATGAATTGAAGTGAACGAAATGCAGCAAAAGATGGAATCGCCTGCAGCTATCATTTTCGATTGAGAAACTTTTTGTGCAGTTCTATTCTGAGCTGTTCTGTGTTGTGGTTGTTAGCAAACTCAAGTGTAATGTTACACACATACACATATGTATTGCATTTCTATGTATGTGTGGGTGTTGGCACATTTAACAAGTTGAGTTGAGTTGAGTTGAGTTGAGCAAGTTATTGCTGAAGAAAATGTGTGTTCGCACATGTTTGCAAAACGAACCGAATAATAAATATTCTATGAAATTTTTCATAAAAACCAAAAAACAGAAAAAGTGCTCAAAGTTTCAACAAAAATAGAAACAAAAATTCAATAAAACATCCCATATGCATGCAAATATATTATCTACAATAGATATTGATTTAACTGTGGTGATTTTTCTTTGTAAAAATAAATATATTTTTGGCCAATTTGTTGCCATTGTTGTAATGTCAAAAGAAAACAAAATACCTAATTTTATTGCATTTTTATTTTTTCAGTAGCCACAAAAAACGATGGAAACGATGAGCAAGAAATGAAACCTAAATTTTTCATTCTTTTATTTGCAAATAATTCAATTTTCAATTTGTTATTGGGTGTTGGTGTTGGTGCTGGTGCCTCTGATGATTTTGATATCGTGCATGGAAACACTTCCGTTTACAGTTAATTTAATATCCTGTCGTCGTATTTCAATATGATGAAATCAAACTGAAAGCTAAGCAAATCACCCACTATGGAGCCAAGAATATTATATTGTAACGTTTGATAGACTGACTATATAAGCCTTGTGACATGCAATCAAAAGAAATCAACATTGGCAGGCCAAGCAAGCAAGCAAACGCTTGTGCCCGAGACCGAGATACCCTAGATATTGATATCACCTTTTAGTTAGAGATACAGTTGGGTATATGCCCCTTGGGCGTTTGGCCTTCATTGAGCGCATTCACTCAGCGTAAGCCCACTTCCGGCATTTGATTTGATTTGATCAGGACCCAGGACCATGTGAGATGAGGTATCAGTTGAAATAAAATTTATTACATTTGATTTGATGCTTTTGGCTTTGCAAACTAACCCTAAATTTATTAAGTTGGTCTTTTGTTATATGTTTATTGCTCAAACTGAACTTTGCTTTGCGGTTAAATGTGCTAAACAACTGCAATGGATTCATCAATAAAGAATCATCATCATCACTACCATCACCATCATCATCCTCATCAGTTGCATATTTCTTCCGTTTCTTTGTTTCTGTTCGCAAAAATTATATACAAATAATTGTTATTGTGTGTGTGAATGGAATCTATTTTCGAATGCTCAGCTGATATATTTACAATACAATAACATTATGTATACGCACTGACTCATTGTTCGCAGTTGGTTATCTACCTACATATTGAATTTCCGCTTGAACATATTGAAATTGTTTATGTATGCAACTGTACTTGTATCTGATTGCATTTAAGTTAGTTACTTAAATTGTTGTTGCAATTGCTGTTGTTGTTATTGTTATTGTTCAATAATTAATTAGTGACAACACTTGCATTTGACAGGTATTCAGAAAGACAGAAGGACGGACCGACAAATATTGGGTAACAACCACAGTAAGTGTGCAACAAATATCGAATGAACTTTGGTTTGAGAATATGAACAGACAGTTAGACAGATGTTTCAAACACTTTAACACTCTGATTTCAGCTGTTGTGTGCATACACTTGAATAGTTTTAGAATATATAATAATGCAAAACAACCAGCCAACATATATCACATCAAATGTATCTGAGCATTTATAGTACTTAGTATAGTATTTACTTTTACTTATGCATTGTATGGTAAATACAAATAAACAAAACTCTCTGACATTTATTTATTAATTAATTTGTTATACTATTGAACTTTTGGGAATCTATACACCTGCATTATAAATACATACGTATTTACTACTTATATTATATCTTTTGTTTTGATGTTGAAGTTACTATTGCAATTGCTATCACTATTGCTGTTGATGGTGATGTTTTCATATCTATCAAAAATGTTGACAGCTTTTTGTTGTCATTGTCAATTGAATATGTTGTAAAGTGTATTTATCATTTAATTAGTTATGCTACATGCATTTTCATACTGTGATTTCATGATTTGTTTATGTGGCTTGAGAAGATTTTCTATCTACTTATAAACATATTTCTGACAGGTTGCGCATTTATGATTAATTTTTGGAAATTTGATTTGCATAAGAGCATCTATGACATACAAAGATGCAAATCAATGAGATATAAATCTCTAAGGTGTATTGCATTTCCAATGAATAATTTTGTCAGAAGTATATCTTGATGAAATCGTAAAAAATTAAAGAAATAGAATATTTTATTTTATTATGAAATACATACATATTTTATACAATATATTTGTGAATATTTCAATTATTTTTTGAATTTATTCAAAGAAAAATTTTAATATAATTTTAATTTTTCATTTCTATTGAAATTTAAAAAAATATTTTTAATAGATTTTAGTATTCCATTTTTGAATTGAAATTTGTCAAAGGAAACATTCATGTAATTATTGCTCAATTCAAATTAGCACAGCATTCTCATTTAATTCCTTGTAAATTATATTACAATGATAATGATGATGATAATTACAGTTAAGAGTGGTTTTTGAATTAATAGACAAAATTATATATTTATTGTACCTCCTAACTTTTTGAAAATAAAAATCCAAGAATATGCTGAGCAGGTAGGAAAAATTGTTATCAGCTTTTGTGTTTTTATATTGAAAAAGATATTTTGTGATGATTATTAGAAATTCACTAGAAAAATAATATCAGAAATAAGTCGAAGTATTTTGTGAATTCATAGTGGGAGAAGGAAATATCAAAATATTTTAAGTGATTTATCAAAGTTCAGCAATAAGAAAGAAAATAAATGAAAGAAAATATTAATATTGTAGTTTTTTTTTGGTTTTTGATGTGTAGGAAGGAAAATTTTTCAAATTAAATAGTTCCGTACCTGTAACATTCAAAGATAAGGTTTCCTAGCTTTGAAATAATAGTTGTGCTAGCGCTAGGCAACGAACTACAAACAGTCACAAAGTCACCTTACTTATGAAAATAACATTGTGAAGTTTTGCAATGGATAACACAAGAAAGATTCTTTAAAGAAGATAAGAGGGAGAAGCCGAATGATTGCTATGACAGCAATGTCCAACATGTAAGTTTGTCAAGTTTATAGTAGTAATAGACAATAGCAAGTCAGTAGCAAAGTCAAATAGTGTCAGGCCATATCGGTTTCACGTTCACAAGTCCGAATTAGGTCAAATATATATTTTATATCCTATGTAACACGCTGCCTAGCGCTAACATATTTGTAAATATGTGCCGAGAAAGGCACTACAAGACACCAAAAAGGTGCGTAATTCGGTTATTCCAAACCTTTATTTCCTCAATTTCTTCAGTTTATTAAGTAAACGGACTACACAATCATCGAATTTATGACTGACTCTACTAAAAAATACTTTCTGACCTTATGGTCAGTAGACTTCTTCATTATTGATTACCTTTAAGTTGTACGTTGTGGCCATTGCTATAACAGCTCTCTGGCTCTCTCCTTCAAGACTACTTATTGTGACTATCAATGGTACTTAAAGAACGTTGATATGGGTTACCCCAAACAAATAGTTATTGAAATATTTTGGAAATCAATTCAAGATGTAGATTTTCTGCCTTGCCTCAACGTTCGAATTTCGAAACGAAAACTAAATTATCAGTCATTGACAACAGAAAACAGTTTGACAGTCATACACTGTTTTTAAGTTTTGAAAAATTATGGACATTCCGACTTTTCCATTATAGTGGCAATAGAAATATACACTTTGTGAAAATTTGAACAGTCTACCATTTACGGTTCATGAGATAGAGCTCACTGACGGACGGACAGCGTACGCTTAGTAATATGGGTACGGAATCCTAAAAAGAAACAATTGTTACAAGACGATTTACCATAAGAACAATACATAATTTCATAAGAATTATGTAGTAATTTTAGCTTGTATACTCTGCTTTAGGTAAATGATTGATTCAAAATCTAAATCTATACTAAAATTATAAAGAGGTAATGTTTGTTTGGATGTTAGAGGTAATCTTCGGAACTACTCATCCGATTTTAAAAATTCTTTCGCCAGCAGAATGCTGAGTGTCATGGGCTGTATCTGTATACATACAACTAAGGCCGGTTGTTTTAAGGATTAACTGAAAGATCTGGGCCAGGTGCCAAATAAAAAAAAAAAAAATACAAAACTGTAAGGTGCCAATCAAACTGTGATACTGCAGTATCTTATACGAGTAGTTTAGTATCCATGTTTGGTTATTGGAATATTCACTTCAGAAATATTATTTGCATAGCAAAAGGTAAGAAAAGTTTGCAATTGCAATACAATGTATCGTTATGGCATTTATACGATTATGGAAGATATTTGTAATGGGAAATTTCTTCACTCGAATAAAATTTTAGTTTTTAATTATTTATTTTTGATACCACAAATTTTCTTTTTGCTTAATCCTGCAATGCAAATGCAAAATGGCAAGATAAATTGGTAAATAATAATAATACTCGTAGTTGAACTACTTCAAATGAATACAAAAGCTAACACACTTAACAAAACAAAATTTTGATAACGTATTCAAAAGTCTACTTAAATGCTTATCATCTGTCTTATCTTATGGTAGATTGAATATATAATATTTATCTTATGGCTTAAGATAAAGTTAAACCGAACTTTAAACACTTGAATTTTTGCAATCTTTTACTATTGTTGAAATACTAAACAATAATGCAATAGATACACTTCTTCTTATTCTTCAAGCAGTTTTCTTGTTTGTCACAATATTTTTTATTTTGCAAAAACAAAAAAAAAAAAATAAATAAAAGAAGGAATTGTCGTCTGGAAGGAATTGATTTTTGTTTTTGTTTCCATTTTTCTTTACTTTTGTATGCCAGAGTTTTTTCAACTGTTGAGAGTTGAGGTTTCTTTTTGTATTTTATTTTTTTATTGAGACGAAATTGTTTATTTGTGTTTGTTTAGGCTTTTGGCCAAAGCAGATAAAAAGCTCACATAAGTACACAAACACACAATCACACACACACACACCCAGTTACTCATCATAGGTTACAACACACGCGCCAATGCGGCAGATACAAAAGTAAAGAGTATAATAAAAATACAATTTTATGGCTATGACAGCATGAGTGAGTGAACAGTTGAAGTGGTAGTACTAGGTATGGATAGGTAAGAAAGTAAGCAAACGTTTTCTTTAACATTTCTTGACTTTTTCTTCATATAGGATTTATATCTATGAAGAAAAAGTAACTTTTTTTAACAAAAAAAAAAAAAAAAAATACACAAATACAACAACATCTTGGTAGACTTCCTGTGCCGTTTTTCCAATTTGATTTTTCATTTCCGTTGCAAATGGTGACAATGTAACAAATGTGCACATGTTCTTCTAACAACTCTTTGTAACTTTTTCCCTCATTCCTTCTGGTTCACCACCCATTCAGATACACAATATCTATATGCTCTTGCCTTTTTCTTTTTGTATGCTGTTTTTGTTGTTGTCTCTTTGTGTTAGTTCTTATTTATATTTGTGTTGATTTCGTCTCGTGAAACGTCAATACACAATTGATTGTGCAACCGTTTGCTTAAACAGTGAGAGCATATACAAGGGGAGATACATTCTTCTTACTACAGGTAAGTCAAATAGAATTTTCTGCATTGGATTTCAAATTCCTTGCCATATGTTTACACTACCTTAGGTTCTACGTGAATGTATCTAAGTGTAAGTAACATAGTAGTAGTATGTAGGTTTTTGATTCTCCAAAGCAAAAGAGTTTACCGAGTGTTGCTTTTTTTGTTGTATCTATTTGTTGTGTTTTTAAGATTCTACAGATTCTACAGATTCTACTATTTGCGTTTCCTTTTGCATTAGTTATGTGGACACATGAAAAAGTATCTTTGTGTCCTTTGCAAAAGCATTCAACTTGAAAATGCTCGATTTCCATCAATCACGTGGAAGAACGGAATTTTGTATCATTTTAAAACATTCTTTTTTATGTTATTAATATTCATGAGATCTCTTAGAGTGTTCGACTTTCTTTTGTTAGAATAAAATCTTCATTTATTGAATGTAATATTTTTTTTTAATTAAATGCTTTAATAAAGAAGGCATCCAAGAGTTTGGGTTGCCATTCAGTTATTTTTTTTTTAACAAAAAGAGAATGTCGCTTAATTGAAGATGTCACATGCAGCATTTTGTATTTCGGAATGTTGGAATTGTAAAGACAATGCAAATATATACATATATGAATGATAAATATATCCATACTATACATATGTATAGTACGAGTATATGTAATTGTATGAAAGGGAATGTATAGGAGGTATATTCCTGGGAACAAACGCAACGCATTGTATGCTTGTCACATTTGTCAGAGTAAAAACAATTCTGTCAACACTGTCAATGACAATCATTAACACAAATCAATGGGATTAACAATTTTTCGGTCGGTGTTTTGACCATATGAATATTTTTGAATGGCTGTGAGTATTGTGTGTAAGCGCAATCATTCAACGCTGTGGTCAACAGCCATACCCTCCAAAAAACCAAATCAAATCAAGCTCAATACAAACTTTATCCTGTAACCATCTCTTTTCCCCGTTCAACAAACGGAAACTCATACCAGAAGCTTACGTGCAAACCGAGTCACAGACCGCTGCAACCGCAGAGATTTGGTTGCCGGTGGCAAGGCGCACCACCGACGACACTTTACAAATACACACACAGATATAAACATACACATATGAAGAGATATGCATGTAGATGGAGATATACAGAAGTATGTAGACAGATACCAACAGACCGTAGGATAGGCGAGCGGACACATTGGCGTTGACAGTTGTCGCCTATGCTGTAAGAGCACATTTGGTTGTTAAACACTTAATCCCCCTAAAAATAGAGCAAAAACAGGAATGAATGCGAACATTGACTGTTGTAGCAGGAACAGCAGCAGCAGCAGCATTATAATCGGAATCAGCAAGGATGTCGACGAAATCAAATGAAACCTAGCCCAAGGACACATTTACACTTATCCACATTAACACACTCAGATATACTTGCATACTCGTACACACATGAAGCATTTAAATAGAGAAACCAAGACATGTACGAACGAAACGCCTTTGTCCGTTTCAATGTCGAAAAATGGTCAATACTTAATTTCCTTAGTATCCTTGAGTAGGGACATGTTTATGTAGATGAACATGCTGTCTGCTGCTGTTGCTGTTATTGTATAGTATATTCCTATTTTAGACACATGCTGGGTTTTCGTTTAAAGAAAAATTCAACACAAATTTCAATTTTTTCTTACTATTCATTCAACATTTCATTTTCATGTTGCTCGCACACACAAAAAGTCAAGATTCAGTTGTAGAAAACGTAAAGATCTACTCTACTACTATTGCTTTTGTCCAGTGACATGTCAAATTTTGTTTGAAAAGAAAAAAAAAGAAAAAACCATTTCAACTTAGCTTGCTTTCTTCATTCAATCCATAAAGCTTTGTTCAAAGTTCGGAACTGAAAATGTTGTCAACTTATACCTAGTATATGTATAACTTAGATTTACTTTTTCAAGATGCTATATGTTTATACAATGTTATTTCTAGTCTTACTGGTTTCAAGGATAAAATGTAGTATATGTGTGAGCGTTTGTGTATAAAATAGATGTCGATTATTGTGACATAAAATCGATGTACTATGGAGAGTGTTTGATGTTTGTAAGGTTGTTAACCAACGGTTAAGAATAATCAAAAGTTTTAAACTTTTGCATTTTACGCGAGGATTTCTTGACCAATTCAAATGAAAAATTAAAATTAAATTTTTGTTTATTAATTTTTTTTTTTAAATTTTTTTAAAATATTCCAATTTTGTAATTATCGATGGCCTTAAGGCGGCGTCACTCTTATACTTTTTGTGTTCTTTCCTCGCTTTTTAACTACATAACCAACACAACAGTCATCACCTTCTTGTATTTTGTAAACAGAAAATAGCTACATACCGAGATTATCATTATTTTCTATCACTATAACATCAAACAGGTGTTTGACGTCGCAAAGCGAGACAAAAGTGTGCCATTCACGACGAATTTTACCGCCGTATTCGGTTCGATTCGGCAAAGATAGAAGATTTTTATTTTTGGCGAATGGAACACCGAACGCGGTTGACAGCAAACTGTCGAGTTTGCATCATTACAATGAATACATTTATCTCTTAAGGCGCAAGTGTGTATAGTCAAACAGCCGGAAAAGCGTGGTGTATGGTGTTTCGCCTTATATGTATAAGGTGAGGCGCTACAAACAATAATAATCTGGAAGATTAATTGTGAAAATAGGCCTAAGTACAGGCAACTTTAGCATACTGGAAGTAGCTTTACAATATTGATGAAGTTAATGTAAATATAAAAGGTAATTGTGTGATACCGGAATAAGTATTCTCTCAATTTGGTGAAAAGTTTTCAATAATATTGTATTGCAATTTCTCCGGCGGTAAGTGATAACCTCAAATGTAACAACAAAAAAACCTTTGATCGAAATTTAATCATGATATCTGAGAAACTATTCAGCTAATCACATATATTTTCCATGTTTTCTGCCGTTATGTAGAAATTGAAAATACATGAATCTATTCACACTAAGCAGGATCTACATAACATAACTTGTAAGAATTTTTTATCAAAATATCTCCGAAACTAAGATATGGAGTTTGAAGAATTCTCATCATGATTTATAAATTATTTATGGGGTTTTTCAATGACAGAATTGTTATTTAGAATATGGGACTCAAAATGTTAAAAGTAGGAAGCCAACAACTAAAGGTTTGGTTTGCAAAGGAGTAAGGAGACATATCTAAGTGATCTTTTCATAATCAATATAGTATTTATATGATAAATCGAATTGTAGCGATCGGCAAATGCAACCAAGGTGTTGATCGCTATAATGATTGTACCTGGAACCATTAATTAATTGGAAAGAGATAGACGAGAGGAAGAAGGAGAAAAAGTGAAATAATAGGGAAGTATATATTGATTTGTAAAGCAATTGAGTGGACGTTATTTTTTTGATAGAAAATTGCAAAACAAGGATACCGCAAGAATAATTGAAGGAAGACTGGGGACAACCCTACAATTTATAGCAATATGTTATGATATCCATTGCTTCTTTCAATGCGTTACAAACAATATGACATATTGATTAGACTCCTATCTATTTATGTGCAATACAATGGAATTGTTATTTAGTTTTTAACGCTCTGTTAATGTAATTTAAAAAAACCACAAAATTTACATTTTTTGATGTTCAGATAGATTAGATGCAAATAAACAATTTTGGGAAATATTTAAATACTTTTATCATGCGTATATATAACATGAGCTGCTTACTTTGACTGGAAAGGACGTCGACATGTCTGCGGTCATAATATGCGCTTAATTGCTGCATTTGTAAATAAAATATTTTTATGAATTTTTGGTGGTTATCCATTGGCCTATTTGTGTTGTCTGCTTTTGTATTGAAATAATGTTTGTGGTTTGTTTTGTTACTGATTGGCATTACATGTTCCTAATAAATATTTTATATATTTTTTATACAGAAAAATGTATTCATTTGTAGCATTGTCAAATCGTAGTTCGGTGCTACAATATAATATTATATTTAATGGTGGATTTTTTTATAATAAAATAGTTTATATATGCACTAATTATCACACCTCTACTCCAAAACAACATTTCAGCAACTTTCAATGCAATTCAACTGTTCAACTGGCGCATAGTTAACACGTACAAATGCTTCACTGAATAAAGTTTGAATTTACCATGACAGCAGGCATTTGCAAACAAAGTATCTCTATACATACACTATACAATTCCATACAGATGCATTAAACTTATTTTGAAATAATAATTTCTGAAATACTGTGTTCATCATCTCTATCACTCTTTTTATTTCATTTTTGAAATTCTCAACTTTTACTATGAACTTTTGTGTATTTTTATTGTAACATCAAATAGTATGAGATTGCAACATTTGCCCTAACAGGCATCTAAAATATGTAATTCACTTTGAAAACATATAGCGTCACATTGACATTAACAAGATCAACTTTAGTTGAAAAATGTTTGCCAGGCATTAAAAAAGAGTAAATTAGAAGTTATACTCGGAATACTTGTAATGCATAATGTGCAGGTGTGATAAATTTATTCTAGTATACTTATACTATACACATATATGGACATATTACATTTCGAAGGAAAATGGAAAACTTTATGTATGCGAGATTGCAATTGATTGCTTAGCAACATTTCTCTATCTTTAATAAGCAAATAAATAATAATAATTTCAGATACTACAATAGTTCATCACAAGATAATTCTAACGAATTGTATTCTACTCGAAATGTTTTTGTTTATTTATTTATTTTACTAATTAATTTAGTGTCGGTAAACAGCATATGTGTATATACATATTTTGTATTGTATCCAAATACAATGATGGGTTAATATATTGTATTCTATTCTACTCAATTGAGTACTTCCTTTTCAGTTCATTAGTATCTAAAGACGTGGATAAAAATTATATGCTCAATATGTTGTCTCTTCTGAGAGACCTTTGCCTTGATTAGTATCTCGTACATTCATTCACTCATTCATTCATTATTGAGTTGGTTTGTGTGATTGTGCGCGTGATGAGAGTTGCTGACAAGTGTGATTCTTAAATATGTGAAGTGAAGTGATGAAAATAAAGAGAAGTGGAAACTTCAAATGAATATCTGTGATTAAAGCATAACAGTGAGTATGATTAACAACAATGTATTTAACAGATATAAAGATTTATAATACCAACAACAAGATTAAGTGTCAATCTTCAGATGAAAATATTTCATTTTGGATCCGAAAAAAATGACATGAAAAGAAAAGCAATGACATTTCTAGTACCAAGTTAAGTAATAGGCAGATAGACATACGCACACATAGATATAAAAACCGATAGATAGTTAGAAACATTTATTTAAACGGATGTAGAAACCAACTTAACTTGGACTCGAACTTAGCATGAAAGCTGCCATCATCACTACCATCATCATCATCATCATTAGCAAAACTAAGGTTTTCGTGCTCAGTGCCATTTTGGTTGTCGTCATCGCATCCTTACTGATTTTCACGTTGTTTTTGTGATTGTTTTTGAGTGGCAAAAAGGAAGTGGGAACAGCAAAGCCGGAAATGTGGTTAAGTCTCGGTACAGGCGCGAAAAGAAAAGAGCACTTGAAGGATAAATGAACGAATGAAAAGAAGACGTCGAAAGAACAAACAAACGAATAGCGAATGAATGAATGAAAGAATAGACAAATGCAATCTGAATCTGCCAGTTTTGTTGTGTTTTGTTTTGTTGTGTTGAGCGACTGTCAGTATCAGTCCGCAACACTTACACATGGCACAATGCACTCTATGCGAATTAGAATCAGAAAGAGTCATTTCAGTTAGGAGTTGAATGTCCCGACCTTACCAAAAACTAATTGTAGACAGGTGGAACAACATGGAAGAGTGCTACTACTTGATAATGTTGTCGACACTGAAGATGGCGTCAACTGTGGCCAGTTCTGTTGCAATAAGTGTCACCCCGTTAATGGTCTATTATGGTCAGTTTTAAGCGCTTGTTCTTGTTGTAAGTAGTAGTAGTAGTAGTTGTAGTGTTCGGCGGTGGGATTCAGCTTTGTTGGCTTGACATAGTGTGGCTTATCCTGGCATGGTGGTCTGTCTAGCTTATCGTGGTACGCAAATAGCACCTTATTGTCATAGTAACTCTTTCTGTCGTTGTCGTTGTTGTTGTTGTTGTTGTTGAGAATGTTGTCTGTCTGTTGGATATGGTTGGTGTTGGTGACGTTATTCAGGTTGCGGTCGGCTTAAACAATTCGGAACTTTACACTGACAGGATGCAAACCACGATGAAGCGTTTAAAGTAGCACCTTTTGTGGTTAAAGCCTAGGTTTACCATGAAAACGAACTGATTTATAATTAATTGGTGAAATAGGCTAGAATTTTGTTACTTAATAGTTGTCTCATGAGTGTCTGTGTTATAAATATACTAAATGAAACTAGTTAAGCCATGAATAACATGAGGAGTAGTATTAGATGTTGGGTAGTCCTGTTAAATCATCACTTTAAAGTACATTTTTATAGTGGTAAATATGTAGAAAATAGAGGAAAAAACTTTCGTAGAAATGTTACTGGGATTATTTAGACTTTGTAATACCAATATATACTATTTGAAGAGGACAGTTAACGTGCAAAATCGTTAATGCTTAAGTTGTTAAGTTAATCTCTTCTTGTTCATATATTTCCATATATTAAATTTTTTTGGAAACTATATACCTGGGCAGACGGGTATTAGATATTGATTGATGGTTAGATGTGACATTTGTACGAGTATAATTAACTCTCGTCAATTATTTTATAAAATCGTCTTAATTCGTTAAAATTTGCTTGTGGCCACTTTTAGCTAAGTCTTGCCATATTATTTTTACCTTCTTCTTCCTCATCTTTTCCTTTTGCGAGTTTATTTGAGTAAATGCAAGTTGCCCTGGATTTAATTGTTATACACTGCACATAACTACCGCTTAATACATGTTCAAAGTTTCCTCATGGTCATGTTTGTCATGTTTTGCCATCTAACTCGCACGTTTGTCATTTTATGCCATCTTACTCGCACTTTTGATACATAGTAACGTTTGTCATGTTCTGCTATCTCACTCGAACACCTGGGTAATATCTTTTTGGTTTCTCCGAATTTTCTTTCGAGCAATTCAAGAGCCCTTTAAAGACTTACACAAAACAATTAATTATTAAATATATAGAATAATATTTCACTTCTATTACTTTTGCTCTCGTGATTGTTGGTGATCGCATATTTAATGCGAACTACAATACATTTCAATTCCCGATAAGTACTCATTATATTGCACACTTAGTGCAAATATTTTTAATGAATTGCGTTTGTTGTTTCATTTCGAGATAAGTAGGTGTATTGTATTTCGATGGCCTTGACATTACTGTTTTGACATTGACAGTGTAGAATGTCACCTACACGATTTTCCAAGAACATTTGTGAAATATGCACTTATTGATTCTCAACAATGGAATTTCTTTGGAAATGGCAATACACAGAAGTGTGTGACAGACAGAATTATGATTAAAACTTGTTTTGTTGCTGTACCAATAGATTTTGATGACGGTCTAGAAATTTCTACCCTACCTAAAAATTACAAACAATTACTTGAAACTCTGATTTAGTTGAAGATTAAACTGCGCACTTTATTCTGAGTATTTTAACTTCATCATAAGATAAGATTTACAAGTATTATATTTTCAATTGGTTTAACTTTCCGATTATTTCTGTTGCTGTAGTTGTTGTTATAGTGGAGTTTGGTAAACTTCTTTACATTAATCATTGGCTCTACACACTCATAACTCTAAGAATTTTTGCTAATTGCTCATTAAAATTTATAGAAAAATAGTAGAATTCAAAGCAAAAGAAAATATGCTGTGAATGCGTTAAGTTTTGAGTGAGCGAGTAGCGGTCAACTGTACTTCAACTTTCTTAAGCATCTTCATAAAGAAATTATTGCTTCTCATTTTGTGTGAGTCGACTCGACTCGATTGTATGTCAATGTAAATTGACTTCATAATTAAGCAGTTAAAACTAAGAGACTTTAAAAAGTAGAATTAGCAGCAAAAGGAAAGAAAACATAGATGGACAGAGCGAAGAGAGATTGTAAGATAAATAGAATAGGAAACAAAAGCGTGCAACAGCAAACAAAGTGCAAAAAGTTATGATTCTCATAAAACTTTCGTTTTGTAGGAAATTAAATTTTTTGTTATTTTTTTTTTATTATTTTGGTTTTGCTAATGACCGGTTCAGTATATTCAGTAGAAAAGTCTGAAGACTGCATTAAGCCTTGAAACGAAGATAGTAGGTACATAGATGGATGGAAATGGAGGGGACATCACAGACCAGAGAGTAAAAAAATATACCAAAGTAAAAGTCAACTCAAAATCGTTGTCCAGACAAAACTTGGTGGCACCAACAAAACATTATTTCAATAGTAAAAAAAAACACAATGAGATAAAATAAGACAAAAATTGAATAACAAGATACGAAAAAAAAATTGTATGAAATACTACTGTGAGCAAAGGAGAATATGGAGACGATATGGTTAATGTTGATTGGCGCCAATTATGCAATGAATTTTATGCATCAAGGAAAAGACAAAAAATGGCATATTAAATTAAACAAATTGGGTTTGGCATATAACATTTTATATGTATGCATATAAATAAAAGTGTAAAAGGAGAAAAAATTGTACAATATAAAAATGTCAGTCAAAAAGTATGCAACATTTTTATCCTTTTGTATTATTTTAACTCAGACACACTATGCCCTGAACATGACAATATAAAAGTGCTGTTACACATGCAAAAAATGCGAAATTAAAAAATTTAATAAAATCATTTTTCTTTTTTTAAACGCAGTTTTCTGTTAAAGCCCTTTGAATATGATGAAAAAATTGGTTTACGAAAATTTGTTATGGTACGAGGGTCTATCATGTGTATGTAAAGAGACATATTGTTGCAGAACAGTAAAAGTTTGTATGATGATTTTGATGATTGTATGACTTTTTCCTTGCATTTCTCGTATGAACATTGATCAGCTGGTGGATGAAGATTTTCTTGTCTATACCCACAACAATTGCATACTATTGACTATTGTTATAATTTGGGTTCCCAATTTTGTTTCACAGTACAAAATATAAACATGCAATGAACAATGCCACCAGCTCATCGATCAATAAGAAATTCAAAATGTAAGTATCAGCAGGAAAAGTCATGTTGATTGCACGGTAAGCTATTTTGTTTAATTATTTGGAGGATTGGCATGTAAAAAAAAGGTATTTTCTACATAGATGAGCGAACCAATAAATTCAAGCCAAAAGATCTTGCCCTTGCATTGGGCACTTGACCGAAGAAACCATTACAATATTATACCTACTAACAGTCTAGATTTCCCTACATCTGACTTTGTTTAGTCCATAGGCAGGACATTATATGCAAGAAGTTCAGAAACATTGACAACGCCAAAGATTTCATTTCAATTATTCACAGTTTCTATAATAAACTAGCGTACACGGCGTGCTATACTACGCTTCCAACATGATGTTAGTGCATGATACTGTTCTCTTTTTACTTTTGAAAAATCAGACGAATCAAATATTAATATTAACATAATTTCCTGCTATATTTGACAAAGGTGACTTGATTGATTTAAAAATACGTCTCTTAAGTTTTACATGCAAAGTGAAAAACTGTCTGTATCTCTAAAAACTACGCCACCTATCCATCCACTTGACCCAATAAGTACAACAAAACAAATTTCATCAAAATCGGTCCAGCCGTTCTCGAGTTTGGCGCTTACCCACACTTTTAGCGATTAATTTTTTTATGTATATATAGAGATAGAGATATGTACAAGTCTTTGAGTCTAAAATTACTTATTTTAAGTTCAGAGCCCCGTCTATTTTCTTTAAAGATTTAGATGAAGAAAATAAAGCTATTATAATTTGAAGAAAACTCATTTTTTCCTACTTGGCAATTTTCGCCCTCACACCTCACAGCTCACGGTGATATTACCTCATCCATCCTACAGTCCAGATTAGTAACCATTTGATTTTTTTTTTAACCACACAAAGGATCGTTATACATGCTATGTAAAAGAGAGCAACAACGAGGAGTAAAAGGATAGTGGTACAATTAATATTGTTGGAGAAATCGCAGTAGTTTTCTTGGTACATAAATTTGACTTTTTAATTATTAAAAGACACTTGTAGCTTTTATATAAATGTATATCTTTTGCCGAATATTTCATAAATATTTCAGTATTAAATTTCTATGGCTACAAAATTGTTGTTAATATACAATATATTTTAATAAAATTTAATAGAAACCATTTGAGCTTTGTCTCTATCAATTCCAAATTGATTTTAAAAGTGACATAATATATTTACTTATAAATAAATCTTTTTTGTGTCTCTGTAAGTAGTCATTTTGACTTGGCCTTAACTAATTGGAAAAACAAAAAAACGAAAGTCAAAAGAAAAAGCAACAAATTTGTAGTTGCAACTTGTGAAGTGATGCCTGCCACAATGCACTGTTGCATGCAATCGAGTTGAGTTGACTTGAAAATGAAAAACTTCGTAACAAAAGAAGTTGAAAATGAAACGAAATGAATGCAGAAAATGGCAAATTTACGCTTATTAAAAAAAAAAACAGTGCAACTTCTTAACAACGAAAATATCAAAAGCCTGGAAAAAATAAGGATACAAGAAAAAAATAAATGAAAAGAAAGGAAAAAGAATTGAACTGATGAGGGTACAGAGGAGAGAAAAGAAAAACTAAATTAATTTTATGCAACAACTCCGTTGAGAGTGAAGTTTTGCAACTTCAGCAATGAAGATGTAGAGACTAGGAAGGATCATAATGACGAAAAAGATGAAGACAACAACGACAACAATAAAGCTGCGAATGGGGATAAGGCAGTTGACTAAGATGAAAGCTTAGTTTGAGTGCGTTAAAAGCGTGCAACTGTAATTGTGAACAACTTCATCATTATCATTGTCGTCATCACCATCATGCTGCTGTTGATGCCATGGATGTTCTAGGTGCAGATGCTCCTCATGTTGCTGATGATTCTGGAGCTGCTGATGCTGCTGTTAAGTAGAATTCTCTTTTTACAAGTGTGTTATATGCTTTCTAAATAGCAGCAACATCATCATCAGCAGTAGCATCACTCGCACTAGAACCAGCATCAGATCTAGAAGAAGTGGAAGAACAGAAGTGGCACCATAAAAAAACGAGTCATGTAAGGCGCGATGTAAGTGTTATGTCAACCATTGAAATTACAGTGGAACAGTGAAATGAATGCAAGTAGGAGAGATATATAGAAATCCATGTTTTACAGCCACTTGGACAGAAGAGAAAAAAATAATAGACAAATACATAGTAGTTCTGCAAGTACGAGTAGTTGAGTCTGGGAGCCAGTGACAGATACTAAAAAAAAAAAAAAAATCATTCAGTCTGCCTGCAGTACGATTATATGGTAGAACATAGAATATGAAGTCGAAGGCGAACATTAAATGGCAACATCAGCAAAGCAATCCTTGGAAACATTAGTATAAGAAGCAGAAGGAGTAGAAGTTTTTAAGCTGTCATCGCGCGTTGTGTGCGTAGCGTTTGAAATTACACCCAAAAGGACAATTAAGCATGAAGTATTTATGTTGCGCGCATCTTGAAAATGAAGCGCCACACAAACGAGTTGTAGCAGTTAAAACAGTGATAGTAGTAGGTAGTAGTCTTAGTGCTGGTACTGGTACTGCTGGTGCTGGTTGTAGTAGTAGAAGATTATGCCTTTGCGTGTATCTTATGGCATCAAGAGATGTTGTTGTTGTTGTTGCTGTTGATTTTATTTTTCATTTTCTTATATACGAGTACATGTTTTTTTGTCATTCATTTTCCTTTCACATTCTCTCATTTTACTTGCTTTTGGCTTAAGATAAAAACGGAATGAATATAATTTCGTTATACTTGCAACTTAATGCCATCTTACAGCTTTACAGCCTTTTACTCTTTCGAGTTTTCATTATACTTGTACTTGTGAGTAGAAGAAGGCTGTGTTCCTCCTTTTTTATCATTGAGCTGATTTTCTTTGCTCGTTGACTGGAAGCTGGCACTGGCATGCTAAGTGGACTGACTGGATTGTGTTGTCTGGATGACTGGTTGTTGGTTGGTTGGTAGATTGGTTGCTGGTCGGTTGGTCGGTTGGTTGGCCAGCAGCCGGTCTTTGCCAACAATGACAAGAGCAACAGCAACAGCAAAATCAAAATCAAAAGCAACAATAGTTGCAAAGAGTATGAAGTCAACGAGGACAACTTTATTATGCGCACTCAGCGTACTAAATTTTATTGTCAGTTCATGTCCTTTTGAATTATGTAGCATTGTGAAATTAAAGCGTTGCATTCATTTTGTGCCTGCTCCGCATTGCGTTGCGTTACAATCCGTTGACTTTTATGCTTTCACCACCACCACTATGTCTTAACAATATCTTATGATTATCAACATTATCTATCTGTACTGTACCGATCTTAACTGGCATGCAGCTTGGCTTGCGATGGTCTTGCTTGACGACTCCGCACGACTTTATTAAATCTTTGCAACGCATTACTTAATAATAATTAATAATGGATATGCGTTGCTTGGTAGCCAAAAGCCGTCTTAAATCCATTTATTACAAAAGGAAGATGCTGATGATATTACGATACTCAACTCGGTCAGATGCAAAATGATTTACTAAGAGAAGAAATAATATAGGCTAGGACAAGAAGATAAAAATGAAGAAAATAAAAAGAAATATTATTAGTAATAAGCTCAGTAAATGTTGTCATTTTCACATTGCAATTCTTTGCTGCAAAATGGTTAAAGGACATAACTAAATGAATTTTGAATAGTCCTTGGCTCTTGTTGTACATGCTTACTTGACGCGATAAACTGCTAAGTGGTTTATATTGTATTGTCAATAATAAGAAAGAAATATACATACCATATATAGATGGATAGAATTTATTTTGAAGTATTAACAAAAAATAAGATTACCAGCTTTAATAAAAATTAGAAGAAGAATATTATCAAAAATGGGTACAAGATGTATGTACATATATACCCACATTTAAGCAAAACAAATGCACATAAAAATAAACAGCAGAAAGATGTACTAGCTCCTTGGACCACTGTCTCAACGTAGCCTAGAAAACAAAGTTCGACTCTGTAAGGCTGTTTTAAAGCCGGTATAGTCATATGGAATGCAGCTGTGGGTAACGGCAAGTAACTCCAATATTGAGATACTGTACAGGTATCAGTCTATGACGCTATGTACTATGGCAAGTGACCAATTTCCACCTCCATAAAGAGCTCAAAATACCATTTATTAACGATTTATTAGGGAATAAGAAAAATTTGAGATAGGTAAGTCACCAAACTGCTTAATCACACCGAATATTTAGCTATAGGTCTGCTAGAAAATGACATGAATGTTATGAAAAGTTTGTTTCATGTGTTAAATCTTCCACATAGATTATAGGGTACAACAAATTTTAAGTTAATTGTTTAGTTTTATATTGTTTGAGCTCGCTAGAGCTCATCAAACCTGTGATGGAAAAATTAAATAAGCAAAATTTGTTGAGTGTTTCTTGACTGATTGCCAATAAATTTACTTATTTTACAAAAAAAAAGGAACCGTACAAAAATATTTTATTAAAAAAAAAACAACAAATTTCTACTGTTATTCAATGACGAAGTGCTACTATTAATACTCCGGCAATAATCAGACATCATATGCGTTTTGCAGCGACTCTGGAATATTCCTCAATATTCCGAATATCTTGGTGGAACCGTTCACCCTGTTCTTCACTCATGCCACCGAGATGTTCCGGAAAAGCATCTAATTGGCATCTTAAGAAAGTGTATTTTGATGCTAATGTTGCATCCAAGTTGCTGAAAGTGAGACAACATCTATTCAACGCGTATTACATAAGAAGTTTTGAATTACCCAAGAAACGAATCAAAGACAAAAAATATTATGAATATTACTTTTTATTATTAAACTGAATTGTTATTAATTCGTTAACTTTCATTATGCGAGTATTAAAAAGCTGGGAAAGCAATTTATTTCAACAGTTTACAATCTAAACCTTTTTTAGTTTTTGACAAAGTAAAGTTAATATCTACATAGTGTCATCTTAAAAAATCTATTCACAGCTTTGCAGTGGATTTTTAGTTTGCCGAACATTCATTTAGATCTTAATATTATGCAAAAAGACTTCGATTACGACCAGTCTTGTTCTAAGCTCATAGGGAATTCAATTTCTCATTTGCCGGATTATACCCATGGCCTTCAGATGGAATGAAACAAGTAATTTCCAAGAATTCATGTTTTTGAATGTTTTTCTTCCAATACAATTCATTTTTTCTTAATGAAGCTAAGTAAGCTTTACACACTTTTTAACTATTTAAACCAGTATTCACAAGTTGAAGTTAATAGAGCATGCTCTTACTAGAAACCTCAAACAACACTCTAAAAATTTCTGCTGCACTTTTCTTC
Organism: Amiota communis; assembly: GCA_037043315.1. Lineage (NCBI taxonomy): Eukaryota > Metazoa > Arthropoda > Insecta > Diptera > Drosophilidae > Amiota > Amiota communis. The sequence goes on from JBAMAV010000657.1 coordinate 2,291,927, forward strand.
GAATGAAAGCGAATTTTACCACGAATCGTGATTGACGTTTTCAAAGCACTGAACCATATGCTGTTTACTTTTATATGAAGATAGAATAATTACAGCCAGAACCGGCTTACGACAAACTACCCAATTAACTTCTTTTGTTATTTTCATATATAATTATACATAAGTCATATCATAAAATAAAGGGCGCCTAATGATTGACTCGCCCGGGGCACCTGGGTTGGTTATGGCCGGTACTGTTTACAGCAATGTTAGATGTACTTTTACTTGTTCACCCAATAAATGCATGTATTTTATTAAATTGTTCTTAATTTTCTTTTATATATTTAATTCAAATTTCTATATTAGTTTTTTCATCTATCTATTCCAGAATTTACCTTTATTTTCTCTTTCTGCTGATAACAATCTGTTAAACAATTTTAATTGCTTGTGTTGGTTTTTTTTGTTGCTGCTTCTTAGTAAAATACTTATTTACTGGTAACCATGAAAATGTGTGCGTGCTCCACTTTATGACTTTTAAACTTTTAATTCAATCTGAGTATATATGAGTGTATCTGTCAGCAACATCAACTAAAATCAACTTGAACCAACAGAACTTTTACATTAATTTGACAAGAATTTTCCAAAAAAATAATTGCCAAAAGTGCCATTGGAATGGTATGACAACAATAATACAAAAATAATAACAGCAACAGCAACAGCAGATACAATAATAACAACAGCAAGAGCAACAAGAATGGCTGTCCAACTGTGTTGAACAGAAAACAATTTTATTTAGCATTTTACTTTAGTTTTTCATTTTTTTTGTTTGTGTTCAGTATTGTGTGCAACAGTAAAAACTATGTTTAGGGAAAACTATGCACAAAACAAACATACTGCTGCAAGTCTCTCAACATCAACGCCATCACTGGCAGCAGTTGGCAGTTTTCATTTCAAGCTATTGTTGTTGGACGTGTCCTTGTTGCAACCTCATTAAATTTTTCAACAGTTTTTCGCCAAAAATTGCGCGTCCCTCGAGGCGGCAAGGCCCAGCATCATCAGCTCTTGCTCATCTTCCTTCATCGTCCTCTTGTCTGAACCGGCTCGGATCGAGTCAAAAGTCAATGTGCAGCAGCACTTAAAATGTCGATGCGAGCGAAATTTGTTGCTGATTTATTTATTACTCGCGAGAGACAAGCTAAATATGTATTACCACTCCTCTACGCTCCTCTGTTCTCTATCCTCAGATGAAACAAATTCCAAATGGTTTTGGTAGTTTGGTTTGGTTGTGTTCTACATCGTGTAGAAATTGAGGCAAGAAACATTAATGCATTGAGTGTCTCTGTTTGATTGGTTGAAGCTAAATTATTCAACGCAACATCGTTTGCTTAATTATGTAAAGAACGATGTAGTAAAGAGCTGAAAGTTTTCCTAAAACAAAAACAGAAATAAAATCGGCTACTTCTACTGCTTAAAGTCAATATTTTTGCAGAGTAAAAGAATTCATCTAGTAGTAGTACCCCGTAGTATGAGAGGAGTGGGTTAGATTTGTTATTGTAGATAAAATGGCAATGTAATTTTTGCCAGGCAATCACTTGTGCTGGTCACGATTTTCGGAAATTTTTATATTAGGCTTTCGTTTATGTGAAAATTATGTGCTGTACTTTGTCGAGACGGAAGTTGAGCAGGAATAAGAAAGAAATGCAAGGATGTTGTAATGAAGGCTGGTAGACTGATAGACAGGTGGCAAGAAGATTGTAGACTGGCCACAAACCCATTAAGTTTGAGGGTGTAAGAGGAAGTAAAGTTGCAGTAAAGCCACACACGTTTATGTATTTGTATAAGTGTTGCAATTTTGATGTTGGCGCGACCATCATGAACAGAAATTGTAACTAAAATTACTGAAAATAAAATATATATAAAAAAAAAAATGCATAGAAAATATAGTGACAAAATTCTGCTGCACTTCAACTGTGGTTTCCTTTCTGAACATTTCTAGTTGAACAAAATAAACGACCTTAACGAAATGTTCATCATGATCATAGTGCAATAATGTACCACACCATACTCCTTCCAATCTCATGTCCATACATTGCCCACGTACCACAAACGCTCAATAACATGACATAAAGTCTACATAAGTTTGCGTATAACAACATAGAATATGATGAAGATTGGGTAGGGTTTGCTGCCAACGACATGGCCAATATCAGCTACAAAGCCAAACGAGCGACAAGAAATCCAAGCACGTAATTTTTAAATGGCTTTTACTGGCAGTCAACTTAAACTTAGCGTCAGCAGAGCACAGCCGCTATTGATGCCGCATCCGCGACAGCACATGAAGCAAAGTCTTTGAAGTAGCAAACTGCCAGTTGTGACAGGTTTTCCTGTGCCGTCCAATGGCAAAAGCTAGACAAGTCCAGTATTCTTCTTACTTCACTTCAGTTCGGTTCAGTTCAGTTTGGTTCAGTCAGCTATGCTTTCAGTCAGTGTAGTGCAGTGCAGTGCAACGTCATCTCCTGTCAGCGAAGGAAACATGCAAGGAAACAGTTGCTTCACAATCGACCACTATGAAGGGTGGACATGGGGGTGAATGGTGGTGACTGCCACTGCCAATGGCCACAATGACGAGAACGATGAAGCGTATCGAGTGTTAAACTGCAACTGCCGACACGTCGTGAGACCGCAGGCTATGCGGCAGCAACTCCTGTCATGGCAACTGGCTAACCGCAATGTTAACTGGCGTATTAATGGCATTTTTCCTACGTTTTGGTTATGCCATGACTTGCTCTACTATAATAACAACACTCCCCACTGCCTCGAATGTTGTGAGTGTTGCATGTGTACTTGTATATACATATGTTACTAACAAGTCAATGTACGTGGATTTGGATGATTGGGTGTTTGGATATGTGTGTGTGCTTCTGTTTGACAGTCAAAATGACTTATGCTGACAGTTGCGGCTGCTTGACTTTGATTGCATACATCATAGTAGAAATCTGCCCGAGCGCCAGCACCAACAGCCACTGACAACTTTAGCAACTCCTTGTTAACAGCGGGTGATGACGGCAGCTGTTGCTTCGTTAACGCCCGCTTTGATTGTATGTTAGTACATATGTGGTTGGTTTTGTCTATAAATGAGTGATTGAATGACTGTGTGAATGACTTAATGCTTGATAGATTTCTTTATGCAGCACGTTGTTCTTCGTTCATAATTAAATGTCTTTTGTACAAAGTAAAGTGCCATCGTTTGTATGAAATATATGTTATATTAATGGGTTGTTAAGATGTTGCGTATACGCCCAGCTAGTAAAGGAGTTTGTAAAGTGACTGGGTAATAGAAGGTACAGTAAAATTATTAGTTCAAATTCTTTAGAGAATACGTTTGATCAGTAACATCAAATTTGTTCCTTCTTGTAGATATCAAATAATATCAAACACATTCAAATATCCAAGAATCATATTGAAAATGAACGCAACATTTGTTAACATTTGCAACGAACACGACGAGACAATGTCTATTACGTGACCATGTGCCGAAGCATGCAAATGTATGATGAAGGCCATTTCAATAAAAAACAAAAAATAAATAAAATGTGAAAAGAAAAATATGACTACTTTTTAAAGAAAATTGGTAGATATAAAATTGTGTGTGTTCCATGAAATTCACGCAGAAATTTAAAATGAAAAATATTCTTCTTTCAATTTGCAATAAGATGAATATTTTTTTATTATTTACCCAGCGTACCTGAAACATCGGCTTCCAATGGGTAGCAACCGAACGTTTTATTTTGAAATTTTTCTAGTTTAATTTTGGGGGTTGTTTGAATATCTCAGATCTCGAGGACGGGGACACATATCGGGATCAAATTCTATGTTTAAGCCGGGAGCTAACCACACACATTCTTAAAATTTCAATGCGATCAGATGAACGGTATGGCAACGCATAACATACGAACAAACAATCACAAATTTTTTTATATAACGCACTTATGTAATTATCTTTTTTACGGCAACGTATTGAATAAAATTTTGAAATTCTAAAGCACAAGTATAAGTATGAGAAAGAAAGGGGCTGAGTTGATACGCTTGGAGAGAGAACGTCAGCAATTCGAACGCAAGAAAATTGTACCTGGGCAACTCGAATTGAATTGAAGCGTCGACAGATGAAGATTATGCAATCTCGTGTGATGCTACCAGTTAAACGTTCTACTCAACGAAAATCCAATGGTCGTTACACCGGTATCAATATTTGATCCGAATGTTGTCGGGTCAAGAAACTTATTGTCAACGAAACGTGGCATAGATGATTGTTCCAGTTAAAATAATCATTCCACAGGTGGTGCGGTTGCGGTGACTATCTTTAGTCAAATACTAAACGTAGTGGCATTGATGTTTTTGTTGGGCCAACGAGTATGTCATGCAATGATTATAAAAGAGATTTCGATACGCATTACAGTGGTGGGTCAAACTCACAATGTGGTCACAAAACAAGTGTTTAGCGGTGGTTGTGGAGGCGGCAGTCATTGCTCTGAAAGTCATCATTCAAATGCATACTTACTACAAGACGTTGATGATATGAGTAACAGCAAAAACCGCTGTGAATATTGTTTATGCCAGCAGCTTAAACAACGCTTGAAAAAGCCGCAAAATGTGAGCGTCGGTGTGATATGGTCCATGAAATATTTTGATTATTAACCATAATTTAAAACCGATATTCGTGTCTCTAGAATTTGTAGTATTTAAGTTTAAATTATACAAATAGTCTTTTAAATCTTATACCAATTTAAGTATTTGTATAAAACGTTAAGATTAGGAGAGTTTTCAGTTTATTGTTTCTGCTGTTGTTGTCTTACCACTTAAAGACACTCTCTCAGATTTTGTCGGGACTTATTTGATATAGGTACTCTGATAGATTGGGTCTCCTTTTCAAGTGTCGTTATCCCACATGCAATACATAACTACTTCTTGCGGTCCCGTCTTCATATTTCTTTGGGAAACTTATGTTTTTTTCTTTAATTCAACTTAGATTTTTTGTTATTAAATGAAAAAAATTGTGTTCTTAAATTTATTGAAGGCGCTGTAAAATATTGTAATTGTATAATTTTCTGATCTAATTTTCGTTTTGAATATATATAATTTTCCATTGTTTCTAGTTGCAGCAGTTGTTTTTTCAAATATTATATAATCGGAACAAGAAGAGATTTAATTCCAAATTTAAATTCTAAGTAACAAATGACCATTTTTATTGTTTCTTTCTGCTCTTACTGATTATTATTACCATGTATCAAACATTATTTTGTATACCATATAGTAGAAAGCTTAAACCATGTATTAAGTATATTAAATGTAATATTGCCTCTTGTGTTGGTTTTGCTGTTGCTTTTGTTTGTTTGTTGTTTGTTTGGATAGTCTGCGCAACATATGCTCATCAAAAAGAAGTTAATTTCTCTGTAACTATATTTAATAGATATACTATCAGAGTATATACTCGCATGTGTATGGGTATGTGTACGTATATGTTTGTTTATCTTTTGTCAACTGACATTAAGCTACTTGTTTGCACAACATCTCAAAGGGACCACGATACTCTTGCCATCTTCATTGTGGCAACTTTTGTTACTACACTGCTGCTCCAATGTCCACCACTCAGTGTCTACGTAGACAAGGCAAGACAGTCGATCCGATCCGAATGAGATTGCTGCACAGACATAATCCCCATTGCAATTTGATGCTCGTGAAGAAGATGATGACGGTGAAGATGAAGATGAAGAAGACGATAAAGAAGGCGACTATGACATATACAATAATAGAGTCATGAGCTGTTAGTTGTTGTGAGTTCTCCTCTTCTGTTCTGCTTTGTTCTGTTCACTTCTGTTGAGCTTGTTACTTGTAACTTGTTTTTTATTCTCTCTTCCATTTCTCTTTTGGTATGGTAGATGGTGATGGTTTTTTTTTTGCGTGTTGGAATATATCCTTAAGGGAAGTTAATTAAATTTACTGACCATGCTGTTAAACAAACAGACGAACAGCAATGAACATGTGTGTGTGCGGACGAGGGTGTATGTGTACTATTACATATATGTGACGCATAAGTTTGCAACAAGGATAATACTCAATTAAGCATAAAGCAGTTTGTGTCGCATGTGTTTAAGTGTCACGAGCGCGTAGTCAGACAGACAGAAAGATTTTTGATGGTTAACACAAAGAGGAGAAGGTAATGTAACATTGACCACCAGCATCATCGTCTATGTAGTAATGGTCATCATCATCATCATCGTCATCGTAGTAGTTGACATCATCAATGCACTCAGCTCAGCATAAGTTGTGTGTTGCTGGTGGTTTCGTTTGTATCCAACTTGATTCTTCATCAGCAGTATAACATCATCTGTGAGCTAGACCCGCACCTGCTTCACTCATATGCTCACATGGTCAGATGCTTGTTGATGTTAATCGAATGAACCAACATCATTCTTGTTGCTGTCGTTTTCGTTGTACTTCCGATTTAATTATGGCGCGCATGTTGTATTTAAGAAAAACTTTAAATTTAATTTACTGCATCGAAGCCGCCATATAAAAGCAAGCAAACAGAAGCATTAACAAAAACAAAATTAAAATAATATAAAATTACAAAATAAAATCCAATCAACTGGATATTTTTTTCACCTGATCAAATTAAATGTGTTAATGTTTTCATAATATTAAAATTAATATATTTTTATTTTCAATATTAACAGTTTTTTACTAAATTTTCCAGTTTTCCTGTCTTCCTTAATAAAAATGTGTTTATTAACAATAATGGAAATGTGCAAGGCATTTGTTAATTATTGTGATCGCTGAATGTTTTATTGTTTGTTGTTTATTTAATGGCCGCTCTAGTGCACATTATGAATGGCTGCTTGCATTCATTTCCTGTTTCCGGGTTCATGCATGTTCACCATTCAGCTTATGGCATGGCACAGCATGGCATATTCTACTTTCCAAGTAGTAGTAGCAGTAGTAGTAGTAGTATTAGTATGTCTGGCTTGACTTTCGACTAAATTTGTTTTCGACACAAGTGCACATTAGCTGGCTAACCTCACATTTAAGTTGCACTTAATGCAACTGCAACATTTCACCAAGTTAAGTTATTTTGTCGTTTCAGAAGAATCACTTACCACAAATTTTCACCAAAAAAAAAAAAGAAAAATGAAAATAGAAAAAATGAAAATGTTATTTTGTTGTTAGTGTTAGTGTGGCTGTTGTTGTTATTGTTGTGTGTTAGGAAAATACGAGAAAAAATTGCAAGATTCAAAGTCACTCAACTGCATGCTTTTGTTTGCTTCTGCCCCAATGCACCGAATCCGGACTTTGTTGTTGTTACATTACAGTGTAGTACAGAACAGTACAGTACAGTCTGTATTCGTTCGTTTCCATAGTTTTGGCCTAGTTGCCTTCTTGGCTGTTGACTTACTACTCACGGTACTCGACTTAAGTGTGGCGCGCTGCACGCGGCATCAAATGCTCTAAATCATTTTGTGGCGAATTTATTTGTTCATACAGTGAGAGAAAACACATCACAAACGTAAATTTTGTTTTCATACATACATAAATCAATATAATTATAATTTAAGCGTTTGTTTAAGATTATCATGATGACAACTATAAAGCTAAGGTGGACAGTGTAGTATTCATATTATGGCCTAAGTAACCGCTTAAATATTTTCATATATTCTACTCCTAGATGATTTAAATGGTGGTTCAAAGTTGCCTTGATTGACTTGTGTGGCTTTGTATTCTATACTAACCAATATCGATCAAGAGACAGAACTGTGCGGTTTATGATACTGAAAATACAACCAGGAAGGTGCGAGATGGATATGTTGTTCATTTGGCAAGTCAGTGGGTTTATTTCTGCCGAATAACTTCCGGACAAAGCAGTAATTTCACATAAGTAGATATGATTCAAAAATATATTCATTAAAAAAATTAAAAAAGGTATGATAAGCTATGTAAAAGATATAAAAGTTACGAACAACCGTTTGATTCCATTACTACGCTGTTCCTACCTGAACCATAATATGACTATTTTACATGTATAGGATGGAGGTTCCTTTAAAATAGGTAATCAATAAATAACCAATGCTGGAAAAAGAAGAATGAAACACGCAAAATATTGGTACAAATATATCTTATCTTGTAATCTTGTAAGTATATTAAAGAGATTAGTATAAACTAAATGTAAAATTTTCTCAGTGCATTAGCTACTTGCTCTTAAGTGCATATCCACATATTCGACATCGTGAAGAAGCTTGTAAGCAACTTTAACGTTTCCGTTTCGTTTCATCGTGCAATTTCTATGAAAACTAACATAAACACTCAAAGAGACATGCACACACAGATACAAAAACAGAGACACATATACAACCACAAAATTCTCAGTTAAATCACTTGAATTTCTAAATTTTGTATGTAAGTAGTTTATATATTGTATGAGTAAGGAAGTGAAGGAGTCCATCATCATCATCAGCAGCATCCTTAGAGTAAGACAAACTAATACAAATGCAATCAATTGGCATTTTTCTCTTTTTTTCTAAATTTCATTTTCATTTTTATTTTTCATCTTTTCATGTTCATGTTCACCATTTTTTCTGTGTTTTTTTCGTTATGTTTCTTTTCCTTTTTATTGCACTTTAAACTTAAGCTATTTCAGCAATTCTGTTTATTTTGTTTATGCTTCGTTACACAAATACATAGAAACACAAAAATTGAGGCAAACATGAAGAAATGTGATGCGTTATTTTATTGTAGTTATACTAGTAGTTAGCATATACACATAGATACATATACACAAATGTAGATAAAAATGTATCTATAGGTTTGTAGTATGTGGGACACACATGACTCCCTCATACATTTGAATTGCTTGACTCAGGCCGTACTGCTTGAATGCGCCGAATTGGCTATTTGTGCAATTGCTTTGCCTCAGTGAACTTGCCTATTTTAGCATGACGACGATGACGATGACGACGATGAGGACAAAACAAAAAATAAAAAAAATATATAAAATCAACTTAAAAAGGGGTAAGACACAAACGTATGCGAATTTCGTTATCATTCCTTTACAGCATTATTGCTTCATACTTGGTATTTATTTTATTTCCATCTCCATTTTTACTTACCATTCTTTTCCTTTTTCCTCGTTTTACACTTTGTGTTGGCCATTGTTGCTGTCGTTCCTGGGTACTTTTTAGCCAAGACACTCACTGACTGGATGGGCTGACTAGCTGCTGGGATGCTAGTTTGCCTAGCTGAGTTGGCTGAGTGGTTGGCTCACTGGCCCTTTGCAGAAGTTGCAAATAACTTGATTCGTTTTGTGCAAATGTACAGAGACATTGCGCTGGTGCGGCACCAGAACCAGCAGCAGCTAGAGAAGACCATCCATGTGTATTTGTATATTTTTCTTTTAAATGTAATTCATGTGTTCATGTGTGCACCTTTATTTTCTTTTTCCTCCACATACTCACATACTTATGTATTGTACATGTGGCCTTAAATGTGTTTGTGTTTGTATTTGTGCTACCATGAATTATTTAGTTTGCACTGCGCTTCAGTGAAAGTTACTTGAAAATTTAATTTTAAGTTTTTTCTCTTCAGTTGCTTATTTTTTATTTTCTTCTCGACAACATTCCCTTTGATTCGTTTCATTTAGTTTTGTTTCTGTACTAAGTATCATGCAACTTTTTATTTTCTATACAAAAAAAAAATAAAAAAAAAAAAATAAAAATAGAACAGAAAGGTAACTCAGAATGAAGCTACTGAAATCATTTTAAATAAAATTGAAATCAATTGAAACTTTTCCTTTCTCCTTCTTTTTATTTTACCAACTTAACTACGAGTTAGATTACCTTTGATTTTTGTTTTTAGTAAATTAAATGAAAAACATTAGCAAATCCAGCAGAAAAGAAACTTTTATTTGTTGGGTGAGTGTTAACGAGTAAAAAGAAATTAAGTGATGACTTCAGTAGTATTCTTGTAAAATATTTTACTCTTAAAATAAATAGATAAATAAATGCATAGCATGTTAATTAAGAACTGGTACTTTTTCATTATACTTCTTGTGATTGAAAATTGCGAACTGTATGAATTCGTTGTTACTAAGACTGAGCTGACCACTCACTGTTTTATTATTTTAATATTCCCTGTTCTAGTGTTGTACCAAAGTATCTTTAAGCTACACTTTGATTGTTATTTATGTTAGTTATGATCTGTACGTAAAACTACTGGTGGAAATAAGCTTAATATGTGATAGTTTTAATTGTGCGTTTTAGTTAAGTGTTTTTTTAATTACACTGTACAATTCGCTGATCTGCAAATTGAAATTGTTGCCGTATTCTTATTAATTAAAACTACGATTGATGCTTAGTACCATTTAATTTACAATTGAGAATAACTGATTTTAGTATTTTGGTGTTGTTGGTATCGCCAAATACTATTAGGGTCTTCACACAAACGTCTAAAGAATAGCAACGTGTATTACATACACAATTGCGTGAACGCCTTGTTTTGATTATTGACTGTGTAACTGTGTAAATCGTCTATTCAGTGTATTTCATACATGCAAACAAACAATAAATAATACCTACGAATGGCCAGACTTGCCAACTTCTCATCAATGCACAAAGTTGGCAGCCCTCAGTATACCCAGTTTAAACTACTCAATTGTCGATTAAGTTTACGGCATAGCGTAAACTTTTTTTTGTATGGAGTTAGTTTAAACAGTGTATACTATACGTTGTTTAAACTATATACACTCCAAATACACGTTTGAGTGAAGACCCTATATATAAATACTAAATAATAATAAAATAAAGTTAAACCCATAGAGACCCAAATTTATATTAATGTGTTTATTAGAAAAACCTTTTTGTTTTCTATCTTATCGCACTGAAAACTGGACACTATAAGTGTGTTATACACGGGCGACCTCCCATACAGAACCCAAATTCCAATTTCTCATTTTGGTTAATTAGTAGCATACTTTTGGGCGATGTTCATTTTTTTGAAGTTACTTTAGGCGACGGTTAAATATTTCACTTTTACGGCAAAAACAAATTAATTTTGTATAATTCAGACAGAGGTACAAGCTTAACATCCATTGAATTTCAATATATAGTGTTAAAACCTTGTGCGGTGGTACGGAACTCTTCGTGTGCGAGTCCAATTCCCAATTCTTAAATTCTCTTCCTTCTTATTGAAACTTTTCAACTTCCATGAACTACTTGTAGCAAGCAGGAGATATTTATGCATACTTTATTCCTTCTCAATTCAGTTTTACAAATATCCCATTACAATCGGATAGCGTCACATTGAAGTTATTCCAGTCAATAGACCAATTTGAAATTGGTTACTGTAACGCTTGTGCCGCGCGATTATTAAAGAGTACTGCCACTTCCAACATGTGTATTGATGAGCCTTTCATCTCTAAATGGAAACAAATTAGTTAGGTCTAGTTGTCAATTAAATACAAATCCTAAAGAAAAGGTACCCAATCACAAAAATGTTGTGAGATACCACAAGACTTGCACTGTCTAGTGGCTCTGCCTTGTATATTTTTAGTCAGTTGCCATGAGGAAATGAAGATTGAGTCTTTAGTTAAAAAACAATTTAAAGATGCAAATAAAGCCCAGGAAAGGCACTGTCCTGCGTTTCTAGTTAGTTCTTGTAATTCCCCTGAGCTGCATATTAAAGTGACAAAATAAATGATCTAATCTTTAATTCCTTAAACATAAATTCTTTCTGTACCAGAAGCTTTTTTTTTTTAAATTTTTATAGGCATGCAAATAAATAGATTTTCCCTTGAATATTGGAAAATAAAATAAAATAATTAAACAAAATGTTAATTAAAAAGATCTTGGCTATACTTTCAATAAAATTTCAAGTTAAAACTATGAGTTTGAGTTAAAAATCAAGTTGAGTATGCCAAAGAAGCAAAAGTAAACAACTTCGTCCTGCAATTTAAATGTAAAATTCTTTTGAAAAAAAGAAACCATCACATTCAGTATATTCTGTGATATAAAGATAAAACAAATCCAAAGAGCTAATTGGATTTAAGTGAATACTTTCAATGGCATAACATCTTTAGGCTCATTCCCAATCAAAATAAAAAGGACAAATCACATTCTTAATCGATTTTGTTAATAAAGTTTCAGCAGTCTCAGTAGCAAGCCAATTCTCGTTTTTATCTTCATATGAAACTGGAAAGAAATAATAAATTTAATAGAACATCATAATTTCTGAAAATATTTATATGCTTTGGGGATCTACCATATTCAAAAGCAACAAAATCTCGATGGTAAACATCAAAGAAAAAGAAAAGATAGCAAGCAACCAGCAACCTAAGTTGTACATAAATGAAATATATGTATGTAAGTAATTGAACAGGTCGAGAGTGTTTATTCGTACAAAAATTTTGAGGCAAGTTTGGTAGTGACAAGTTTCCCATGAGTAACAAACACATCAACGATGTTGTTGATAATGATGATGAAAATGGTGATGATGATGTTGACATCCAAACGAATGAAAGCCAGGGTATGTTAAGGGAGAAAGTGTGATATTTTTTTGCTCAAAATATTTCATCAAGGTCTTCAAAGTGAATTTTGTACACATGAAATATGCGAGATAAGTTATTTTTGAAAATGAGAATGTGAGTATATGCTGCTTGCTGTGTAACAAAATCGTTCAGATATCTTAAATCATGCCAAACAGACAGACTACCTGACAAAATATTTTATAATGAATTTTTAAAATCGTTTACTGTTTCAATATTACACATTCTCACATACACACAGACAGATAACTGAATAACTGTTATAGTACATATATTGTATCTAAGTATTAAGTTGAACTAAGACTGTGTGCTATTTGTTGTATGCACATGACAGTTGTGCATTTCAGGTGAAGGTCAAATGACATGATGAAGCAAAGTCAACAAAATAACCAAAACTATGCTGCAAGTCTTTAGCTACTAAAGGACAAAGGATTGAGGGTTGGAAAAATATTCTTAAAATGCATTTAAGGCATTCATTTTATGAATATCACATTTTTATAGTCTTGTAGCATTTGTAGTTTAGCAGGAATAAGAAAAAGTATCTACATAAAAATTACTAAAAGAAGCATCCTGCTAAACGAAAACTAACACTTAACACTGTTTCGCTAATTTACTTCGACTTGCTTTCGCACAGATGTGCCCAACAATAGATGGAAGATTGTGTTGTTGCTGTTATTATTATGAGGGTGTAAATGCAAAAGTCCTTGGTTGCCTTTTAGATGGTGGTGACACAATTCCCTAGCATCACCCACTACCACCATTATCACCGGTAGTGTCTGTGTGTAGTAGAATATGCAGAAATGCATTCAACTAAGAAAGTTGACCTTAAAGTTTTTCTTTGCATAAGCCTGAGAGAAACTCCCAAGCGGCAAAGTTTCTTTGCATACAATTTATGAAGCAATGTAAGCACAAGTAACTTACTTAGTTACCTTGAAGCAACCACATATTGCTACTTTGCAGGAATACACATCCAGAAACTCAAATACAATACTTTCCATAGTCATAGAAGGATGAAAGAGATGGAAGAAAGTTTGTTCAAATGTATCTTTCAAAGTGGTTGTATTGTGATGGTTGCCATGAGCAACAGTGCGTATGCGTAATTTTCTATGATTTTTCTTTCATTCTTTCGAAAGTATTGTAGATTGGAGCCATTAAATTTCAATTATATTACAATGCAGCAGAAGGAGATTCAGTAGCTTGAATAACAGGCCTAAACTAAGTGGTAGTAGTAGTAGTCATAGTAGGATGCAAGATACCACAAGAATATCGTGTTTTTGTTTGTTGACCATTCGGTGGGAGACAATGAATCTATTAAGATGAAGCTATAGCTGTAGCTGTAGTATATAGATGAAGAAAGAAGAAAACTTGGCAAAACTTCAAAACGTTAATTGTGTGTAACAAAGTTATGAGAAAGCGTAAAGTTTTGTTGCCAAGAAATTTTAAACCAGTTCAAACAAGGTTCAAAACAAATATATAGTAAACAACAACATTAAGGATACTAGAGAAGCTAGAGACAGTGTGTGTGAGAGTGAGAGTGGGGGGAAAGATCAGTAGGTAGTACAAACAAAAAAATGGACAATCAAATTTTTAAAACTCATACACATGAATACTCGTATTACGAAACTTATATATCTTTAAATTGTATACTAAGCTTTGTCTGTTGTATCTTGTATCTATTGAAATTTGCCACAAGAAAATCAACCATAGTATGTAAGTACGAAAGGCCTTTTACTTTGCAAAAGGATACAACGCATATAATCTATTTTGAGCAAACAACCAAAGAACAGCAACACCAAACACCAACAGCAACAATAACAACATTTTAAGTGACTATAATAAGAAAGAATGTTTGAAGGCAACTTAAGAAATACAATAAAATACAGTATACACCTACCTACCAACAAGTCCCTGTCTTAAGCTTTATTTAATCCACCTCTCTCATCTCACCTGTGCATAGGCAATAATAAGAGATATGTGAGGAGGTGTAATGCCAAAGAATGGGGAATGTAATGAAAAATAAGAAAGAAAAGTTAACTAAAGATGTGGAAATGAAGAGAACCCAACCAGAAATGCAGTTAATACATTGTTGCAGGACAATGCAATGCAATGCAGTCAACCAAGCAACCAACCAACCAACCAACTGTATGTTGACAATTTGTTGAGTAAACACTGTACTAAGGTCTTTTGTCATTTTCTTAAACTAAATATTGTAGAGATACTAAGATACACTTCAATGTTTATTTTCTTACCAGCTTGAGTAACAGAAAATGCAATTCAATGAAAGTTAATAACATTTTTTCTTTGTTGTGCTGTGTTTTCTTCATGTAATGAAACTATGTCTAGTCACAATCAGTTACTTTACTTTGTGTTGATGATCATAAGTTAACAACAAATAAATAAATACTAATAATCGTTGATTTCACTTAAGAGTGAATTATATTTTTCGTTGAATATGTTAAATAACTTAAAGTTTTTTCAATTTTCATCTTCAATCTAGGCGAAGATTGTTTGAAAGTTATAAGTTAGAATCATTTGATTTGTTGCTTTGTACTTAGCTATGGAACTTTTATATACAGAAACTATGTAAACTTAAAAGTTCTATTCATATTCCATAGATTAAATTTTTAAGTATGTATATTTAATGATTTGTCATGTCCTACTTCGGAAATGATGATGTCCTTTGTGTTTGTCTAGCAAATACCAGACCACTCGCAGGAATCAAATTTAGATGTGGAGTTGTCTAGTGGTGGTTACTGACTGACTTTTTCCTTCTCTTCCTGTAGATAAATAGTAATAAAATAGATAAATAAATAGAAAGACAGTAGAGGTGTACTAAGACCTTATGAGACTGTTGTTAAGCAAAGCTTCATAAGGCTGGTACCAGCGTCTCTCAGCTCGTGCCGCTCTCGGTAAAACCTTCCGCATTCAAAAATTATATGCTCAGCGTCTTCTTCGCACTGGTTACAACAATGGGGACACCATGATGCTTCGTCGTTCTGAAACTTATATAAGTACTGCCGGAAGTACTCGTGGCCGCTCAGGAGCTGAGTGTGCTTCCTTCCTATCCAGTCAGCTATGCTGGGGCTATACGTCCAGCGTTATTTTGTCGACGTACCCCAGCGGGTCTGCCATACCCTGATGGTTTAGCTGCTTGCATGCGAGCAAGTCTATCGGCACCAGCCCTGTGAGGACTAAGGCACCATCCTCCGATACGGTGCAAAAGACGCTGATCGCTTGGAAAGTGCCTAGCCTATAAACTCTCCAAAGAGTCTCCTGTATGAGGCCTTGTCCAAACTGCTGCATCGTAGAGCATCATGGACTTGTTTGTGTTCATAAGGAGCAGTCTCAGCCTTGAATGTGAGTCTATAATCTTGGGTGACGCCTAAATACACCAACGATTTTTTCGAGTTAATGGCCGTGCTGCCGACTGTAACCTAGCCCTCTCCACAGTTTTGCGATTGCTGATAAGTAGTGCTTCTGTCTTATGCTCCGCTAGATGGTTGGTATGACTGAGTTTCATTGCACGACTGACTCACTTATGTGTTTTACATCGACCACCAGGGCAATATCATCCGCGAACCCCACAATATTCACTGCCTGAGTAAATCACAACATGAAATCATCAGATTCGTTTAAAAGCTATATATTTCTGAAACTAACATGAGATCGTCCTTCAATCATATTTACCTGAGTAGAATAAAAATCTTAATTAGATCTCCATCTCCATACAACAAGTGGTACAATAAATTGTTTGTATATTATAAAGATTTTCTAGGAGTAACCTTAAGCAAAATTTGTTAAAATGACACATATTGCCGATGTTATAAAAATAGACGGAGAAGAGGAGCGTTTGCTAATTATTGTTACGTCGTTGTACGGGAAAAATTGCTTTAGCATACATAAATATCTTCACTTTAAAGCATTACGAATATCATGCTAATGTTGATAATACCTTCTTCGTAAACTTAACAGTGTACGGTATATAAAATAATATTTAACTTGTTGTGTTGAATGATTAATGAACATTGGAATAATGTTGTATTTTAGGCTAATTCAATGCATGGATATGTTACCGCGACTATGACACTTAAATAAACACCAAATCATTTATATGTATTTACTGTTTGTATGTGTGTTTGAATGTGTATATTTGATATGAGCGTATACGTAATTTTGATGATAGCGCGTTAAAAAGCAATTTGTTTACTAAATACATTCACCACCAAAGGTAAAGCGTGCAAAATTAAAATTGATAAAAAGGTTGAAAATGCCCAAGTGTGTAAACACATCACATCACCACACAGACACACATTCACACTTACCTACACACTGATAGATGTACACACCTTATTTTGTACTTTGTTGTTTTTGTTGTTACTGTTTGGCCACATTTTCATTTTAATTAAATGTGGCATGCTTTAGTTTGAAGTGCGTCGAAATTGAGGCTAATAGTCACGCGAGCACAATTATTAAATTCTTTTTCATTATTTTGGCCTTTGAATGATGAAACATTTCAATTAGGGACCCCGTTTCTGTTTACTTGCCAAATCACTATTTAGATGTTAATTATAATTAAAAAATAATATAAAGAAAAGAAAAGAATTGTTGCTTTTTTTTGAAAATCAAATTTCATGTTTGACTAAGTCAATTTAGAAATAAAATAATAGAAAATTTCATTCGTTTACTGCTTGCTTGCTCTACGTGGCATCAATCAAAAAGTGACAATGCCCAACTAAAGCGACCGACTAAAAAATGACGTCACGATGACATTTGTCTCACTACTATGTGAGCGCAATTCTGTTTGTGACAGTCAACATGTCATTAACAAGCACTTTGACAGCCATACAAATGGACGACAACGACGACTGACAAGTAACAGAAAAATTCACACACGGAGAAGGGAACGGGATTGTAATGGCAACTAGTAAATACGCACACTCAGATACACAAATGCACACATGCACAAGAGCAACATGCAACATGGATTTGAGAATGCAAGAAGTCAGTAAGCGAACGATAAAAGCCAACATGACATGGCATTGTAAAAAGGAGAGAAATGCACGCGAATGCATGCCTCACTGTCTGAGTTCCGGATTGTTTATACAAACAGATGTATATATAGATGTGTGTGTATGAGTATAAGCTTGGTTAAAGTTGTTATTGTTGTTGTTATCATGAGAGCAACAACAGCAGCAGGACAATAGTGTCAACAATCATTCCTCCAATGGCAAAGACAACAGCATCAGCATCAGAAGTCAGTGTCTGAATGATGGCAACCGCCATAAGAACAAATAGACAGATACATTCATATACACACACACACTCATATACACATGTACTTATGCCAAACATTAACATTTAAATTACCGTTAAGTTGTGTGCACACGCCATTTTGTTTATATAAAATGCCATTGGCACTTTTTGCTGATTTTCTTTCTTCTTTGAATCAGTAATTTTTGCAGTTTTTATCTCTCGTTCTTTTTTGTTGATTTCATTGTTGATTTGAGGTTTATTTCTGTGTCGCCAATCGAATGCATTGCAATTTCCAATGTTGTCTGTCAACTACAACAACTATAAGTATCCACAATCAACTATATTTATGTTGCTTTTAGTATAAATGAAAAGAGAATCTTTTGCTTTGAATCAGATCAGATCAGACCAGACCAGACCAGACCAGACCAAACCAGAGAGAAAGGCACGACACACGAATATTTGTTTGACTGTTTGTTTTATTTGTTTGTTTATTTTGTTAAGGTGAAAATCAAAAACAAAGCGCACGTAAGAAGTGTAAACAGGCACTTAACCAAATTGCCTGCCAATTGATTATATAACGAATAATACAAGAACTTCAAGTAGACCATAAAGTATACAGTATGTATGTATGAATGTCTATAGAC
Organism: Amiota communis; assembly: GCA_037043315.1. Classification (NCBI taxonomy): domain Eukaryota; kingdom Metazoa; phylum Arthropoda; class Insecta; order Diptera; family Drosophilidae; genus Amiota; species Amiota communis. The sequence continues at coordinate 2,310,389 of JBAMAV010000657.1, forward strand.
ACAATTTACGAGTATTGATTGAATGAAAAAGGAAGCCGAAGATATAAAAGATACATGTGTATTCATAATGAGATACTTTTGTCTTGTGTTTGATTTTACCTTTCTTTTGTCTCATCGTATGTTTATTAACATGTTGTGTAATTAAAGTTTATCAAGAAAAAGAAGAAAATAAATATAAGAAAACAGAAAAAAAGCAATATGGCTATGTAAAGAAATAAAAAAGAAATCATGAAATTTAATGACACAATTATCTGCAGTAGCGTTTTTTTTCAAGTTTTTTATATTTATTTTTTTTTATAATAAAAATGAAATTAAAATGAAACTTTTGTCGTTTTGTCTGTCATATGAATGTGGATGAGTATTTCGATGTAGTTTTAATAACAACAACAACTATAGTAAATTGTATAAGGACAAGAAGAGCTATAACAACTGCGATTTACACACACTTATGTGCAAGCTAGCATACTTAAATTCTTACATATCTAGATATGTATGTACTATGTACATTTGTTTCTACTTACTAGTCTAGTAATGAACACACACACACACACTCACATCACATGTAGATACTTTGAAATATAAACGTAAAGTCATAAAAAGGTTTTATGTTATTTTTATGGTGATGACAATTATCCTTTCGTTGGTTGTTGGTTCGTTTATTTCAGTTGCTAGTTGGTTAGTTACAGTTAACACTTTTCAATGTTTCTCTACTCTCTCTCTCTCTCTCTCTCTCTCTCTCTCTCTGATTTTCTGTATATACTAGTATTTATTACTCTCACGAGTGTAAGTTAGTTCATGGTAAACCTCTTGAATTCTTTCCTTTTTTTATGCCCCAACAATTTTATGTTATTGTGTTGTAAGTTGGTAAATTTTTGCGTGTGTTCTGGAAGTAATTAATTATGTTATATTTTTATATATTTTTAAATGCAATAGTTTCGAGCAAAGGATTTACTTGTAGAAGGTGTTTAAATTTAGGTAAACTGATCAGCTATTAAAGAATAATTACAATAGTATATTCCTGTATTGACAAAATCTATCAAAGACTGTCAACCATTCAACTATTGCCATCTAGAAATCAAATGATATTTGAAAGTTTATTTACTTAGTTGTCTTAGCAATGATACTAGCATCAACTAAAGTAAATAGTGGAATGATAAACATACAGATAGATAGATAAATGGATTGATAGTGAGATTTTCATGGTGTAATTTCTATGTTGATAAAATCATAATCACCATGCGAAGCGTGATTTTGTCGAAAACTTTGTAATTTGGTTTGTAGTGTCTGGGACTCCTCAAAGGATGTACAATATTGACAATTCAATTTTATTGAATAAATCAATGCATATGTACGTGTGTATGGCATTAAGACATTGAAACTAAACAGGGTTATGAACAAATGGACAAAATAACAAGGTGAATGAAAGTTTTGAAGTCATCAAATAGTATAGCAAAAAGTTTGAATAATTCCCAAGTTACTCAATTTATTGAATCACTAACCAATGGTTAAGTTTGGCCTCAACATTTTGATATCGATCACAGGTTAATCCTTGTGAAAGCTGCAATATTACAATATGAGGTAGACAAGACACTTGTTTTAAACTAAAATAATGATATTTGATTACATTAGAGTGATTAAAAACAATTACCTGATATTATAACACATATTTAGACTATTGCCATATATTGTATGCTTCGATTATACTGTCTTTTATTTGATTAGGGACAGTTTTTTGGTTAAGCGCAGTAACCAATCTAATTTCCGCCAATTTTCGCAACAGCGTAACATGATGAATTTCAGATGTAGGATTATAGAAAGAATTACCGGACTTGGTTCATCTTCACAATGATGTCTAAGCGATTGTGATATCTGGACAGTTATTGTTCTTCAATTAATGTTGACTTTCTAGTGCTCAAACAAGAAATGTGTCTATTGGCACGTTTTGGCTTGTGGATCCTCAACTAATGCAATTGTAATATGCATTACAAATTGAAGCTTTTCAATATGCATAACATTTTACAAATCAACATTTCTAGAGCCTTTATTTGTGGATTCGATAGGAAAATGGATTATGAATTAATAAAAAATGATCGAATGGCAATACCAAAATTGCCAAGCTAATAGGAAAGAAAAAAGGAAATATTCAAAAATCATTGTCATCATTGTCAGTCAATGACAAATAATCAAAAGTGAAACATGATTAGCATTAGTGAAATACCAACAATGAAACAATGAGGGAACAGCAAATTTCCACAACAAATAAAAAATCAGAAAGTAAATTGAGTTTGTAACATTCTGAAAAAAATATCAACATCATCATCATTCGCAACATTGGCATCATCATAATTCGCAACATTGTCATCATCATAGTATAGTTTTGATTGGGTTTAACGGTAATGAGTATTGTGCACGTATTTCGATTTCAATGGACCAATGAAACAATCAGTTTTTTCGTTTTGAAAATGCAAAATGAATGAATGAGTGATTGATGTGTGGATATTTGTGCTCAATTAGTGTCATTCTTTGGAAAGTTACTCTTCTGATTTAAATTTCTTTAATATATAAAAAACAATAGTGCATTTGATTTGCTTATTGAGTTATGAACTCAAAAAAGAAAGAATTTAAAGAATTTAAATTTAAACATACCATCCGATGCTTTGGATTAGAAAATATAAACAATTTTAAGCATTTATTTACAATTGATATTGATTGAGAAAAGCAATAAGTAATAGCTACAATAAGATGAGATTTAAAAGTATTTAACTTATGAACAAAATGCAAAATTCAAACGTGATACAATAAAATAAAGTACTATAAGCAATAGAAAGGTAAATGTGTGTGTTCCTGTATGGAATTAAATTGAATATCATACTGCAATTGAAGTCATTGTCAATAGCAGCCATTTTCTACGAATGTTGTCTTTCATTTGTATTGGGTAAAAGAGCGACATACATAGACAAGTTGCCAGACTTAGCACGAAATCCAAAGAGAAACATGAAACATACATGCATAAACATCAATATATATATATATATATATATATATATATACAGATATATGTATGTGTGTGTATACAAAAGGATGCTTACTACATACACTAGTATATTAACACAACCGCCAACAACAATGTCAACCTAATGCAAACACTTTATTATACTACATACAATCAAGATGCCATCACACACCCACACACATCCATATGATAATATTGTATCTACATACAAGTATAATTTGTGTTCGTGTGTGTGTGTGTGTGTAGATACTATATTGTGGCTTGACTAAAATGCTCCATAATCGTTATGTTACAATATTATGGCAAATGACAGTCTCTGCATGTAATCATAATTCTCAAATCATTTTGTGTATGGGTTTATCATGCTATCATCTTTGACTCGTTTATATTTTTTCCATATACCCTACATGACATTGTTAATGGGATTATTATAAAGAATACATATCAACATTGTAATTTGAAGAATATATGAATATGAAAGGGCACAATTGCCATAACAAGAAAATAGAAAGAAAGATGAAAAGAAAAGTATGGGTACCTGAGACTAGATTCAAAATACAAATAATGAAATCGTTTCGATTGTTAACAAGTTGTTTTAAAAAATTCCATTTGGTGTTTCAGTAACTTAGCTCAGCTTTTAAAAAGTATCACCAAGCGGCTTTTAGTCTGCCATAGACACTCAAACCTTAAACGTTTCTTTGCACCAAAGAGCTGATCTGCCGATTTTCCGATCCAAATGAAATGCTTGTTTTTATATCAAAAACCATAAGTATATTTCCACATGCATTTAGTCTGTTTATTAATTTAGTGTGGTAAATTTTTAATCGAAATTGTGAATTTTTTTTAAGAATAAACGCTTTTTTTTTATTTTCACCATTTGAATTAGATTAGTTTAGATTAGATTAGGGAAAGGGCGGTAACCACTACACCTCATCACTGCGGCCGCAAGTGGGCGTATTGTGACAAATCACGAAATCACAGTTCCTCCGTGATTTTGGAATTCTAAAATCCTCTTCAGAGAAAAACCTTCAATTTCAACCGGATCCAAGTACTGGTTTCCAAGGTGACGGAGTCTGCTCCAGATTAGGCCTTCGCAGTGACATAGCACGTGGTCTGCTGACCCCTCTTCTTTATTACATAGTCTACACAGATCGCTGCGACTGATCTGCATGTTAAGAAAGTAATAAATAAATCCAAGCAAAATTCTTTTTAAATTTTTGTTCAATCGGGCAACTTCTAATCTCAATCAAGTTGCAATTTCTATACTGAAAATTGAAAATATTATTATACTATTTTTCATATATTTGAATGGTATTTTTGTTAAAGTGAAACTGAATTAAGTGATTTTTCTTTCGTTTGTTTTTCTCCATGTACGTGTATTTCATTTTTTATGTTTTTTGATTTGCCCTACAATCATTTTTCTAATAATATTGATTTAGCATAATTTTATATACTTTTAAAAGGAAATGATTGCTTAAACTTGGGGACAGGCAGATGGTAACAGTTAAGCATAATGTTTCGTTTAACATATGTCATTATTTTTATTTTATTTGCATAAAATGAAAAATACACATAATTTGGTATGTGATTATTATATTGAATTTATTTATTATATTTTTTAAAACTTTAATTTCTATACATAAAAATATAAGTTACTATCATCATTATATTGTATTGTATATGTACTTCAATGAACGAAGAAGTCACCCGAAAAGCTTTTAAATAAAACTGTCAAAAAATAAAAGAAGGAATTTTTGGGGGAAAAAAACTTAAATTGGATAAAATAAGTTGAAACCACATTTGCAACAAGAAAATCTGTCATAAAATTTTACTCTCGTACAGCAATGAATCTCATCATTTTTGGGTTTGAGTTTGGTATTGGTTTTACAGTTTGATTGTGTGTTTTCGGGAGTGTGTGTAATGAGATGTGGATGCAGTAATTGTGGGTATACAAAATAAGTACTAGATACGAGTACTACATAGACACTAGAGGAAGATACATGCATGCATATTTACTGCATATAGATACATATCGTAGATATACTACTATTTAGTTGCAGAGCAACAGAGTTGATGTTGTATTTGCAGTTCGTTACAAGTGCAACCATGCAGTTGAGAAGAAAATAACATGGCAGGCGTGTTGAGCCACTTTGACAAGTAACAAATTCTACACTAAATAGAGAAGAGTACATTTTCCCATACAAACTATTGTACTAAAACAGCAACAGCAATAGTAATAGTAGTTGTATGAATGTGCTTATATGGTAGTATTGGTTGAACATATTTCTGCTAAATGCATTGCTACAAACTAAAGAAGACTTTTCTTCTTGAAATGAAAAACTTTTTAAAGTCATGTTCTTTCCGCTCATGCTGTGTATATATTTAGCACATATGTATGTATATTGTAGGACGAGTATCTCAAAGATACTACACAACACACCACAGTTTGTACAGTAAGCATAGTCAAAGTGTTTTGAACTTTTAAAACAATTTTGATAAAGAGAAAGTACAACTACATATGACGAAGAACATGTGAAATAAGTAAAAGCACTGAAAAAAATGTTTTGTTATAAGTTTAACTAAAGTAACGATAATACTTAAGAATTTTATTTCATGTGAAGGTGATATAAACGCATACTCAATACACATATGGTAAAGCCTTCAAACATGAAAATGTGAGCATTAAAGCTAAGAACAGTCCATTATGATTTTTATTACTTACCATAGAAGAAAGTAACTTCTATCAACATGTTAGTGATTATTTGTGCAACATTGTTCGTGAAATAAAGAAGCGTTGTCATCCATATCATCGAAAAAGGAAACCTAGGAAAATCTTTCGTCATCCTGGCACAATTATTTCTTATTTCTATGGACAATTGACTAAATAAATGGAATAAATGATATTTTACAAGTGTACTTAGTAGTAGAAAAATATGCTATATGAGTATGTGTATATTTAAGAACTTAACTTACATCAAATCTTTTGTATTTAGATACGCAGATTCAGATACATATATATGTACATGTACAAGTAGATAGATGTATCTGCTGCTGGTCATGTACGTAATTAGAAGTTCTACTAAATGCAAGTAATAGAATAAACAATATGTAAAATAGTAAAATCAAGAAAATGAAAACTTTTTCTTCATTTCAAAAATCACTATCAACAGGATGCAACAACAACATCATTTTTAAATGGTAGTTTTTTCATCCTATATTTGTTGATTTTATTCTTATTTATATGTTTGTGTTTAAGGTGTGTGACAAGTGTTGCATAAAGGTTTAGTTGTTTTAATTGAATGTTCTCTCTGTCACATTTAATCAGTTCATTTAGATGAAAATCTTTTATAGCGTATGGTACAAAGTCTTCAGATGTACTATTAAGTTGAATTTCATTCCAAAATATTCTTTTAATAAATTCATTTCAACAATTTCTATTCGGAAGTAAACTTCAAGTTTAGTTCTAGTAAATCATATATAAAAATTTATTTCAAAAATGCTGTAATTATATATTCAAGCGTTTTATCCATTCTTAAATTATATATTCTGCAAAAGAAAATTTAAATGTGAAGAGACATTATGACACCCATATTTCTTCACCTTCACCAGAGTTGAAGTTTGTTTCAATGTATTATATGGATCATATTAAGATTAGAATCAGTAGTGTCCGGAGAAAAGAATGTTTGGTGAACACTCCTTTTTCAAAATTTCCCTTTGTGTCATTGATAATAGCGTTATCTGCTTGCACAACAATGTCGTCAGACTTGTATATTTGATAGAATAATATTGCTTACATCCACAATGTTTTTATTCTTGGCCGTAAAATGGAAAGGTAATGACCAAAAAATTTAAAAACGAAAAACTGAGAAAGCAAAAAAGATGCAGCAAATTAATCATCATCGAAATCTATGGAAATATAATGTATCACTCCAATCTGAAATGTAAATTCATATTAGATAAGACGTGTTCTCTCACTAACTATTGATCATGTAGTATATGTATAAAAATAATAGATGTCTGATCAAAATGACGGTCAATAAAGGTCAAACTCCATATCAAGCGTTTCGACGGCGGTGTTTCATCCGTTCTATGCTTTCTACTCGTTTCAAAGACACAAGCTCCACAATACGCGTAATGTGGGTCAGCTTCTTGCATTTTGTTATCAGAAATCAACTGATGTAAGAATCGAAGTTACACCGCACCGGCAACTTTTACCATCACTAAAATATTGTATTTAATAGCTGTTTTGCCTTTGGCCTTTGTTGAAATGTCATTCCTATGCAAAGACAATTGAAGCCAATACTGCTATGCTACGAAAGATCGAATGAAAGTGCGGGAAGTGTTACAAATTTTCAATTTGTCTGACAGTTGTAAAATCACACAAACTAGAAATCTCCTGATTGTTGGCGAGCGGCTACCAATTGGTGTAGTGTGAGGGTGATACGGCGTATGCAGTGATCTAGCGGAAGCAAGTGGTGACGTGCTGATCAAACGACGACTTGCTGCTCGAGGTGGTGATGCAACAGCAACAGTCAATGCCAAAAAAAAACCCGCCAAAACTTTTTTCTTTGTTCTCGTCTAAAAATCAAATATGGAGGTTTTTCCTTAGTCCAGTTAAGTAAATCCTGCTATTCCTTTTCTTTTTCTTAATGCCATTGACTTCTCATTTGTTATTGTTTCCTTTTCTTCTCTCATAATTCAGCTGTTCCACACCAGTGCTACCTGCATTTATTAAAGTGCTGCCAAGGGGTCCTGTAACAATATTAAAAATGCTCAATTTGAAAAAAATATGAAACATTGAAAAATCTTATACAAAAAATGCGATGAATTGCAGAGATGCCAATTTGTTGCGAAAACAATACAATTTAATATCAATGTTTCTAAGATTTTTCTGTTTTTTTTTCAGTCTTTTGACAATGAACTCTCGATTTCTGTCATTGATAACAACGGCCATCACCATCTGATGATCTAGAGTACTAGTAGTTACGGACAAAGGAATATTAACATTTTTATTTATACAAACTTAGATTGCAAAATGAATCATAATAAAACATTTTCTGAATGATTTTACAATATGGTGACATTTATATGAAGTGTAGAAATTTTTATAAATCAATAAATAGCCATCTACTGCTAAAATATAATGATGGTCAATAAAGTATTTTTGATGCAATCAATGGCATCCAGCAAACTAATCAAGAATTCAGGAAATAGTAAGTCTAAAGGGTGACTCACTCAATCCTCTGGAGTTAATTTGTTGCTATAAATAATAAATTTATTTTGAAATCATTTCTCATAAAAGAAAATAAAACAAATGCTGGGAGGTTTATTTGTTTTGTTTTGTTTTGTTTTATTTTGTTTTGTTTTCTTTCATTTGTTTTCTTGCTTTACTTTTATTTTAATTTTTGCAATTTAGAAATTAAGTAAACGTGAGTCAATTAGTCTCATTGAGAGCGTGATGACCGGAAACGGAAATCAAGCATATACACTTACACGCACACACACCCATACATACAAAGTTCAAAAGACTCATATAAAAGGACACTGTATACGTATAGGTAGACACACATACTTGTTTGCAAAAGTGCATACAAAGCGACAATGTCGTCGTTCTAAGTAAACTTCATAATAAACAAGAGAAGAATAAAGTAGAGGAGAGCAGAACAGAAGAGAACAATTTTTTGCTTTTGCCTTTGCTATTATTGTTGTTAGTATTGCGTTTGATGGTACTAGTTTATCGCTTTGCTTTTCTTATTGTGTTTTGTTGTTGTTGTCCTTTACATAGTTTAATGTGTATCAGTGAGTCTGAGTATTGTGTGTATACATGTGTGCATGTGCTTTGTGAGTTCACTTGTTAGTGTTTGTAATTTTACAGTTTATTGTATGTGCTTGGTTGAGTTTTCCCTTTTTAGTACTGCAAAAGACTATTTGAGTTTAACCAATTTACAAACTAAGTTACTACATTGATAATGAAAAAGTTTTTCATGAAAAATAACAAATGACACCAAAGGATACTCGTATTTACTCACACACATACCAATTTACTCCATACAATACACTCTGCACTCTGTTTGAGATAATACAGAAAACAGAATTTTATAAACACAACTTGCAGTTTAAATTTGACTTTGACTCAACTAAACTCAAGTGAACTGAACTGTATAGAAATTGACCAAAGTTAAATTTCTCCTGCCCACTTTTAAAGGTTCAAAGGAAGAATATACAAGAATAAATTCAGTAAATAAAATGCAATTTCCAGTTGCAAGATACAAAAAATTTCAATATTTTTTCTACTAACAGTTTTTGGTTAAAAAATAACAATAAAGCCAATTAATAGAGTAAAAAGTCTTCGGCAATGGTAAAATGTTAAAAGTTTAATTAGTAAACAGAAAAACACAAATGCTAAAAGGAAAATGGAAACTTGGAAATGGAAAGTGGGAAAAGGAAACCGGTGAAAGGAAAAATGGCATTGCTTAATTAATGTTCAATTGACTTTTACATTAATTGCAGCTGTCAAAATAACCGTTATACGAGTGATAACGTGCAGTATGCGTTTATTTTGTATTTATGTGTGTTTGTATCTGTGTGTGTGTGTTAGTGAATTTCTGAGTGCATGTGTTAGTGAATATGTGAAAAACACTTGAGGGCGTTTTGTAAGTATCACAATTTGAGTGTTTATACTACACTCATACATATGCACATATATGTATGTATGAATGTATATATGTGCGTGTGTATGAGTGTACTTAATGGAAACATTGAAATTAATGACATTTTACTAAGTGTATGCTTCGTGACTTCTTTAAAAAAAAAAATGTAATAATGACATAAATAAAATAATTATTATAAACAAATATAATTATTTAAGTTCCATCGAAGATTAAATATTTAAAATATATTAATTGTAACACCCCCCGAAAACCGTTAGCCTTTGATGATAATGCTCCATAACATGATAGCTTGCAATTGTAAATAAAAGTCAACAGTAAATTAATTAATAAATACAAAAAAAATAATTTAAAAGTATATAAGAAATAAAATTGAAAACTATTGATTTTGAAATCGTTATGAAATCTTTATATTTGATTATATTGTTACAGAAATTGTGGTTTGGGAATTCTTAATTGATTTACAATTGATGTGTTTATGATTGTTATTATCGCACCACAGTGGATGTTTTTCCTTACAGTCCTAAACTTTTCCATAGATTGACTGTATAGCTTTGATTATCACACCATAATCGTAATTTTCTTTCATAACCATCGGGGGAGTCTTTACTACATACATCCACCATTTATCACCGGGAAACTTTTTTAAACACCACATCCTTTATCATTAAGGTCTAACGACATGGCACACTTTATGGCTTCGCAAGCTTTGCACGCTTGGCAATCTTGGGCAATAGATGAAATGTATGAAATCGTATGAAGCAAACTACACAAATTTTCTTAGAAAGTGTGAGTAGCCGAAAGTTGGTCAACTTTGAACTACTACTTCTTTGCTATATAGTTGGACCTTCAGTCTTCATTTTATACTTCCATCCTACTCATTCCAATGACACAATATACATCTATCAGCACCTTGGCAGCTCCTGAAGATCACTACGATTTAAAGTAATAATATGTATTTGTTTGTTTAGTTCAATATACTTTGTCAACTATAAATTAGGTAAGGTTTAACAAGATTTAAGAGTGAAATAATCTTATACTTAGTAAGGAACCCCATCAGTGTGAATTTCCCAGCTCTATTATCATGTATCAGTCGAATACGAGCATAGGAGATACTCAATAGTTTCTTGTATACCCAACTAACTAAATGTTGCCCATCAACATCGTCATCATCATCACTATTCAGTATTTTCTTGTATAGGTTTCTTTGCAGGTCTGTTAGCCTATGATGGTTCTACAATCTTTAAAATAGAATATAAACCCTTACTAGACATTTTTTATGATAAATACAGAACAAAATTGATTACCTACTTACAAGGTATTGTTATTCGTTAGGTAAGCTTGGAGTAAGTCACAGTTTGTATTGTACTTAGTATATTTACATTGAAATTTGATGTAAAAATGCTACCTACAGTTTAATAAGAATTATTATTTTTATTTTTTTTTCCTTGTAGCGTAGGGCCTCCACAAGGCTTCTCCATCGCACACGATTCTGGGCTATTGTGTACCGCCATCCCATGTGATGTTGACATCAGCTAGTTCCCGCAAGGTTGACACCGCTGCCATTCCACCTCATTTCACTTATACCCAGCACGTTGATGTTGTATGCTGTCATCTGCATTTCGAGTTGCGCCTGTCTGGAAACTTCCCTAAGAGTTCTCACATTCTATAGAGCTATTCTTGTCCGGGTGCGTGGTCCAAATGTCGTCATCATAGGTGAGCTTTTGTATCCGAGGCTTTTCTTTGTATTGGTTACAGTAATCGGTTTTTGATTTCACTAGTATTATAATGTGTTTTAATAAAAGTTACTACTATATCTTCCAGTAATCGAATAAAACTATAAACCAAAAAATATTGCCTAATAAATACAATAAGAAAACTTTGGATAATACGTGGCATATGCAGCTTTTTATCTTAATAGATCAAACATTAATGCAGAATAATAATAGCCTAATTAACACCAAACATGCAAAAGAAATCAGAAATAGAAATATAAATGCAGAGCAAATATTATATGACAACATGCAATGACAGCAATCAGATGACATTCACTGCACAGAAATGAAGGTGTCCCAAAAAAATACTTAATTTATACAACTATTAATAAATCATCCATCATCATCCATTACAATAATATTATAAGGATTATTATGATACTGTTAAATCATCAAAAATTCAACATAAGTATATTATTTGTTCACTTTGTCACTTGATCATTTCTATGAATTTCTAAAATAAGTACCACCATATATTCTATAACTAAGTTTAAGTTTTTATTTCTTTAAATATGGAATTACATAAAAATTTTCATAATTTTCATTCACTCCTCATCAACATCATCATCATTGATAAATGACGTGTGTGTGTGTGTGTGTTTATTAACATAATAAATAGAGTGAGTACAGAATAAGTAATACCTTGGGGGCTAATGATGTGAAATTCTGATAAAATGTAACACTTGAACAAGCAATGCTGATATACAATATTATTGTATACTCACTTTTCTCTTCTTTTGCATTTTCTTCCTCCAAAAATGTAGCAGTTGAACAAATATATAACATTTCATTTGATATGTATTGTACATATATGTATAGATATATTGGTGTGTAATGTAATTAATAAAATCGAGCATATATAATAATAATAATATTGTAATAACAAAATTCACGAATGATGGAGATTGTTGTGGCAGGCAATTAACACTTCACTGTGTCACAGTGGAGAAGACTTTATGCAATATACCATATACATATGTACATATATGCATCTATCCCATTCTATATAATTTCCATACTAATTTATTATGCTTATTATGTATAAGACATGTCGATCTTTTCAATATAATTTATTTTATATACAAATTGACTTGTTATATATTATGACATAAGCCTACATAGTACGCCTACATAGAAGTAAATTTCCAAATAATGTTTCCACTTTTAATTAAAGTTAAAGATAAGAATATAAAAGTTATAAATAAAATGTCATACTCATACCTTCTATTTCTTTGGTTGGTCCTATGATATACAATATTTTAAATATAGTTTGGTAGTTTGGCTTGTGTAATATGACTTATGTCACTGACAGAGCAAAAGGACTTCAGTTTCAACTAAATGCAATATGTGAGAGATATTTCGTGTTGACCAGCAATGGCATCTCTTGGCTTGCATTGCATCGTGCACTTTATCAAATATTTCATATAGAATATTTTCAAATGCCTAACAAACAGTTTAAGTACAGCAACAATATTATAATTCTACTCAAATTTCTAGTGTTTCTTTGAAGCCGTAAGATTGCTGAAGAAGCTTTTAGGATTTATTAGCCTTTATGGTTTTTTTTATGGTTATTTGTATGTTGACAGATCAATGTTAGCACTTCTGCAATACCATTGTTGCATTAACTATTGATATTGTTGGATGGTATTTTTAGTGGTTTGGCTGGCACACCCATATAGCTGTGCTCCATAACTCCAAACTGGTTGAAATATTTGCTTGTAAATTAATAATTTGTTTTGAGTGGATAACGTTAATCGGCTACCTATGAGCCATCTCATGCTTTTTGTTTTAATGTCAAGTTCATTAATTTTTCTTTTTGATGAGTTCGTTCCACCGTAGTTTGCATACGAGTGTCATACCCAAATATGTGGCCCAATTTGAGTATGGAATCTGCGCACCTCTATATAGCGTGGTATATGCTGTGTTTTGTTATACGTGATAACTATGTGTAAGGATTTCGTTTGGCTGAGTCTTATTCGCCTTTTTTTCGTCCAATTGAAAATATTATTTAATGCTGTCTAAAGAATTTCTTATGAGTCGCTTTCGGTGTCACCAACAACAAGCAACGCGGTGTGAATGTGGCTGTGACGCAATTGAGGTCAGAGGGTAAGTCATTCGTGAACAATATGTACAGTAGCCTTAAGGCCTTTGTGTCCCTGAGTCTTGAGTAAAAGTCATCATGCTTAATGCGAAAATAGCGATTTGATAAGACTGAAATTCACAGTATTATTTGGAACATACTACACAGTGACGACCTTAAAAGTTATCCAGGGTAGAGAGACTTACCAATGAAAGATATTTCTTATCGCAGCCTCTGACAAGTGTAAATCAACCAATATCAAGAGTGTTCTGAGACTGAAACGGGAAAAGTAAACCTCTATTCTAAACCATCCATTATCTATCTATTGATGAATTCTAAATTTGTTGTAGATTTAGAAATAAAAATATCAGTTTTTTTGTTTTATATTTATATTTTTTTTTTATATTTTTCTATAATTTTTTTTTTTGTTCACAGAAATTCTCATCAAAATATCGAGTTACGACGACGTACAATAATAGTTTTTTATACGTTGAAAATGCGTTTTCACTTGTTTTTCTTTTCATTATCATCTTCTTTTGTTTTTTTTTTAGCGTTTCTTTTTTATTTGGATTTTTTTATTATGTTCTTTTTATTTGCTTTTTTTATATTTTTTTTTTCACTTATATAAGAATAAAAATAAATGGTACTAAGTAGGATTTTTTCTCTTTTTTTTTGTTTTTTATATCATGTTTTTTTTTTTTGTTAAATGTTTTGTTGTTGTTGTTGTTGTATAAACTATGACAAAATATCAGAGTATCATTTTCTTTTTTTTTTAAATAATTTTTTTTATTATTTTTTATCCTTAATCATCATGTTTATGTTCACGTTTTTACTAAATTTATAATTATAATAATAATATTTGTGTTATGTTTTATTATAATTAAAAAATATATTAAATGCACAAAAAGCAGCAACAAACAAGCAAATATTTTGATTAAATTAGTTAATTAAATTATTTATTAATTAATTAATGTAAATCAATTAATGAATTAATGAATGAGTGAATTAAATTAGCGCTGAAAATGCATTAAATGCTTAAACAAAATTTGTATTATTTATATAAAATTTCTTTTGTTTTAATATCTCTAATTCATAATAATCAGAATAATAATAATGAAAAATTGAAATAAATTATTTATAAATTAATATAAATTTTTATTCATTTATATTTTAATTAAATTCATTCATTATTTGTAGATTTGGGCTAAACGCATCGCTTTTTATATATACTTTTATCATTTCGCATTTTGTGTGTGTCATTTTATCATCATTTTCAACTTTTATTCTATCCTTTTCCTTAAATGTACCGTACATATGTATGTATGTCTGTCTGTATGTGTATATGTATGTAATTTGATGTATATATATATGCACAAATAACACGTATACATAAACATTTATATATTAATATACCTATATTTTTCATTATTATTTTTTATTTTTTGGTTTGTGTGTTTTTATTACATTACATTTTTATTTAAATATAATAAGTAACTCGTATGTATATCAATGATGATAATGATAATGATGATGGTGATAATGATGATGATAATGAAGACTGTGATGATAAAGATGTTGTTCACAATTAGAAATATAAAGACATTTATTTATTTATTTTGAATAATAAATTTTCTTTTTGTTTTAATAATTGTTTTATATTTTTTTTCGATTTCCTGTTCTCTTATTTTCTTTGTTAAATTTCCTAAAAGGAGTTTAGTTTTTTTTATCTTTTTAATTTAATTAGCACACACAGATTACATTCATACATATTATTTATTTATTTTATATATTGTAAGTTGTTGACATGTTAAGACATTGAAATGCATTTAATGAGGAGAAGGAAAAAATATGATTTGTAAATTAATAAAATTTATGCAATTTGTATATTTTTTATCTATGTATGTAAGTATATCAGTTTCAATATTTTGTGTGTGTGTATGTGTGTGTATTATTGTTGATAACTTACTCTTCATTTTATTATTATTTTTTCTTATTTTTCATCTTATTTACTTTACAAATACAATTAACAAGAACATTTTGACATTTAATTGAATAAAATATATTAAGCAAATTCTTATCTACCATAAGCGCAAATATCCTTTGCCTCTTCTTTATTTTCTTTATTTATT
Organism: Amiota communis; assembly: GCA_037043315.1. Classification (NCBI taxonomy): domain Eukaryota; kingdom Metazoa; phylum Arthropoda; class Insecta; order Diptera; family Drosophilidae; genus Amiota; species Amiota communis. Next base: position 2,326,054 of record JBAMAV010000657.1, read on the forward strand.
TTCTTTTAATGTTTCCAACTTTTATACTTTTTCACTTTCTTTACCATGAAATCGATTTGCATTTTGTTTTTTTTTTGTTTTTTTTTTTTTTAAATAAGTTTATAATGACTTTTAAGTTCTTCTTTCAAAAATAAATTGAGTGAGTTTACGTGATGGAACTGATGGTGTGAGTGTGTAAATTTCTTGTAAGTCTATTTATCACATTTATATATATGAATTGGATTGAATTGGATCGTTGAGATTAAATCAAAATTGGATATAAGATTTCTGGAGTAAATGGACTACTTGATTGAGACTATGAAACCAACTAAATGAAAACAAACAACAATGTGATGTACAGTATATTGAATGTCCAGTCAATCTTGAGTTTTTCACGTGAAAACTGATGTCTTATTTTATAAAAAATCTAGTGTCAAGTTCTTTTCTGGCATACCTCCAATCAATACAAGTGATTTATGATTTGTCGTGTATGATGATTACCGGAGTCAGACTTCAGTGTGTGAGAACAGTTTTACCATTTCTTTATTATGTGATATATTGATTAAGAATTGTACTTTGATAGCTGCGTTGTGATGAATAGTGAACAATGATGCATATGAAAGTTAGTGTTTTGGCTCTTTAGTATGTCAGTATTTACATGATCATAATCAAGATTTGCTAAAAGATGAGCTTGTGATTATAATTGTAATTTTATGATTACCCAGTCAAAAGTATGCTGGATGAAAATAGTTTATCATTTTTCTTTTTTATTTTTATTGGAGGTTGTTATTAGAATGAGTTGTTAATTGTGATAAATGATCCATCCAATCTTTGGCCAAATTTATGGAAAATTTTATTAGAAATCTTAAATTACACACTCACATAGGTACATCAGCATATTTGTTGTATGTGTAGGTTAAAACATCAATCAATCAAACAGTCAATCAATATATTGTATTTATGTATGCATGTATAATTCAATGTATCATTGCCTTGTTGTTCGCTCTATTACATTGCATCTATTCATTCATTCCTTCATTCATTTGTGATGCATTCAGTTCTCAAACTAACCAATCTATCTAACTGCTACATATGTATATCCTTATCATTGAATATATATATTATACGTATCTATTGTATCTAATATATTGGAAAATATCTCGCTAAATAATCCTAAATGATTTCACAGTTTAAACGCTTGTTGTGCGCAAAAAAGATTCTTTTGTTTATACGAAGACATAAAAAAATGATTAATACAATTTAGTATATGTTAATGATCATTAACATGATCACTTCTTCATCATCATTATAATAAATTAATTTTTTTTATATGTATGCCGGTATATATTATTTAATTTTATTCATATTATTACAATAATTTTTATATTTTTATGCTTTGCATTACCTTATGTTGTTCTTGCAAAGTTCATTTCATTTCATTTTGCTTTGCTTACTTATATTAACAGTTAATACAGATACATACATACATTTATAAATACATTTATAAGTATAAGTATAAATAATTGGTATTCATTTATTTATTTAATTAATTATTTATATTAATATGCATTTCTTAATTTAATTAAACTATTACATTTCTCTAAACTAAACACAAAAAATGATGCGTTTTACTAAGTTAACTACGTAAAACGTTGATTTGCTTTATATTTTATTTAATTATTGTTTTTTTACATACATATTTTTATTTATATGAAATTATCTTCTAGACACATTTTTTTTTTAAATTTGTTTTTGTTTTTTTCACACTTTAAGTTTGACATTTATTTAATCTAATTACAACAGATTTAATTTATTGATACACATATTATGAAGTTCATATATATATAGAACAAAATATTGATAGATTCATTGTTTAAAAAAATCAAAATTCTTCGTCATTCTAAATATCAGATTTCTAAAATATTTTTGTTTATTTTATTTATATTGTTGCATACAAAAATAATTCAAATTCAAAGTTGCTATCATTTTTCTATTTGTGTTAAACATACGGGTACATACATCAATCTTCTTCCGTTACTTCCAATTTTTCACCATTTTTTTGTTATTTATTTTATTAGTTTCATAGACTGATTTGTTTATTATATTTTTTGTATACCCTTCATATCTCATGATTACTTGGATGAGATAAATTAATCTATTATTTCTTTTCCTCCCTTTTCAATCAATGTTTACATTTCTGGATAACTTTGTTCCCACTAATATGTATTATATTATCATATCATACATACGTATCTATTGCAAATGATTCTGGAAACCTTGGCACTATGGATGGTATGAAGGATCCCTTTAGTATTTTTGTCTATTGATTAATGTTGTTTTATTTATTTACATACATGAGATTTTTGAAGACGTTCATTTTTTTCAGATTTACAGATTCAACCACAAGTTATCGGTGAATGTGGAATGAATGCTAAAATGTTTTCATAATTCATATAAGAATGTTTAAAATTATTGATCTCCTTCTGATGACAATTTTCTAGGTAGGCAAAAATTACGTCTACCAAAATAAGTATTGTATAAGAATAATTAAATTAAGAAACTATTGTATTGGTATATATTAGACTTGAGCAATCGCTCATTCACATTGCCAACAATATTAGTGTACAGAACGAAACTTGTATGTTGTATATGTTGTGCGACAAGAAACATTGTACATGTGTTTGCTATATGCAGTCTGAAAGGGATGGAATGTGTATTCTGCATTCACATTCAAAAATTTGAACTGAAAAAATGGGTATAGCAAAAAATGTTGTGTTGTCATGAGTACAGTTGTATATAAGTGTTAAGTCTGATGAGGTTGTTCTCAGTCGTATGCATGCTTGTTGATAAGGGAAGCGAGGCAATGTGTGGAATCTGCGCGTCTGTGCGATCGGCTTTGCGAAGTTTCTTTGTGTTTTCTTACGTAGCTGTTTCATTGCATTTGGCGTTTGTGGAGTGAGGGAGAGCGACGTGTTCGACATGACACAATGAATACAGGGGTATGCTGTACAATGAAATGCTGTATTCATTATTCAGTCGTACCAACATTCACTTTCATTCATATTCTCGATAGATACAAACATGTGGATGTATACATCATACACATTATAAAAACGAAATACAACATACATTAACATTTACTACAAATAGGTATAGCAAAACATGTATGCGTTTTCAGAGTGAGTCATTCAAATTTGAATTCATCCACGCTCACTACTAGTATATATGTACATATATATACAAAAATTCAAGCAATTATATAAATAATAACAAAAAAACTATAAATTGGTATTATTCTTATTAAGATTCGAATTTTGTAGCATTTATTTTTCGCAACAAGTTTCTCCTGGAAGTATGCTTTTTTTATTTGTGCATATAAGTCAACATAAATATTGAATTGGCTTAAGCTGGCAAGATTTACTTTTAAAATAAGCTTGATTAATGCTCAGAATTCATGGCATGACCAATTGTAATGATCATGACCAATTGTCATCATAGTGACTATTTGCAAAAAGTCGGAAGACATTTTACCTTCATTTTAACTCACGAAATGGAGTTATGATTTATGGGCATAACTTAGGATCGGATAATCCAACCTATATGAAATTGACGGCACCAAAAAGCTAAATATTTGGTCTTTCAAAAAAAATAAATTTTGTCTGTTTCAAAACAACGAAACACATAAAATTTACATTTTTCTTGCATTTCCTTCTTTTTTACACATAATTCGGTTAAAATTCTGGGAATGGATAATCGTTAAATATAGTCCACCATCAGTTTCATTGAAATCGGTTCAATAGTTTCCGAGATAAACGTAAGTATATAAACATTTTCGAAAAGTACATTTCAACCTACTGTGCATTTCTGTCTGCCTGTTACTCCCATCTAAAATTTGTATCGAACTTTTCTTTTTTCTCGTTTCGATCGATTGCCCCCGTGCTTTAGCAATACTTTTTTATCATCAGATCCATTAAAATTCAAATTTGAATGCATAATACAACGTGTATGTTCAAGTAAGTATATCTCCAGATTGGATGGATATATTTTGATGGGAGCTCTGATATATCAATGGAGAATCATCCATCTTTCCTATGATATATCATTTGTACCGATCCATCATTTAGAACTAACAGAATTGTGCAATTTAAATTTGTTACGTGGTTTTCAACAATTTTCCGGACCAGGATCAGGGACCATCCTACTACACTAAAGCAGCCCATTTCTTAAGTTTTCGATTGGTAACAGCTTCATCAAAATTGATTGGACCCCTCCCAAGATATACCCATTTGTTTGTCTTATACTCCCAGCTGAAAATTATATGAAATTTAATTTTTTTGATATCAGCAACAAAAACCGCTGGCGTGTTTTCAAAAGCACTCACTGCTTATTAAATGACGTGCGCGGTTTTCAACACTTGTAGAAAATTTGTTGCGGCTTGTACGCGTTTTTGAAAATTAAAATCAACCCGAAAATCATATTTTAATAAAAATAATGTCTATCGATAGCTACAGCCTTTGATAAGTTTTAGGAGATACAATGGATTCCTTTGTAGAAAGATTTCCATCCATTTCAGCGCTGAATACTTTGTTGATTTCGTATACATTTGTTTAAATTAGACCCCCTTATCTCCTCTGAGTCACAGTTTTGAAGATATCTTTTTAAAGTTGAATAGTGTATATTGAAAATTATCTCGGTTTTTAGACAGCTTTGTTTTAAAATGTTAGATTCTATCTCAATTTCATTTTCTCACATAAGTATAGTATAAGTATGAAGGGTATTTAAACTTCGTTGGAACCGAAGTTATTTTAGTAGATGTTTCTTTTTGTATTTTTATCTTGGTTTAGATTATTCAATCTTCATTAAGTTCAAGTCGGAAATAAATGCTTTTTTGTTCTAATAAATTGTCTTGGTAGAGAATTGTTTGTTCATTATTCATCATTTAGTTAGTTACATATTTTTTTTTTTTTTAATATTTATAACTTCATGAAGATGATTTGTTATTCTGGTTTAGATTGGTTTCTTATTTGTTTATTTATTAATTAATTAATTTATTTTTTTTTTTATAATATTCCCCTTTTTTATGTTATTTTTAAATATTTTATTTGTTGTTTGTTGTCATTTTGGGTTTGATAAAACATTTATTATGATTTTATTTTTAGTTTTTATTTCAGTAAAATATATGTATATATATTTTTTATATAGAAATGTATATATATTTTTGTATATATATATATGTGGATTTTGTATGTTTTCGGTTGTTTTTTTGTCTTCTTTTTTTGTTTTTATTTTGTTTTTAGTTTTTATACTTTCTATACTCACATTCAGCGTTTCATCAAATTCGTACTTTATTAACTTCATTTACTATTTTTACGTATGTTTTTCTTTTTCTTTTTTAAATGTTATGAATTTAATTTTTAATTTTTTTATTATGAAATATACATGTGTATGTAAAAAGAAGAAAATACTGTCTTGGTTGTTTTGTGATAATTTCAATTTTTTATCAGAATATGGAAGTATCTTGTTCGCTGAAGGAAGAAGTCAAAAATGAATGTTCATTGTGTTCTTTCTTAAGAACAACAATAATTTGATAAATTCTTAAACTATTACAATGACTGGAAGTGTACAGTTAATTTTGATGTTTTCTTGTAGTTTGTAAATTGTTGAATAATAAGAAAATTGTTACATTCTTGGCATAATAGTTGGTTCAGGCTTGTTGTTTGATTACCACTAAAAACTTAAATTGGTATAAATATTCAATCCTTGCTGCAATGCTGCGGTCATCGAATAACATATGCCACCCATGCCGCGTTTAGGTCGAAGGCGATCCCTAAAGCCAAGACCAATCCAAAGATATCCGATTTTAATGAAAATTATGAGCTAAAGACGATAACATTACCTTAAGTACATGAAACAACATACATCATTATCATTATCAGTATTACAACTTTTTAAAATTTCATACTTTTATGCAACCATGCAATTCTTTTGAATTGTGAAAAATTTCTTATTTGTTTAATTTTAATTTCTTTTATAAATTTCATCAAAATTTTAGTGAGAATCTTTTGCAAACTGAAAAAACAGAAAATATTAGATTCAAAATTGTTTGTTGATTGGGAATATAAAATATTATTTTGTGATTTTACTTTACTTTTATGTTTAGATTTTACTTAGTATGTTGATTTCTTTTTACACTTACTTCGATACATATTTTGTTTCTTTTGTTTAACTGATTTCGATTAATTTTAATTATTTACGTTTTAATTTGTTTTTTAAATTTTTCTCCTTTCATTTCTTTTTAAATATTTTATTTTCTTTTTTAATTATTCATTTATTTGGTTTTTGTATTTGTTTCTATTTTTGTTTTTGCATTTGCACGGAACACCTCGTTATCCAGTCTTTAAATTGTTTTTTCTTGGATTTATGTTTTTATAATAATATAATATGTTATTTTTTTTATTTAATTATTTGTTTTTGAATTTTGATAATGTTCGTTTTGTTTTTTGTTACAATAATTTTACACGTATATGTGCCACATTTATTTGTTTAGTATTGAGTGCATCTGTATGTATGTCTGTGTGTGTCTGCTTAAAAAATGACTTAAATTTTGTTTCATTTATAAAATATTTAATTTAATGTTGTTGTTTGTGTGAATTTTGTTTTGGTTTTGTTTTTGTTTTATTCTCTAAAGATGATTGAAGCTTCTTTGACACATCGTAAAATTTTGTCTGAGTTAATATTTGGTTAATTCTTTTTTTTTTTCAAATATAATTTTCTTTTCTTTTCTGTTCTTTTATTTGTTTTATTTTTTATTTTTACAAATGATTGATATTTGATTTTTGTTTTTATTTTTATGTATATTATATTTGGAAGTCGCTTGTTGTGTATTTAGTTTTTGGTATGTTTATGTACATATATATTTTTTGTTTGTTTTTAATTTAGTTTAATTTTTGTAAATTTATTCAATAGGAAGCAAACATGTGATTGGAAGCAAATGCCATGACTGCTGATGCTGATGTTGCTACTGCTGATGCATGTTTACATGTTTATCATCATTTTGAATTTTGAAATTTATTCTAATTCTTTTATTTTCTTAAATATAAGCAAAATATTTATATTTCTGTTTATATGTATGGTATGTTTAAATAAATACACTTATTAGAACGAAGAATACACACACAAATAGTACGACGAACGACATAAAAAGTAAGTAGTTAGTAAGTATAGTTTCTTTTTTTTTTTTTTGTTGTTAGCAATTTATTTATTTTTTCATAATGGAATGCAATTTGAATGTTTTATTTTTTGTCTTTTTTTTCATTTAAAATTTCTGTTTATTTATGAGTTAGTGTCTTAATGATTACATTTACAATAAATTTATAAATATAAATAACATTTAATTACATAAAGCACAAAAAGCATTTCGCAATAAATTCTTCACGGTTTTTTATTTAATGTTTTTTTTTATTAGATGATATTAATTTTATTTCAATTTTTATTTTTTTAATAATGAATTAAGCTAAAACGATGAACAACTAATATGCCTAGTGTAATGTATTGTAGTATAAATATGAGTATGTACCATTACAATAATGTACTTATTAATATACAGTGGTGGTCAATTGATTAGTGTTTCGCCTGCTACTATTTTCATTAGCAACTTATTACTGTTAAATATTTTATATATATATCCAAAGACATATTTAATCTGATGCTTTAAAATCTACTACAACCGTTGCGGTATACTCGTATGATATTGAGAAGTGTCATAAAGAAAATCGAAAATATAGTTATATATAATGTTTTCCGATTAAAATAAGAAACACGGATACTGATACATAATTTTATGAAATGTACTTTATAACAAAGAATTGCTCTGGAAATTTTAGTTATTTAACTCTCGAAGTGTTTTTATTTCAGAGATAATTATCAATCAGATTGATAAGATGCACTACATTTTAGACTATAAAATTATGATAGTTCAAGTATTTCACATTCATAATTATTTCAGTCCACTGGAACTCATAATCATTTCAGTCATCTTGCTTTTCGTTTGTTCGTCTGTTTTAGTATAGTTAGGTTAGTCAAATTGATGATTATACATATACAATATAGTTTTTGTACAAACCAATTAAGCATCTTTTAATTTTTGTAGATTTTAATGGTCTTCGTGAGTATAGCCAACCACTATCATAACATGGAATAAATTTCAAATTTCATTCACAAAATGTGCTTGTGCACTAAACTCTTATGGTCACCACTGTATTTCTTTAAATACACATATTTAAACGTGTATTTTATTGTACTTATATTTTAATGCATATTTCATGTATGTAAGTATATGTGTTGTGTATGATGTATTAATGAAGTATCTCTAAATATGATTTATATATAATTTAAACTCATTTATTCATTCTTTTTTTGTGACAAATTATCATTCTACAAAATGCAATAAGCAAAAAGCTTTTGCAACAAATATTGTTGCATAATTATACATATATTCATCTATAAATTCACATACATATCCATTGAAATCTATATAATTTTATAGCATATTTAAGTTCTATATTTTTGACTAAGTTCTTCTACTACTTCTTACTAAGTTTTCATAATCATGAAAATCATCATTTGATTTTCATTTCATTTCATTTATTTCATTCAATACAAAAGTTAAGAAAAATTATTTAAAAAAAAAAGAAGAAATATTTATACAACTAAATATGTATCTATACAAAAGATGTGTGTGTATGCGTGTGAGTATGCGTATGAATTTTTTATCATAGTATGAAAGATTTATTCATTAAAGTTTCTTTTTATTATATTATTATAATTTTTTTTTTTATTTATTTTTTAATTAATATTTTTATTTTAATTTTCAAATGCTGGATCACAGAATATTTCATCACACAAACGATAATGAATTTTCGATCATATATTTATGTTTTGGGCTGTTTTCAATGGCAAAAAAAAAAAAAACAAAAAAAAAGGTATGATTTTCATTTTTATTTTATAATAAATTTTTATTTAAAAAATAATAATAATAGTTAAAATAAAATAATATTACAAACAAAATACAAAACAAATTAATTCAATTTTATAATTTAAATTAAATTAATTACAATTATAATAATAATAATGATGAAATTTACAAAACAAAAACTTATGGTAAAATGCTAAAAAAGAAATTGAGTGGATAAATATTTATAAAAAATAAAATAAAATAAAAAAAAAAAACTAAAACATATACATAATCAAATCATCAAATAGCAAAGACAAAATTTAAATTTAAATTTATCTTATTTAGGCACATCATGAATTATTAAAAATAAATTATACAAAAAATTAAAATAAAAAATAAAATATAATTGTAAAAGAGAATAAAAATATAATATGGTATAATAGTATGTATGATGGACAACGACGACGAAATCAAATTTGTTTTTTGTGTTTTAGATTTTTCCCCTAAATTATTCAAAGAAGCAAAATTGCGTATTTAATTTTTGGAATTGTGATTTGTGGCTTCTTTTTCTTTTTCTTCATTTTAATTCCAATTTAAACTGAAATTAATATAATTTTTTTAATACTTTTAATCACGAAAGGCAATAATAATAATAATTTTTCTGATTTATTGTATTTTAATTTTTTTCAAGAACCATCAGCGAATTTCTTAAATGTCCACAATTTTTGCATACCTATCACACTCACATAGGGAATTAAGTTTGGAAAACGTCATCGTAAAGTGGATTCTCAATTTCAAGTGATTAAAATATGATAAATATATTGATGTTGATGGAGAAAGATCTGACGCCAACAAATTATAATATTTCCACCTTGCAATTTAATGTTGCATGATCATCAATATCAGCAACAGAATTGGTAAACAAAGAAATATATATAGCCTTTTATAGGTGGTGGTGTAAGGAGCCTAAGAGCAATGTAGCGATTATAGCTTAAGTTATCGGGTAAATCGAATACGAAAACTGAAGTTGAGAGTAACCCAATCAAGGTATCACAATGATTCATCTAAGGCTTCTTTTTCATTGTAGAAAATTCCGAGAAAAATGTTATTTAAACTAGCAGAATTTTGCTCTTAGTGCTTCAAGGCTTTTTTCTTTTATTAGATCATGAAGCTCCTTTTTGTTTTGTTTGGGTGATAGGTATCAAAAATTTTATTTTTAATAAATAATAATATTAATAATATCTTTTCTTGGAATATCTCTTTAAGGTTCTTCTGATCTGATCTGACCTGTTCTTTTCCAAATTTAATTTTAATTTAATCTAAAAAAGTCATTAAATAATTTAATCAGAATTCTTAATTACAATAATTTCTCTAAACACATTTCGTGAACAAATTTAAATTATTTTTGTCCTCTTTTTACAATTTTGTTATAGTAGTTTAATTAAAAAATAAAATTAAAAATAGCATGAAATTAAATTGTTTTAAACATATTTTGCACTTTTATTCTTGTTGTTTGTCTTCTTATGTTTTGTGTTGGAAATACCTACTAATTTATTTTAAAAATGATGCATTTACTCTTTTTTTTCCAAAATTTAAATTTATTTTAATATAAATAAATATCCTTTACATCGTTCGTCCTGGTATTGACAGTTGGCATGGGATGGAATGATTTTCTATACGTTAACTTAAGTAGTAAATCAAATTGATATCAAATTAGAATATGTAGATGATGAATATTTAAATGATATCTGACTTCTATATTGATTGAATTCTTGATTTTCATTGTGATCAATTATTGTCAAGTAAATTTTTTGTAAAGGCAATTTGTTGAATATTATAAACAGAAGAATGAAATCTATCGATTAACATTATTATCGATGATAATATAAAAGTGATGCCCAATGGAGGAAATCTATATATATATATATATAAAATCGTAAACCTTGTTGTGGCTGTGCACTCTAATCTCAGAAACGGCTTAACCTATTTAAATGCAGTTTTGACTTCGTGTAACATTTAGCGTTTATTTTATCGAAATCCACCAATTAAATCAAAAGATATTCATATTTTTAATTCTGTTGCCTTCTTTTTGGCTGATGTTCGAATGTTTTCCTCTTTTGCAGCGCAGCAACATTAAACATCTGATGCTAAGGAAAAAAGTTAACAAAATACACGTAATTACAAATATATTTCGTATACCGCACGCGTAGGAATTCGTGGGCACAGCTAGTATGCAATAAAAGTAAAATCTTTAAGAAAAAAAAAAACATAATCTCGCAAAGTGATGGTTTGGATAAGATAATCACAGAAAACGGAGTCAATTGGATGATTATGATTATAAAAACATTTATATTTTGAATTAGGAAACTTATTTAATCTTGAAGTTTCACAGATCACAGAACAGATTGTACAAAATAGTATTAAATAATCAATCATCATAGTTCATTACATTGTTTATAACTGGATTCAAGTATTTCCTTCTAAGTTTACTATAAAAGGATAATAAGTTATATGATATGTTAGAATATATGAAATATCATTTAAAAATGGAGAAATATGTGTACAGAAATAGTTTTTAATGGTGGCTTTACAGTGAGCTAAGATTCGAATCTATAAAGATACAACTATTGATTCGTAGTCCCTTTTGACAACAACAACAGGGAAAATGATAAAATTGAGGGGTTGTTGTTGTAGATGTGATTCGATTGAGAGGTTCGAATCTCAAATTGATATGCTTTGATTCGGTTTTTTCTAAGCAGTGTTGGCCAATTTTTCCGTGTAAGTTGGCAGCATTTTGATTATTTCGTCGTTTTTTTTGCGTGCCATACATAATCAAAAGAAAAAACAGATGTTCGTGATGCTAAAATAGCACTGTTAAGCACAAAACCAAATTTTCGTGATACGAGCCACTGTAAAGCCACTATAACTAGAGTAAGGAATATTTATTAATGTTATATGTATTATATACACAGATGACAGAGAAGGGATCGACCCATTTCACATATTATAAAGTCAAATCAAATATAAGCGATAAGTACGTCCCTAGAACGTTCAGATGGATGGAAAGAATGAAACAAAGAAACAAAAAATTGATGGCAATGAAAGATATTAGAAATAATTTTGGAGAATCAATTTTGAGTGGGTGTGATTCTGTGGACACAATGAAAAGGAGGACATCCAAAACAAAAAAAAAAAAAAAATAACAAACAGAAGACTGATTCTGAAATACAAGTATTATATATAGAGATGCACATTCTAATAATCGCCTAAAAAGGCCTATCAACTGTTTGATTTAGGGAAATATATAGAAAACATTTTATATGTTATGTAGTGATGAAAATAATAAAAGTCCATATATTAAATTGATTGACTAAATTGATCTAATATTGATCAACTAATGAACTAATGATCATGATTTACTTAACAATATTGCATCACAATGAAAATCACCCTTTTAATACTTCAATATAACCGTTAACAGTAAAGGATATTTATCAATCGGTTAAACCAAAAATAATTTATATTGAATTTATCCAAAAAAATTTCAAAATTTACCTTGTTACAATTGATATTGCTGTTATTATTATTATTATTGTTGTTGTTATTATTAAATTTTCCATTTCCTTGGCAGTGTTTGTGTTTTTTTTTACTTTTCAATGGAATATTTTCAAAATTGTGTGCTTCAGCATCATCAAAGAAAAAAATTAGTAAGAAAAAAAAAAACAAGTGTAGGGTATTCGGTTTCACTATTTAGCTTTGGTAAAATGTAACTATAAACTTAAGTTTGATTCATTTTTTTAAAATTAAATAATTTCTTATAGTTTTTTTTTATTTTATCTTTTTGTTTATAACTAAACACGACAAATTCTTTTTAAATTTTCTCTTATCATTTTCTTCTTGTGTGTGTGTGTCGATGAACTTAACTTATGATATTATGAATTAATTTTAATTAATTAATTGAATAATTGGTTTTTGTGTTTTTTGTTTTGAAAAACTAATAAAATTTATAAGCAAATAACGAGAAACTATTTAAAAAAAAAACGATCAAAATTAAAATGAAATTATTTTTTAAAACTAACTAATTCAAATTTAAAATTAATTAAATGCATTTGTTTATTATTTAAATTAAATTATTTATGATAATAAGACTTGCATTAATTTTTTTATTTGTTTGTTGTTTATTTTATTCTTCTCAATGATTTTGATTTGTTTTAATTTGTTGTTTATGATGATTTTTATATATTTTTTTTTTTATAGGATATTCCTTTTTATTTTTGTTGTTTTTGTTTTTATGTTTAGTTTTTTATTTTCTTATTATTATAGATATATTATGTTTTTTTTTTTAATTATATATTTATTTAGTGTGATGATGGCACGATTTCTCTTAAAAATCAAAAATAAACAACTTAAAACAATCATTTTCTTTTTTATCATTTTTACTATTTTGATTTGCTTTTAAATTTTTGTTGATTTTCTTTTCTCTTCTCTTCTCTTCTCTTCTCTTCTCTTCTCTTCTCTTCTCTTCTCTTCTCTTCTCTTCTCTTCTCTTCTCTTCTCTTCTCTTCTCTTCAATTCTCTTCTCTTTTTTTTCTTCATATCTCTTCTTTATTTTAACTTCATTCTTATAATAATGATCAGTTTTCTTTATTTCCATGTACTCCTTCATCACAAGTTGCTTACATGTGAGTTGGTTGATCAAATGATCCGATGATCTGATAATCCTTCTTACATGTGACGTTTCATATGCAATGCCAAATGATCGGAACGTGAAAAGCATCGATCGCAATTGCTACATTTAAAAGGCTTAGCCCCAGTATGTTTACGATAATGACGTGTCAGTTCATCACTACGTGCGAAACGCCATTCACATCCTTCCCAGGAGCATTTGTAGGGTTTTTCACCTGTAAAGAAAATAATAAGAAAACAAGAAACAAATTAAGTTTTTTCCTACTTTAAGAAGCAAACAAAATCATACTTTACATGTATTTTTATAAAAGAACCAAAGAAATGAGATTATAAAAGTTATTATTCAAATGAGAAAACTTCTTTAAATGTGGTGGGGTGGGTGAATTTTGTTTATATTCTGCAGTATTACAATTCTTTTTATTTACTTTGTATTTATGACGAATTAAACAAAGGGAAACAAGAAATTACACAAGAGCCAAAACATAAATTAAACAAGTAAATTTATTTAAATTCAGTTTCCCCAAACATTTCATACCTTTCATCATAATAATAGATGATGTTTTAAGTTACATTAAATGTCGTCTATCATTTTTTTTATATACTGTAAATGTTTTGGAATTTCTAAGTATCAATAAGGAAAATTTCTATAAATCAATTGTATCAAAGATATTGGGTGCGTAAAATTAGTTTTTTTCTTTGTTTTTCAGGAAAATGTTTTGAATTCTAAAAGCGTTTTAAGCCGTTTTGTTTGATGATCTTCTATTACCTCACGGGCAACTTCATTATACAATCAACCTTATAAGACTTCTTATAATTTTTAAGCGAGAATCTTGTTAAACAAATTTTCTATTCAATAAGTTTTTCAAGGGGTCAAATAATTATGTTATATATTGTAATATTTTATTAAACTATTCTCGTCCTTCTCTCACTATATGACCGATAACGAGGCAATATCACTAATCTGTCTAAAAATAAATAAGACACAAATTCTCTGTATATTTGTAAACTGCAAATTAAATAGTGTTCATTAAAAAACAAATATAGAGAAAATTTCTATGACGGAATCAAACCGTTTTGTCTCATCACTTTATATTTCAAATTTGATCTGATTTGATCAGATATTGACCATTAATGTTCTTTAGTCATTCCCATTATTACTGAATTAATTCAAAATTTTCTAGTTATTGAACAATAAACAATGTCTCTGAGGGTTCCCTCTTGTTGGTTTTTACCTTAAAATACTCGGAGACTTTTGATCTTTCTTAGCTTTTTGTTGATACCTTGTGCGATCCATCGATATAATCCAATCATCAGAATTAAGCATGAGCATGATAAGCCTCCTTTCTATTCTGTTGCAAAATTTGTGAATAAATCTAATCTACTGACAATATTCATTTGGTGAAAGGTATAAAGAAATATGCATTTTTTTTTGTTTGTATTGCACAAACATAAACCATAAAATTTAAACAAATACACACAGAGATATGAAAAAAAAGAGAGAAAAACAAAAATAAATAAATAAAATAGAATCCTGTGAGAATAAATTTTTATGTTCGCTTGAAATGGCAACAAAATGAATAAAGTTTTTTATGAAAAACAAAAAACAAAACATTGAAAAGAAGTATGAATATTTTTCATGCGAACACAAAACAAAACAAAATAACAACATAAATATGCATAAAGAAAAATACGAATAAATAAGTGGCACAAGCAAATACACACACACATACACTAACATAATAACATTCGCAGCCACACACACATGTGAAAAATTTAAAAAAAGAAAGAAATTTAAGACAATTAAAAACACGAGAATGGAAATACAAAAAAAAAAAAACACACATGAGTAGAATGAAAGAGGCAAATTGTAGCTTTGCCAACATTTTTCATGCGTGCCAAAAGCCTCAAAGGATACACTCACAAACATACACATTAATGCATACACATGTATGTGAGTGTATCCGTGTAGCAGTTGCAGTTGTATAAAATGTTGCCAAAACGCTACCGGCCAAACCAAAAGTGCCATGGATTTTGAATTCAAACACGAAAATAACACATAAACTGAACGAAATGGGCTGAATATGGTGAATGGTAAATGGTGAAGTGACTCTCTTCCTTGGCATACAATTGTATGCAGTATGGTAAGTGAGATATAGTACACAAGAAGTGATGGGAAAATGGGTAAAAGGATAGAGGTAAGAAGAACAAAGAAGGAAACGCGAATGCCAAGCACCAGTGAAAAGTGTAAGGATAAGGAAATGCAGAAGTTGTAATTTTACACACACACATACACCGAAAAATAAAAAAAATAAAAATGCAAAAAAAAATTGAGAAAGGAAAGACCAAAATGAAAAGCGTAAAAAATGAAAAACGGACCGGAACCCAAAATGAAGAAATAAAAAGACAGAAAAATTCTGGAATTATTTAAGTTTAAAAGACAAACAGACAAATACTAGCAACAGTAACAGTAACGACAGGAGCAGGGGCAGCATCAGAAGCAATCCACAGCCAAACCAAGACAAGCCAAGTCAGGAAATAGCTACTGCTGATACTTGGAACAACAGTCGAGTTGTGTTGAGTTCGGGAAATAGTATAGCAGGATCTAAGTAGTAGTATGTTAGTATAGTGTGTGTAATGCATAAATCTGAAGTGTAAAACTTTTGTAGCGCAATTTTCTCCAAAAACTTAATACATGCGGAAATGTGTGATATGTTTCTTCTCCTTTATTCTACTTAATCCTTTCTTAAAGTCAGTAAAGTAAAGTAAAAATGAATGAAGATTAAAACTAGAATCCGGTTAAGAAGACTGACTGACCTGACCTGGCTGGACTGAACCGGATTGGACCATGTGCCTGCCTGTTGTTGTTGTGTCCAGTCATGTCGAAAATTGTGCTTAACATGGCCAACAACAACAACAACAATGGCAACAAAACATGAGCAAATACAATGCCAAATCAGTGCCAGGCTTTTTGGCAAACTATCAGAGAAATCGCTAACCGAAATCGAAGCAAAAAGCAATAAATAAAAGTTCTGAACACTAAAGAGAAAGAAAAGAGCAAATAAAAATGAAACGAAAAAACACAGAAACACAAATGAAAGATGGCAGTAAAAGAAAGGAAATGAAAAGGAAAAGAAATACGCGCAACCAATTGCAATTGAACCAACCAACCAACCAACCAAGTTTCTGGGAAATCAGCGTCAAATGCACAAAGTGCAAACAAAGTGAGTTCACAAGGGAACAAAAGAAGAAGCAGTAGCAGCAGCAGAAGGGGGATAAAAATGAGTAAACGAAGAAATAAAGAAATAAAACGAAACGAAAATGAAATGAATTGAATGAAATGGGACCTGCTTTCAAGCTTGGTGTATCTAAAACGATACTGACAATGATCATGATGACGGTGATAATGACGACACTGTGGCGACTATGACAATGACTACTGGCAGCAAATATTGTACTAGTTCCAGTTCAAAGTTTAATCTGGAATTGAGATGACCAAAGATAGGACAGAAAAAGAAGAAACAGCAGCAGAGTTTGTCGTTTTATTGGCAATCAAAAGGACAAGTAGGAAAACTAAAGGAAACGTTGATAGAGCGTACAAAAGTATGCTACAACACATTGCTACACGTTCAGTTTTAAGCAATTCTCAAGTGTGTGAAACTGTGCCCATGGATAAATACGTGCAGCAGCAGCAGCAGCAATGTCCACCATTTAAGCCACCATTTTGTGGCATTTAATTAATTTTGGGGAGAATTTCATTTCATTTTATTTCATTTTATTCTTTGTGATAAAGTAATGATGATGCTCTTTTGGTATTTCCGAATGTTCTTTGCAACATAATATTAATTGAGAAATTCTAC
Source organism: Amiota communis (assembly GCA_037043315.1). Classification (NCBI taxonomy): domain Eukaryota; kingdom Metazoa; phylum Arthropoda; class Insecta; order Diptera; family Drosophilidae; genus Amiota; species Amiota communis. The sequence continues at coordinate 2,343,529 of JBAMAV010000657.1, forward strand.
TTTTTGCCTTTAGTTTCTCTATTTAATTGCTTAAGCTTAAGGCATCTCCATCCTTTAATTTGTGATTATTTTTTTTATATTAAAGTTTACAAATTCCTAAAAACTTGTGTATAACTTTAAAACTCCAACAAATCTTTAAAGAAATATATAGAGAAAAAACTAAATACATAAACACTCACTCACTTCCATATTTATCTATAGAGAAATAATAAAACTAGGTTAAGTATTTAAGCGTAAAACATATTTTGGCAACGTTTTGGCAGTTTTCATGTTCATGTGCGAATTGTTGGCGCGTTTAGGCTCACAACCCCCCGGGTCGATTGCTCTCCCCTCTTAACAGAGACTATCAACAAAACTAAACTCAAAAAACCAAAACCAAAACCAAAGAGACATTGAGCAATGGCACCGGAAAGCGAAATGTTATAAAAATGCACACAAACATATATACTATTATATGCTTGCATATATATATCAGAATGTCTAAGTGGATGTGTGTACGTGTTCTAAACATATAAAATAAAATGAAATAGTAAAAAAGAAAGAAGAATCATTGAAGCTGCAACTAAAGCAGTTGTTAACCCAGGTTCAGAAGAGGCAGAGCAATAAAAGCTCAACACAAAAAGAAATCGAAACCCGAAATTGAAATAAGAAATAAAAATGCCAGAGCAGCAGACATTGAAGCGCATAAAAGTGGCGACAACGTGTGCTCCAAATACATAAATACACACACCACACACACACACACACACACACACACACACACACACACACACACACACACCACTCGGCGTTGCTCAAGCTAGAGTGGGGGTCACAGGTGGCGGATAGTGGACGGCCTGCAGATATGTAGGTTAGCTGCGAATAATGAATAAGCAGTCCCCGACCAATGAGCGGCGAGAATGGAAGGGGTAGCTTAAAAGTCTGCACACCCTTGTGAAGTTTCTCGTGACGGGGCGAGTGGAAGCCGCCCTTCGAAATAAGCTTTCCCAAATCCAAGAGCGTCTGTTCCCATATTGGGCGGCTTCATGGTCTGCGTCTGAACCTGATAGGTCGGCAGTAATATAAGCCTGGCGGTAGGCCTAAAACGCAGAGATGACCGACCCTCGTCACGTCGCGCTGGGAGTCTCCAAATCGTTGTTAGTTTACCCGCTAATGATGGTGAAGGGGTGATGTGAGCCTGCTCTGCCGAGGCGGCAGGCGTTGACGTGGGTCAGAAACCAGCCACTTTGGACCCTGGTCAGGAAGTGTACATTGGACGCAGTTCAGTAAGCTGCGTTGCTCCGGGCGAGCTCCAGTCCGTCCGCGTATTCCGGGACTGGTAAAGCGTAGGTCAGGCCTCAGGGAACTGGGGTAGGGACTATGTCCCAAGGGTATACCCGTTCCTGACTATTACGGCCCGCCCCCCTGCACACGATGCGCTGGCAAACTAAAACAAAGAATGTCAAATTTTTCCGGGAAGAATACCACTACGGCAATGGCCAACTTGGTTGCTGTAGCGGACAAAGCTACAAGTTCATCTGGAGATTTGGCCTTCAGGCGGAGCAGCAAGATGTGCCGCTCGCCTCCAAGAAAGGCCGAAGATCCACAACCGATCCCATGGGAGGTAGCTTGCGCAAATGAAGTGCCCTCTCCTTTCAAAGTAGGATCAGAAACTGTGCCAGAGGTGGTAATAACAAACGCTACAGTGGAGAAAACGACGTCGGCACAAACAAATGAGGATGCAGATGTAAAGGAGAAAGAGGGTGGGTGTTGCATTAGGTGAGCCTATTTCAGTTTCTGCTAGGCCGTCTAAGTCGAAATCACCTCAGCCAAGAAAGACGACGGCTGATAACAGTAGGCAAGTGGACGTAGATTGTCCGGAGGAGCCGCATACAGCAAGCGCAATGATGAAATTGGAGCAGCTTGCCGTGATGATGGAGAAGCAGCGGCACGTTAACAACGAGATGAGAGAGCTGTTAGCTACGGCAATAAGGCTTCACAGAGACGAGGTTAACAAAAAGTTGCATCCTGGCCGGCTAGCAGTGAGCGTCGCCACGATCAGTGTACAGACAGATGGGAGAGCACAGGTGAAGCGTGCGGTTAGCGTAACTGTAGCGAAGGAGGATCCACCCTCTGCAAAGACATCAGGCATAAATAAAAATCCTGATAGCGGCTCGTCTACATTGAGGGCTGCAGATGAAAACCCTAAGCCAAAGGAGAATAAATGGCAAGTAGCTGAGCATCGGAAGAAGCGGAAAAAGAAGACGGAAACGCAGCGACCATCCACTGAAAATAAGGGTGGGGCATGGGGCACCTTCCAAGCCACCACCTAAAAAAGTTGAAGTAAGGTCTCGCCGAGCACGCCCCGATGCTCTAGTCATAACTAAAGCGGCGGAGTTATCCTATGCAGACATCCTAAGGACGATAAAAGGGAAACCTGAGCTCCAGAAAGTTGGCGACAACGTTAGCAGGATACGCAGAACGGCCAAGGGAGAAATTCTCCTCCAACTGTCTAAGAAAGGTAGTGCACAGACGGAAGCCCTAAAGGATGAGATTAAGGAAGCCTTGCAGAGCTGTGCAACGGTGAAATCTCTGTCCCAGCTAGAAGTTATAGAATGCCGTGATCTGGATGAAGTAACAGAGGCAGAAGAACTGAGAGCAGCCATAACCAGGCAATTTCCTGCAATCAAGCTCAGCAGCATTGCCATTAGAGCAATGAGATTTGCTAGAGATGGGACGAAGACAGCCAATATAACCTTACCGGTCAAGCAGGCAGAATCTCTGCTTAAGGCGGGATCGTTGAAGGTGGGTTGGGCTCGTTGTCGTCTGAGACAACATATAAGTCCCACAAGGCACAAGGTGCTTCAAGTGCTTGGAGTATGGCCACATTGCGAGAGGATGCAAGAATAGTGCGGACCGCTCAAAATTATGCCTGAGATGCGGAGCTGAGGGACATATCGCAAAGACATGTCGGGAAAATCCCACGTGTCTTATATGCCCGGAAGGTAAGAATGCACATGCTTCTGGGAGTTACAAGTGTGAAGCTTTTAAGAAGGCCATGCGTGATCTGAAAGCTAGGCATGATTAAGTGTCTGCAGCTTAATCTAAATAGGTGCAGTGCAGCGCAGGACTTACTCTCGCAAACAGCCATAGACAGGAATGCTGATGTACTACTGGTTAGTGAGTTCCATAGACCGAAGGAAGACTTAAATGTGTGGACGCAGGACGTTAGTGGCAAAGCGGCTATTTGGCTACAAGGCAATGCTTCCTTTGAGCATAGAGAGCCCTGCTCGTATGATGGTTTCACCTTTGCCAAAATACGGGGTATCCATTTTTGCAGCTGCTACACATCGCCAAACGTCAGTCATGATTCATTTGTTGACTTCCTGGATAGACTAGTACTAGTTAGCGCTGCGAGGCATAGATCCCCACTCATAATCGCCGGTGACTTTAACGCATGGGCGGTGGAATGGGGTTGTACTAGCACCAATAGACGCGGACGGGCTGTTTTGGAAGCATTTGCATCGCTGGATATGGTCCTACTTAATAGGGATAACTCAATCACGTTTGACAACGGGAGAGGCAGTTCGGCAATAGATCTCACCTTCTGTAGCACATCGATTGCCAGTGCTATAAAATGGGAGGTTGCAGATGTCTACACCCATAGTGATCACCTTGCGATACAAATCTGTATTTCCCCTCAGGCAAGGTTCACTATATCAAGATTGAGGAAACGGGCCCTGGGTATCGCTTGGAAAACTTGGAAGCTGGATAAGGAAACTCTGGATCTGTTTATCTCCGAGTTTGAAGTAGCGCCTGGTAATGCGAGTCAGCAATCCGGGCAACTAATGCAGGGCCTCACAAGGATGTGCGATGGCTCTATGCCTAGGAAGACTAGAAGCAATGGCAGGAAGCCTAACTACTGGTGGACTGATGAAATAGCGGAAGCGGAACTTCGCTCGCAGTGCCATCAACTACGGAGAAGATTCCAGCGCAGCAGAAGGAGGAATCCTGCTTCTCAGGATACTCTTCTCTTCCTCGACGAATTTAGGCACAAAAAGTCCCTACTAAGCAAGGAGATCTGCAGGAGCAAGCGAAATGCCTTTTGCAGAATGATAGGAGAAGTGGATCAGAATCCCTGGGGCAGCGCTTACAAAATTGTAACGCGCAAGTTCAATGGCCTAAAGGCGTCAGTCCCTTCCTCCGCCTTGCAAATGGAGAAAATAGTAGCCGCCCTCTTCCCACCAAGAGGATTGTTGAAGATACTTCGACCACTTGCGGTTGCAGATGAGAATGTGCCCAATATCACCACTCTTGAGCTAGAAGCAGCTTCGTGTAGGGTGAAGGTAAACAAATCGCCTGGGCTGGATGGCATCCCAAATGTTATCCTTAAGAGAGCCATTGCAGCGAAACCTCACGTCTTCTGCGAGGTTTTCTCAAGGTGCATGAGAGAAGGACTCTTCCCCAAATGCTGGAAGAAGCAACGGCTGGTGCTGGTTCTCATCCCGAAAGGAAACCTGCCCCCAGAGCTACCATCTTCGTATAGGCCCCTGTGTCTCCTGAGTACCACTGGGAAAATCTTTGAACGGATTATTTGCGCCAGATTGCAGCAGTACACGGAGTCGCCAAATGGTCTGGCTGAAACGCAATTTGGCTTCAGGACGAGAAGAGATACCGTAGGAGCAATTCAAAAGGTCTGCGGCATTGCAAGGGAGGCCTTAAATGGCACTAGATGGCTTGGCGGTGACAAGAAGTATTGCGCAGTGGTCACACTGGACGTTAAAAATGCTTTCAACTCTGCAGATTGGAGCTGCATCATAAACGCGCTAAGCATTTTGAATATACCGAGTTACCTAATTCGGATAGTAGTGTCCTATTTCAGAGAGAGAGTCCTGGTCTGTGACACGGAAGAAGGCGCTAGGACTTTTGACATTACTGGAGGTGTCCCGCAAGGTTCAGTACTAGGTCCAATTCTGTGGAATGTCATGTATGATGGCATCCTGCGGATTTGTAAACCCGATGGGGTGGAGATCGTCGGATTCGGATATGCGGATGACATTGCTATTGTCGTGGTAGCAAAGACCCTGAGTGAGGTCACATCCAAAATAGAGAGGACAGTGACAGCGTCGAGGAGATGGCTAGCACAGAATCACCTTGGTCTGGCGGAGCATAAGACCGAGTTGGTTCTTATGAGCTCCAGGAAAAAGGTGGAAACACTCTCGGTTAGAATTGGGAGCCATTCTATTGAGTCGAGGCCTTGCATCAAATACCTGGGTGTACTCTTGGACCATCGACTATGTTTCAAGTGGCACTTAAACGAGTCAGCCAAAAAAGCAGCTGCCATCACACAAAAACTGGCCAGGATTCTCCCAAACTTAGGGGGCCCCAGACAACAATCTCGGGTTCTGCTAGGTTCGGTGAGTAAGTCCATACTGCTTTATGCGGCTCCAGTCTGGGCAGGGGCACTTGCAACCAAGTCATACCTTCGTGGTATAAGGAGTGCTCACAGGGTTGCTAACCTCAGAATCTGTAGGGCGTATCGCACAGTGGCAGACGATGCAGCGGGTGTCCTTGCAGGCAGACTGCGCCAATCGATCTGGAAGCCCTGGCTGCCAGGGACAAGTACATCGCACGTGCATCCTCTCAGGTAGCAGACTTGGAGGAGATCAAGTCCAGATACCTGAACATCTGGCAGCACAGGTGGAGTAGGGCAGAGCCGAGGAGGATACACCAGCTTATCCCAGATATATTGAACTGGCTTAAGCGTCGTTCTGGTGATGTTGAGTTCGAATTTACTCAATTCGCCACTGGCCATGGCTGTTTCAGGCAGTATCTCCACAGGTTTGGGCTCGCTGCGGATCCGTTCTGTGGGCTGTGCAGAGATGTCGTGGAGGATCCGGAGCATCTTCTTCATGAGTGCCCCCGTTTCGAAGCGGAGCGACGAAGAGTGTATGCGCGCCTTGGATCTCATTGCAGCTCACATGAGATTGTAAGGCGCATGGAAACATCGGTGGATGACTGGGCATACTTCTCTTCCGAAATTGCCAACATCATGAGGGGTGCTCGAATGTACGAGCGAACAATGACGCCTGCTTAATTGTAAGCATACCATCCCTCCCTATGAAGGAATGCCTTGGTGGTACCGTAGGGATTGAAAGGGGCTTGAGGCGATAGGGGGTTTTTTAGTCGGTAGGCTAATGAATCCGACATAACTTGTGGCACGGGCCATAGGTATCTTTGGAAGATTTTTACCTCCTTGTTTCGCACAACAAAAAAAAAAAAAAAAAAAAAAAACACACACACACACAAATACAATGCTACTATAAAGTATATCTGTGTGTGTGTATGATTTTTTATATATTTTCGGTTGGGCAAACTACTATATGCCGATCATCAACGAGCTAAATAGAAGCAGCTGCGACTTTTTCACATTCAATGAACTTAATACAAACTTCAGTTGCATCGAAGACTCAAATCCCTTTCCCTGTGTTTATTAAATATGGTCTTAAATTGATTTGGTCGATCGATCTAGCTATCAAATTTTAAGAGTTATTTACTGAGATAAGTTTTGAATTAGATAATTTGGAAAATGTAGAAGTCCTCCATGCTTAGTAAATACACAAATATCATATCATGACTAATTGTTAAGGTCTTAGTATTTATATATTGTATATTTGAAACTATTCAATTTTTAGTTTTACATTATTTCATCTCTTTTACTTATTTCTTGAATATATCTAAGTTCAAATTTTTAAAAATTATTAAAGAAAAGCTCAAGTAGTATAAAGATTAATAAACATGAATAAATGGACTAGAAGAGATTAAGTTAGACTAGCTTATACTAGACTTGTAGTTTAATACTCCACAAAATAGATAAATTTATATGACTTTTGATGGCACACAAAAACTTGAACAAACTTCATGACAAAATGATAGCATCATTTCTTATTGCAATGGATTTAAAGGGTAAAATACAAATGCATCCACTACTACAATTGTACAACACAAAGATATTGGTAGATTTTTCCACATTTTTTTTTGTTTTTGTTTTTTGGTGTATCTGTATCTGTGTGTATTAGTGAATGTGTTATAAAATCGTTTGAGAATTTATTGGCCAAGAAGCAGTTAAAACTTAACCTCAGCACTTTATCTATCCATTGATTGTTGTTGGCTTGCATTTGGTCATGGCTTTGCTATTTGCTATTGCCACTTGCAGACTGCTATATGCTACTTGGTACTTGCTGCTTGCTACTTAGTTGGTATATATGTTGTGACTTTTAGGTGACTTGTAAATTGTTTAAAGGCATAAATAGTATAATGGCTCCTTTTCTTATTTCAATATAATATTTTATAAATAAGTATACATTTTCTTTTTTTTAACTTATTTTCATCTCTTTCTGCAGATAAGCTAAGGAGAGTGTTAAAATGAGTTTGAGGTGAGGCTTAACAATATTTTCCATAGTCATTTTTATGGTCTGTTTGCGTCTTTTCGCTTGATTGCATTTGTAATCTTTTCTTTAACGGTTTTCTCAGACTTTTAATAGTGATCTCTCTCTCTCTCTCTCTCTTATTCTTACTCTATATACAATATGTATCTCGATGTATCTGGCTGTGTGAGTGTCAGCATTTGGCATTTTTATAGCCAAGTCTGCTGCGCTTAACTAATTGAAATCGTTGACTGTTCGTTGTGGCCTTTTGTGTTCTGCTTTAGTGCTTTATGCCTTGGGAAAAGAAAGTAAAGCATTTCATTTGCTTCACAATAAGCGGCATTTATATCTCACAGATTGACTTTGCTACAGCCAAGTGGACGACGGAGTCAACATCTGAATCTGCCTGCATTCGATATCAATATGTAGTCAAGCTAAAAAGATTTATGCGGCCTTTCGATGTACTTAATGGCGCTTTAAACACTCAAGAGTAACATATATACACACACACAAACACACAGTCCAATGAAATAGTAGTGGCCAACAAGGTTCTTTGTGAGCAAAAAAAAATATTCAGAATAAAATACAGACTATGGTATATTAAACGGGTTTCTCTTTATTCTGATTGAATTTTAAAATCTGTTTCATATCATGTTTCAATGGGAAATGATTCGCATTCGAATTGTAGAACCATCGGATTGGATTTGTGGCCTAATCAAATCACAGCGAGAACAATTTGTACGCGTTAAGTTTGTTAAAATGACTGACTAACTGACTTACTGAGTGACTGACTGAGTGACTGACAGACAGATAGAAAGCCTTGAGCATCATCATCATCATTTTTATACAATATGTATATCGCATTCTATTATTGTGTTCACTTTTTTTATTGTTGTATTTTTGAGATGCTTACCATCCTATGAAGTTTATGTACGCAATAAACCAACATACGTTGGAAAGAAAAAAAAAGGCAAAAAGTTGAAAAAGAAGCGCTAAATATGCCTTGCCATTCAAACATTTCAAAAAGGGGATTAGTTTGCTTGACAAACGCGTCAAGAGACTTGCAAAGCCTCGGTCTCTCTCTCTGGTCTCTGAAGGCGTTGCGCCTAAGGGACGTGTACATTTTTTTAAAGGCAGCAATTGAATAATAGCATCTCATAAATTATTGTAATTTTTTTGAATTTGCATTTCGGTTTTTTTTTTGTGTATACCTTTCACAACATATATCGTACATATGAACTTATGTTAGAATGAATAAGGTATTATCACTTTGTCTGGATGTTTGTAACGCATAGAATCAGCATTCTTTATGCTGAAAACACAACAACAGCCAAGATGAAATTGAACAAATTTGTGACATCTTCACGCAGGAAGAACCGTAAGCGTCATTTCCAGGTGCCATCTCACATTTCTGCACCTCTCTCCAAGGAGCTGCGTCAAAACTACAACGTCTGTTCCATGCTCATTCGCAAGGATGACGAAGTTCAAGTTATCCGAAGCCATTACAAGGGTAACTAAATCGGCAAGGTTATATAAAATACCAACGATACCAATGTTTTTCGGTATCCACCCCTCCAAGCTGCTGATCGTTAAGCTGAAGCTCGATAAGGATCGTAAGGCCATTCTGGAGAGTCGCGTCAAGGGAAGTTTGGCTGCTTTGGGAAAGGACAAGGGCAAACACATCGAAGAGATTGCCGCTCAGCCCATGGAAAATGCGTTAATTTCGTACAGAAGAAAGGATATACGAATCAGAGAACCAATAAAGAAAGATACATATCCTCTAGTTTACTACTATACACACTGTGCTCTCAATTTGTGAGCTATCAAGCTATCAATGTGGTACAGGTACGCAAGCTATGTTGGTTTGTCACAATTAGAGTTCTCCAATTATTGGATGAGGGTGTCCACTTACAGAATTCAATTAAAAGCCTACTAAAGTACAAAGAAATGTTCTTGGCTTCAAAGGCAGCTTAAGTCAAGTTACATACATGCAAGATTTATTCAGATCAAAGGTAGATTCTTTCTTGACAATTTGCACAATATATCTGTACATGAAGAAATAGAATATGTATTAGTTTCTGGAATTGTTCTAATGATAGAGTAACAGAAATATTATAAAATGTAGGGAATAGATCTTTGATAAAACAATATTCAGACGAATACAATATTGAAACCATATTAATCATTTAAATATTGAAGAATTTTTATATGAAAAATGTAAGAAATATATAAGAAATACAAATTAGTCCAAAAGTATTGTGTATGGTATAATGTAGAGTAAGTAAATTTCGGTTAACCAAACTGAATGTTGTATCTGGTTTTCTATTAAATTTGTAATTTTTCTTAAATTTTTTTTTTTTATTTTTGGTTTGTGATTTTTTTTTCTTTTCTCTTTTTGGTTTACAATAATAAATTGACTTTAATTAAATTTGGCGGTATTTTTATGCAAAAAAAAAAAGGAGAAAAGTGTAATTCATTAAATTTTCTTTAGTTAAGGTAAAAATGGAGAAATGAAACAAAAAAAAAAAGAAAAAGTTGAATCTCTATGGTATCATTAAAGGAATTGCTGTTTTCTTTTCCAATTTATACACTCCTGAGTCCTTTACCACTACCACTACTTCTTTATTTGTATTTGTTTCAAAGATATTCTATTCATATTTCATTTTCAACCGTGCATAATCAAATGCTACAATCTCTTATCACTCGGACACCTTTGCTTTTGATTTATTTTACCTTTTCTCTGCTGTGTATCTCTCTCTCTCTCTCCCCCACACAGTCTACCATATATCTTTTCTTATTTTTTTCTTTTTTTGCTAGCAAATAACCTTTTTTTTCTAGTCTAAATTCTATCTTTGTATATCAATGTTTGTAGTATGTATATTTATTTATTTATTTAACTTCACTTCAAAAGTGAATAATCGTGTAAAAGATTTGCCAGAAACTGAATGAAACTTTCTCTTCATTTTTTAAGACTAAAAATTTGTTGGATAGCAAAACACAAAAAAAAAAAAAAATAATGGTTTATGTTATCAGAGAGAGTATCTTCTATCCTTAACTCACCCACTCACTCACTGACTTTCTTCCATCTAAATAAGTAACTACAATACAATTTTTATGTTTTGTTAGTAAAACAAAGCACAATCAAAGTTAAATGTCAAAACAACTTAAATTTATTTACATGTACTTTGGTTTATTTTATATACCAATTCTTGAGATTGGTTTTAACCATCCAATATCATCCAATCCATAATGTTAGTTAAATATTTTGTAACTTAATACTCCCTTTGTTTCTCAATTTGTTTGTGTTTAAACTTTGTTTCTTCTTAAGCTTAATAAATGAATAAGTAACATCAAAAGCAAGAACAACAGCAACAGCAGCATATTGCCTAGAGTCATAATCCTTGACAGGGCGCAGCAACTTGTAAAAACTTTATTGCAAATTAACACTTTAAGCTCCAACGCCTTTTTTCTATAAGGACTCCTTTATTACAACAAAAACAAAGTAAACCCAACAACTAATGAAATATTGAGAAAATAAAGAGGAGCTGAAGAGAAGAACGAATAGTAAGGAGAAGAACAACTCTAGAATTTCAAGTGGAAAGTTATAAGTTTTTAATGTATTTCATCTCGTATTTTTATTATTTGTAGCTTCAAGTGTTTTCAATTTTCCCAAATTCCTTTTTATTACATAAAAAAGATAAACTCAAGAATTATGCGTTTTTATTGAAAAGTTTATGTATATAATTTGTTGTCTTAAGTTGTCTTAATTCTTGTTATTGCACGAAATTTTGTTTAACAATAATGTAAACATACTTGAGTTTGTTTAAGCTTTTTCTCTTCCACTCTTCTTCACTTTTGTTCCTCTCAATGGTGTCAACAATTAATTAATTAAAATATCTTTATCGATTATTTCTTCATTGAAGAAGATTTTATACCAAGTGAGTATTATGAAAACCCTTCTTGAACTTAAGTCTTAAGTACGTGTACATAAATTTATACTTAATTAAGTCAAATGTTCAACAAGTATAAAGAAACTGGAAAGTCGAAATGGTTCAGTAGAAAATAGAATCCCCCAAATATTGGTGAGGCAAAAACAAACAGTGAAAAACTTTCTGTGAATTTTGTGATGTTTTGTTTTTTAGAAAAATCAATTTAATTTTCATCACTCAAGCAAACAAACAAAGAAAAACATAAAAAGGACATACAACACACACACACACACACAAACACACTTATGATTATATGATTAAAGAAACATTTAAGGAACTTTCTATAGAAGTTCAAGTCAAAATATATAAAGGTATGTGTACCTACATATGTATCTCAGCTATGAATATCTCTGAGTAAGGTATTCTGTGTTAAAAAGTGTGAGTAAAAATATTTGGTTGTCATGTGTAGAATAGTAGTAGAAATATCAATGCATATCAAATGAACTAAATGTTTTGTTAGGCAATCTAAAATATCAAAGCTTGATTGCCCAACAAAAGGAGTCTATTTATGGTATATTTTTATTATTATTTTCTATACCCTTCATATTATCTCTCTATAATCTCTATATATTTATGCAAAAATATACTTTAGTTTTGGAGATGTAATTCTGATATTTTAAGTGAACGAGTTCTTTATTTAATGGAATACTCGTACATGTAGGTAAAACAATCTTTTCTCTTCTTTGATTAAGACAAAAAAATTTCAAAATAGGTAATGAATTGGTAAGAACAAGCAGAGAATTCTCGCCTGTACGATAAATTATCCCTTTAAACTCACATATCATTTACCAATCATCTAAAAGGTGTTTGATTGACAAAGTTTTACCACAGAATGTGCAAGGAGATGTTAGTGTGTGAGTTGACTGTGTCCCGTTCTCAAGCGGACAAAAGTTGAAAAAGTTGGACGATCGCAGGTGTCAGAGAAATCGATTAGAGTTTTGGATGGGTTGGAATTTTTATACCTGTGGTTGAATGAACCCCATTGGCTGAGGTTCCATATCTCTTTAAATATCTTTTATGTGTTTACAAATATCACGTACTACGCCTGGAATGACTGTCAGACAAGGGATCTTAATTCTATGATGATGAATTCATAGAGAACCCAAATAAGAAACATCCTTCATATTAGGAACTAAACAGGGCCATCACAATAAATGATGCCATTTTAATATTTGTATATTCAATCTAAAGTTCTTGTAATGCAAATGACAATGGCCTAAAATCCAATTCTCCTTTTCATCGTAATATGATTGTTTTTAAGTTAATTTTTTAAGTTTTTATTGTACTTCTGTTCTATCATCTATAGTAAATATATGAAGGGTATTAAATGTTTGGTAAAACAGAATTATATAGATATTCTATCTATTCGTCCCAATGAAACTAAATCGATTGAATACTTGTAGTCGAAATTCATATTTTGCAAAACAAAAATCATATTCCCATCAAAATGAATGTCGATTGCCACAAACAAGATTTTGAGTGTTTGCAGCAAGTGTTTTTTTGTTGTTGTTGTTGTGAATTTTGTATATTTTTGGATTTCCCAAAATTTGAATTTGAATTGGTTTTTTTTTTGTTTTTTCTTCTGTTTTTTTTGGGTTAAGTTTTTGTTTAGAATAGTTAGATCAACCCAAAGCCCAATAAAGCCATTAAAAGGCACACAAGTGGGTAAGTGAATGAGTGTGTGAGAGAGTATCTATGCATGTAGTTATATATTGTATCTCTGGTACATGTGTTGACTAAATATGAGTTGTGTGAATTTTATTGAAATTTTAATCCATTTTTCGTACACGCAAATCCTCTTAGAATTGTATTGCCACATATATGTACATATATACATATGAGTATATTGAAGTGTGTGCATGTGAAACTACTATTTGACTTTGAATGTTTTTCCCAAAGACATTTGTCTGTTTGTCTCTTAAATTTCATTTTTCTTTCTCTCACTCTCACTCTATATACACATTCTATTTCTGGGTTTGTTTCATAGAAATTATTAATGAACTTTGAATGTCATTTCATTCAACATGCGTATCTGTTTCTGAGTATAGTATTTATGTGACTCTCTCTCTCCCTCAAGAGTGTCAAAGGCAAAGCTAAGCACACAACATATGTTGTCGTGTGTCCTTGATTTTAATTTCAAATTCAAATACAAATTCACTTACCTGTGTGCGTTCGCTGATGTGCCTTTAGATGTGAACTCTTTGTGTAGACCTTCTTGCAACCCAGAAATTGGCATTTATGTATCCGGCGTTTGGCATCAGGACTATGTTCGTTATGGCGCGGGTGATTTTTAATTGTCACTGTGACATGCAATTGAAATGAAAATGAGGATCGAAATGAACTCAACTGCATCTTATGTGATTGTGACTACTTACATGTTGTTACTTGTGGATTTTGCAATTGGGTACCGCGTTGAGCAATTTGTGTGGCACTGACATTGCCAACAACAGTTTGTGACTGTTGTTGCTGTTGCTGCTGCTGCTGCTGCTGTTGTTGTTGCTGTTGGACGGCGCCGGATGCTGCACTGAGCACTGCTGCGGCGACATTCCCGCTGCCATTGTTCTGCATTTGAATGACACGTGCCAAACTAATGCCGGCTCCAGTTTGTTTGCCACCTGCCGTAGTCAGACGCACAATGGTGCTACGCGGAATGTTGTGTTGTTGCTGTTGCTGTTGTTGCGATTGTTGCTGGACATCAGCATTTGTTGCTTGTAAGCTTAAATGTTGCATGGCAATGTGTTGTTGTTGCTGTTGCAAAGGAACTGAGGCCGCTGTATTGGATTGACCCAAAGTTGGATTCTTAGTGCTGCCCACAAGTGTAGTTGATGATGGCGCAACTGATGTGTTGCTGCTGCTGTTGCTGCTCGTGAAGCGTAGGATAGCGGTTGTCGGCGGTGAGAGTTGGGATTGACTCAAAAGTTGCTGTTGTTGTTGTTGTTGCTGCTGCTGCTGGATGAGCACAGCCAATTCATTGGCATCAATTGCCTGCAACTGTTGTTGTTGACGCTGTTGTTGCTGCTGTTGCTGTAGTTGACTTGTGCGATTTGATTCCGGTGAAGATGGTGGCGTCAGTGTGGGTAGCAAATAATCATGAGCACTACTGACATTATTTTGATTGTTGCCATGTTTTGTTGTCGCTGCAACCATGCGAAATTTGATGGCCTTCTCAGAGTTGCTGCTGAGTTGTTGGGCAATTGTAGTTGTTGCACTATTTGTCGGTGTCATGGTGCCACTGCTGACACTCGGATTTGGTGATATGGCTAATGGCGGCACTGCATAAACCGCTGACAATTTATCATCACACGTATCCGAGTGTGTTGCATCCTCATCATCTTCATCAATGCGTTCCTTTTTCACCACAACTGAGCAACTCAAAGCCTGCGAACCATTACTGTCCCACGATATGCCCGAGCATGTGGAGGACACAGAACTTGTTGTCGAAATTGAATCCAGATTCTGTTCTTTGATCTTAAGTTCTTCAAGTATGCGTGCAGGTGTTGAGAATATTTCCCACGCTGAATCCATGTCGGTGTGCATTTTCTTGTATGGATGCAATTTGGGTTCATCACGCAAATAACGTTCCAATTCATAGCAGGTCTATAATAAATATAACAAAGAGTAAAATACAATAAGTTAAATGAAGTGTATGAAGGACATTAAAAGGTACAAATTGTATGGCAATTTTAATGGGTGATGGCCGACAGCCATTAACAAATTAATAATTTTCCAACAAAATTTTCATAGGCGCCTGCCTTTTAATACCGGTATTGGATGGATGCGAACATTTACTGGTATTGGCATGGGTGCCATTAAAAACAACACACACAGGCACAGACATGCGCACACACATACACATATATTCTAAGAGAAAGTCATAAACAAGGGCTTGAGGCGTCAATGAGAGCTCAGTTTATGATCACAGGGGTTTATGTAATGATGGTGAGGACGAAAAACCATTACCAATTCAATTTGCACAGCAATTCATGCAACTCGCAAAATTTTAGAGCACATTAAGCTGATAATTTTATAAAACACGCTCAATTGGCAGCCGAAACTTGGCCAACACACCATCACAATCAACCATGGAACCATGAATGAACGAGCATACCGATGGATGAACGGACCAACGAATTCATATATAAATTTTAAATTATGAAAGAATATTTTATGCTCCACAATTACAAGGTAATAATTTTTATTAAATTTATGGCCGACATACGCAATTTGACATTGCATTATATGGGTATACTTAAATATGCTGGGTGGATGCTGCTCAGTCCACTCAACCTGAGAGAGGTGTTTGTGCTTTTTTTTTAAAGGAATGGAAAAGTGCGTGTATAAAACACGTGAGTAATTTACAAAACCATGTGACCAATATAAATGCACTTACAATTTATTTATTGTAATCAAATACTGAAATGATTATTCAATAAAAATAAAGAAAAAGCTTACTGAAATTTAAGTGATTTAAATTTTTAAGCCAAATGGTTGCATGGGTCAACGTCCTCAGGGAAAATGGAGTGGGTTTAATCTTGGATAGAAAGGAAATTCCTTGTAACAGAGAATCAACCAAGCATGTACTACATTGCATTTATCAGTGACGTGTATTGACTAGTGAGGGGACACTAGGCAAATTGTGGTCGAATTTCGTGGTCCTTAAGCCAAATTTGTCATATATAAAATCATTGATTTAATTCGCCCCGACATATGTTAATACGTATGTGAGGATTGCTGAGAGACGCTGCAAATTAATCATTGACGTTGTACCTTTGAGTTGGAATGCACTCACTGACTGAGTCCAAAAATTGTTGAACCCATTTGATGCTTGACACGTTGTTACGATATGGCAAAATTTTACGTTTGTTTACAAGGTTGTCAGACATGAGCAAACACTCATTTTGTATGTCTTTGTATACTTGTATCTATCTGACTGAGTGACTCAACTTTATTGTCATCGTCGCCGTTATCGTCATTATGTAGCCTTTGATGTTGCTGTTTCTGCTGCTCAATGCAAACCGACGACGCCCTTTTGCAGTTCGAGGCACTCAAGGGAAATCAATGTAATATGAAAATGCGCTGAAACAGACGCACACCCCCAACTCAACAACATCTTTATATATATTGTATCTATGTACATACTCATATACAAATCCATGTACGCATCTACCTACTACTTTAAGTAGAAACATGAAGCATACTTTTGCTTCTTGTGTATTCAATGTACAAGTATCTGCCAAATGCCTAAAAGCAGCTTATAATATTCACATATTTTTTGACAGCACGAGAAATATTCCACCAAAATTCTTCATCATCATCATCATCACGTATGCTAAGTCCCCATTTCTGTTGTTGCTATTGTTGTTAATGTTGCTAATGAGCAGCGCTTAAAGTACTGCAAAAGTTCACTTTGTGAAGTTCAAGTCTCTGGA
Organism: Amiota communis; assembly: GCA_037043315.1. NCBI lineage: Eukaryota > Metazoa > Arthropoda > Insecta > Diptera > Drosophilidae > Amiota > Amiota communis. Next base: position 2,360,353 of record JBAMAV010000657.1, read on the forward strand.
TACCGTGAAAATTACGTGCAACACTTGAATAAAGGAATTTTTATGTGCTCATGAAGAAAACTAGAACAGAATACAAGTAAAACTACTGTGCGAGCATAGTAAAAGAATACAACAGCCCAACAAATGACATACGATGCAGCAGATATATGAGTTTATTCTACCACTATAAGTATATGGAACAAGTGACATACACATATGTGTGTTTATAAAGAAGAAATATAAACAGAAGAAGGAGGAAGAGCAGGAGGAGGCAGAAGAATTTGAAAAAGTTTTTATTACGAAAGTTATCAGCCAGAAATACTGACTCGTAAGCTTTATGGATCAAATAAAAGAAGAAAGCAAGTAAAGACATACATATGAAGAGGGTGAATGAAATGAGAACAAAAATGCTTTGCGCCTTTGCAACTAAAACGATTAAGTAATTTCGCCTTTGACAAATGTTGAAAACATGACACGCGTGACAGTTTTCATACACACACACACACACACATACATGGTAAATGCACACACATAAAATCACGTACTCACACATAGATATAAATTTATATTCAACTTATTTTTATACCAAGAACTACACATAGTTCAGAAGGGTATATTCAGATTGACCCAATGTATGATTTAGTGACAGATTTTAAAAAGAAAATCATTTCTAATCGGATCACAACCACCATTTATTACGCATAAATCCAAACTTTCTTTAGTCTAGAAGACCACAATCATTCATTACTCCCACAGTTTGGAGATATAAGTGTGAAAAATTTAATTGAAAGACATATAATTTGACTCCTTATATATTTCGCTCAGTATTTACATTGATTTTCCCCTGTTTAAACTTTGTTTCGAAGTACAGTTTATCTCAAAGTCTTATATATTTCAGTTATTTGGTTTCCTTATAAAAGTAAATCCTTGAAATTTTACTCTTCAATTGGAAATGAAACTTCCCGAAAAGAATCTTTTGATGAAAATTGACTTGATTGTTTGGCATAAGTTTAAAGTAAATTCCTGTTGTGTGTTTTTTCCAGAAAAATATTAATGAAAATTCATTGATTGTCACAATATAGGTGTTCATCATATGCTCAAAACAACAAGAATCAATCATTACATCTGTATCCACCATCATGAACAAATCTATCTATTGAAATCATTTCGTTTCTTGTTAGTTGATTGTTTGGTTTTTGCTTTAAAGAAAATTGGAAAAAATAATTGCAAGTTATAAATTTCTACACCTTCTTAGCAAAACTGTATCCCATTAAATGTGACGGTTGGAAGGAAGGAAAGAAGGATTATATCTCTGAATACCATGTGTGTAAAATACAAAAGAATTCAAAAACCAAATCCAAACAAGTTGCTGCGATTTATAGCGTAAAACAGACAAATGGACAGACAAAACTATAATGGGATATGAATCAGCGGGCAACAATTTCATTCATGTGTGATGATTAATGTGTGGCTGCATTTATTTTCCATTTTCCTGATATATTTTCCGGGTACTTTACATTTTTTCTATCTCCCTGCTTTTGTTTTGTTATGTTTTTCATTTCATTTCATTTTTGGTTGCGTTGATGTTTTCTTTATACATATTTCTTTTTGTGCTAAAAATCGGGATAAAAATACTATTATCTAAAGAAAATGTAAAATATTTTTCTTGTATTTCTTTCAATTTTTCTCATATTTTTACTAAAAAATATTTATCTATCTACAGTGTACAATATTTGCTATGAATCGCACTCGACAACAAAAGAGAGTGAATGTTGAAAGGATGAAATGAAACTTAGCAACAAGAACAAAATTGGCTAGCAAACATTTGCTTCTTGATATATTGGTTGAAAAAGAAGTAAAAAAAAAAAAAAAAAATCAACACAAAAAAAAAAACCAAAGATTGGACTTTGATTTATGCATTATGGTTTCATTGTAGTTCACAAACATTGTTAAGCTTTGCTGGATTGTAGATACAAATTCTAACAAAAAACAAACAAACTCTTCCAGGTTAAAATGAGCTTCAGGTCATGAGAATTTTTTTTCTCTCTCTTATTTTTGTATACTTTGTATGTAAATTTTTGTTTTTAATCATTTTTACCATAGATAATGTATACTTCTGTGAGAGTTGCGCTATTGATGAATGGTTATGGTTCTTCTAGAGTCTCTTCTTTAATTCAGTATAAATCAATCTTTCAATTAGTTAAGTAAAGCATGAAAATAATGATGAAAATAAAAAACAGCACATAAAACTGGAAAATCAATTAGGAATGTTTATGTGCAAACCTTTTACATATTTGAGATATAATTGGCTGCATATTATGGCTTTTATGCAAATTAAGTTTTGTTTGGCCAATACTCTTATACTATTTAATAATAGCTACATACGACTTAATAACAAATATTTTATCTATTTTCAATACATGATTATATGCAGTATAGTTTTAGGGTATATGTATGTACATAGTATATAGTTAAGTGGATAAGTGGATAAGAAAAACTAATGCGTGCCCATGGTTATAAATCAATCTAAATCTTTTATTGCAATTTTAGTGAATGGTGAATTTATAATGAATAATGCTTTGGGCACAATTTATTAAATTCATCAAAATTGTTATAATTATATTTAATTGTTGCAGTGTTGTTATTTAAATAACCATTCACACTAGCGTTCAGTGGTATTATCAATTTGTCATGATATTAGAACCCTGTCAGAAACCTTTAAAGTATGTACTTACTTATATATTATATAAGAGAATGATTAGGTTGACAATTCGATTAATGTAAGCCATGCCCGTTTTCCGCTTTGTAAATTTTCACTTAGCGAGTAGAAATTCGGTACAGACATGTCTTATTGTTGCTCATAGCTGGTATAACAAAACTAAAGTACTCCAATTACTGAAGTCCCCGGACTACTTTCAAACTTCTTTCTTTTACTTTAATTATTATGATTATATCTACTAGTGTGCCTGTTAATTTCCTCCCAAACTGAATGCATCTGGAGATCATTATGTCATGTGGTATTTTTGACGAACCATGGTGCAATTACTACTTTTCGAAGAGCTTTATTCTGGGTGACTTGAATGCGTTTGGTTTCCGAGTAGGAAATATGCATACCGCGATATTTGACACATTGACAGCATATGTGATGTTAACACCACCAATGTTGACTGTAGCGTGTTGCGTTTTTGCATAGTTCAATAGCTTAGCCCATCTTTGAAAGCTGTCTAGATAGTTTTGTGTGTTATTCGATGCTTGAGCGTTGCAGTAACTTCTTGTTAGGAACGCTGTTTCGTTAGCAAATGTTGCCACAATCGGCATATCAGCGGTGTACCGGAGTTAAGCAAGGGAATATTGTTTTTAGAATAACAATTTATACAGCATATCCTATAATTTTAACCAATCTAATAGGTAATTGGCAAGGCTGCTATATAAACAATTGCATATTTTATTGATTTTTTAAGAAAATTTTTTGCATTTCTTAAGATATTCAAATGAAACTTCAAAACTCAGTTTAATAAGAAAATAAACGAAACAAATTATTGAAAAATTTTGAATTGATGCGCTTGAAAATCTCGACCAATTCAAGTAAAATAGTATATTATCACTTGTTTTAATTTATATAGTTTTATATATTTTTCAAAATATTCAATATTTTTTATTGTTGCCCATTATTCTATTCTATGTACAATATTATAATTTGATGTTAGTTTGTTTCATTTTATTGTTTGGCAAATTGTAAATCATCATTATTATCTTGTTTTTATTTTTATTATTATGCAATTGTTGTGTTGCTGTTGTTATCATAATAAATTGCTAAAAATTAATTTTTGTTGAAATTTTGCCTAAGTTACTAATTGAGTGAGTGAGTGAGTGAATGTGTTTTGTGTGTATGGCGAAAAATGAATACCAAATCAGAATTTTTAATTAAACTTCTCACTAAATGCGGGTTGTATTTTGCATCTATGTGAGTCTATGTGAGTGTGTGTGTTTGTGAATGAGTATGTGTGGTTTGTATTTAGATTATTTGTACTTTTGTTTATTGCTTTTATTATTATTGTTCATTGTTGTTATTATTATTGTTGTAACAAAATTTGTGGCTGTCAAAAAACATGTCTGTTGAATTGTTTGCTCTTGGCCAAATTTTTTGTATTTAAATTTTGTTTCAAAATAATGGTTTTTAATTTCAGCCTTCCATTTTATTTTTGTGTTATTTTACTATATTTCATAAATATAAATTAGATTTTTCGCTTTATCTACAGTTTATAATATACACTCATCATCATCCTCATCAACATTATAAAGCAACTAAGCCAATTAGAATTATAATTACAAGTACATAAAACGGTACTATAGTACAAGATTACATGCAATGGTCTGCTGCTACTTTTGATGATGGTGAGATGATAATGTTTTTAAAACTCTTTAAAGTACATATTTATTTTAAATAAAAGTACAACTATTTCAGATTAATTTTAATATTTTTTTATTATGTTTTCTCAGTATATCAATATATTTTTCACATTTTGAACACAAATAATTATCAAAGTAGAAGATAAAATGGTTGGAAGAGGGAGAAAAGGAAATTCAATGTGATAGAATTGTAGTCTGATAGAGAAATATTAACGAAAATTCCAGTTAAAAATAATGCTAATGAACTTCTTTGCTTGTTGAGAAATTAATCTAAACAAACTGAGAAAAAGAACTTTTTTAATTTAATTTAATAAGCTTCCAATGTGTTGTATAGTACAGTATATGACAGAAAGATTTTCCCTTTTCCATGACAATTTTTTAATGAAATTTATAGTGAATTTAGTTTGGGCTAGAGGAGTAGTGATACCCAACAGTAAACTATTAGAGACCCGTTGTGATGCCACTGACACCAGTATATTCTTATCTCTGCGGATCCAACCTGATATTTTATTTCATTATTGTGTTATTAATTGGGTGCCCTTCACTATCACTGAAGGGTCTATCACATTGTGTTTCACTTCTTTTACATTCTGCAAGCAGGTGAAACGGTTGCTGCATATACATATTTTGCTACCATTCTTTGCAATCATTGATAGTTCTATTATTCTGTTTTATAATAGGAATTGTTTTTTTTCTTTTTTTTTGTATAATTCATGTTTCTCTTGTTCCAAAAGAAAAGTCATAACAAAAATATTCTCCCTTAATTCAAACACAACATTACTTTTGTTGCTTTTCCTTGTATTCTCATCTCAGACAAAAATAAAATTTATGATCTTTAAGTAAACGCAATGAACAACTGCACTTAGTTGAAATGGCAGATGATAATATAATAAATGATGAAACCTGTGAAGAACTTAAGATAAGATATCTATATATATATATATATATATACAAACAGTGTGTATGTGTGTGTGTGTGTGCTGCTGCTGCATGTAATCAACATAATTATTGTTATCAAAAAGTTTTCACGCACATCTTTCACCATATTCTATTCCATTCTATATAGGATAGAATTAGATACATTTATATTTATAAGAATGAACATATGAATAGATAGATGAATGGTTTTTGTTTGTTTTGTTATTTTTGGTGTCGCAAAACTTTTTCACATTTAATTTGATGTTGTTTCATAGAGAGCAAGAAACATTTTAGTCTAAATAGGAATTTATGTACGATGAGAGATGGAAGTACATACATGCATACATACATATAGTAGGTCGGTTGGTTAGTCTTGAGATGTTAACATAGATTTCTGTTCCACCACCCCAAAAAGGCCCCTTAACAACCATTAACGTGAACATTGTCAACAATTTATGTGACAAAAATAATATAAAATAGAAAAAATAGAAATAGCAAAAAAGAAAAACTGTTTTCTAAGTGAAAACTGCTTCGTTTGGATGGTTGGTTTGTTGGTTTGCTGGTTGGTAAGAGCTAAAACTTTCATGAAAACAAAAGTAAGTAAATGTTGTAATGCCAAAGTTAGCACCATAAAAATCTTCATTTCCTTTTTGGCTTCTACTCATTTTCTCATTTCTATTTTGTTTTGCACTTTACTACTACTACTTATTTATTATTATTCTCCTTATTATTATTGTTTTTATTATCAAATGATTTTCATTCCTTTACTTTTGTTCATTCATACACTCCATTTTCTCTTTAAGTTTTTCTGGCTTTCTTTTTTTTTTCTTCTTTTGATTTTGACATTAAATTGTGGTTTTCATTTCCGTTGCTGTTTGCCATTGCCATTGTCATTGCATTTTTTCTTTTCTTAAGAATCTTTACCAAAAATTAGTATGAGAGACTGGAATAACAAAACAAAAACCCTCATTGTTTTTAATACTTTGTATGCTTGTGTACACATTCTTTTAATTTTCTTTAGATTTACACTGATTTTACCTCACCTTTGACTTGTCTATCTTTCATTAAAATAAAAAGATAGAATAAATACAGAGAAAATATTAAAGAAACCAAAAAGAAGGCTATCATTGGCTATACCAAAGATATAATACTCTTCGTGCTCCTCATGCCCCTCCTGGTAACCCTAGGATCATGAAATTTACATGGTTGATGGATATAGACCAGAAACTAATAGTGTCCAAATTTCAATTCAATAAGTCAAAAAACAAAACACTGTTTCTAATAAGAAAATTAATTTAAATTGGGATTTGTATAGGAGATACCCCTATGTACAAAATTTCAGCTCTCTAGCTTAAAAACTGAGGGACTAGTTTGCGAATAGACGAACAGTCAGACAGACGGACAGACGGACATGGCTTAATCAGCTCGTCTCATCGAGCTGATTACAATATATGTTCTTTATGGGGTCTGCGATGTCTCCTTCTGTGTGTTACAAACTTCATGACAAACTTATAATACTATTTACTCCCGTGAAGAGTATAATAACAGAAATATGCGCGACCGGAAGTTGTGCAAAATGAAAAAGTAAAACCAAAAAATGGGAGTAAGGGTAAATACTTTATTAGTTTTGGTCATGACAAGGTTTGCATACACTTCACTTTACATGACAAGGAAGCGAAGCAAGACTAGTATCTATTCGTTAATATAGTGTTGATGACTGTTTGTGTAACATAGGTGAGCAATGGGAAGCAAGACTGAAAACTGTTGGAGTTCGCTCTGCTCAAATACACAAATAGTAACCGTACTGATATTAATTTTGAAATATTTCATTACCATGCTAATTATGATTATGATAAATGAAAATCTAAATGTGATAACTTAAAAATTTCCCTTTAATATAAACAAAAGAGAAGAATATATAGACTGCCTGTCAACCATTCTAAGATTCTCTGCTTAATTCATGGAAATAATGCACTTTGCGCTTACAATGGCATTTATGAATAAAGTCCTCAACTATGGCGAGTTACTGGAAAAATTATAACATTAAATAATCCGCGGAGAAGCACCATGAGTGTGATTCAAAGATTGAATTATGAAATTGCTTAAATCATGAAGCCGAAGGACGTAACTAACATATACCTTGCAATAGAGCGATCAAGTAGCTGGATAAAAAGTATACCGACAATTTAAAGTAGTATATGACAATGTAAAGTAGTATATGTTAATTTAAATTTTCGGTACCCTTGTTGTCCAGTTTTTTTATCGCTCTATTGCACCAATAAGTTTATATTAGAAATCTAAAAATCCCAAATGCAAAGCTTCTATCTCAAAATAGGACTCTTTAATTCTCTACAAGCCAATTGGAGCTTCAATGGGGCTCTCCAATGCATATTTCTTACCATCTGTTACAAATATTAGACATAAGTGTGTGTACACAATTTTGATTCTCTTTGGAAAGTGTATTAAAATAAAGTTAAAACTTGGATTTCTCTTCTTTGCTTAACGTCTCTTTTCCAATTATTATTACTTTTTTGTTGCCACACGTTGCTCTTTGTTCGCTAAAACGGAAATTGCTCAATTTCTCGCATTCATGGTTTCCTTTGAGATTTTCAACTTTCAGTTTTTCTGTTTTTTTCTAATTATTATTTAATTTTTTTTCTTTTTTGTTGAGAAAAAGTTGCAAGAGGGAATAAAAATACTTGTATTGCTTATAAATTTTATTTTGAAAAATTTGGTTTTGCTCAATAAAATTCTAGTTTACTGCGATTGAAAATGCAAATTAACTCAAGCAAAATTCTTACTTTCCCTTCTATATTTATGGTATATAGTAACTATACTATTTAAAATAATAAATATAAATAATAATCAAGTCAAATAAAAACAGATAAATAACTGAGTTTATTACTCAGTGAATGTGATGGCTTTTTTAGGTTGCTTAGAATCATGTAAACCATTCACTCACTAGTTTAAGGTCATTCATTGATTTACAATTGTGAAGCATTGAATATGTACAGCTGCATTATTTGCTATTTATTTATACATACAATATTCAAGTGTCCGGTCATTGGCATTTGTTGTTTGCTATTCTGTATTGCATCTACTGCATCATTATCATCATCATCATCATTATGGATACAAAAAACAATCTTTAATGCCATATAACAATTAAACTAGCAAAGTATAAAGTGTGCATGTGCTTGGCATACAAATTGTTGTACATTATATTTTTTGTGTGCTTTGTTGTTATTTTTATTATAATTTTTGTGATTTGCTGTGAATTTTTTCTCGTGTTTGTGCCAATTTTTTTTTTATTTGCTGTACTTCATTTAAAGACTCATTTGTGTGTTTTTTTTTATGCGGAATGCGGTTTATTACCTTAAATGGCTAACAAGCAAAATAATCATGTTCATTATGATGGTGACTGCTGTTCTGCACAACTAATGCGGCAGCAATGAGTTAATCAAGTTGATGTTAATTATGATCATCAGATGGTGATTGCAATGATGATGATAATGATGATAGTGAGTTAAATTGCAGAGAACTTTAATGCAAGAAAACTTGTTGGCCTTGAACATTTGTCACTTCGTTACAACAAAACCAAAGCAATATACAATAGTATTTTTAAACTTTTTAAAATAAAGTGATTGTGTGATTTTTGCTTTAATCTTTTTCTTCTTTCTTGTTATACAATTGAAATGCCATAACTCAAATGACTTTGGAGCCTTCGTGTGTTAGAATAATTGTTCATGCAAACTAGGATATTTTACTTAAGTATAACAAAATTATTATTATTAAAAAATCGGTAATTATGCGATTGAATATTTACAATTATTTGTAATAGTTTTGGTGCAAAGAGATTGAAATGGTTTATATTGACTGTTAGTACTTCAATTCTTGATGAGCTTCCCTTGTTGGAACGCTTAAAAGAATATAAAATCGCATCCTGCGTGACTTATTCCCAGCAATGTTTTATTAGATGTTAGATTGATCGGTATAAGCGAATCTTCCAAATCTTTACACTTCTTTTGTCATCATCTTCCATTGCACTTAAAGTAGCATACTCATTATTCACCTCATTATAATGAGAATTGAGAATTCCACACAATATTCAAATTACAAATTATTGTTGTAAAATTGTATAAATTTTCTTCCTAAAATTCATTGCAACTCGATTTGCTTTGATTAGTAGAAAATTACTTTAATGTATAGAAATTTGACTAAATTTTCCTTAAAAAATTTTAGTTATGAGTTTTTTTTTATGAAATTTAATTTAAATGTTATTTGTATTGCAGCATATCAAAAGTTAAGACCCAATAAAAAAGAACGCAACTATTTTTTCATACTTAGTATTGTAGATTAGTTGTAGCTTAGCATATGTTTGTGTCTTGTGTCTAGATTGGATACAATTGTATCTTTTTACCTGTCTAACGCCAACAACATAACAATTTTCAAAGGAAACCACCATGCAAAAACTATTTTTACTGCATCACAAATGATAACGAAACACAAAAAACCGCATAAATTTTCTACACCAAAAAGAAAAGAAAGATTTACAAGTGGATGAACATTTTTTTGTTGCATGGTAGTTTTGTGTTTTTTGTTGATTCTGTTTTTTGTTGCATGGTTGTTCTTTTTTTGTTGTTGTTGTTTTGTTTGAAACAAATAAATTCAACGTGCAGAACAAAGTGTGAATTTTGTGCGCTTTGCACTATCTCATCATTCGTTGCTGTTTGGTTTTTTTGAATACAAAATTACAAGTTAAACCGCGCATGAAATCTCAATGGGGAAAACCACAAAAATAATAATACAAAAATAGGAAAATGAGGAGAAATAATTGTTGCAATGTGATAAAAAAACTAAAAGAAAATATGACATTTTTACTATGCCAACAGCCAGGTAGGTAATCTATGTTAAAAGAGGATAGCGATAAAAAGCAAGAATGTTACTTGCCATGAAATTTCATGCGCGAAAAATATTGTGTAGTAGGTATGCGTAGCAACAACAGCAATTGTGTCCCAGAGTGTTTACCCTCCCTGAAAGTATGCAGCAGTAGCATTTGCATAGGTTCTCTGTTTTTTATTCTTTCTATTTTTTGTTTAAGTAATTACACAGTAGAATTCCATGAAGACGAAGTGAAATGTAATTTATGCATAAAAAGGAACTCAAGTGAGATTTCCACAATTCCACATTGTTCGCAACGCACAAAAGTATGCTAAATTCGTTGTGGGTTTAACAGCAGTTCTACTCATTCCGCTATTTGCCACTCTTTGTCTATCTATATTTCAATCTATCATGTGTGTGTGTGTGTATGTGTCTTAATCATTTAACATGGAACTCAAAATTCAATTTAGCAATTGCAAATAAAGTTTCCCTTTTTCGTGTATTTACAAGAGAAACGCGAGTATTTGTATGTGCATAAAAACCAGCCTAATTCCCCTTGGCATTTACACATACACACACATACCATTGCACAAACTGCTTGATAGATAGATGAGCATGTAGGCGTTTGCATATGTTGGTGTGTTTGTGAAAAACATTGAAACACGCAAAATTCATTGAAATAGTCTTTCCTCCCTTACTTCCTTCCTTCTTTCTGCCTGTCCATGTATTTTAAGGCAAAAATAAACGCAAATCGACAATTGACAGAAAGAGAGAGAGAGAGAGAGAGAGAGAGAGAGAAGAAAGAGATGCGAACAGTACAAAAGTATACTACAGAAAGAATGGAATAGAAAGCAGAAAGGGAGTGATGAAGCGAGTCAAGGTTGGGGAGAGGGAATGCGTTTAAACATTGCTAATGTAAAATAAAAGCATACGATTAAATTTAATTATCTGCATGTTTATTAAAATCTCCAAAATGTGATATGGCATAGAAAATCACGCAATTGGGAGAGATTTAGCTCAGTTGGATGCTGCTTCTGCTGTTGTTACTGATGTTACTGACACAACACACTATACATATACATATATGTGTTTATTTACTTATATTATATGGTAGAAATCCATACAAACAAACACATTCACATACTTTTTACTATATATATTTAATTATGTGTGTAATTGAGAAAAGACAAAGAAGAAAGTAGCAGCAGCAGCAGTAGCAGTAGCAAATGGAAAACAAAAAAAAAAATCAAAAAACAAAAAAAAAAAGAAATCCAAACCCAAAATCTTGTTTAGGCCATTATGTGGCATAAAGTAGTAATTTTTACAAACATACATGTATGTATGTATGTATATATCTATTTAAATGTGTGAGTGTGTGTGTGTATGTTGTGAAATTACATTAGCAAAAGTCAGCAGGAGGCAGACACTTCCATGTGGTTTCTTTCATTTAAAGCACAACATCTGTGCTGCTTCTCTGTGTTTACAGCCATATAAGAATGAGAAAAATGTAGTCTAAATTTAGGCACAAATTCAGTCGAACATATAATTTAAGTATTTGGTTACTTTAAATGTTATTTAAGTAAATGGTTAATGTCATTTAATGAACCATAATTCAAAGCATATCTCCCATAATACAATATCATAAGCTAAACATGTTAACTTAGTGGTAACCCTTATTACGATCAGCGAGAAATATAAAAACTATTGTATAATGAAAACTAATTTATATGAATTCAATGATTTTTTGTAAGGGATCCCATGTAAATGAGTTACTATGATTTTTTTATTTAAAAGTTTTGTAAATAATAAAATATTAAAATAGATAGAAACTTAATAATTTATTGATGCATTGTATTGCCCACATTAATAACCAGGGCCCATATTCATCATCCATAAGAAAGAAATATCATCTCACACACAAATATAAAATTTGAGTCTCTCGCTACTGAAGTACGGTCAACTCGCAATTAACCAGCCATCGAAACTTTGAAGTAATATCAAAATAATACTCTTTGCTTGCATCGAGACTACAGAATAGATTACAGAATAATATTCTGGTAATTTATTTAAAACAAAAATGCATTCATCTACTTACTATTATCTACTAGCAGTTGCCCGGAATTTCGAAATTTTATGTGTATATTGTTGTTGTTCATATCATATCATATCACGAAATGCGAGGCTTAGTATCAGTGGTCCGCGTGCTTTAAATCAACAAAAATTCTCTACTTTGTACCAGCAAAATTAACTTCGATACGCCTTCATCAATTTTTGTTTTTTGCATTCAGTTCCAGTCTATAGTCTTTGACGAAACACACTGTCTCTCTCTCTTGATCCACTCTCAATGAATATCATATTCAGAAAAACGTGAACGAACAGTGCAATACTCTCACACAGTTATTAATAAATGAGAGAAACAAATAGAACAAAAACAAAAACAACAACAATACAAAATTCAAGAGCACCACAGCATAAATAACAAAAAATTGTACGAAAATATATATGCGTGCATGTAAGCAATTTTAAAACTAATTTAGATTTTTGATACCTAATTGAAATTTTCGTAGTGATCTCTACTTTTCTTGACTCTGTTACACGCTTATAATGAAGGTCCCTATAGATGAAAGAATTTTTAAAATCAGTTCAGTAGTTTTGAGTTTATCATGACAAACAAGCATACCAAAAAAAAAAGAAAACTTTTCGCTTTATAATATTAGTATAGATGATATGAGGGACATACTTTTCCTGCCTCGATGTTATCGAATTTCGATAGCTATGCCTTGATAACTCCTCTGCCAATATACAAATTAACCAATTCATTGCCACTATATCTCATATCATTAATGAACTCCATGGATCGAATTTATGTTAATTCTAATACACTTCAATTGCTTTAATTATATTCTAAAATAAAGCATCTTCTTGGCATGAAAATATCTTAATTAATATATAAATTATTATCCAGAATCACTAGATAAACTCCAAGGCTTAAATTTTAATGCTATTATTGTATTTTATTATTTAAACTTTACTTACAATTTACAATCGTTTCAATGTATGCCAAACTTATAGTTTAACCCATTTTACGATATTTAATAAGTTTCAAACTTGAAACTACTTACTATTTCTAAAAGAGAATAGAAACCCTCATGCAGAAAGCAAAGTTGCTCTCTTAAACAGAACTACTTGTCTTAACTTACATATAATAAGATTTCATTTAATGTGTGTAACCACTTTCTGCTAAAATTATAATCATTAAATCAATCTTAAGTACATTGAACCAATAATGGCAAACCAAAACATAAACAAAGTAGAAATGTGATGAGTGAAGGGGAGAGGAAATGATTGGACAGGAGATGCATCTGGATGATGCATTATTGTGTTGTCCATCAAAGTAAATATTGTTTCATTTCAACAAAGCTATTGTTTTCAATTTACTCCTGCTGTTTACTCCTCATTATATCTGTCTCTTCCCTCTTACGTCGTATATATCTAATCATCATTCTATTTATCTGGTTCTATTCAATTCAATTGTATTTCATATTAAGTTTAAGTTGTTGTAACTCACTAGTTTGCTAGTTAGTTCAATACTATTGATATCTTGAAGTGCATTACTGACAGTTAAGAAAATGATAACATACAATAGAAGAAACAAAATTGTGTTGTCTGCATCAATAACGACAACAACCACAAACTTATGTATACAAACAAATACTTAATACAATCACATTCACACAGATTCTCAAACTTCAAGGAATGTTGCACAGCAGGACAACAATATACCATACTTGTACAATATAATAGAATTATTGGTATTATCATTGTTGCATGCTGTCACCTAGTCGTGTGTGGCATGGAATGGCGAAACATTTCACAAAATCAAAGTAATGCAATAGTAGTGATTTCTTGTTATTGAACCATGAGATTCTTAAGTTTTATACTACAATATGGTTGTTATTTTGTTTTGTTGTCACTTGGAAACTTATTTAATTCGTTTGAAAATCAACACAAAAAGTAAGCAAGAAGAAAAAGTCTTAAGTTAAATAAACCTCTTTTGAAAAAATAAACTTATGCAGGGCACTTAGTTGAGCGTAGTGAAGCTTCTTATGCGCCTTAAAGTATGCTATGTTGTTAAGAGAAAAACAATGAGAATAACAACAACAAGCAATAAGATGGAAGAAGCAGAAGAAGAAATGTTTAAAAGAAAGCAAGAAACATTGCATAATATCAAGCATTATGATAATTTTACAAACAGTTTCCAATGCTTAAGTTCTACAAAAAAAAAAAAAAGATTGAAAAACATAAGGAAACGGAACAAGAAAAGCAATGCAAAGCAAAGAATCTTAAAAGAAAAACAGAAACAAACGCGAAAAACTACTCTAAAGAGACTTTAGAGAGACAAACAAGAAATGAATGAATGATAAAATGCTAAAATAGGGTTGCCATGAGAACTTTAAGAATGAAGTAGCAGCAGTAGTATTAGTAGTAGTTGTAGTTAGTGCCAAAATGCTCACTTTCACTTTGTTCAACATCAACATAAACAACAATAACAACAACAAAAACATGCCATTGTTATAGTAATCATTATCAACATTATTGTCATCAGCAGCACCATCGTCATCAGCATTGGTATAATCATCATCATCATCACTAACATCTTGAAGCACAAGTAGTGGCAGTGCCGTTGCCAGTGGGAGCGCAGCAGTAGGAAAATGTTGCGTTTGCTTTTAAGTAATCGAAAAACACTTCAATGTAAAGTGTCGCCGCCAAAAGTATGCTACATCGTTTTCGTCATACTCACACTAGGGGAGAACAAAAGGGAAAAATGTAAAAAAAGAAACCAAAAATAAAAAGAAAAAATGTTAAAGAAAGGCAACTAATGCGTTGTACGCGTCGCTGAATTTAAATGAGGAATTAATGCGTACATTACTTTTGCTTTTGCCTTTGCCTTTACTTCTTTCTCTTTTGGTTATATTCGTTCGTTATTTGGTTTACTTTGCAAACATTTTCGTGACAATTTCTACTTCTCCATCTCTATTCTTTTGCTAATCTTTATACTCCTTGATATTCACTGTCATCACTGCATTATTTTCGTTTCGTTTGCTTTTGTTACTTTAACTTGTCTTCGATTATTTTTCGGCAAGTATCTGCCCGCCAGTCTTTCCATCTTCCTTTCTACAATATACACAAAGAGAGGGAACAAGACCGACTCTTACGACCATCACATCAAGACTACCATCATCATCATCATCATCATCAATGGTGGCATTGTTACTCAAATTATATGGTATGGCATTGACTAAGTGAGTGTAGTGAATTGTAGTAGGGGAGTTAGTGTAGTGGAGTGAAGTGTTCGTCATCATCAACATGCATTAACATGAAGCGTTTACTTTGCATAGCAGTTCGGTGGCATTTACTTCATGCTTCGTTTTGTCATTTTGTGGCATGTAACAACATTCGCGCCCTTGACGTGTCATGATTGCTATTGTTGTTACTGTTGTTGTTGCTACTGACAACAATGCTGATGACAATGATAATAAATAAATAAATTTAGCATACTTTAAGGAGCCACTCTTGGTTTTCTCCCTTCTCCTGTTTCCATCACGGATGTTAACTTAACTTTGTTTTTTTTCCCATTTTTTTCATTTCATAGGAAATAGAAAATGGAAAACAAATCGAAACCAAAGCAAATCGAACTTTATTAACGTCGAGACAAAATAAATTTTGTCGGTTTCTTATTAAATATGTATGCATCTTGGTGTATTTGTTGTGCCTGAGGGTGTTTATGTATCTTTTGTTCATGTGGTTTTATTTACAACTGCTGATTATTTATTTATTTAAATGTGCACAATTTATGCCATCAAATTGTTTGTTATTCTTATTATTTATTTAGATGCTTGGGTCTTATTTCAACGGTATCGATCTGTTGTATGTCATGTTGGTTTAATTACATGAAAATTGAAGAATCTTTAGATGAGCACTTGCTAAGGTCTTAATCGTATGGATTAATGAGTGTCAATCATTATAAATTTTGGTCTTATATTCACAGGTAACAATCTTTGCCCTTGTCGAATCAATAGCGTTTAGTATAGTAAATAATTAGCGTGAGCAACGATTGCCTCTCAAACCCAAACTAGAACATTATTCCATATACCTTGTTTTCACTCAGCATCATGCTCAGCAGTTCGTGTCGTTGATTCTTCTTTAGAAACGCCATTTGTTGTTAGCACTCAGCATTAGAATGCCAGCAACTACTTTCTCATTACTCTTTATGGAAAATTATGAACAAACACGAAAGACACGAAAGAAGACAAAGAAAAACATCGATTGAACTGCAAGCTGCTGCTGGTACAAGCAGCTTGGCTACCTCGTCGGATTCTTCTTCCTCATGTCAACAAACAGAAGTTGCGAGAGAGAATGCAGTCGCAGAAATGCTGATCATATTAAAGAAAACAAATACTTATAACTAAAGCACATAATAAAGAATATAACAAAGAAGACAACCAAAGATAAGCAATAAAACAACCGTATTCAAATATAGCAAATATAGGCTGTGCCAAACTGATGGTAGTGTTATGCTCCAACAGCACTCTTGTTTGGTCAAATAACTTCTGATACTGTGTCTCAAGTTGGGGCCAATCTAGATCTGGTCTTCAGATCTGAGAACTACACATTATGCAAGCTTCCATATTGAAATATTTCTTGATGGACATGGCAGAATAAGTATAATCAGACTAATTGAGTTACAGAGTGTGAAGAAGTTTGATTTAATTGAAGGAATATTGGATCACTGAGACAAAAGTCACCAATGTTTAATATCGGATCGAGCTGATTTATTTTTTAGTTGTCAGTTTAATAAAATTTAAGTTTTCATAGCAAGTATGAAAGATGAGGTATTGAAGCTCCCAAATAAGAAGAATAGAAGTTTAACAATTCCAAATAATATTTTGAAGTATTAGAAATAATTTGAAAGCAATGAAATTATATTGGTCTGGATACAAATTGAAACAGTGAATAAACAAACGAGAACTCTATTGATTTTAATTTGTATTTTTGAACATTGAACATTTATGAAATGCAAATCATTGCATTTTATTCAAAACATAAATAGTATTTTAACAAAAAATTGTCTGTTGATAATATTTTATCTTTACGCTTCAATGAGATGCGATTTTTTTGTTTTCCATATTTCATTTTATTTAATGTTTTTCATTCAATTGTCAATTATTTGCATAAAATATCAAAAAAGTTATATGCCATACAATAGATATTTTTGGCGAGTAAATAAATAATAAATTCTATAAATAATTTATATGATTTGATGACGCAATCAGCATTACACTTGATTGCATAATTATTTGTTATACTACAATATTATTCTCTTTACTAGCATACAAGTCCCAAACGTCTGTTGGGTGAAAAGGCATGGAAAGAGGTATAACACAAATTGCATAAATTTGCACACATCAAAATCCTTGGTCAACACATCAATATAAATATTGACATGATGATTAAAGCTCAATTTAAATTTTGTAAAATTTTGTTTTAATTCTGTTGTCATTGTTGATTAATATTTTATTGCAAGTACATGGTACAACGAAAAGAAGAAGAAGTCGAAAATCAAATGTTTAACAAACGATTTCACAATTTTTGGCTTTCATCCAAATAACAATAGTTTGCCTCACTTCCTCCCCACTCAAAAATTTAAGTATGAGTTTTATTGACAATGAAATTACCCTTGTGGTTATTCAATCATGTTAAGCTTTTGCTAACCACAAATGCTAATTGACCCAATTATGGATACTATGAAACACGTTTCGAGACAATCTTAAATGAGTCTCTATGAATGAATAAATATACAAAGGGCAACTACTAGTTTTTATTGTTTGTGAAAACCAAAAATGAAAGTAGTAAAAGATAACAATGGCTTAATTTTTTGGAAATGACTTTGCATTCATTTATCCGGCACACAATTTTAAAATTCCTTTAGACATGAGAAGCTTGTGGTTTTACAAAACAATAGAATTTTTCATCAAATATTTCATGCTTGTTCTATTCCCATTTTGATTTTTAGTTTTCTTTTTATTTTTTTCTTGTTGTTTTTCTTCATTTGTATTGGCACATGCACAATTGTTGCATACTTCCAGGCGCCTAATGTCAATTTTATTGAGCAATTATGTGAAATCTTACTGATCCACTTAAAGGCAATTAAATAACAAAATTACACACTTTCAAATGAAAATATGCAGATTCATACATAGATTCACACTGTAAATGTAACACTTAAGTATAGTGGATATACATTTATACTCGCATGTGGCAATGGAAATGTAAAATACAATATTTTCTGATCACAATCATAAGCCATGCATACCAAGCACTTAATCCGAGGCCACACAAATTATTTAACATTTAAACCCAGACAAAACCACAAAAGACACAAGGCTCATATGAGGTATTTGTATTCCTTTGCCTCTTTTGCATCCATCCATGTATCCTTGAACATGTTTTGAACTTGTTAAAACATAAAGGAAAAGGAACAAAAAGAAAACATTTTATAAAACCTATAAAGACAAGGGCTTAATAACTGCCATACAACCAAAATATATAAAATAGTAACAGGATGGATATGTGTAGACGACAATGGCCGACCAACGAAACGAATCAATGAAAGAAGGATATAAAATTGTATAGATTGTGGTTTTTACTCTCTCTCTCTCTCTCTCACTCTCTCTCTGCTCTGTCTGTCTCTAATATTAAAGTGTGAGAAAAATTGGTCTATTGAGTTAGAGTTTGAGGTAAAAGTGAAGAAGAGTCAGTGAGATGAGGGGACTATGCCAAGCAGCGTGTGACAGTAAAAACTAATTTTTGGGTCGCATTAGAAGGATCCAAGTAAATGACAATTTAAGCACACGCACACAACATAAATGTTTTTGTTTCTTTGTATCTTGTGTTTGTATCCTAAAGTACAATAGAACACACACAAAACATTGACAATTGACAACAGATCTGAATGGAGAGTGAAACGAAGAGTCCACGAACGAAATGCAATTTTTGTGGTTTTCATTTTTATGGCAGACCAACAGATCAACAGACCGACACACAACAAGGAACGTTTTACATTTGTGTTTTTTAGTGTTTTTCTTTTTTTTTTTTCTGTGAAAACGATTTGCTCACACATAATGACATAATGTATCTGTGTATATATGTACACACCTAAACATATAGGGTGATTTTATTTGGTTTGGTCTTCATAGTATGTCCTTTTTAAATGTTTGTCGAACATTTTGTGGCTTGGAACTATCATGGCTTATGATATTGACCCGAAAACATGTTTAACAACGCATTTCGATTTCTATATTTGTCTTTATGTCCTTCTATGGCTAAGTGTATATCTGTATATCTGTTGTATCTATGTGATTATGTAGTAGTAGGTTGTTGTGTGTCTATGTAGACAGATAGACACTTGAATGTTTTTTGGGTTATCACCAACCCAATTGAGTTTGTTTCTATGACATTTGTATGTATAGAAAAACATGCTTTTGTATTAAGAGTCCTTCTTCTCTTCTATTGTGAGAAGTTCTATTTTTATTTGTATTTATATTTGAATGGAAAGTGTTGAGGGTAAACACACATTTTCTTAAGCTGACATTGACTTAAATACAAATTGACTTGGTGTAACCAACAATCTGACCAGAATAGTAAAATGTTTATAAAGTTTAATCATAATTAAATGTAAATAAATTAATTTACATATATCAGAATAAAATAATTTGTGTTTTTCTTAATCAAATTTATCCTTTTTCCTATTTAGTTTTTAATCTTTTACTTAATAAAGATTAAAATTTTAAATTGATTAAATTTTCTTTTGGATTAAAGAATTTGTAAGAGAAAAATGGTCAATAAAGACAATTTGAATTTAATATTTTTGTGATAGGTAAAGTAGAGACACTACTCTTTTGATCATATGATCAGATGTACTTGACTGTATTCGTTCTTAATCACGGAATGCCGACAATGTCGTACACTGATTTTATTGTAACAGGAGAGAGACGAATCCATGAGGATTCCTAAATTGTGGACAAGTAACATGAATTTTGCCTTGAATTATTATTCTATTGAATACAAGAATTATTTCGTCGTATCAATAGGTTAAATAACTGTTAGCTGTAAATATTGCTGTGCTTCTCAAATGGAAGAATGAATCTAAAGGCATGTGTTGCGTACAAGGAAAAGTAAAATTAGAGGAAATTCATCTTCCATCATCGAACAAAGACGTGAAAAGTCGCTCGTAATACATTATAAAATGTTTCTTCATTTCTGTACTGACCAACCAATGTGATTATGGGCGAATTTAATTCGTGCGGCTAGATGTTTTTTTTTTGTTAGAAGAGGCACTTTTCTTGGGCTCCGAGCATTCCCGTAAGCGTCTGCGTTTTGTTTCTACGCTTAAATTCAAATTTAAATCCTTTTTTATATTTGTAGATGGATTCTGCCTTGAGTATCTCATTGCAAGGTTGACAAATCTTTCAGACATAATGCGAGGTCGTCCCCGTGTTTCAGGCCCTGGTATGAATTTTATAGCATTACACATCATTGTAGGAGAGCAACCTACTATGTTTTGAAATTCCTTGAAAAACTCAATTTTTTTCATGAGTGCACGCCGTTCAGGTGTGCAGAGTTTGCCTCGACCCATTGCAGGAAAAGAAATGACCTCAATTTTGGTCAATAACTATTGTAAATCAGCAGTTTGGGAATCCCACATAGGTACATACATACATCCTATTATATATAAGTATATAGATTTATAAGTGCAAATATAAAATTTCATATAAATATAAAGAAATACAAATAAAATCAGATAATCAATTCGAATGGGAAAAAAGAAAACATCTTCAAAAAAAAAAAAAAAAAATAGAAAGAAATACCATATACCATACAATATTTATTGTATGTTTTTCTTAAATATTTTCCCTTCTTAAACTTAAACTTATTATAAAAAGAAACCCATGTAACAAATAATAAATGACAATTTATAAGTAAGTGACTGAGTTTAATGTAGAAAGTTATTCATGTTCGTGACAAGAAACGATGGACAGACAATGAAATGATGTTGCATCAGCAACAAGCCAAAAATTTTAATTGGACCGCAAAAGCATTTTCTCAAACAAATGAAATTACCAGAAGTTTACATAAAGTTAAATCAAGTTAGAATAATAAATATGGTATGAAAAAAGAAAAGAAAATATTGTAATAATAATAAATATGACAAAATGAATGAAAATATATAAAAAGGAAATGACAATAAAAAAACACAACACAAATGACAAGAACAATAAACATTTGTAAGAAACAAAAAGAAAAGAACGAAAAGTGACCAATACTAAGTAGTAAGAGAACGATTCATTGTTCAGGAGGATTGAAACTTTTGTGGGAACTATATTTTGTTTGGGCATATAGTACACAGCTGGATAGTGTTGTTGCCAATGACAAGTGAAATGCAGAATAGAACAGAACAGAACAGAACAGAACAGAACAGATACTTGTAATGTTACTGTTGTCAAGCAAAGTAAAGCAGCCAGGCAAGCAAGGTACTTCTCATTCTGTCTCAGTCCTTGTACTTGTACCGGAGTACATTTTGTTTATGTTGTAGACATTATCAAGTTCCCTGTCGGCCACAAGACCTTATACTACATACTTTTACTTATATGTTTATGTATAAATATAGAGAATTGTATGTTGATAAAAGACAACAGTTTTTTAAAGGACATGATACTTGGCTTTGCTTGACTTGGCTTTTACTTGGCACTATAGCACAAACTTGTTTGTATTGTTTGCATTGTTGTTGTGTGGACGTTAACTAAAATACGTTTTTATGTATTTCATTTGTCGTGCAATGAAATATGCGTTTTTTTTTCACAAGGAACAACAAGTGCAAGAACACCGACATCAAAAGTGACATGAACAACTATAACGACACGCACAGATCCATTGGCTAAGGGGATTACATACCACTAGGTTAGTCTTGCAACTACTATTGCTACCACTGACACAAGCAGTGATATCAAGCTCAACAATAACAAATTAATGGACAGGGGATAGATTGGGAGAGAAGTAGCGTCGCAGGCAGG
Source organism: Amiota communis (assembly GCA_037043315.1). NCBI lineage: Eukaryota > Metazoa > Arthropoda > Insecta > Diptera > Drosophilidae > Amiota > Amiota communis. The sequence continues at coordinate 2,382,672 of JBAMAV010000657.1, forward strand.
TAGGCAGGCTAGCAAGGATGCCGGGACGCTATACAACTACAGTCAGTAGTGTTTGGTGTTTTGAATTTGTGTTGAACATGTGGGCGGCAGTGTAGAAATAAACTGAAAGAGCGTAGGTTGTATTCTGTTGAGCTTGGAGGTTCATAGTAAATTTATGCACAATGACACTGACAATGCCAACACAGTAAGTAACAACACTACATACAACATATACAAACACACCAAATGGCACATGGATGGAGGATAAAGCAAGCTTACGAGAGGAGGATAAGAATGGTTCTTCGTACAGACTAAATATATACCATATTCAACAAACTTGGCCAGCAGTGCGTTTGACAATGGGCATGACCTACTCGTTGTCCTATGTACATGGTATAAATACACACCAATCCAAACCTAATATCCTTGTGAATGCTCTCTCAGAGCTGCTGCTGCTGCCATTGCTGGATGGCGACAACGACGACGACGACGACATTGTGGTGAATACTGCAAATTGGCAAATATTTATGCTGAAAAGTATGCTGTATTTTATTGTTTGAATATTGTCAGTTCGTTCTGTTCGGTTTTGTACTGTTCTGTTCTTTTATTTTGTTTTTCTTTTACTATTTTTCTTATTCATCTTTGTCATAGTCATTGTCATCATCCTTTAACAACTGTGCAAATGCGCTTTTTTTTTAACTTAAATTCGATTGCCTCAAAACTTTCAGCACAGACCCACAAATATTCAAACTATCACTCATATACTAGTGACGATGATGATGATGATAGTGATGATACAAAGTGTGAGTGAATGTCAACAGGATTGAGGAATGTGTCCAATGGTTGATAGTCAGTGAATTGGGACATAGCCACGGAAATGGACATGCAAACATTTGCAAAAGTGGTCTTTGGTTGTAATTTTCGGGTTTGTTAAACGTATTTGCATTTTCATTTGCATTTCCAATTCCATTTGTCATTTGTCGTTTGTAATTTTATATATTTTTTTCTGATTCCTTTGATGGTGATGGCGATCATGTTGCTGATGAGGAGAAGAATGAGGAGGCTGAATAACAATGAATACTTTGTCGCATTTCAGTGTTCAATTGATTAAGTTTGTTAAAACAAGAATGCTTATTTAAAGTGCCCTTCTCTCTCTCTCACTCTGTTACGAGAAGGCAACAAGAACTTACAACTGCCCCTTAAGATATGCAACAATTTTTTTAAATTTTGAATATTTATGTTTCCCTCATTAACGACATTGATTTATGTTTGTGTATTGAAAGCAATGTGTTAAAAATCTTTTAAATGCACCTAAAAACAACTAACTGCAATTTCCTGCCACTTTAAGACTCACATAACAACATCATCCACCTAGTCCTACTCCGCCGTGTAGCACCTGCTCCTTGCCAATTGCTAACTAACAACGAACAAGTTTTCCATGAACACAACAATATGAAAAGAGAAATGGGCAGAGAGGAACTATGTTTTTTACTTGCATACGTTTTTATAGCTTTAGTGGTATGTTGCCCTTTTAAAATGTAAAAAACTTCGACTGCATCAGCACCAATACCAGCTATCACGGCTCGTCTCTTTTCGTCTTGACTGCTGCTAGTACCATATAGCCTCCTCCTGGTCTGGTCTGGTTTGGTCTGATTTCATTTTACTATGCGTTCTGATGTTGAAATTTACAAGCAAACGATGACGACGACGACGGCAACGACAACGCAGATTGTTAAAGCATTTTAATCCATTATGTTGGCGACATAAAGATTTAATGAATCGTAAAGCTGAGTAATTGCTGAAAAAGTGCTGACAGCTCATACTGCAACAGGTGTTCGCTCCATCGTTCCATTGTCGCCATCATCACCATCCGCACTTTGTTGTGCTTGTGTCGGTTGTTGACTACCATTCAGTAAGTGAATGAATGAATGAATGACTATTGAATGAGTGAATCACTGAATGGGTAAATGCATAAACGGGTGACTAGGTAAATATGTGTATACACACTCGATCGTTAACAATCAGTGCGTCGTTGCCGTGGTTTTAACTCAATTTTTTTTCTCCATTTTCATGTTCCTTCCTTCCGCATTTATGTATAAATAATGACGACAAAGACAAAACGACAGTTGTACTTGTACATACCTGAAATGAAATGAAGGGAAACAAAAAACATTAATTAATTAGTGAAATATGTTCAATGGACGTTAATTAAGTGTAAAGTGTGTTAAAAAAATGCATTATTAATGATAATATTTGTTGCTTTTTATGATAAAAAACCAATAGTTAATAATTTTGTAACTAACAGGGATCGATTTTAACTTCATATTTGATAAATTCTATTCATTAAATATTATTTTCAAAACTTCTGGAAATAAAACAACTTTATAGACATTTCAGGGATTTCATCAAAACACACATTAGATAGTAAAATGTCGGTAATTGGAATTAATTTAGCATGTTTTTATAATTAAAAGGAAGCTTTGATTTTGTACTCAAACGGTTTGGAGTGTAATTGTTACTTCTCCACCCGTGCACTTTTCATGTCTCCCAGTTTTTCCACAAGTTTCATGGCTTTAACAAATTATCAGTTAATAGCAGTGATTGATTTACTAGAAGTCTGAGCCTAGGGCGGCAGATATTAAGGGCAAATATGTGCCAAAATTTTTTGAAATCTTCTTTATTTACGTTGAGTTCAGAACCGTAGCTACACTTCTGTCAGAAAAAAAGACGAGCGAAAAAACAATCACATTAACTTCACTTGCTTTCGTTGATACTTGATCCAGCTTTATGGGATATCAACAATACCTTAAGAGAGATTATCGCAAGGTAAAAAACATCTACAGCTCTAATCAAAACCAGTCTTGTGAATCCTATCTTAAAGTGAAAAAATATATTCTGGTCAGAGTCGATTATCTCAGTGAGTGTCTTTCAAAGAAAAATGAAGAATGATGAAGTGAATTACCGAAATTGGCTGGTTTATTCTAAAAGTAAAAGATCTGTATATTGCGGGCCCTGTTTGGCATTCGACCCATTGGAGAATAAGACTCAGTTTGAGAACCAAGGATTTAATGACTGGAAGAATGCAAAACATCGAGTTGCTTAGCATAAAAATTCTGCGCGTCATAAATCTAGTATGTTTAGTTTGAAATTTATAAGTGCGATTGATGTCCAACTCGACAATTTCGACATGCAGTCCAGATTGATGAAGATGTTACTTATCGGAGAAAAGTTCTGAAGAAGGTTGTTGCCGTGACGAAGCGATTATGTTCAAGCGTTTTAAAAATAATCTAAGAACTGACACATCGATCCCCTACTTCACAATCATACTAATTACGGAAAAAAGGCGGTGTGTGGTAATTAGGTCGAGGGTGCACAAATCAAATCGAATTGTAGTGGTAAGTAGGGGTGGTAAATTTTGAAAAGCCTACTGGTGGCAAATAAGTAAATCTGCCACTGGTTTATAGTACATTCAACACACTCCCTTTTTTTATTAATTTCCTAATCTACTTTCCAATTTCTTATTTTGGTTTCGAAGTTACTTCTATGATCTTCTAGTCAAACTAAAATTGAATGTTTCAAACCGCTGTATAGGCAATGGGTCTTTAGGACTCTCTGAATATCACACATTTCTACAATGAAATATTTTAACAATAATAACAATCACCATATTATCAGTTATTAGGGAAGTTGAAACATAGAACAAACAACCGGTAGCAAGTCTGGAAACCGTTTGAATAAGCAACATATACCATTTGTTTACTTCTAAAAATTTAAGGGCACTTACATAACAAGTATAATTGACCCATATTTCCTCTAACTTCAATACATTGTATTGAAGATTGAGTGTTTGCTCATTGAGGAATTGAAAAAGTATCGGCATGAAGACACAATTATTTGTCTAACTTACAATTGCAAAACTATAATTTCACCAATGAGAAAAACATTATTAAATAATTTATCAAGGATTTTCAACATTTTATCAATAAAGTCAACATGTTATTTATATTTGTCTATTTCACATTAACAACTTTAATAAATTTTACTCTCATACAACTCATATTTCATAAATAGATACACAATTTATAGAGTAAGTATAATCAGTTGAATGGTTACACCTTAAGCTTTGGCTATTGCTATTGTTCTTCTACATTTTCCTGTCTATGTTATTTGTTGCTATTGTTTATTGCTGTTATTAGAGAGTGTTACTTCGTTAAGAGACTTACACTTTCACAGAAATTTGCATGCTTACATTGGTAAGCCGATTACCGGCAGTTACTGCCAATAGGTCGTTAGTTCAACTATGGTATAGTACTACTTACCATACTACTATTGTTATACCTGTATGTATTCATTCATTCATTTATGCATTTGCATACATTTGTTTATGTGTTCAACATCCTGAAATTGCATACACATACCTACTATACAATTGGAAAGTGTAATTGAACCTACTTAAGTTTGATGAAGTCGGTACGCTTACTAATTATACTATGGCAATGATCAATGAAGGTTTGCTTGATACTCGTATTGTACTATCTAATGGAGTAAGAACAAAACTTTCAATTTTGAATGAAATTCATGAGAATCTTTGAACTACTGTATGGTATTTCAAGTGATGAATAATTAACATTCAATGATTATTATTTCCACCATTTTTCAATACACAACACAATGTTTTCTAGTCCACAGTAACACAGTAAGTAACAATAAATGATTGGTCTTTCTACTAGTTAGAACGTCTACTTTATTTATGTTATAACATGCTTATTGTCAGTCCCCACTGTAGCTTACAAAGAGCCCTACACACAGACATGTCTATCAACATGTTTACAAGTGTGCAATTTGCGCGCAATTTTCACCTTTTATGCCAGAAAGATTCGCGGCATATCCTGCATTCATTCAACCTGACAACAGTCTCAATGACTGCCAACAGCCCTTCTGGTTGCCCGTCGTGCGCCGTATGCCATTTGAACCACGTCACAATGAACAGAAGAAGCCAAGCCAAGTGAAACGGTCAATACTCAGCCACAAACGCACGAATGCTTCGTTAGTTTTACATTGCATTGACCACAGTCAAGTAAAAACAGGAAAATTACAAAACAAAAACAAAAATGGAAATGTGGGAAAATGGAAAAAAGCGTATGCACAACCAAAACCGTTGGATGAAGCAAAACAAGTTTCATTTTCGAACTTAAACCGAAAAAGGTTTGTGAACACATTTTGTGCTTGTTGTTGGTATTGTGTGTTTATAACTCGTACACCATGTTATTGTTGCTGTTGATTTGACCCCAATCAACCATGTTGCAGTTTAATGGTTTGTTTCATTGGTCTGGTCTAGGATAGCATTTCACTGTGTGTCACTATCATCAACACAGTAACAAGAACATTTCCATTAGAATCATATGTAACATTTCTATGGTAATGGAACTTAGTTGAGAGGCTTAGCTGATGTGATATGCTTCATAAAACTTAAGTTTTTTTTTTTAAGTATTTGTAATGATTTTAAATGAAATTAAACAATAAGATCTTTATGATTACATTGCCATATATTAAATTGAATGACTCAAAAATATATATCTCTTGTCTTCATTTCATTTCTTAGTCAACTGGGAGCCTCACTTACTTTCCGGGCCTGCACAAGTGAGCAGCTCATAATTTAATGGTGTCAAATAAAGTGTAAATAATCTTCCAAACCAAATTACATGTTAAATTCACTACTAATCCAAGATTTCAAATCAACAGATACAAGAAAAAAAATAAAGAAAAATAAATGCCAATGAAACACAGAAAACATAAATAAAAAAGGAATAATGAAGAAGGAAGAAAGGAGTATGGAGGAGAAAGGACCCTAGAAATATCGCAATCAGTGAAATGCGCAAAGCACAACAAGGGAAGTTGCTTAATTAAAAGCGGATATTAGCAATTGCAAAACCACAGAAAGCCCAATGAAACGGAAATAAATAAAGTGACGTTGAATGGCAGCCGAGAAAGCTCTGACGAGAGAGAGAGAGAGAGAGAGAGAGTGAATGAGAATTTGTCCTCTTGTGACAGGCAAAATATACAACCAGCTGGGTTTACATTTTTCCTTTTTTCCCTGCTTCTTTGCTTCCTTGTTCATTCATTCATTTATCCGTTCGTTTATTTGCTCCTGGATTCATTCATTCGCTCCACTCATTCATTTATTTGATTGCAAAGGAAGTCACGATGAAGTGATAGGAAATCAAGTCAAAAAGGAATTTATAAAGATACAGAAAGCAAGGAAGGAATAAAGGAACACAACCGAAACAAAAAAGAAATACAATACAAGCAATTGAAGTGGAGAGAAATAAAACAGGACACTGACGCGAACACGGACAAGCTGTTTAATTAGCAATAAAAGCAACAAAATCAACATGGCGTTCTTACGTTATTCTTATAACACGTTCAAAGATGCGCATCAGCAGCAGTTAAATGTTTAATTTCAATTAATGAAAAATAAAACAGTTGAAATTTCAATTATTGGTAAGGAATTTCAATCATTAATCACACAATTTTGTCCTTATGGATGTCATTAATTGTCTTATAATTATGCACAGAACAAAAAATTATTAAGAATTGAATTTGATTGCGCAAAATGTGAAGGATTTGGTGGCATCACAATCAATGAATTACCAATTAATTTTATTATGTAATGCAGGCTTTTTGGTAGAATAGGCCATGTCTTATGGAATGATGGTTACCAAGTTGCCAGAACAAATGTTTGTTGGTAATGCAAAGTACCAACCAACTTAAGAAGCTTACTTAGTGGACATTGGAAAGCACTCAATACTTTTGTTTTGGTGCTACAACTGTACCTTAAAGGGTATTATAAACATGCGACTATTTAAAGAATTTGTTAGTTTTCTTAAACTTTAATTTAATGACATTTAAGTTTTGTGGACAGTTTAGTTAGAAATTGCAACAATTTTGTATTTTTCGTTTTAAGTTGCTTCCTTTTTGCAAATTTACATCTTTTATAGCTTTAGAAATAAATTCATAATTTAAGACAGACGCTGCTACCATTTTTTATTACCACAACCAGACGAAACTTGAGTGAGTATCCACTTCAATTCTGTTGGAGGAGTAGGTGGCGGCAGCTGCTGTTGTTGTTGCTACTTGCATTCGCTTCGTCACGCAAGATTACAAAAAATGAAATTGGCGTAAGAAACGCAAAAAAAAAAAAAAACACAAATTCATTTTAAAGAAAAATAAAATAAAGAAAATAACAAAACTTAAATCGTCCTTTTACACAGTTGCCCAGCGAATGAATGTTTCTTATTTTCATTTTGTGTTCTTTACTTTTGTGTGTGTGTGTGTGTTTCTTTATACTACAGATTTGTTTTATGGGAAAATGAGAAAAGGAAAAGAAAAAGTCATGGTAATTTTTTTTTTGCTATCCAATGTTTGATACACTTCAACATCTAGAATGTGGTGTGTATGTGACTTGAATCTTATGTTTGTAATGAATGCATGAAACCATGGCCAAGAGTCTTTTTAAGTTTTTAAACGGTATTGGTTATGTTTGTTTAAGACATCGATATTAAACCCTCGATATATCGAATCAAGCAGATATAATCAAACCATCAGATATCGTATACTTATTATCCATATATTTTATTTTTTATTTGATATATCGCACCGAATACTCTCGAAAATGTACCAAACACCAAAGGGTGCTTCATGTCATTGTGATTATCGACAGAGTTTTGGTTTACCATCAATCAAGCTACATTTGTCTATATCGAACTTGGGCTCATCCAATCTGAAGGTCTATAAAATGGGTTGGCAATGTAATCAAATACAAATTACATACGATATATTGGAAATATCGCTATTTATTTTCAATGCAACATCTCGATGTAAATATCGATATATAGTTTTAAATGAGCACCCCTAATCTCTTACCTGATCACAGATACATATATCTATATAAATACATATATTATTTTACAATTCTCTTCATTTCTCTATCATTACATCTTTAGACATGACAGTCGGTTTTCAGTGACAAGACAAACTTCCATATACGAAGTGTATATAAGTTGCACTGAGACCAAAGTAATAATAAGTGATAATTTTCTTGTGTGTGTGTGTGTGTGTTGTTCTTCTTTTTTGGTGAAGTAACATTTTTTCTTCATTCATTTTGCTGTCACCGTTGTCGTCTTGTGTTTGTTACTATTGCCGTTGCCATTGTAATCGAGGTCAACACAAAATAAAAATGTGACGATGTCTTTGTTGCAAACAACTGACAAACACCACCATTCCATCGTCAACTCAAATTCTAACAAAAAACCAGAAAGAAGGCTACCATTGGCTATGCCAAAGATGTAATACTCTTCACGCTCCTCCGGGTAGCATCCAACCTTCCTTTCTTAGCATCACTAAAAGTCTCTTTTTTCTAATAAGAACATTAATTTAAAAGGGGTTTTGTATGGGAGGTAACCCCCTAGTAGACCGATTCGGTTGATTCCGACAAACGAACTGCGTATGGTAATAAGAAACTTATGTAGAAAATTTCAGCTCTCTAGCTCAAAAACTGAGGGACCAGTTTGCGGCCACACGGACAGACGGACATGGCTTAATCAAGTCGTCTCATCGAGCTGATCACAAATATATGTATTTTTTGTGGTCCACGATGTTTTCTTCTGTGTGTTACAAAGTTCATGACAAACTTATAATACTTTTCACTCCCATGAAGAGTATAACAAACAGAAGCCTCAAACACATCCTCATCCTTAACCTCTGACGATTGTTTAGGGGTTGTACATAGATGTATGGTACTAAATGTAAGCCGATGAAATGTTGGACATTTTCTTGTTATTCGCTTGTAAATAAAAGTTAGCGTGGTGCGCGCGTGTTTCACTTTGTTTTGTTTTGCTTTTCTTTTCTTTTCTTTTCATTCCATTCCATTTACTTTTTTGCGAGTGTCAATTTTTCTTTTTCTCCCATTTTTTTGTGTCTTTTTTTTTGTTGGTCTCATCTATTTATTTTTTTCTGAGGATTGTTAACGGAAGCCTGAATACCGCATAAAAATGTCCCAAAGGTGCGCACACAACTTAATTAGGTTATCATCATTTTGATACCGAGGAAAAGCGGTAGAGAAATGAGTATGTGTGTGTGTGTGTGTGTTGTAAATGATTGTGATGGAGAAGGAGGGTGTGTGTTTTTGTCTGATATTTTGTGCTCTGTAGGCTGACAAGTACAAAAGAAACGCATTACACAGTAAAATGTGCTTTGTAATTGTGTCGTAATGAGCGTTTATATTTTCCGCTTTTCTTTTTTTTTTTTTGTAATGAATTTTCTCGTTTTTCATGTTTTTTTTTAAGAAATTAAAATTAGATAAAAGTATCTGATTATCTTAGTTTGGTAAACATAAATTTATATTTTATTTTATATTACAAATTTAGGACAAATCTTCTTCTTAAGATGAAAGAATTTTAAATACTGCATTCTGGCAATACTTCGAAACTTAGTTTCCGGTAAAGGAATATCCAACATACATAGTTGCCATGGTCAAAGATATGAGGAAGGAATGCATCAATTGGGTAAGTATATTAAATCAAAATGCCGCATGCTGTGCATTTATCAGAGACACCAATACATTGGCATTGTCATCATTACCATACCACCATCAATAACAGCATGAAAACAATGATGGGCGAGTTTCTCACAGAGGTAGCGAAATGCGATTGCATTAAAGATTGAAATTCATTCATTTTAATCGGCATTTTGAATTCAATCAGCATACTTAAAATGGTGGAAATAAAATTAAGTTTTATATTATTTTATCTTCATTTTCTCTTTGTTAATTTTAAGTTGATTTTTCTCACAAAAATGAAAGTGTATTTTCTATGATGAAAAATCATTTCTAAAAGCTCCTTATTACGAATTTAATGGAGATTTATTGACTTTGTGAATGAATACGAAACTGTATATTTTATATATAGGAAAAATTCATTGCTCTGCTTTTAGTTGGTTAATCCCAATTGACATTTCTATATTATTTTGTTTTACATAAGAAATTTTGTCTAGTCTTTTTATTCCAGAATAATTATTTTCATCTTCACACTAATCGGGAATCTTGGAAGAAAAAAGGAAAATTCCAAGTGTAATGACGGATATTTTACAGGAGGATACTATACCCGTCAAAAAGATGTTCCCCTAGTTACAATGTAGGGTCCCATAACGAAGTAAGGCAAGATACGCCTTTTTAAACAACTTTGTGGACCAATTTTTGATTAAGTGCAGGAAGCCCTGGTTCTTATTTTTTACTATCTCACCTATTTTATTTTTCGCTACAATGGTTTTGGGGATCTTTTGATAATTATCTAAGGAATACCTGGTATTTTGTTCATAATTCTCTATTGAGCCGTTTGGCTCCCAGAAACCAATATATGTAAAAGTCACGATATTTACACATATTTGTTTCCCACTGTACTCGTATATATGGTTAAGCGCTACCCACTGCTCGCGCTCTATGTCAAGAACGGTTAACTGTATAAAAAAATGGCACAGACCAAATTTGTAGAGAATTTTATGCTCTACAACTTTTATTCGAACATTAATGATCATTTAAAACTAAGGAGACAATATATCAGTTTCTTGAGTAACTTCTTTAGCGGCACATGTATCGCTGGGGACTTTTGGGATATTGTTTAGAACCACATTTAGGAATGTTAATGCCAAAATTCAGCTTTCCCCTAACTATTCGTAAGTTTGACCATTTTTTTGGCTGTATTCCCTGGACTAAAGTTTTTTCTAAGAATTTTATTTGAAAAAATTGTGAAAAGAAACTATTACAAGAAAATCAATATTAAATTCCAAGAAAATATTGTCAAAATCATAATCAAAACCTAAATAAATTCAATTGGAATTGATATGTTTTTTTTATGTAATTCATTTTACATAACTCAATCTCATACTCCCACTTTCTCTCTCTCTCTCTTTCTACTATATTCAGATATTTATATGTTTATAAATATCCACATGTATGTGAATTTTGGAAGAGATCCAAAATTAAAATTAAATTCAACAAATTTTGTGGTTGTGTTGGCTTCAAAAAATTTGTCGGCAACTGTTTCAACTGAAAGTATTTTAATAAACATGATTTCCAAAACAAAAAAAAAAAGACATGAAACAGAACTAGTAGCATCAGGAGCAATCATCATGATGTTTAAGCTTTTTACTATACCATATATGACTGTTTGTGTATGTGTGTGTGTGTGTGTGTATAAGGATATGTGGAATTTTCCATTATCCTGATTGTTTTTGAAACTGTTTTACTAAGTGAAACTTTTATTCGTTGTTTTCTTTACTTATTTTACATACATATTTTTGTGTGATGAAGTTTTGTTAGCCAACAAAAATACTTCGCCATCATCAGTACCATCAGCATCATCAGTATCATAATTAACATTATTATCATGATGATGATCATTGAATGGGTTGGAAATTAAATGTGTTTTATTTTTTTTTTTGTTTGTTGCCAAAATTAATTGAGTGAACAATTTGATTGTTTTGTTGGTTTCATTCTTTGTTTTTGTTTTGAATTTTCCATAAAAACAATCAAAAAACAATGAAAACGTTCAAATAAAATTATGTTAAAAGGATAAAAAGACCAATTTCAATTTCATTAAATAAGAAAGTAAAATTTCTTTTCAATTAAATTTTCAATTTTCCATTTACAAAGAATTTCAACAATTTCCATTGCATAAATTTCTATATAAACATATTTATTGTATTTTATGAAATTCGAAATTTGCCTTCATTTTTTTTTTTGGTTTTTATTTTAGCAAAATTTAAATAAGGACTCTTTTCTTGATGTTTATACTATGCTATGTTTGCTTGTAGAAATTTGTTTAAGTTTCATTGTTATTGCTTTAGAAGATGCCAATGGTGACGATGATTTAGATGATGATCATAATGATATTGTGGTATATGGCAACTTAGATTGAAAGTTATTGTTATTATGTCAAATGTTGACACATCACACACATATTTAAGTGTTTGCAGTCAGTCAGCTATGAAAACGATGATGATCTTAATTTGTCAAGCTTGAACTACAATAATTTCTATGGAAAAAGAAAAACAAAATGAACCAAAAATACAAGCATGCAAATAAATGAACGAAAGAATACAACTACCACATAATGAATAAAACGACTATTTTCGTGTGTTGTTCTAAAACCAACAATAGCAACAGCAGCATGTATAACAACTCGGAATGCTATAAATTAACTGCAATATGACAACGGCAATGACAGCAAACAATACCACAGACAGCAACAACAACAAACAATCAACCGCATGAATGTGGCACAACACCAAAAGGTAATTTCATGATTGCAAATAAAACAACATCAAATACAACATCAGATATAACACTAAGTGTGTGTGTGGCATCATGGTTGCGACGACAATTGGTAAATGTTGCTGCATTTGCAGTTGCAATTTCTGCTACTATTGTTGCTTCTGCTGCTGCAGCAAATGCTGTAGTAATTTGCAATTGCACTTACCCAAAAAAAAAAAAAAAAAAAACACAAACAAATTTTCATGTGAAATTTTATGCTTCGAGGTCAAAAACGCATGAAATTTGCTATTTTTATGGCATGTATACCATACAGTTTTCTTTTGCTATTGCAATTGCTGTTGTGTCATTCATTTTGTTGTTACAGGGAATTTATTTAATCTTTTGCATTTTTTTGTCTTTTTTTTTATAGCCTTTTTGATGTTTTAAACCATTATATATTTTTTATTTCTTTTTTGGGTTTTTTGAAGTTCAATGCAATTGCAGCAGTAACTAATCCCAATACCAAATACATATGTATGTATATATTTTATTGTTCTGTGTTTCGTCATTTATTTAGTTTTTTGCTAAGAAAAATTGATGCTGAAAATCTAAAGTGGTATTAGTTTTCAAGTTAAAAATTCAGTTTAATTCCTGATAAATTCAGCTTTATCAAAACTTCCATGCGCTTCATGCGAAATGAATTAAAGGAGGGTTTAAGAAAAAATGGAAATAATATTTCATTTTCAAGTTAATTATGAAAAATGTTGCATAATCGGTGGATTTATGTATAAGGTAGTTATGTCTACTAGTGCCCAGCCAAATCATGACATGTAGGAAAGGAAGATCATGTATAACGACATACATAGTAACACTGACAGATATATGAGCAAACATAACCCTCACACTTTTATTTGTAATGATAATCATGTCCTGTCATGTCATGTACTTTTTGTCCGATGCATGGTTCTATGGGTTACAAACATCATATAAAAGCGATATTACATTCTAAACATGACAAGGAGTGAATTGTATAAAAAAAAAAATAGTAAATATATTGTTAATAAAAGAGCTGTCGAATAAGTAAATAAAAAGGCATACAATATGTATATTTTTTATTTTAATAAAAAAAAATTCAATTCAAATCGATTATATCAGAGGATAAAGCATATTTTGTTTTGATTTTACTATTGATCTCTGTGTATTTCAGTTCAAAAGCAATTTGTTGCATGGCAACAAAATTGTTATGAATTCAGCAGCACACATAGTAGATACATACATACATATGTACCTTTTGTTATATGGCAAGTAAATGCTACTAGACTCACTTATATTAATGGATATGAAACTATCTAAACATACATTTAAATTAAATGATAATGTTTGCCATATTGCTGTGTTTCTTTTATGGCGGCTATAAATCATGTCATGCAATCAAAAGATAGTTTATAAAACTAGACAATTTAGTTCTTTAAAATACTGCTAACTGCAGCTAATTCAAAAGCATCATAAACTGATATACATACTTACATATGCAAATAGTTTTTACAAAATATCACAAGCTATTCAAATCTATTGTTTCAAAAGAGTCTGTCCAGATTATTTCAATTTAGTTTATTAATTGAATTCAATTGAATGTTTTTTAAAGTAACATACTATAATATTTTTAACTTCTCCTTTATACCTTCTACACCCAAACCAAAAAATAGCCACACACACAACATTTCTCAAAATCTGTTTGTAATTAACTGATGTTTCCCTCAATATGGTTTGAAAAGCTATCAATTTTTTTTTACTGATTCTCCGCAGTGTTTTTCTGTTACTTTTCTCATTTAAGAACTTAGTTTGTTGTACGTGCATGGTACAAAGATTGACACAACCATACCAATAGGAAAGCAATTGTCTTTGTCTCAAAAGGGCACTATTGTTGTATTGTCTGATCAAAATGTATCCATTCGTAAAATAGCACAGTTTAAGCAGTTTACGCCATTTTTTTATTAAAACTCAGTGAATCGTAACAATTGTTAATAAGTACTTTATATATTAATATTTTGCAACCTAAAATTTAAGGCCTTATAATATTGTAGTTCTATAATTGTAAATAATTGATATTTTATGATTTCCTTCACGAGCCTTGTCATCTCACATTGCAAAAACTTAATATCAATTCTTTTAACATACAAATTGTGAAATGTATCTTTATACCATAATTTAAAGTGAAATTAAGTCTTCAGTATCCAGAAAAAAAAGCCAAAATATCTTTTTTATTAAAAATAAAATAAAAATATCCTGGACAATACCGAATTACAATGAAAAAAAAAAAAGCGCAACAATAGAACAATTCAGAATGTGTTCTAAATAAAAGCGAATGATTTATTATTTCTGTATACAGTTCAGTCATCATCTGTATTTATTATACAGTTATATATATTACCATATAACCGACTCTTATATAAAATGGATGGATAACATTCCATTATTCCATTGTTGATGCAGATTGTTGCAACAAGCGGCTGCTCACTTAATCTCTGTCAATATTAAATATCGAAAAAACTGTATTGTGTATCTATTGAGCAACATGTATATAACATACATTTAGGCGCACAGCCCAGTAGTCTGTATATACTATTGTACAATGATATTTATGAATAGAATATGAGAAAAGTTATTGTATAGATAATAACAATGCTGTTGTTGTTGTTGCAACAAGTTTATATTATAAATTTATACTGAGATACGTGTATATAAAGAATATATGATATAGAAAATGAATCACCATGAGCTACTCTCAGACATATTAGTAATTGAAACAAAAAAGTCTCAATGTAAATATTTCAATATGAAAATAACTAAAAGTAAATTTACATATGCAAACAAATTACTTACCATAGTAAGAAGGACATAAAAAAGGTAAAATCAGGAATATACTGACAGATAGAAAGAAGAAATGAAAGCTTGCTATGACGATGATGAAGATGAATAGGTTGATGTTGGAAAAATCATTGCTAGTTTTTTTTTTTTGTGCTTTTGGCTTGAATTTTGTAAACAAAACTGCATGCAAACAGTTACACACAGACACACACCTACAATTACAGATACTACACTTGCACAAATAGATACATGTGGCATGTGTGTGTGTGCTGCCAGTGCTGATAAAATAAAAGAAAAACAAACAGAATTTAATTTGATGACAAACTGTAAATGAATTGTGTTGATTTTCGTGATTGATACTTTCATTCTCTCATTCTCACACTCTCCTATCTCTCTAGTTTCATTTTATACATGTACATATGTGTACATAGTCAGATAGTCATTTTGCCTGTGAGTCAGTCTGTTTGACACTATTCAATTCAATTCAGTCCACAATCATCAAGTACTATGTCTATTTGTATCTGTGTGTAATAGATTAAATCTTATTAACACAGATGACACACAATCACAAGCACATGCAATTGAAGAAAATTTTCATTAATTTGTTGTAGTTTTATTTCAAGCATTTCATGTCTAACCAATTCTCTTCTTGTCTATATTTCTGTCATTAAATTAAGGATATTCCAATTAACTGTTTACAAATAAGTTACGAGGTGAAATAAGATGAGACAAGAAAGTGACTCTATTTTAAAAAACTTTTACTCTGGTTCAGCTTCAAAACAAAGCTTAGCTAATCGTCTTAAAACTAAAGCAACTACAACCAAAACCACAATAGTAGTAGCGTATCTAAGCCAATTTCATGCCATGATATGGTAGCAATAGTAGCTCAGTTAAGCCAAAGCAAGTATCTAGTCCATGTTTCTTTTAAACTTCTTCTCTTGTGTTCTATGTTCTGTCTTCTGTGCCCTTTAGAAACTCAAAGACATAACAAGCGCGTGCTTATCTGGCAAATATCAACCTAAAAGTGGAGGAAGTAAAACTATTATACAAACTATGCAACTAGTATTATCATCTTAAGTCATCTACCACCCACAGAGAAGTACCAGTACAACTAGATATAAGATACAAGAAACTTGAACTTGAAGGTGCAAAATATCAAACACAAAGAACCAAAGACAACGATGCCTATGAGATAAGTAAGAGCAGTTGGTAAGAAATTTATCTATTGTTGGTGGTGTTGTTGGCTGATGATGGTAAGCAACTTGAATTTAAGTGGCGCGCAGCACAAGTGCGCTTTGTGATAAATAGATTTATGCAACAAATGGCACAAACAACAAATAAGAAAAGTAAAATACCAAAATAGTTAGAAGAAGCTTTAAAAGATTAGAGAACAACTTGTTGTTGTTACATATCTATTTTATTGTATTTGTAGTTGTAGTTGTGGATTTGTTTTGTATTTGATCGTTCAATTGCTAGTTGTAATGCACTAAGTGTCATTATCAGTGTGTTGTTGCCAATTGAAATTCAATGTGCAACAACTAACAAAAGCAATTGACACAATAACGACGACGTCGACGATGACGATGACTTTACTACTTTTGTCCAACAAAAAAATCAATAACAAAAGCAACACCAAAAGTGATAAAGTGAGTGCCAACAACAATCAACGAGACTTTGAACATTGAACAATGTCACTTTCATTGTCAGATAACCCTAGCGACGAAGAGATACAATATACTCGTACTACATACACGCACTTACAACAAGCTTTGAATACACAATAGATAAAAGTGTCCAACAAAGTGCCCAAAGATGCACTTCTAGAAACAAAAAAAAAAAAGAAAAAAACAAAACAAGGTGCATCCATTGCATTTATCTACTATTTACTAGGTATCTGTGTATCTCAGTATGTGTGTGTCTATGGATAGATAGAAGTATGTTTGGGGATGTATATGAAACAAAATGGCGTCATCTGCCAAGTGTTGACTTGACTATTGTTTAAGGTTTGTTTGTTGGCGTTGAGTTCTTTTGTTTGATTTTGTTTATTGTTGTTTAACCAATTGCAGTTGCTTAAGACTTTGTCCGATATAACACTAAGACATCTCTTAAATGTTTATTGATGGTACTATTGTATTTAATTCTCTTAACAACCTTGATTGTTTGTCTTAAGTGTAA